>CM069243.1:11718902-12918902 GCA_035582765.1 Acer negundo
CAACTAACTTAAAACTTGGGAGTCACTAATCATATAATAACTCACCATCCACTAACTACTGAGGGAAAATATGTGTATTGACTTTGCCTTGGTGGTTGGAATCTCTCAAGTGTGGTTCCACCACCAAGGTTTAATACATTGGTATGTAAATAATTATTGTTTCACATTTGGCCATTAATTCTCAAAAGTGTGGGTTTATCTCATCAGGTCCCAAATACAGTTGTACTTAAAAAAAAAAAAAATTGTTAATGGTGGTTAATGACTATATAAATAAAAATAAATAGATTATAATCTAATTAACAACTAAATATGTAAATTAATTTAAACATAAAAAATAGGATCGTAACATTAACTTAGTGAAAGAGAGAGACCATGGCATCTTCACAATACTTGATATTTCAAGTGAACTGCTATATGCAGAGATCCTCATTCTCACACAACTCTAATCACTTCAAGACTCTCTTATGCTTTCAAGGTAACCTTCGATTCGATCTCTATTTGCATAGTAAAATTCGAAACATTTCAACAGGTAGCTACTTCTCATAACTTGTTTAACATTTTCAACCATTCCAGGGAGAGTTGCATCATCAACATTCCACGATAAGAAGCAATGTTTCCAAGACCATCAAGGATGCTTCTGTGAAGTTACGTGATGTATTCATGGATCGTGTGTTCTAAATCATTGATCAGCCCTTGCTACGATCACAAGTACATAATTGTATGCTACACAACATATATTGTGTTTGATCATATATATACATACTAATTGTAGTATTTCAAGTACCTACAGAGTAACTTTGCTCAAGTTGATGAGTTGGGAAAAGCTGCATTGATCACAAGCATTGGAGGAGAAATTTCGTAAGGTGTTTATATAAGAAATGGTCAGTACTTGTAATGTTTTCCGTGTCTCTCGTTTATCTGATTTTCTAGTACTTTATTTCTGACCCAGGTGCTTTTAACTAATGGATGTTACTTAGTGCAGGATCAAACCCTCTTTTTGGAGGACTAAAGTCAACAAAATCTGACTATGAGGTCAAGTCACATGTGGGTAGAAGGAGATGGGATGCTTCATGCTTTATATTTCGACAGAGGCACCGAGGAGGAGACCTAGACTGTTGTTTATAACAATAGACATGTTGAGACAGAAACATTCCTGCTAGAGAAACGATGATATAAGTCGTGCTTTCTTTTATCAATTGAAAGTGATTCATCGACTGTTTTTTCAGCAGCTCTGCTGAATTTGGTGTGCATTCTAGCTAGAATTAATGTTCTTTCAAATACAATTCCAGTTATCTAACGTTTGTTGTGTATATCATTTTTTTTTCTCAGTTAAGATTTGGCAAACACACCAATGTTTTCGAGCATTTGGGGAAATTCTACTCACTTGTAGAAAATCACAAGCCTCAAGAGATCAACATATGTACACTTGAAACTTTAGGCAATTGGGATTTCAACACAACCTAGAATCGACCTTTTACAAGCCATCCCAAGGTCATTCTTTTTCTCTGTATCTATCTGTACACAAAAGATGTCACACATTTTGTTCTAGTGTAATTCATATGATCTTCTTCTAAGTTCATTCATTTATGTTCAATCAATGTAACATAAAGCTCCAGGTACATGAAAGCTAGTCATAATGGGGGTACGCGCAACTGAACCTTTCGTTGAAGTAGGAATAATTTCTAGTATGATGCTCTTCATTTAAAGAACATATTTTGAAAGATATCTTGCAATGCAAGGCATGCAACATCCTCATTTTTCTTGTTGATATATCTTTATATTCACAGCTGATGGAAATCAATTGCTTCGCAAAATGGATCTCAAACTCAATAGGTGCACTCTTTTTCATGAAATGGGGGTTACACAGGTATTCAATAATCTTTTCTTCTTCTTCTTCCATTTGATTAGAAATTGTAAACTTCCATTAATTCTCATAATTTTTTCGGTTTTCACGTACAATGTGATCATGGATTTTCCACTGTCTATAGACATACACAGTTGTTCTTGGAGGCCCGTGAGTGCACATTTTTCAATATTTTGATGAAGTTCTAAAAAAATAGATAAAAAGTTTGAAACGAGTTTTGAATTTACTTCACAAACCAATTTCGATATGCAATTTGATTAAGTATGAACATGAAGGATGTGCAAGGATTGGTATAATACCACAACGTGGTGATGCTTATTCAATCAAGTAGTTCAACGTTGAATCGAATTGTACCTTTCACTTTCTCAATTGTTTCCATAATGGTGATGAGGTAAGCTTTTAGCCTCATTCATCTCCATTTTTTTACTATCATCTTTGTTGATTGATATTCATGAACACTATAGGTTGTAGCGTAAGGGTGTAGAGCTCTTAAATCAATCATACCAGGACCTGATTTGGGTTTAAATAAATTTGAGTGGTTTTCTTGAAAATTAAGGCATTTAAAATCTATTGAAACATGTATGGACGATAGACTATTATTCACTCATTTATATGAATGGAGACTGAATATGATAACCGGAGACGTTAAAGAGAGAAATCTAACTAGAACAAAGTTTTCCATGGATTTTCCTATGATCAATGCAGGCTATACATGAATCAAAAAACAACGTGGCTACACTCAGGTTGCTGATTCCACTGCAAGTTCTGCTTCAGGTATGCCGAAATTCAGAGGACTAGCCAAGTTATACTTAGAAGAGCCAACAGATATGGAAGAATTGATCAAAGTTAGTTTAAAAAGAATGTTTTCTGCACAGGATCTGCCTCTATCTTTAAAGTAAGACATTTCGAAGAAGACGATGGTTGGATTGTTAAATTTTTTCACAATGAAGATATAGACACATCTCAAGTGAGTCAAATTCTTCTCCAATGGAAATTTCAGTTGAGAACTAATTTACGAAGTATTCTATTAATTTTCATTGCACGGGTTTATATAATGAACACCAAGAAGTTTACAAGTGAGCCAGTTGCCAAAATCACATTGCCAAGCAAAGTCTCATGCAGTTTCCATGCCACTCCCTCTTAAAGATTGAGCTACAGCAAGTGTTGTAAATTGAGTAAGTGTGGGAAAGTACTATACAATAAAAGGTTTTACAATGGCCTCTAGTTGTTACTGTTTGAGATCTGAGCTTGATATAATAGTAATTTTCCGATTGATTTGAACAAGATCCTCCTGCATTTTTCTGGGTTCATACGTTCTATTTAGTCTATTCTTCTAAAAGAGTAACACCATAGTGGAGCATCAATACGTGCAACCTGTCATTGAATTTGTCGGACTGAATGCTAAAGACTATCGAGGTTAAATGTCTGGTATACCTTGAGAAAAATCGAGACAAGTTGAAAACTCTAATGCTTGATGATCTTCATATGCATTGTAAAATGAAAACTAAACAGATTTCTAAAGCCATCAAGAACACTTCTAAGTTCTAACAAAATTTTGTATGCATTTGTGATTTGGTCAACAAATCCATCTAAAGGTGAAATTGCAAGAAATGATCAAAATTTTTTATGGGTTTACTATTTTTAGCCACTTCAAATATTTTATTATGCTTATCAAATTTAAGGTTGAATTAACAAAATTACCCTCCGTTTAGTTTTCACTCACTCATACTCTTCCTCCGGCCAACATTTCTTCCTTCTTTTTCTTCCTCTCTCTCTCTCTCTCTCTCTCTCTCTCTCTCTCTCTCTCTCTCTCTCTCTCTCTCTCTCTCTCTCTCTCCCCAACCGGAACCAAAAAGTGAGTTCCTATCTAAAACCTATATTTTGTGACTCTTTCGTTTTTGACCTATCAAGTACCTATATTTTTCACCAAGTCCAATTATCTAAATTGGATTAGGGTCCTACTAAATTAGTGGGTACAAAAGGGATATAAAATTATCAACGGATACGGATATTTGTAAAAATTCGCTCCATTTAAAATGGGGATGGATACTATTATTTCGGGGACGGAGCGGGATGGATCATTCTAATATCAATTTTATTTTCGGGGATGGGGATGGATATCGTCTATGAATATCCATCCTCATCCGGATCCATTATAGATTTTAATATTTTAAAAATATAAAAATTTATTATGTAATTATTAATTCTAATTATATAAGTTATTATTAATTTTTATATTTGAATTTTATTGGATGTATTTGTTTCTCTTTAAATTGGATAAAATGTACTATTACATATGTTAGTTATATTTTTCTCTTGTAAACTATAAATAATTAAAGTTTTTTCATCGGATACGGATATAAACGGAGCGGGGATGGATATTTCTATCTTAATTAGCGGATTATCCGAATCCGCCCCGCTCACTTAGAAATGGGGATGGATGCGGGGATGAAGCTATATATCTCAAACGGATACGAGGATGAATATTGGGGTATCCATACCCAATCCGCTTCATTGCCATCCCTAGGTACAAATGTTGACAACCATAAAAGTTATTAGTACACCCATATCTAAAATTTAAAAAATAAATATTACTATAAACACCCATCTTAATGCCAATAGTACCCTTATTGAAATAAATATATTCATTTTAATACATATTATTTATAAACACTCTTCAATTATTATCACACCCAATTTATAAAAAAAAAATCATATTATTTTTGGAATCAAATCCTCTTTTAATAATGGTCCAATTTACTTTTGAAAATATCTCGAATGTAAGAGCCTTATAAAAGGGAATATATGGAACCGTATATGGGGTCAAGAAATTTTCAATCTGAAATTCTCTTATTTATACATCTATCTTTAAAATAATAAAAAAAAAAAAAAAAAAAAAAAAAAATAAAAAAAAAAAAAAAAAAACAACAACAACAACAACAACAACTTGTTGACATCTACAACTATAGTTAAAAAAATATATTTTTTATTTATCGATAGAGTTCATAACTATACGTAAAAGAAAGACAAAAACAATATGATAATCATGTGATGATGAAAAAGTTTGATACTTGAAATAAAATGAGTTTATCATAAAAATTAGGGTTTATCGTATATATATTTTTGAAAGATATTTTTTTTAATAAAGAAATATAGTTGAAGATATGTGTGTAACTAATGAATATATATATAGTATTTGATTTATTTTTAAGTAAAGTAATTTGTCTTTATTGGTAAATTTCTATTGGGATATTTTTGTAATTAAAATTTTTAATAAAATATGGGTGTACTAATAAATTTTATGGATGTCAATATCGTCACCCTAAATTAGTCCTTTTACCTAATAAACGTTAGTCGAATTTAACATATTTTAAGGTTAAATTTTACTTTTAATATAAAATTTAATTGTTTGACGAGTGTATCTGTAATAAATTGACAAATATATATATATATATATATATATATATATATTTACACATCTACAATATATATATTTTTAAAAACCATTATTTATACAAAACTTTATTTTTTTTTAAAAATTGCAAAATAAAAATAAAAGTAACAATCCTCCGGTGGAGGCAGTTTTTCTCTGGTAAATATATAACTGTGAGTATACTTATATCACACTTATCCACTTCATTATTTTTTGTCATGTAAGAAATATTTGACCCAATTGTATTTTTTTTTTTTTAAACAAAAAGTAATGAGATAAATAAGTGTACTATAAGTATGTACACAGTTATACGCATAATAGAGAAAAACTCAAAGCGGAGAAGGTTCTGATATCCTTAGGAGGTTGCCTACTCCACAACGAGATCGTTGAAGAGCCTCCTTTATGAACCCAATAGTGGAGGATACAGTCTCCATGACCTGAAGGGGAGGAGGTCGGCCTCCTCCGCAACCTAAATGCGGAGACAGCTGGCCTTCTCCACCAAAGGCCTCCAATTAAATGGCTCCCATAATTTTTTTACTTATATTTATATTTTATTAATTAATATTCCATTTTCCTATTAATTTAAATCTATTTTTAATTATTATTTGTTTAAATTGTTTTTTAATTACTTTTTATTTTTTAATTATAATGGTGATTGCCTTTTTATTCTTTTTAGTTTATTTATTTATGTATTATTATTTTATTTAACTTATTATTTAATTTCAAAGGGTATTTTGGCATTTTTCAAGTAAAAAACCTTTGACTGTTAGAGTTGACTATTTGAAATTTGGTTGGAGGATGACAATGGTACAATTTTAAAAAATTAGAGACCAATTTGATCACTCTTATAAAAGTCAAAAATTATTTAGCATTAAGTAAAAAGTCCAGAATTTATTTTGTCGTTGCCATTTTATTTTATTTTGTATTTTCAAAGGATTGAATTTTTTTTTTTTTAATTTATTGGTATTATTGGTATTTCAACTTGCAACATAAAATAAACTGTTAAATTCGTTGAAGTTTATTAATTTATTTTTTTTAAAAGGTACCGATTTTATCACTTAGAAATATATTTACACACTCATATTTTATTAAAAAATTTTAATACAAAAATATCCTAGAACAAGAAGACCAATAAGATAAATTGAAATTTGATTGGAGGATGAAAATGGTACAATTTTAAAAAGTTAAAGACCAATTTAATCACTTTTGTAAAAGCCACGGATTACTTAATATTAAGTAAAGAGTAGAACTTATTTTGCCATTGCCATTTTATTTTATTTTTCTAGTTTCAAAAGATTAACTTCTTTTTTTTTTTTGAAGTTATTAGTACTATTTCAACTTGCAACATAAAATAAACTTTTTTTTTTTGAAGTTATTAGATTCGTTGAAGTTTATTAGTATTTTTTTTAATGGGTGTTGATATTAAAGCTTTTTAATACATAATATCCTGAATAAGAAGACCAATAAGACAAATTAAAATAATTAAAAATAATATAAGTAATTAAATTACAACCTTCAATCAAAATAATATCTGCACTCTACAGCAATTAACCTACAATTCTCCATCACATTGAAGTGCAAAAACTATATTGGAAATGCCAGATTTCCAATTCAAATTTTTTCTCTCTATTTGCTTTGCTCTGTTGTCCTCTCTGTTTTGTTTTGCTTTGCTATCTTGTGTTCTTCTTTCTCTGTTTTGCGGTGATCAGTTCACTTGATTGATCCTAGACATTTTATTTCAGCCTTTCATTCATTCTTCTTGCGTCCTTGTGTTCTCTGCCTTTTTGTTTTTTCTATTTTACTCGGATTTCTTGTGTTCTTTGTTTTGCTTAGATTTTAATCTCTACTTTTTAACAATCCTTAAAAAAAAAAAAAAAGTGTTAATTGCACTTACTAACCCTTAATTTATTAAATCTAGTAATATTTCAAAAAGATGCCCTAAATTAACATAAACACCCCTACCATCAAGTCAATCCGTTAATTTTAACGGTTGACTAACATAGACCTTTGGAAAGTCAAATATACCATTGCCATTAAAATTGAAAAATCTTTTTTATTTTTATTTTTATTTTTAAAAAAGATAATTTACCAGTGGTAGATCTCCACCGTCAAAGGAAACAATAGATCTTTGATGATCTCCTACTTACCGGAAGAGATCTTCATCGATCTTGGAAATCGACTTCCTGCATTTCGTAGAGGAGGCTTCTCCACGAATTAAGAATGTTTTCGTAGACAGTCGATATATTATCTTTTTTAAAAATAAATTATTTATCAAATTTTAATTAAAAAATATTTATGTTCGGGATGATGTGGCAGAGATATATTTATTTTTTCATAGATCAATGTTAGTCAACTGTTAAAGTTAACAGATTGACTTGATGACAAGGGATGCTTGTGTTAATTTATGGTATCTTTTTGAAATTTTGCTAGATCCAACAAAGTAAGGGTAATTTTGTGCAATTAATCCCAAAAAAAAAAACAAGTGAAAGAGAAGTGCAGAGACTTGTTGTTCGTAATGACTGGAAATTCTATTTCTGTTGTATCAAAGATTGCTAAATACTTAACACATCCGTTCATATATTTGTGGAACTACTAAAGCAAATCGGAGAAACTAGAGAATGAAGTGAAGAAGCAACTTGGTGTATTCAAATTGGGTGTTTTAATAATTTGTTTGTGATTACAAGTACAATATATAAAAATAAATAAATTCATTTGGTTTAATATTCATTGATGCTTATTTAATTTAAACCGGTTATTATATAACCTACAAAGTAAACAAAAGGAAACAAGATAATATAAGGAAATCAGGAAGTGGTTCCTGATATAGAGGACTCCCACTTGCCATTACTTAATAGCATAACTACTAACAATTGAAAAAGTCCTAACAACAATAACTAAGAGAACAACCCATGACCCTGACTTGGTCTTCTGGTGGCTTCCCACGCACATGACATGCAACCTCTTATGCATTGCACTATATGCCAAGCAATAATCGTATCAATCCACCTTTCTAAAATTATTCTTGTCCACAAAGATGAAATTGGGTCGAATTGTCAAGGTGATTGTCGTTGGGTACGGACTCGAGTTCCATATCTACGTCTTCAGTCTCACCGTCTAATACGTCTGCCATCATGAATAACTGCGGACGAGAGCAGCGGTGACCGGGCACGTATCTTTCATCACAATAAAATAGAGGCCTTTCTCGTGTCTGTCACGAGCTTCTTGACCAGTAATCCGACGAACTGACCCTTGTAAATTCCCCAAGTTGTTGGCTGTCCGCTGTGCATGAGGTGGACCAAGAAGTTCGACTATGGAACTCAGAGCTGGTTGGTTTTGGCTCATAGAAACTATTGGCTGAAATGTAATCGGTCGCCTTTTTTGGAGCTGATTTCATTCCTCAATAAGGTGTGACGCACTAATGGCGTCTGACAGTGTTCTAGGCTGTTTGACACGCACGTCTAACCTTATCTCATCCTTCAAACCTATTATGAATGAACCAATTAAGAAATTCTCCGGAAGATCATCTACCTTGTGGGACAATTTCTCGAATGCCGCTTGGTATGCATTAACGGTCGTTGTTTGTTTGAGTCGCGACAACGCTTCGGATGGGTCATCATAATCCGTTGGACCAAAACGATGGAAGAGAGCTTTAACGAAAGATTTCCAACGCAACAGACCCTTGTTTTTGGTATACCAACGATATCATTGAAGTGCTACATTTGACAAATGAAACGAAGTCAATTGTACCTTCTGTGAAGCGTCGATATTCTTAAATTTGAATTACTGCTCCGTTTTGAAAATCCAACCTGTGGGATCCTTGCCTTCGCCTGCATAGGTCAGAAAATTTGACTTGAGGTTGGTGTGATTCCGGTCTAGAATAGGGGTGGTTGATGCAGAAGGCTTGTTGTGGAAATTGTCTCCAGTTGCAAACAGATTAACTTCCCTGTCAGGTGTGTGATTGGATTAGTTAGGTGTGCGATTGGATTGGTTAGGTATGCGATTGGATTGGGCGATTCTCATTGCCTGTAACTCGGCCATGACTTCCTTTAGGGCGTCATTGACCCGACTGAAATTGTGGTTCAATTCATCGAAGTTGGTATCGTGTCGGGCAAGGGCTTCATTGACCTCGATACGAAACTCTGCATGAGTTTTACTGCATGTATCTATGAATCGTAATGGCTCTGATACCACTGATAAGGTTTAATTTGGGATAGAACAAGAAATAGAGAAGTGAGTCGAGAAGGAAGAAGAAGAAGTTAGGACAGAGGAAGAGAAACAGAAGAATAACAGAGAGTAGTTGGAGGATATTTGGTTTAATATTCATTGATGCTTATTTAATTTAAACCGGTTATTATATACCCTACAAAGTAAACAAAAGGAAACAAGATAATATGAGGAAATCAGGAAGTGGTTCCTATATATAGAGGACCCCCACTTGCCATTACTTAACAACATAACTACTAACAATTGAAAAAGTCCTAACAACAATAGCTAAGAGAACAACCCACGACCCTGACTTGGTCTTCTATCGGCTTCCCATGCACATGACATGCAACCTCCCATGCATTGCACCATATGCCAAGCAACAATCGTATCATTAAAATCAACATCCAAACAAAATTAAACACCTAATAAAATCGACATGAGACTACTCACTTCTTCTTCGCTCATCAAATGACCGTCCACTTTACTTTTCTTCCCCTTCACTTCTCTCACCTAAATCTTCAAATAGGCACACAAAAAATCTCATAACACAAGTCTCCCTACAACCCACACAAACCCACATGCTAGCTCAAATTTAGACACAACAATGATAAAAACGGTTCAAAAACACTAATTCAACATCACCAAAACACATATTTCAAAATAAAAAATTATTTTTTTAAAAAAAAAAACATCATTAAGACACTAATGAAGGAAAAAAGAAGAAGAAAAAAAAGACTCCACTCCATCTGATCTGCTCCTTTACAAGGAATAAAGTGCTCCTCCACGAAGAGCAAATCTAGATGATTGGTCTGCTCCCCCACCGGCCACTAGTGGGTGGATTTTTTTTTTTTATTATTTTTTTTTAACTTTGTTAAAAAGAAATTAATTGTTTTAACTTGGATGTTTGGGCGAGGAAGATGAAGTTGGATATTCGGTAAAGATGGAGATGGTAATTTACTTTTGTTTTTTTAATTAATATTAAAAAAATATATATATTTTAATATATTTTTTATATGTAGTTGATTTAAACTTTTAGAGCCGACGTGGCGATATGTGATTAGTCAAACTATTTTCTTTATGCCACGTGTCACCAAACATTATAACATTACTAAAAATACCGTTATACCTATGTACCATTTAACTTTGACTTACTGTTGACTAACAGAGGGACCCTTTTGATGTATTTCCAAAAAGATAAGGACTAAAGACCCTAATACACATAAGTCGGGTAAAAAAACAATGCTTCCTTAAAATATAATGAGAAAATTGTAATTCCCCATATAAAGTATTATGAAAGAGTTTGAGAATGATATAAGAAATTTGAAAGAATTGTATGAAAAAGATATCAAGCATCTGGAAAAATTGTCTGAGAATGATATCAAGCATCTACTACAACTGGACGAAAACGACACTACACACACCAAAAACAACCAAAACAACAAAATCGCACTAAGAATCGCAACTAATAAAACCTAAACTCTGACGAAATGAAACAACACCAAAACCCTAACTCAATCGCTTAAAAAAACCATCAAAGACGATCAATACTACACTCCCAATCTACCACCAATAATCTAATCGATTATAGAAGAAAAAAATCGCATCCAAGAAGAAGGATTTCACCATGAACGAAGAAAAAAAAACAAGTCCTATGATGGAGGTGAGAATATAGAGAGATAAGAGATGTGTATTTTTATTTTATTTTCTTTATTTTTACACAAAAGAGATGAGGTGTATTAAGTTTGAAAAATAAGTAAAAGGGCAATTTTGAAAATAAATCAAAAAACTAATAAAAAGATTTAATTTTATATAATTAAATCAAAATTTTGAAAAGTGGGGTATACATAATTCAGTAGAGCCACTCTTTGAAAAATAAGTAAAATGGTAGTTCCAAAGATAAATAAAAAAAAATTATATAAACATTTCATTTTATATAATTAAATCAAATTTCAAAAAGTAAGGCTATTTGTAGAGGGGGTTCCAATAGCACTGTTTTTTTAATTTTACTAATGGGTGAACTTGTAAATTTGGGTGTGTAAATCATATTTATGGAGACAATATTTGTACCTTTTTTTAAAAACCAAAAATTTAATTCACTGAAGTTTATTAACAATCAAATTTGAAATTTTTGAACAATAGAATGATTTGAAAGTATAGCAAAATAGTGTATTAAGATTTAATTTGTTATTAACTTATTATATGGTGTCTGCCTTGAGTTTTTTGAGGCCCAAGGTGAATATCTAAAATAAGCCTCTTTGTTCAAGTTTGCATGAAAAAAGTCTCACACTTGATAACTTATATATATATATATATATATATATATATATATAAACATGTTTTTTCATATTATATAGTTGATGTAGTACCGACATCGAAATACGGTTTGAAATCGGGTTTGATATTTTGAATTTTTGATAACAGACTTAAACACGGTTTGAAATCGGGTTTAATACCACCAAAACACAAAATTCATTATACTCATTAAACTAGTATATTCCAAATGGATGACCTTGCTTTTTCTCATTACATCAACAATACTTGTTCGTTCGTTCGTTCATCCTCCTTAAAGTCCACTTTGCAACTTCAATTAGATCCAAGAATCTCCATATTTGTGATGTATTAAACTGAATTTGATCATGTTCATATGTTTGGATTTTTTTAAACTATAAATTTATTGTTTTCAACGAATTCTTAATATTTAGATTAATTTGTTCATCAAAAGAAAAAAACCTATAATTGAACCATTTTTGGATTTGTGCTCTATATCATTACTCAATATCGCAACTAGTGTTGAATATCTGATATTTATGAGATGTTTATTTTTATTGCATAAGAGAGGGAGATGGACCCACAATCTTACGGTTTGATTATACTTTTTTGATGTATTTGCTTTTAGCAATTATGATGGAAGTTTATATAGGGCTCAATCTTCAAATAAGAAGTTGATTTCCACTTTTTTATTTATTTGGATCCCAAATTTGATATAATTTAATGGAGTTTGAAACTAAATTTGGGGCCTTTATTTATTATGAGGTGAGCATAAAACAAAAAAATAAATAATAATAAACATGTAAAGATTTCTATTTTATGATTGACTTATTTCATGACAAACCATATTGGAGATAGCTGAGGTCCTCGATGGCAAGCTTCCAAGCATCTCTGTGACTTCAAGAGTGAAAGGTATCTTCACTTGAGTTTGCCTCTTGAAGAGTTTAGGTGCCCACGCACACTTCATGCATGCTTTGTTCATCTTACATTTGTGTTCTAATTGTTTATATGTGTGCATCCATTACACCCATCACACGTGCACTTCATTGTTAGATCTATGTGTAGTTTTTATGTGTGATGTAATTCGTTTTCCAATGCTTGATCAGAAATGTCCATGCCTCATGATGATGTGCTTGTTTTTAGCGTGATGAGTGACCACCTAAGAAGGTTACGGTGTGCTGATGACTGCGTTGGTTCTACCCGCGCAGTGGTCTCTGGTTGCTTTACTAGGTCCCGATGCATTGGTCTCATTGGCGAAGTGATCAAGTATGATTTCTAGCTTTCAGTGCGCGGATAGGGAGCGTAGGTCCCTACCCGCACAGTGTCCAGTTTCAACCCATTTTTCTAAAACAGCGTAGTTTCATTTAAGGTTTCTATATAACCATCTCTTTCTTATCTTCTTCATTTTAGACCACGAAATTAAAACCCTAGAGAGATAGAAAGAGTGGTTCTAAAGGGAGAAAGCTTCAAGCTTCATTCCTTAACTCTCCAAACCTAAAACCCATGCATATATGACATATTTCATGCATCAATCATTCATGGGTCTTCTTCATTACATCACTAGGTAAGTAGAACAAACACCATATCTTCATTTATTGTTCTATCTTAATCAAGACATGTCTTTGATTGCTTAGTTTATCAAATCTTCACTCTTATTGCATATTTAGTGAAGTTATGACATGATTGGATTTTGTTTGTGATAGCTTGCATGATTAGGTTGATTTGCCTAAATAGCTAAGCCTTGAATATTATTGTGGAATTGATTGTTGATTAGGTTGATAGATTAATGTTTATTTATCTAGTCAAATTCTATTGAATGTTTATGTGCATTTAATTGACAATTAGGTTGTTAGAAATCTCTACAACTAATTGAGACCTCATGTATGTGCATGTAGACTTGTTTGATAATTAGGTTGTCAGATTTGCATCTTAACGTCTAATTAAGCATCCAGTGTTTAGTCTATCACTCTTTGCATTTGTGCATTATTTATATATTCACTTAGACTTTTAATTCTCTTCAATGAGTCAAAGTCTTGTGGTTTCTTAGTGAAGTTGCACAAGCAAATGAAGTCTTGCAACCAAATGGTTGATTGGAAAGCATTGCCAAGTACCACTATAAAAGGCATGTGGGTAGATTAGGGAGTGCTCATGCTAAGAGTAATGGATCGGGAGATATCACTAGGAATTGAACCAAGAGTGGTGAGTGGTAATGTCCATAGCCTGAGGTTGTCTAGAGTGAGAGTCTGTGTATCAGTTGAGGGTGTAACCGTATTTTCATATAGTGGATTATTGTGGCTCAAGTGGCTAGCATGGCTAGTCCCGTGGTTTTTCCTTGTTGAAAGTTTTCACGTAAAAATCAAGTGTTCTTTATAGTTCTACACTTTACTTGATTTTTTGTTGTACGTTTGAATTGAGTTATATTGTTAATGTTGACTAATTGAAAAAATTGGTAATAATCGATTAATAACCCATTCACCCCCCTAGGTTGTATTAGACACACGATTGTGTATTTTCAAAACATTTGGACTGTTTTTTTATGGGCCCAAGGAGATTGCCTTTGGTGCCTAGGCACAAGGCATGCCCTATTATTATATAGGAAATGCATAATTGAAAGTAGTAATAGTGAGTTCATTATCTGTCAATATTTCAGGTTTGAATCACCGTCACTGCGGGTATTCTATCAAAAGAAAAAAAAAAAAAAACAGCGTGTTTATCATTTTTTTCTATTTTTTTTCCTCTCTAAACTATTGGATGTTAATTTCATAGATACTAACAGATAATAATATTTGTATTGACCCTAATTAATATTTGGTGGGGTTACATTAAATTAAACAATAACACTACTTTGCATACGACTCCATTTAGGCCTCAAATTTGGACAAACTAGAATTATTCTAAATTAAAACCATACTTAAATTTTAAACTCATTAACGAGATAATACTAGTCCAATGATAACTTCAATATGATTATGGATTTCAGCCATGTTTATTTCCCTCAATTTTAAAAAAAAGTAATGTTAGACTGTCCAGATTATTTATCAAAATCATGGTCAAATAATGTGGCAAATAAATTGTTACTACCATATCATATACCGTATCATTTCATAATTTAAATAGTAGTTACAATTCACTTAGCACATCATTTTGGCATGATTTCAGACATTGTAGATAGCCTAGCATTATTCATTTTGAAATTGCAATAGTAAAAAAAAAATATATATATATATAAAAGAAAAAAAAACTTGTTATCTAATAAGGTTAATTGCAATAAAGTACCCCAAGTTTCTTCTTTTAAGCAAAATGTCTCTAATTTTCATAAATTCGTCACAAAGTTACCCAGCTGTTAACTCCTCACTATTAGTTATTAATGTCAGAAAGGTAATTCTGTCTTTTTACCATTGAAATTAAAAAAAAAATTAGTGCATATTATTTAAATATTTAAAATAAAGAAAAATAGATAGAGTTAATCATTTAATAATAATAAAAAAGAAAATTAAGGGATGGAGTGATCTGGAGATCACTCCATCACCAGCTCGAGCAACATCATTGCTCCATCAAAGATGAAGGTTCAGAGGGAAGGAATCATGACTACTAGAACCCAAGCAAAGAAACCATAAGCTTTGTCTCGCGTAGCATGATCCAATTGTAAAAGGGATGCCCACCCCTCAAGCAATCTCTATAATTGTTCAAGGGTGCCAATATTCTAAACAAAGACTATAAAAAGGAACCCAAACATGAGCATTAGAAAGTTGTTGACTATAAGGGTTGAAATACTCCTACTATCCCAATCATGCAAATTGTAGAAATTTCATAACAACCAAATAAATTTCCATTTGCTTATCATTTTACATTGTCCAAATTCATTGCTCAAATTTTTTTTTTTTTTTTTTAAAAGCAAAACTTTATTGAAGGCCAAAAAGCTAAGCACCCCAACAGAACAACGGCGCCCCAAGGCAGCCATCCTCAAACACCAGCAACAGTGGCATCAAAAGGCCCCTGTCGCGAGGATTTGACAAGGCAATACAACAAACAGTAGCAAAAACCAACGCCCCCCAACGAACAACCAAACACATGCAGGCACAACACACGCTAAACAAAGAGCAGACAAAGACAAATAACAGAACACAAAAAACAGATGCCACACCCACAGCCCGAAAACAAACCCCAAACCAGAACAACAGTTCACGCACTCCAGCACACCTCATCGCCCCTTGTTGCCCTTTTTTTTGCAAGACTGTCAGCATACGTATTCGCAGTTCGCGGGCAATAAACCACCAAAGCTCGATCAAAAGAATCTAATCTGTTGCAGATATATTGAATGAGCAGAGTGTGATTTGTATTCGCTTGACCTCTGTTCTTCACCCAATCAACGGCAATTTTAGAATCACTCTTAATAGTGAGGCATCTCTCAGTTAAATCTAGTCTAGAATCAACAACTCACAAGCTTTTGGAATTGCAAATAATTCGGCTGCAGTAGAATCATGAACTCCAACATAAGCAGAGAAAATACACATAACCTTGCCAATATGATCCCGTAATATACCCCCTATACTAGCATGACCAAGAGAGCCTCAAACCGAACCATTAACATTTCTCAAATTATTAGAGCATCTCCAATGTAAATATGCATTTTTGAGTTTCTAAATAGTGTCACATCAACATTTCTATTTATTATGGGCCCACTTTTGAAATTTTTTTTAGAGAAATGCATATTCACATCTCCAATGCAATTATCTAAAGTCAAATATACATCCATTTTATGTCCAATTATAATAAAACAATTATTACACTCTCTCTCCTATTTTATTTTACAATTAAATGATATTTAATCTTATTGGTGGATGAGTTTAAAGTTTTAATCTTATCGGTGGAAAGGATTAGAAATCCTAATCATCATTTCTATGAGATTTTCTAGAATTAGAAACCCAACTCCATATTCTCTAACTTTTTTTTGGCCACATCATCTCCATATTCAACTTAGATAATAGTAATTGAGAGAGTTTTTCTAACTTTTTTAATATCTATCCTATGTGGCACTCTATTTTCTCTAAATGCATAATAGCATTGGAGATGCTCTTATGTTATCAATATATCATCTCATAATTAATACATGATTGTCACATTATCTGGGTAATTTTTTGAAAAGCGTACATTATTTAACTTTTTAAATCTAATTTCAATTTATTAATTTTATTTAATAATAAAAAAATTGACATGTTAATACACACATTAAATAAATTAAAACAACAATTAACAATTTAAACTACATTTATTTAATGTACATTTCTAAGTATTGCAATTAATTCATTAAAGTTTGAAGAACTAAAAGTTTAACCTAGTTACAGGACACGTTAGTGCTAATGTGGGGACCGACTTCTATAGTACAAAGCATGTTGAAAGGAAAACATAATCAAGGAGGAAAACTTTTTCAAGGAATAGGATGAGAAATTATAAAGAGGAGAGGAAAAAAAAAAGTTTTGTACAACAAATCATCCTTAATTTTTTTTTCTTTTAAAATAGCAATTTCTGCATGCTTACAAGATCAATACCTCACGGTGAGCAGACTTGTACAGATTCCTATTCATAGAAGCATCTCTCACCTTGAGAGGGCCAAATTATGAAAGAGAAAAGATCAAATTAAACAAAATTGAAAGATGGCAATAAAAGGCTATTTGAATTAGATAATTTAGCAAACAAAACCATTACATATAAAGCATTATTAGATCGATGAATCAGTAATATAACAATATTTTACTTAATTAAATAGCTTCACACACAAACCTAGAAAAGCAGCTACTTAGATAGGAAAGCTACAGACAGGAACTCCTCATCATCCATGAAAATCTGCAAATTCTTGGACTTGATAAGAAACCCGACAGCTTCTTCATTGAATTCCAGCAGAAAGGCCAACCTAATTAGCTCAGCTAGTGCATTTATATGATCTTCCATTTCCCATAACAATCCCTTGGATATGACTTCAGAAAAGTGTGTTGCATATTCAAGGAGGTTTTGGTGTCCAATAGACCTGTCCAACCTCTGTGTGAAAAGAATTGAACTCTCTCTATCCCAACGAATCATTTGGCTTAATCTCACATTCACAATTTCCCCTGAGGCCAGTGATAAACTATACCTTTCTTCAATTGGTTCTTCTGTCTCTTGTACTGAGAGATTCTGGAGGCACTTCACAGCCTCATATCTCTTTGCTGCTTCCAGCTTAAGAGCAGGATTGCAGAGAAAGCCAAGGAGGAGCTTAGCCAACGCTTTGTCAATATATATATATCCCTTGGTTTCACCTGCTTGAATTCCACACCTTCTTCTAAGGGCAATTCTTGCTTCTCTACACACTCAGAGATATATTGTGCGAACCCCAATTTCGCTAAATATTTCAAGCAACTTAGTCCGAGGCAAAGCAGGCAAGCTAGGCCGAGGATACCAAACAAATATTGAGCCACAAGAAGACTGTTCAAAATCATCCTTTAGTTGCAGGTCATCGGCAATGAACATATCACACCTGTCAAACAACAAAACCCCCTCCGACCCTGAATCAACGGGTGTCAAAACTATTAATGACTTGTAACTCAACCAGTTACTAACCCCAACTGTAAAGCAACTATTTTAAATATTTCTTATACAAATTGTTAGCTACAGCTGTACAATTTCTCATATAAATACATTGTCAGTCTCAGTACTTGGTAAGCTGAGCTTTTACAATTTTCTATTCACTCTCTCTGGTTTTCTTAGAAAACCTTACTTGGTATCAGAGCTGCTTCAAGGCTCACACCGCCCTAACCTGACTCCGGCAAAATGTCGACAGAGACACCTGAATCTGGTAAAATGTCGACAGAGACACCAAGCTCCGACAAGTCAATAGTCTCGACTTCCTCAGCTTTAGCTTCAGGCTTAACCGGAAACAACAATCTTGGTAATCCTTTCCATTCCTTTCTCTCACTTAAACTTGATGAGAATAATTTCATGCTTTGGAGGTCTATGGTCCTTACTATGCTACGTGGACAACGTCTCGAGTCCTTTATTTTGGGAACAAAAGCATGTCCACCAGAGTTTATTACAACTTCAAATGGAGACAATACAGATTCTGGTGCTCAGCTTGTACCAAATCCAGCCTATGAAGAATGGTATACTAATGACCAGTCCATACTTGCTTGGATGTATGGCTCTATGCAAGCATCCGTAGCTTGTGAAATAATTGGGTTCAAAACCTCCAGAGATGTTTGGAAAGCGCTAGATGAGCTATATGGAAATGCAAACAGATCTAGAGTAAATCAACTCAGAATCTCTCTTCAAACAACAAGAAAGGGTTTGATGAAGATGAATGAATACCTCTCCAAAATGAAACAACTAGCAAACAATATGGCACTTGCAGGAGAACCAATCTCAACCAACCATCTAATATCTAGCATCACTGCTGGACTTGATGCAGAATATTTACCAGTAACCTGTCAAGTCAACTCAAGAGCCACATGGTCTTAGCAAGAGTTTCATGCTACCTTGATGACTTTTGAGAACACTCTTGAACAGTTGAATCTGATTAGCAAAAATACAGACTTAACTCAAACTGCTGCTAATCTCACCATTGGAAAGCAAGGTGGTAATAATGGATTCAACAACAAAAGTCAGGGCCAAAACAAAACTCAGAGTCAAGGAAAAGGTCAATCCTATTCTATAAATTATCGAGGTGGAGGAAGAACCAAAGGACGTGGTGGAAGGTCTAATAACTCAAAGCCTACATGTCAAGTATGTGGGAAATATGGACATTCTGCAGCCTTTTGTTACTACAGGTATGACAATGGCTATATGGGTAGTTCGAACAGTCAAAACAATAGTGGAAATTCGACTGCATTCTTCGCCTCTCCTGACACAGTTACTGATCCGGCCTGGTATGCTGATAGTGGAGCTACCAATCACACCACACCAGACCTAAAAAACTTGAATCAAAGGGTAGAATATCATGGTAAGAACTCTATAGCTGTTGGAAATGGTTCAAAATTAAAAATTTCTCATGTTGGTCACTCAACTCTTCATCTAAATAACTCTCACACTGTTCCATTTCACTTGAAACACATTTTTCATGTTCCTCATATCACCAAAAGTCTGCTCAGTATTTCAAAATTGACTGCAGATAACAATGTGTTTGTTGAATTTCATTCTAATCATTGTTTTGTGAAGGATAAGGAAACCAAGGAGGTGGTGCTGTAAGGGAACCTTAGACGAGGCTTGTACCAATTGGAACTTCCTACTACCCAATCTCAGAGTCATAGAGTCGACAATGTCCTCACAAAAGCAAAGCCCAGTTTAATGTCAGTCAAAAACAAAGTCAGTCCTAATAGTAATCTTAGTGTCTTCCCTAGTAGTAATCTTAGTGTCTTCTCCTCTGAATTAACAAGAGATGTTTGGCATAGGAGACTTGGCCATCCATCACATAGAGTCATGAGTCATGTCTTCAAGTCCTGTAACTTGAAACTTTAAATCAATGAAAAATCAAAATTTTGTAATGCTTGTCAATTTGGAAAGTCTCATGCTTTACGTTTCAAAAATGCAGGTACACATACCAAATTTCCTCTTGAATTGATCCACTCAGACTTATGGGGACCAGTCCCAATACACTCAACATCTGGTTACCGTTTCTACATATGTTTTGTCGATGATTTCACTAGACTCTCATGTATTTTTCCCTTAAAAACAAAAGGAGAGGCACTGAATTGTTTTATTCAGTTCAAAACACTTATGGAAAACAGATTTGAAAAGAAAATTAAGATCTTGCAAGCTGACTGGGGTGGTGAGTTTAGATCATTTGTCCCTATTCTCAAACAATTTGGCATCTTATTTAGACATCCTTGCCCCCACACTAGTGAACAAAATGGTAGAGTGGAAAGGAAACATAGACATATAGTGGAGATGAGATTAACTCTTTTAGCACAAGCTTCAGTACCTCTAAAATACTGGTGGTAGGCCTTCAATATAGCAGTTTACCTTATAAATAGATTACCTACACCTGTATTGGGAAACATTTCACCATTGGAAAAAGCCTACAATAGAAAACTAGATTACTCTTTGCTCAAATCATTTGGCTGTGCATGTTTTCCTTGCCTAAGACCCTACAAAAACCATAAATTCCAATTTCACTCAACCAAATGTATTTTTCTGGGGTACAGTGATGTTCATAAAGGGTACAAATGCATGAGTTCAAGTGGAAAAATCTATATGTCAAGGCATGTTGTTTTTAATGAAAAAGAATTTCCCTGCAAAAATGGTTTTCTCAACACTAGAACACTAAATTCTTCACCATCAGATTGTGACATAAATTGGTCCAGTCCTCATATTCCCCAAACAACAAATGTAAATAGGCAGTCACAAATCACTAGCTCTTCCGTGTCTCCACACAAAAATTCTCAGCAGTCACCAATAGGTACAAGCATTACCGATGGTTCAACTGTAGCAGTATCTCCTCATTTACCTCATTCATCAAATAGTTCTTCTTATGAGCCAAACCCAGAACCAACATCTCAAATTGAACCCTTACCCTTTAACATTCCTGAATACTTAACACCAATTCATGATCAATCCATAGAAAATGAACCACTAATACCACCATCCAAAAGAACTAAACAGACTAATCCTGCTCCTACCCATCATATGCAAACTAGAAGCAAAAATGGCATATTCAAACCCAAAACCTACTCAGCAGAAGCCCAAAAACATTCCATTTCCAACATTGACAGACCAACAGAACCAGTAACAGCAAAAGAGGCCATGCAATTTGAAAATTGGAAAAGAGCTATGGATGAAAAATACACAGCTCTTATGAACAATAAGACCTGGACTCTGGTTCCCTACTTATCGAACTACAATGTAGTTGGAAATAAATGGGTCTTCAAAACAAAATACAATTCGGATGGCTCTCTCCAAAGGTATAAAGCTAGACTTGTTGCAAAAGGGTTTCATCAAACTCCAGGAGTGGATTTTATAGAAACTTTCAACCCTGTTGTAAAGTCATCGACAATAAGAGTCATCTTAGCTGTAGCTATCTCAAAAGGCTGGGAGGTAAGACAACTTGACATTAACAATGCATTCCTAAATGGATATCTACAGAAATCAGTCTATATGCAACAACTAGAGGGCTATATTGACTTAACCAAACCCACTTATGTCTGCAAACTAAATAAGGCCATATACGGATTGAAGCAAGCTCCAAGAGCTTGGTATGACAGACTCAAGACCTTTTTACTCAATTGGGGGTTCAAAAATTCCAAGGCAGATTCTTCCCTCTTCTTCATACTTAATGGTGGTACTGTGATTTTTGTGTTGATTTATGTTGATGACATATTGATTACAGGGAATAATGCTAAAGTGATAAACGAATTCATTGGTGAATTGAATAGACTTTTCTCACTAAAAGACATGGGGAAGCTTCACTACTTTCTTGGTGTAGAAGTCACAAGAGACAACACTGGGATGTACCTGACTCAAAGCAAGTATATAACAGATCTTCTAAAACGAGTTGGAATGGAACACTTGAAACCATGTTCTACACCTGCAGTAGTCGGAAAGTACCTCTATGCTCATGATGGCACAACAATGGAAAACCATACTCTATACAGAAGTGTCATAGGAGCCTTGCAGTATTTAACACACACAAGACCAGATATCTCCTACATAGTCAACAAACTCAGCCAGTTTCTCCAAAGCCCCACCATAACACATTGGCAAGCAACCAAACGTGTTTTGAGGTATCTTAAAGGAACAATGAATTTTGGACTACATTTAAAACCAAGCAGCAATCTCAACTTGACAGGATACTTTGATGCTGACTGGGCGTGTTCTCTAGATGATCGAAAATCAATTGCTGCCTATTGTGTGTATATTGGAGATTCCTTGGTCTCTTGGTCATCTAAAAAGCAACATGTTGTTGCCAGATCAAGCACTGAATCCGAATACAGAGCCCTTGCTCATGTAGCAGCTGAGATAAGTTGGCTTCAAGCTCTATTGAAAGAAATAAATTTTCTTCCAATGACTCGTCCGGTAACTTGGTGTGATAACATCAGTGCAATCTCTCTTGCTGCCAACCCTGTGTTCCATTCTAGAACAAAACATATTGAACTAGATGTTCATTTTGTTCAAGATAAAGTTCTCCAACACGAACTTGATGTCAGATATGTTCCTTCTCATGACTAGTTAGCTGACACACTTACTAAAGCCATTTCTACTAACAGGTTTCAAGAACTTAGAGGCAAACTTGGTGTGGCTCCATCACCCTCGCGTTTGAGGGGGAATGTCAGAACTATTAATGACTTGTAACTCAACCAGTTACTAACCCCAACTGTAAAGCAACTATTTTAAATATTTCTTATACAAATTGTTAGCTACAGCTGTACAATTTCTCATATAAATACATTGTCAGTCTCAGTACTTGGTAAGCTGAGCTTTTACAATTTTCTATACACTCTCTCTGGTTTTCTTAGAAAACCTTACTACGGGCATGCAGCTTCACCAAGCAGTCATCAACAAGTGCTTCGGTCTTCCAACTCCAGTGCATATTTCTTATTCTTGGATTATGTGAATTAAGTATGGTGACAATTTTTGGTTTGTAGTTTGTACAATGTGAA
This sequence comes from Acer negundo, assembly GCA_035582765.1. Lineage (NCBI taxonomy): Eukaryota > Viridiplantae > Streptophyta > Magnoliopsida > Sapindales > Sapindaceae > Acer > Acer negundo. Next base: position 11,742,295 of record CM069243.1, read on the forward strand.
AATACAAAATTAATCTCATTTTAAATGGACCACACAAAGATCCTCATATGGAAGAATAATAAAATTGTCTTTTATTATTTCCATAATATAGTCTATTGTGTGAATATACATGACTATTCAAAGATGTTATTGCCTCACTATACATATGTTGTTATTATCTCATCAACTTCACACAACCCCCCGCTATGCAACACTAATCTCTTTCTCTCTAGATCTCTGATCTGTGATTTATTTTTATATTTTTACAAAGATTTCAATCTTGTTTAAAAAGAAATTTCTAGAGTTCTCAAATGGATGTTAATCATAATTCTCCAAAACCAACAGCATGGAAATGTCCTCATCAGGAAGAAAGATAAAAAACCATAGCAGTTGGAGAAATTCAAACCTCATTTGAAATTCCCGAAGAGTATGCTTCATATGCATGGTATAGAACTTGACAAGGTAAATGTCAATATAAATCATGTACTTCATCAATCATTTTAATTTATCGAAGATTTGTTCATTAATTATCTTAAAATTGTTAATATTGGTCTATCTAACAATGCGAAATGTAATGATAGCAACTACCTGTGCATCCACATCTGTAAGAACAAATAAATCCATATGTTGAACATGATGTTCATCTTAAATTCCTTGAGAGACTCAAGGATTGGAAGCTTTAGCACAGACAACGGGCAGATGGAAGATTCGATACGGTATTTTGATTTGGCCACTTGTTTGAATTCCATTTAACTTTAATCATCATTAGAACTTGCTATTATGCACTTATAAATAGGGTTTACTATTGAGATGAACATTTGATTTATCGTTGGCTCATTTTTTTCTCTTATGTATTATAGTTATCATTGATAGATGAAAGCTAGTTTAAGAAATAATAATGAAATGTCATTGTTGTATTATTTTCACCACAATAAATCAAATGAGTCTTTCCGATCAATTATTGAAGTGGTAAGCTTTTATTATATATGAGATATGTATGCGACATTTGAATAAGGCCACCAAATCCCCAAAAGAAATTTTTCGGTGAGTGTAGAATTAATAGTTGTCATTAAATGAGATTAGAAGAAGAGAACAACTTTAGTTTATATATTGATTATATCTAACTTTGCATATTCTTAAATGTCAATATTGGATGAGTTGAGCTCCTTAATTTTTGGTTTTTGGTAGGGTTTCAAAGATGGTAAAAAGAAGATGAGTTGAGTTTCTAGAGAGAAACTTTGTCTACTTAAGGCAAGTGGAGGGCTTGGTTTTAAAGACCTATCCTTATTTAACCAAGCACTTCTTGGAAAACAAGCTTGGAGGCTTGTCACTAATCCAGAGTCCTTGGCTGCTAGACTGCTTAAAGCTAAATATTTCAGAAATATGGATTTCCCGAGTGTTGGCCTTAAAACTGACAGCTCTCATGTCTGGAGAAGCTTGATCTGGGGCAGAGAATTACTTCTAAAGGGTGTCCGTTGGAGAGTCGGTGATGGAGAAAATATTAGAGCCTTCCAGGATCTATGGCTTCCTAGAGTTTCTTCATTCAAACCCATTTCTATAGCGCCTCCAAGTGAGATCAAAGTTTCTTCTCTTATCAAGCCTTCTCCTTGTTCCTGGAATCTGGATATTATTAATCAGTTGTTCCTTGGTATTGATCATGAGGCTATTTTAAGCATTCCTTTGAGCTTGAGAGGTGAGAAAGACTCCATGCTTTGGCATTTTGATAAATCAGGTATTTATAGTGTTAAAAGTGGCTATCAATTGGCCTTGAACTTTAAGACTCTTGAGCTTAGTTCTCCCTTCTTCTTCTTCGAAGCGGTGGTTGGGTCCATGGAACCTTTCTCTCCCACCTAAGATCAGAATTTTTATTTAGAGGATGTGCAATGAGGCGCTTCCTTCTCTCATGAATCTTTACAATCGTAAGATCGTCACTCTTCCTGTTTGTAAAAGATGTGGCTTAGCTGCTAAGGGTTATGCTCATGCCCTTTTCTAGTGCTCTAAAGCAAAAGACGTCTAGTCACATACTATATTTTGGGGTCTTATGAATTTTTTTTGTGGAATGTCGTGAATCAATATTACCTTTTGGATGATTGATAAGCTGCAAAGAGATGAGATGGAGTTCTGGACTCCTGGTGTATGTTGGCTTGCGGTATTTGGTCCTATAGAAATTATCTTATTCACAACAAGAAAGTTAAGCCTCCTTTGGTATTACTTAATTGGGTTTTTGATTTGCTTAAAGAATTTCAAACTCTTCCAACATTGCTTCTAATAGAGCCGTCTTTTCAAGTCAGTTTGATGCAGAGGTTGCTTGGTTACCCCCTCCATTTGGAACTCTTAAGCTCAATTCTGATGCGACTGTCAAAGAAGACTCTCCTCACATAGGACTAGGGGCTATTATTCGAGATTCCTCTGGTAAGATGGTTGCGGCTTTGGCAAAACCCTTGGTTGGTAATTATTCTGCGAAAATCGGTGAATTTCTTGCTATTAGGGAAGGCCTTTGTCTTGCCAAGAGGTTCCAGTTGAAGATTTCTTGGGTGGAAGGGGACGCTGTGAATGTGGTGTCTGGGATCCTGAGTAACAAATTGCTAAACAGTGTTATGGTCCGATCATCGACGATATCAGGGCCTTACTTGCAGAAGTTGGAGTTGATAATTGTCTTGCCATTATTAGAGCTAGGAACTTGGTGGCACATACTCTAGCTTTTGTGGCCTTTTCCTAGGTTGTTTGGCTTGGTGCTACTCCAGCCCTGTGTTGCTTCTTTGTTGTGATGGGTGCTTGTTTTACTACCTTGTATTTTTCAACAACATAAAAAAATTCAATATTGGGAAGGGTTCGAAGGAGGATAGAGGAATGCCAACAAAGAGGTCCCAAACATCTTCATGCTCTCCCAATAGAGAAAAATCAAAACAAAAGTACTCTACAACAAGAATGATCAGTGAATTAGCCGCGATGAAAAAGTTGTCAAAGAGTTCTTGGAGATGGTTTACAATAATCATGTCGATGAAAAAACTTCTTAGCCATGATATTTTTTATTAGCTTGATAGGTTATTCGACATGCAAAACCTTGTTAATTAGTAATTGATTGAATACATAAATTATTAAAGAAAAATTAGTATTCGTTTTAATGTAAAGGTGGAGCAGCCAAGAACTCTATTCTCTCGCTCCCTATTTTAATGTTAGATGGATAGTAACTAAACTGAAAGGGTTTTCAATCTCTATCAAGCTCCAATACAAAACCCTAATGATGCTAATGCTGGAAATAAGCTTAAATTAAGGGAAAGAAAAATTGTTTTACATATAAAAATTAATCATGCATGCATCCTTTATAGCTTTATCTCTTGTTAGTTTGTCTTTTGTTAAATGAAAAATTTTCATTCAAGAGTTCATCCATGTAAAATGATTTATTAATTTAAAATTATTTTGAAACATAATTATCCATATTTTTTTTCTTCTTCAAATCTGCAAAATTATTTCTTAAGTTATAATAGAAAGAGTTTTTAGCAAAACTGTCCTATTTTAGGGACTGAATTACAAATCTACCCTAAAATCTAAATAATTTACAAAAATGCCCTAAGATTCCCAAAATGCCCTCATTTATAACTTCACCCCATTTATTAACCTTATTTATCACATTTATCAACAATCAACTAACAATTTACCAACAAACTCATCAAACCATGACAAAAAAGGTATTACAAAAGATTCCCAAAATGCCCTCATTTATAACTTCACCCCATTTATTTACCTTATTTATCACATTTATCAACCATCAACTAACAACTTACCAACAAACTCATCAGACCATGACAAAAAGGTATTACAATTACTTTTTTTTTTAATTCGAAAGAGGTATTAAAAGTTGGAAAAAATATCGTTGTGTTGTAGTCGATACCTAGCCATTGTGTAAATGACTACACACACATATATTTAACACTTAATGCATATAATGACTAATAGCACAATTGGTATTTTGTCTATTTTCTACGTTGCAAGTGAGGGTTCTACTCCCACTATTTGCACTTTTCAATCAAATTAAATATCTTTTTTCTTTAATTCAATTTTATCTTGTAATTTTAATACTTTTTTAATATACCATTTTTTCCAATTCTTTTCTCAAATTTTCATCTTCTTCTAAAACAAAATAATTCACTTTCTCTTTCTCTACATAGACAACTTCTTAACTACCTTTAATTTTTGTCTACTTAATTCAATTTTATTTTATATTAAATTATATATTATTATTTTGAACTTTTATTATTTCTAATGATTTTAGTTTGACATACCTAACACATCCAATCAATACACTCTAAAATCTCAAATGTTAATTTATTGTATTAAAATAGTCCATATATTATTATGATTTATTTTATTTTATCCTTAGTATTTTTCTTAATTTTATAATTTTAATGTTTTCAGAATCAATAAATCAATAATTTACCAATAATTAGAAAAATCAAAAAAATCAAAAAAATGTTTAATAATATTTATTAATCAATTATTTTTGTATAAATGTAAAGTGAATTCATTATAAATACAAAAATAAAAAATAAAAAAATTCTTATTATAAAATTGCAATGTAATTTAGTATTTTAGGAATAAATATTGTAAATTTTAATTTTTTTCTTGTTATTATTATTTTTTTAATATCTCGTTTCTTGTTTTTATTTATTTATTTTAACGTAAGATTATTTAGTTTATCTTAATTATGTGTTCTATTTGTTTTATTTTATCTAAACTTCGTTATACCGTCAATATATATATATAAACTCATTTTAGGTATAAAAAAAATATAAAAAAATATTAGAAAAAGAAAACTCATTTTACAATCGTCTTAATTTTTTAGTTTTTTTTTTTTTTTTTTTTTTTTATTATATATAATTATTATTTTATTCAAATATCTTACTTAATTAAAATTTCTACATCCATTTTTGATCTAACTTAATTTAATGAGCCTAATCAGTCGATGGGAAAAGAAAAGGCCAGACAAAGGACGACGACTTGACTCCACAGAGAAAAACTATAATGAATCGGTGGGAAAAGAAAAGGCCAGACAAAGGACGACGACTTGACTCCACAGAGAAAAACTATAATGAATCGGTGGGAAAAGAAAAGGCCAGACAAAGGACGACGACTTGACCCCGCGGAGAAAAACTATAATGAGTCGGTAACAAGTAAACAAGTTGGGAAAAAGAAAAGGGCAGAAGGACGACGACTTGACTCCAGGTGGGAACGTAATGACTCTCAATGTACCGTATAACGTCTTTTCCTTTTCCTTCGCCTACAGGCTACAAATTTTCCGTTCTTGTTAAGTATTCTCTCCACTGCTCTCATCTCTCATCATTTCTTTCAAGAACAGACATTTTGCTTTTGTTCAAGTAGCAAGTAGCAACAACGGTTTGATTATTTGGTGATATTTTCATTATGGCGACACCGAAAGAGCACATTGAGGAGATCAGGAGCAAGAAGTTCTCCATCGGAGGTGAAGTGAATCCGCTAATGGAGGAATTTCATTTCACTGTCAAAATGCTCTCCGCTGAACTTTACGCTAAGGATGTTCATTTTCTCATGGAACTCATTCAGGTCTCTTCTTCTTATAATAATAATAATAATAATAATAATAATAATAATGATAATAATAATAATAATAATAATATGAAGTTATTATATATGTTCATTAATTAACAAAGTGTGCTTTTTTTATTATTTGACAGAACGCAGAAGACAATGAGTATCCGTCGGGGTGTAAATCCATCGCTGGAGTTTGTAATAACATCGCGTGACATAACAGGCACGGGAGCTGAAGCCACTCTTCTCATGTTCAACAACGAGAAGGGCTTCTCTCCTTCCAACATTAACTCCATTTGCAGCGTTGCCAAGTCTACCAAGAAGGGCAACAGAAAACGTGGCTATATTGGCGAGAAAGGTACCTTCTTCATCTTCTCTAATTACAAATTGTTATTTCCACATACAGTATTCCATTTCGTAGCTCTACTTATTTTTCTGCTTACAAATTCTAGTCTCTAGATTAATTATTTACTGAAATTATAGAAACAGTGTCATTTCTGTTTCTTGTTCCTGGATAATTTTGTTTCAAATATTTTTAAAAGCTTTAAGTCATAAGTTATAGACAATCATAGTGATGTTGATAGCAGGTTTAGATTAAATTCCAGATGTTAATAGTTTTACATCAACCAAACAAAAATAATAAAAGTAGAAAACTTTTAAATTGCTTTTAATATTTTCTTATGTATAAAGAGTAAATGTTATATTCTTAAACTTTAAAATTGGGTGAACTAGTTTGTCAACCCAACGATGAACAAGCTTTGTTAAAAAAATTATTTAAAATTCATTGGGTAATAAAAGTTTGACCAAAAAAAATAAAATAGACTCTTTTCATGTTATATTCGTAAAATATTAAATCAAATTCACTCATGTAATATGATCCATCTCTTTCGGTCTTTCCTTCAAAATTGACAAATAAAATAGTTTCTATGGGAGATATTAATAATTCCTTATCTATTTCTTTTATCCTTCAAATCATGTGACTAACCATATGTTTTTCCTAAATTAATTAGGGAAATTATTTAAAAATAAATAAATTTGATCAGCATAATTCCACTTAATATTTTTATTCATTTTCTTAGGTATCCTAATATGATGCAATTATCACATCACCTACCGAGAAATTAAATTAGCAATATTAAAATGGATTAGAAAAAAAAAAAAAAAAAAAGGAAGCAATAATATTTTATATAAATTGAAAGCAAAAATAGAACCAAAATATTAAGGATACATCAAAATTGATAATCAAATAAATTAAACATTTAAACTTAGTTTATCTTTTGTTCTCTATATTGTTGTGTTGAGAAAATTTTTTTTTTATAGATTTATCTTTGGGCTTTAAATTATTTTTCTTTCATCCTTCATTGTTCTCTATATTGTTGTGTTGAGAAGAAATTTTTTTTATACATTTATCTTTGGCTTTAAATCATTTTTCTTTCATCCTTTATCAAAATTCATAACTCCTGCAAATTACATATTAAATTTAATAAATAAAATCAGTTTAGTATAAGGTAAATAAAAAAAAAATACAGAACTAATTTAAATAAAATATTTCATAAAAGTTTTAAGAAATTATTGGATATTCGATTAATAAAATATATGAGAAAAAAAAAAATAAAAGCAACCAATAAAACAAATGAAGAGAACTTGGGACTGTACATACTTTTTTATATAAATTGAATTACCCACATCTAATGTTTCACCATAATAATGAACAGGTAAAAACTTTCTCAAATCTTTACAGGGTTATTTATGCAAAAATCTTCGATATTTATGATTTTATTTAATAAGAGTCACATGTCAATTGGGAAAAGTAAAAGTCAAATACAAATTTGAACCCAAAGTTCAAATATTAAATTCAAATTAATCATATTAAATGATATTATTTAAATTAAAATTCATAATATAGATAGTGGTTTACTAATATTTAAAACAAATCTAATGATAAGAACATAATAATCATTATTAATATTATTACAAAGGTTGTGTCTTTATATCTTTTTAATTATGTTCTTATTAATTAGTAATTAATAAGAATATAATTACAAATAGTGACTCTTTAAAATTTTAAATTTTCCAAATTTTTTTTGGTAGTTATGTTTAACATAATTATAAAGGTCGTGGCTCTCTATCTATCTATCTATCTATCTAGTCATGAAAAAAAAGTAGCCATGAAAAGAAATTATTCTTATTAATTAGTAATTAATAAGAATATAATTACAAATATTGTAACTCATTAACTTTTAAATTTTCTTATAGTGTTTTTGGCAGATTGTTTTTTTAAATTATTTGATTACTTTTATTCCACATTTTTTTAATTTTCTAATAACGTTATTCACTTGACTAATTTATTATTGTTGTTGTAAAGGAAAAATTGAAATTAGCCTTTTTCTTTTTAATCCATATTGTTATAATTATTTGTTTACTTAGATTGTTTTGATTTTTTGAATACTTTTTTAATTTTCCAGATTTGTTTATAAAAAAAATCTGAAAACTTATTTTTTTTACACAAAAAGTTTTAATTTTGTGATTAAATTTTTTATTCCACATTTATTTAAACTTTCCAATTTTAAATAATATATTAGATACATAGAAGATAAAATATGGATTATAAACGGATATAGACAATTCATAAAAATAATCATAATAACGGCTAGAGACAAAAAAGTAAGAAAACTTTAATAACATACCCTAAGAATTAGGAATTTAACTAAATTAGTAGCGGAAAAAAAAAAAATTGGTTAAAAATATATGAATGAATTCTAAAATATTATATGTATATATATATATATATATAGCGAGAGAAATTTACAATCATGATTAATCTTAAAATGTTGTATCTTTTAAGTAATAACAATGGTTGTAGTAAAAACCATAGAAATCTCCTCAAAAACACAGGGGAATTAAACAAAATTAGTGGTACATATATAAAAAGATGTATGAACACATGAAATTCATGATCGAATGAAAGAAATAATCATTTAAAATAAACACGAACAATTTACAATTATAAAAAATCTAGATTATGAACATAAAAGATTAAAAAGAAAAAAAAAATGATTGTACTAGATATGTTTAAACATGGAAAAATTTTAGAGAGATATACCACACAAAACAACAGAAAGAGTGTTTACAGTGATCTGGTTTTAGAGATTGGATCGAGGGTTACATACTTACATGTATATATAGATGTTGAGTTGGTAAACTTTTTGGAGGAATGTCAAAGGAATTTTAAATATTTAATAAAAATATATTTAATTATATATTCAATTGATTTAATAGGAAGAATACCAAAAGATAAATATTTACTAATAATATTCTTAAATATATTTAATCATTTATTAAATAGGTTTAATTGAAAGATTCCAAAAGATAAATAAATAGTAATAATATTTAAAAATATATAAAGACAATAAAAACACATCAATAAGGAGATGAGTAGAGGAATATAACCGGTACTAAAAGCTCGTAGTAATTATAAGGAGATGAATGATCAATGCATCAAATAAGTAACAATTCATAATCATTAACAATTCATAATTATGATGTTGGTGATTAAGACAATTATCGATATTATTATTGAATATTATATTTTTTTTAATAAAAAAGGCATTCTTGTCTTGTTATTAATGTATTATATATTAACCATTTTTAATATCAAACTTCCCTCACAACGCTATATGGCGCTGGTGAAACTCTATTATTATACATATATATATATATATATATTAACCATATTTAATAATATCAAACTTTTCTCAAGGCGCCACGTGGCGCTGGTGAAATTCATATATATATATATATATATATGATTATTATATCATATTATTATTATATTAGAATTATTTAGAATTTAAGGTCAAAGCTCCCTTACGGGGCGACATGTGGCGTTGTGAAAGTCTATTATTATATAAATTATTATTATTATTATATTAGAATTATTTAGAATTTAAAGCCAAAGATCCGTCACGGCGACATGTGACGATGTGAAAGTCTATTAATATATATATATATATATATATTATATTAGAATTATTTAGAATTTAAGGTCAAAGCTCTCTCACAGCGACATATGGCGCTGTTAAAGTCTATTATTATATATATACTAGTCTGTCAACCCGTGCGATGCACGAGCTTTGTTAAAATACATATTTAAAATTTGCTTTTACTTGTCTTATTTTCTATCTTAATTTCTCATTTCATAATATAATTTAGCTATTTAGGCTAAATTAATGTTCCAAGTGTATTCAATAATGTAGTAAAGTGACATAATTACTGAAATGGTGGCTCAATTGCAACCTAACAAATTTCTCTCAAGAAAAATTTAGGATCTTTGTATGCAAGAGTCTGTTTTATAGTAAAATAAAAAATAATAATAATAATAATTTTCCAGATTTGTTTAAAAAAAAAATCTGAAAACTTATTTTTTTTTTTTACACATATTGTATTAATTTTGTGATTATATTTTTTATTCCACATTTTTTTAAACTTTCCAATTTTAAATAATATATTAGATACATAGAAGATAAAATATGGGTTATAAACAAATGGAGACAATTCAAAAAAAATAATAATAATAACGACCAGGAACAAAAAAGTAAGAAAACTTTAACAACACACCTTAGGAATTAGGAATTTAACTAAATTAGTAGTGGATAAAAAATAAAAAAAATTGGTTAAAAATATATGAATGAATTCTAAAAGATTATATGTGTGTGTGTATATATATATATATAGCGAGAGAAATTTACAATCATGGTTAATCTTAAAATGTTGTACCTTTTAAGTAATAATAATGGTTGTAGTAAAAACCATAGAAATCTTCTAAAAAACACAGAGGGAATTAAACAAAATTAGTGGTACATATATAAAAAGATGTATGAACACATGAAATTCATAATCGAATGAAAGAAATAATCATTTAATATAAACACGAACAATTTATAATTATAAAAAATCTAGATTATGAACATAAAAGATTAAAAAGGAAAAAAAAAAAAAAAGGGATGTACCGGAGAAGTTTAAACATGGAAATTTTTTAGAGAGATAAACCACACAAAACAATAGAAAGAGTGTTTACAGTGATTTGGTTTGAGAGATTGGATCGAGGGTTACATACTTATATGTATATATAGATGTAGAGTTGGTAAATTTTTTGGAGGAATGTCAAAAGAATTTTAAATATTTAATAAAAATATATTTAATTATATATTCAATTGATTTAATAGGAAGAATACTAAAAGATAGATATTTATTAATAATATTCTTAAATATATTTAATCATTTTAAATATGTTTAATTGAAAGAATTCGAAAAGATAAATAAATAGTAATCATATTTAAAATATATAAAGACAATAAAAACTCATTAATAAGGAGATGAGTAGAGGAATAGAACCGGTTACTAAAAACTCATAGTAATTATAAAGAAATGAAGGATCAATGCATTGAATTAGTAACAATTCATAATTATGATATTGATGATTAATGCATTTATCAATATTATTATTGAATATTATATTTTTTAATAAAAAAAGGCGTTCTTGCTTTGTTATTAATGTGTTATATATTAACCATATTTAATATCAAACTTCTCTCATGGCGTCATAAGGCGCTTGTGAATCATAAAAAAAAAAAAGGCATTCTTGCTTTGTTATTAATGTATTATATATTAACCATATTTAATATCAAACTTCTCTCATGGTGCCATATGGTGCTGGTAAAACTATATTATATATATATATATATATATATGATATGATATGATATGATTGATATATAAATTATTGGGATATAATCATTTTTCCCCCTGAGGTTTACCATATTAAACACTTTACCCCCTCTAGTTTCAGTAATGACCATTTCCCCCCATAAAAATGAAAATATTTGCTATTCTCCCCCTTTCCGTTAGATTTTCTATCAAAAATGTTAAGTTTCATATTAAAAGACATTTTTGCCCTTGAGAATATATATGGGTATTAAAAAATTAATATTCAAACCCAGATTTTGATAATTCCTATCCTACATGGCTACATACATCATAGCCTTCAAATAAACAAGAACCGGAAACATCAAATCATCATTAAAATAATATCCACATAACACACACACACACACACACAAAGGATTATTCACCCATATTTTGTTGACCAATTACCTCAATCAGTTCTTACTATCTTTATAAACAATAAAGATGATACAAAAAAATTGGCTTTGTGTTTTGATTGAACAAAGTTAACTGGAAAACACCAGCAGAAGTGCAGAACAAACAAGACAGCAACAAAGCAACAAAGCAACAAATCAAACAAAATGTAAGAAACGAACAGAGACCAAATAACAAACAGGTTCCTCACCATCTTCCTCCACCAAATTTGTAGCTCGAAAAAATAACTCAAAGAAGCAACATCAGCTCGAAAAGTATGCTCCTAAAGAAAATCTTGGACCACCACCAAATTGAACCCAGAAAACCATCAAATCGAACCCAGAACTACAACCAAAAAACAAATCGAGAAATCAGCTAAAACAAAACCATCCACATGGCCAAAACCCTAGCCTTTAAATCCATAACCACCACCACCAGAAATCACCCACACCAATAACGACCACCACTAGCGTCAATCGCTTCTCAATAGAGGAGATCGGCGTTCGAATCCTCACCGGCGATCAACCAAATTGGCTCAAATCGGGAGAGAAAGAAATGAGAAGCAATAGGAAAGAAGAGAGCCGATCTTCTCTCTACGGAAGAGATCGTCGCTTCTCGCCAGTGACGGGATAAAGAGGAGAGAGAGAGAGAGAGAGAGAGAGAGAGAGAGATTGTTTTTTGATACCGTTTTAGGTTTTTTTTTTTTAACAATTTATTACTATTTTTTCAAATATTCATTTTTTAAAAATATTTGTTAAATTAATTTTTATTTACCTTTTACCAAATTACCCTTCTAGTTTAGCGGTCAACTGGTGGTTTTAACCGGAAAGCTAACAGTAGGGGGGGAAATAACTAATAGTTTCATTTTTAAGGGAGAAAATGACCATTACTGAAACTAAAAGAGGTAAAGTGTCTAATACGACAAACATTGGGGGGGGGGGGGGGGGGGGGGGGTGTGGGATGATTATATCCCTAAATTATTATATCATATTATTATTATATTAGAATTATTTAGAATTTAAGGTCAAAGCTTCCTTACGATAACATATGGTACTGTGAAAGTCTATTATATATATATATATGATTTAGAATTTAAGGCCAAAGCTCCCTCACGGCGACATGTGGCGTTGTGAAAGTCTATTATTAAATGTATATGTATGATTATTGTAATTAGGGGTTATTCGATAACTTATTCTAAATATGTTTTTTTTTTAATTACTAAAAACATTTTGAGTAAATAATCTTACCCTTTAGATCCATTTAAATAATATCTGCGATATTACAAAACCTAATTTATTTTCCAAAATCAAAACTAATTTCATTATAATTAAATATTTTCTTTTCTGCTCATAAGTGATCCTAAGTTTCTGCAAGATATACAAGAGAAGTATTATTTAATAGATTTGTAAAGGGATGGGTTTTAAGCTGCAACATCGCCATGATTATTAAAATTTTTGTAAAGTATATATTCAAGACTAAATCATGAGTATGAAAATTATTGATTAACAATTCAAAAAGTAGAAAAAATAATTTAAATCTTGCAAGCTTAAGAACAAATTCAAATCTTCAATATTAGATGAACCATGGTTTTCCATCAATTTATATGTATTTCTAGATATCATATTAAAAGCCTAAATAAATCAGTAAAAGAATGTTAACTGTCCTACAAAAACTAATTTTATATCATTTTCCTTTGATATATCATCTACGGGTATGGCTATTCAAACTTGAGATACTGTCTGGTTAAATGAGCTCTATATACCAATGGTGGTGCTAGTTATATATTATTATGTGTAAAAAAATGTTTAATATTCAAATAAGATTAGATCTGGCTATATAACATTTTTTTTTTTCTGATATACCACCTTGATTTTAGAATCTTAGACTACTGTTTTCAATGCATTCCACGAGATGCATAATGTAAAGTTAGAGAAAGTACGTAATGATAGATTATAGAATCAAGTTGTCGCCAAACCATACGGTATTTAAAGAAAAAGGTAGACCATGGAAAAGTGCTTCTAGAGATCCTTAAGTTTTGAAAAATCATCACATAATTCTTTGTACCGAATTTTAATAGGTTAATGTAAAGGTCAAGAGTATCTTAGGTTTTTTTTTTTTTTTTTTTTTTTCATAAAATATATATACACCACAGGTAAATTGAAATTTTAAAACAAATAAAAGATATTATTGAAATTTTAATATATTCTGAATTTTATAGAAAATTAGAAATATAGAGCACATCTAGCAATGTGAAACAGGTTGATTCCTAGAGGCTTTGGTGGCCTTCTCAGTTTTGTGTACGTACAATGCGTAGTTCTAACTTCTAATACTTGTTCTATTTTTGTGACAGGCAGGAATTGGGTTCAAGAGTGTGTTTTTGATCACTTCTCGGCCTTACATTTTCAGTAATGGCTATCAGATTCGTTTCAATGAAGACCCTTATCCACACTGCAATCTTGGTTACGTGGTTCCTGAATGGGTTGAGGAGAATCCGAAACTCTCCGAAATTCAGCAAATTTATGGTTCTGGTTCTACTCTTCCAACCACAACTCTGATCTTGCCTTTGAAGGCAGACAAGGTCAATGCTGTCAAGCAGCAGCTCTCTAGTGTTCAACCTGAAGTTCTCTTATTCCTAACCAAGATAAAGAGACTCTCTGTCAGAGAACATAACGAGAATCCCAAGCTCAACACTGTCAGTGCTATAGCTATTACCAGTGAGACAAACTTTGTGAAAAGGAAGAACATTGACGCGGAGTCCTCTACACTCCATCTCGCTGCACAGGGTGACAAGTTTGACAAAGAATGCAGCTATTATATGTGGAAGCAAAAGTTTCCTGTTAATGAGAAAAACAAAGTGGAAAGAAGAATGGAAGTAGATGAGTGGGTCATCACTTTGGCATTTCCTTACGGGGAGCGTCTTCAGCGAGGGACTACTTCTCCTGGGATCTATGCATTTCTTCCTACTGAAATGGTGACCAATTTTCCCTTCATTATGCAAGCAGATTTCCTTCTATCATCATCGAGGGAAGCCATACTCTTTGATGATAAGTGGAACAAAGGGATTCTTGATTGTGTGCCTTATGCATTTGTTAATGCTTTAACTTCGTTGGTGATACTGACCAATGATGCTCCAGTGTCTAGTTTGCCTCCGATGTTTAGCTTCTTGCCGGTCACCAGCTCTCCCTTTCCAGAGTTGAATGCCGTTAGGGAAAAGATTAAAGCAAAGCTGGTTGAAGAAAATATTATCCCTAGGGAGTCCTACTCAAAGCAGAAGTTCTTCCATAAGCCCAGTGAAGTGGGGAGGCTAATGCCCGCTTTTTGGAATATTTTGGGGAAAGCAAAGGATCAAGGTGTGAACTTGGATAATCTGTCAAATCATGGGATATGTGTTCTCAGTTCCACGTTCGATAAGCCAGAGTATGATCAGGTACTAAACTTCTTGGGTGTGGGACAAGTCAGCAGTGATTGGTATGGAAGGTGCATACAGTGTTCTGATCTGATAATGGGAGTATCCGAGGATGTTTATTTAGAGCTTCTCCTTTTCCTAGCTGATAATTGGTCATCCAAATTCAGCTGCACCGACATCAAGAACATCCCTTTGATAAAATACATGGACCTTGTTGGGAAGGTGGCTTTGTGCAGCATAAATGATAACAATGAGAGGGTAGTGTGCTTTTCGCGTCATGATTCATGGTTGATTGGTTGGAATAGAGAATTCCGATGTGTCGCTAATTATTTCTTTATGCCACGAAGCACACAGAGAAATTCGATCAAGTCCGAAGAAGGAAACATTGCTGGATTGGATGAAGGATCGAGTGAAGGTTGTTGAAGTTAGTGAGTATGCAGCTGTTCTAAGTAATAAATTAAATGATGATCCGAAGCTGGTTGTAGCCTATGCTCACTTTTTGTACCACTCATATTCAAAGAATTATTTGTCAGAAGGGGAGGTTGCTTCTCTGTGTTCGATAATGCCACTTGTTGACAATTACGGGGAGTCGAACACAAGAAGGAATAATATTCTTGTACCTGCTAATGGAAGCAAATGGGTAGAACTGATTGGTTCAAATCCATGGACACATGAAGGCTATATTGAACTAGGAAAAGACTATTTACGTCCTGGCAATTTTGCTGGCCAAACTACAACTGGGGCACAACTCTTGCAATTCCTAAGGTCTCATGTTCAAGCTTCAGATATCCCATATATAACTCCTCCCAATGCTGGGATTCCAGCTTTGTCTTCCCCACTTACAGAGCAAAATGCTTTTTTGCTCCTGGATTGGATTAGAAGGTTGAGAATTTCGAGAATTGACATCCCACAAAGGTTTCTGAATTGTATCAAAGAAGGTAGTTGGCTAAGAGTGACAATGAATGGCTCCTCTTCATATAGGCCACCTGCACAGTCATTTTATCTTAATGATTCATTGGGACAAATTCTACAGAATGGATTAGTGCTCGTTGACATTCCCCTGGTGGATTTGAGTTTTTATGGTGAAAGAATATTGGAGTACAAGGAGGAGCTGAAAACTATTGGAGTAATGTTTGAATATGCAGAAGCGTGTTCATTCATCGGGAAGTGTCTAATGTCTTTGGCAGCATCTTCCAATCAAACCAAAGGGACCCTTTTCTCAATACTTAATTTTATTAAATTTTTAAGAGAACGTCTTCTTCCACCGGAAAGTTTCATTTGCAGTATCAAAGATGGAAGATGGCTGAAGACATCACAGGGTTACATGTCTCCAGTTGGATCCATTTTATTTTGTCAGGAGTGGAAAGTTGCCTCACAAATCAGCAACATTCCTTTCATCGATCAAGATCACTATGGTATCGAAATCCTTAGTTTCAAGACGGAACTCCAGTTGCTCGGTGTTGTCGTGGGCTTCGATCGCAATTACCAGCTTGTTGCTGAACACTTGAAAATGCCTCCCTCATGTCCTCTCACTTCCGATGCCACTCTTTTAGTGCTGGCTTGCATGCAGTATTTTCCAAAATCCGCTGACAAGTTTGTTAAAGCACTTCAACATTTAAAGTGCTTGAAGACAGATTCTGGTTTCAAGAGTCCAGTTGAAAGTTTTTTGTTTGATCCTGAATGGGGCAGTCTTTTACAGGTTTTCAGTGGTATTCCCATCCTTGATCAAAATTTTTATGGAAGCGACATCTTGTGCCATAAATCGGAGTTGAAGAAATTAGGGGTGGTGGTTGATTTTGAGGAGGCTGTCAAAGCATTTGCTGATCTTTTTAAGCAGCGGGCTTCTACATCATCCATTTCAAAAGATAATGTCTTGTCTTTTCTTTCATGTTACAGGCAGCTGAAGAACTTTTCTCACAGATTTCCTAATGATTTAAGTGAATGCATCTGTAAGGGGAAGTGGTTGTGGACACGGCTTGGTTCTCATCGATCTCCATCTGAATGCATTATGTTTGGTCCAGAGTGGGAATCTATCGCTCCAATCACTGTGCTTCCTTTTATTGATGACGGTGACACCCACTATGGCCGAGCAATTCATGAATATGAAGAAGAGTTGAAGAGAATGGGAGTTGTTATTAAATTGGAGGACGGTGTGAATTTTGTGGTCGATAGTCTTTGTTTTCCCTCGAATCCCAGTAAAATCACTCATGTTAATGTACTATCGCTGCTGGAATGCATTCGGATATTGCAAAAGAAGGGGTATTCTTTTCCTGAGTCATTTTGGAAAAAGGTTTCTCAAAAATGGTTGAAGACTAATGCTGGTGCTGGTTATAGGAGTCCAGACCAGTGCTGCTTGTTTGATGCAGAGTGGAAACGGTATTTGAAGCCGACTGATGGGCCTTTCATTGATGAAACCTTTTATGGTTCTGAAATTAATTCTTACAGAAAAGAATTGAACTCCATAGGAGTAATTCTTGATGTTGGAAAAGGATGTTCGTTGCTTGCTAGCAACATTGATTTGCACTCTGACTTGGTCACCATAACTAGGATATATAATTTCTTGGCAGAAATTCAGTGGGAAGCTGATGCAGAAACTGACAGAAGGATTTGGATTCCGGATGGTAGTGAGAATGGACAGTGGGTCAATCCTACAGAATGTGTTTTACATGATAAAGATGGTCTTTTCAGTTCACAGTTATATGTATTAGACAAACACTACAACCAGAAGTTATTGGAATTCTTCGCCAGTGCTTTTGATGTTAAATCCATTCCTACGGTTGGTGATTTTTGCAAGCTTTGGAAGGTTTGGGAAAGTTCAGGACTTCAACTTTCAAGTGGTGAGTGTTGTGCCTTTTGGGTTTGTGTTATGAGGCACTGGAGTCTGAAGACCGAAGGACTTCTTGCTGACTGCTTGGTGAAGCTGCCCGTTGATTCAGGGTCGGAGGGGATTTTGTTGTTTGATAGGCGTGATGTGTTCATTGCTGATGACCAACAATTGAAGGATGCTTTTGAACAGTCTTCTTGTCGCTCAATATTTGTTTGGTATCCTCGGCCTAGCTTGCCTGCTTTGCCTCAGCCTAAGTTGCTTGAAATATTTAGCAAAATTGGGGTTCGCACAATATCTGAGTCTGTAGAGAAGCAAGAATTGTCGTTAGAAGGTGTGGAATTTAAGCAGGTGAAACCAAGGGATATGTATATTGACAAAGCGTTGGTTAAGCTCATCCTTGGCTTTCTCTGCAATCCTGCTCTTAAGCTGGAAGCAACGAAGAGATATGAAGCTGTGAAGTGCCTCCAGAATCTCTCAGTACAGGAGATCGAAGAACCAATTGAAGAAAGGTATAGTTTATCACTGGCCTCAGGGGAAATTGTGAATGTGAGATTAAACCAAATGATTCGTTGGGATAGAAAGAGTTCAATTCTTTTCACACAGAGGTTGGACAGGTCTAATGGACACAAAAACCTCCTTGAATATGCAACACACTTTTCTGAAGTCATATCCAAGGGGGTGTTATGGGAAATGGAAGATCATATAAATGCACTGGCTGAGCTGATTAGGTTGGCCTTCCTGCTGGAATTCAATGAAGAAGCTATCGGGTTTCTTATCAAGTCCAAGAATTTGCAGATTTTCATGGAGGATGAGGAGTTCCTGTCTACAGCTTTCCCATCTGAGTAGCTGCTTTTCTAGGTTTGTGTGTACGTGAAGCTATTTAATTAAGTAAAATGTTGTTATATTACTGATATTCATCTGATAATATTTATTTAATTAAGGTAGTGTTTGAAGGCCTTTCCATGGCTGTGGCGAGAGGTCTGCAATGGGAGGTCTTGTTAGTTTCTTACCAATTCAAGAGTCCAGAACCTTGCTGCTATCACCTTATAATATGCATGTAAAGATCTTGCAAGTAAAGGTTTCACAAATTGGAATATGTTGCTGGGTTATATAGGTGCCAGAATTAAACTATTTTACACACATGTTGCATATGATTTGTAAGCTTACTTGGATTCCAAATAATAAAGACAATGAAGAAAAACTCATTGATCTGAAAACATCCCTGATATTGACTTGGCCTTTTCAACACATCCCTCAATTTCTTACACAACTCTTTGATCTAAAAACATCAAATAAAAAAAATCTTACACTACTATTTTGTTTGACCTCTTTAGATACAAAGCCTTAACTAAGTTCATTGGGCTCAGAACAAAATTTTGTATTATAGTGTTGATGGCAATAAATTTGATTGATTATAGAGTAACCCACATCCCTTTTCTCAAGTTAAATTTTTTACATTCTATGTATGTAGTAAAATGAAGTTTTTATTACTAGTGTTTATTGATTAGTAGCAGCGCACTTGTTGAAGCCTATCTAGACATTAGATTTATCATTTATGTTTGAGCGAAATTATGAGTTGAATTAGATGTTTGAAATAATGGTAAGTGCCAATTCCAAATCCTACTCTAAGCTTGATACCACCGCCACCCAATGTAGCTCAATGGTAAGGAGTACGAATTTAGTCAGACAATATTTTAGGTTCGAGTCGCCATACCCGCAGGTGGTTTATCAAAAAATAAATAATAATAAAAAAATTTAAGCTCGATCTAGTTATCAATTATAATTATAACATATTTTCATTTAATTATTTAAAATTTATAATATCTATTTCTTAGAGCATCTCCAATGCAAGAGTAACTTATGAAAAAAAGATATGTCACATAGAATAAGTAAATAGTCTATTAAAAAAATGTATCTACAATGCAGCTGTATATATTAACCTCTGGCTGATGTGGCCAAAAAATATAATAGACATAGTTAACATGACCGTCTACTTTCAGACGATCTGTTGTATAACTATTTTTTCGGTTGACTCAGCAAGTATTTAAAATTGATATTAATTTTCATCTATTTTTGGTACGGAAAATTTTTTAAAAAAAAAAGGAAAAAAAAATGGATACGTCATAAAAAAATGTGTTTTAAATAGAAGCATTGTAGACCAAATTTTGAGTTGATTGTCTATCAAGTCTATCGTTGTGCCACATAGGAAACAAATCTCTTGATATTGTTTCAAAAAAATAATAATAATTAATCCCCAAACTTCTAGATATTGATAATAATATTTGAGGTTCGACTAGCCATACCCGCGGGTGGTTTATCAAAAAAAAAAAAAAAAAATTAAGTTCGATCTATATATCAATTATAATTATAACATATAATTTTCTTTAATTATTTAAATTTTATAATATCTATTTCTTAACAACTAATGAGAAGGACGAGATAAGGTTGGTATGAGAGAACCAGAACTGGAATCGAAACCTCCTTAGGGATATTCCGATTCCGATTTCTTTTTATTTTTATTTTTATTTTTTAAATCCCACCAATCACACACTCACATATAATAACAACTTTATTATCCAAAGAAACATTAAATAATTGTTCATACAGTTTCGAACTAGAAATCAAGTTTCTTCTAAAACTAGGAATATAATAAATATTGTTCAAAACAAGAAATTTATTATTAAAGAGAAGTCGCACTTCTCCTACTGCTTTTGCCGACACCATAGCACCATTGCCTACTCTCATCGTGTAGTCCCCATCAACCTGCTCTATTGCAAAATCAAGTATCTACATAGAACAACAAACATGGTTAGTCGCACCCGAATCAACTATCCAGGGAGACATATCATCTTCAACTAAACAAGCACTAACTCACCCATACCTACACCACTAACTCACCCAACGCCAACCCTACCCAATTCAAATCACCTTCATCTTCACCTTCAAATCAAACTTCATCTTTATCTTCAAAAAAAAAAAAAAAAAAATCTAAACTTCATCTTTGAGATTCAATCACATTCACGGCTTCACCTTCACCTTCACCTTCAAATCACCTTCACGACTTCACCCAAGTTACCCAACCCTAAATCGGCCATCATCAGTTCATCACAATTCA
Organism: Acer negundo; assembly: GCA_035582765.1. Taxonomy (NCBI): domain Eukaryota; kingdom Viridiplantae; phylum Streptophyta; class Magnoliopsida; order Sapindales; family Sapindaceae; genus Acer; species Acer negundo. Next base: position 11,763,325 of record CM069243.1, read on the forward strand.
CCCTTCTCTCTCACCTTCATCTGAACCAGACTCTCTTACTCTTGTCTCTCTCAATCTCGTCTTTCTCAGCTTCTTGGGTTTGGGTTTGCAGTGGTGTGTGTATTTGATTGGTTTAACTGGTGTGATGGATGTGTGTGTGTTTGACTAGTTTGTGGTAGTGGTGTGGTGGTGGATTTTGAGTTTAGGTGATGATTGATTGGTTGGATGGTGGTGGAGTACCGGAGATCCACATTCCACAGATCTCAGTTTTAGTTTTTTGATTTTTTTTTTAAAAAAATCTGGGATATGGAATCGTTCAGCCCATTTAAAAAAAAAAAATTAAAAATATATATATGTTGGAACTGACAGTTCTAGTTTGATTCGCATCGAACGGTTCCTCAAAAGTTGGAATCAGAACCAAAACCACCCTAATACCAGTACCAGTTCAGTTCCAGAACTAAAACTGAAAAAACCAGTTCTAGTTCAGTTCGCCGGTTCAAACCGAATCGGCGCCATGTCTAGGTCCAGTGGTAAAACCGTTCACACCTATACTATAAGGTTACGGGTTCGAGTCCTCCCCCTTTCCCAAAAAAACCCGAATTTATGTAATAGTGCAATATTTAAAAATAAAAAAAAAAACTAATGAGAAATTATAAATTAAAAATAACAAAATCAACTTTCTAAGAGAATATATATATATATATATATATATACAATTTTTCTATTGTCAGTTCAACCTGATATAAAATATATCAGGACGAAGAATGTGGACCATTGAATTTACATACTTTGACTCAAAGTGTATACACTTGCCAAAACTTCTCCATAATCTATGGTCAACATTCTTTATTCTAATATATTTTTATATCAGGACGAACTGACAGTAGAAAGATTATAAATAAATAAATAAATATATATAGTCAAATGAGGGTTGTTAACGATTAATCATTGTTTCATAAAATATATACATATATATATATATATATATATATAAGGAACAATTAATCACCAAACTTAAGCTAGGTATCGATAACAATATTTTAATTTCAAGTCGCCATACCCACAGATGGTTTATAAAAAAAAAAAAAAAAAAAAATTCAAGCTCGATCTATATATCAATTATAATTATAACATATAATTTTCTTTAATTATTTAAAAATTATGATATCTATTTCTTAACAACTATCGAGAAGGACGAAAAAATGTTGTTCTAGTGGTAAAACTCTTCACACCTACACCATGAGATTGTAGGTTAAAGTCCCCCCCCAAAAAAAAAAAAAGAAAAAAAAAAACACCAAATTTATGTAATAGTGTAATATTTCATTTTAAAAAAATTTAAAAAAATTAAAAAAAAAAAAACTAATGAGAAATTATAAATTAAAAATAACAAAATCATCTTTCAAAGATATAAAAAATTATATTAATATACCTAAATGAGGGTTGTGAACAATTAATCATTGTTTAAAAAAAAAAGGGAACAATTAATCACAATAAGAATTAAAAGGTCTAATAATATCACAATCATATAATTAAGGAATATAAAGTAAAAAAAAAATATCCCAAAAAATAGAAAAAGAAAAAGAAATAGAGAAAGTAACAAGAAAATTATATCAGCTGTTTAATTTTTTTGAAAAAAAGTACCGTTATTGCGTTATATAAATCAGCTGGAGCGGGAGAGATATCGTCTCACTACTTGTTGAACAAGAAAATATCTCACTCTGCTCTCTCTCTAGCTTGCGTTTTTGTGCTGATCTCTGCTCTCTCAGACTCTTCTTTTAGCTTTCGTTTTTGTGCTACAGCTGCAACTGTATCTCACTCTGCTCCCTCCCTGTCTAAAGTTTTCTTTCGGCTTTCGATGAATTCTGTCAAAATAAGACAGGTTTGGGGTTGTAATCTGGATCAAGAACTGCTTTTGTTCGACCAAACCCTACGGCGTCACAATTTGCTCTCCGTCGACACCGAATTTCCCGGGTTTCTTCGTAATACACCCAGAGATGCTCCTGAGACTCTCCGCTACTCCGACTTGAAATTTAATATCGATAATACCAAGTTGATCCAACTGGGTATCACTCTCTCTGATGATTACGGTAATATTTCTTCTACTTGGGAATTTAATTTTTGCGATTTCGATATCGATAACGATGCATGTAATGAAACTTCTATCGATTTCTTGAAGAAAAGTGGGTTGGATTTTGAGAGGATTAGAAAAGATGGTATTTTCATGTCTGTGTTTAGGCGCAAATTCTTAGAAATTCTGTCTGTGCATGCTAATTTGAAGTGGGTTACATTTCATGGTTTGTATGATTTAGCTTATGTACTTAAGCTGTTCAGTAACAATTCACTGCCACTCACCGTCTTTGATTTTGTTAAAGAGGCTGCTCTGTATTTCACTGCTGTTTTTGATATCAAATTTATCGCTAGATTTTGTAAAGGGCTCATGGGTGGTGAACTTGGATTGAATCGACTTGCGTGTATTTTGACTGTTGATAGATGCGGTGAGGCTCATAATGCTGGTTCTGATAGTTTGTTGACTGCTTGTGTGTTTGCTAAATTGAAGAATGTCTATAGAATAGAAGAAAGTAATTTTGATGGGTTTCTGTATAGCATTAGTCCAAAAATTCAGAGCATGCGTCCTAAAATAGTTGTGCCACACTATTGTCAGCCACTAATACCTTGTCGACCACCGTTTCCCCAAATGATGGTGTGTTACGGTAGACCGGCTCATCCTCGATACCATTTTCAGGTGCGACCAACTTATGTCATGCAGTCAGCCATATTCCCGTGTGTCTTGTAGTTAAAGCTTCATTAGTTTAATTCTAACCCACATCCTTTGTAAAGTTCTCGACTTGTTTCAATGGATTCAATAGTCTCATATTTTGTAAGTCTTCCCTATGTAAAATGAAGTTCTTATTACTAGAGTGTGTTAATTGTGAGATGTGCATCAATATGATTGAATTTGAATGATTCTTTTCTTCTCGTAAACTTTTTTTGTTTTTTTGTGCATCGTTCAATCAATCATTTCTTTTGACCATCTGAGTTTACTTGTAACTCACATTACCCCCTTCCAAAGTTCGTAACTTATTTCAATGAATTCAATAGTTACATTTTTTTTTTTACATTTTGTGTATGTATAATGAAGCTGTAATTAGAAGTTGTTATTGACTGTGAGATGTTGCATTGCATACATATCTAGTAGCATAGCACTTGTTTTAAGCCTATTTGGTATTAGATTTATGTTTGAGTGGAATTAGGAGTTGGATAAGATGTTTGAAATAATGGTAATTGCCATGAGAGAATTATTTGGAAAAATGGAATTTTGTTTTTGTGTGGCAGCATTCAACTCTGCTGTAAAGATTTTGATAAGCACGTTTCGCCGCAAAATGGAGTTGCTCTACAGCTGCTTCCCATCAAGTTTCATCAGGTAGGCACCATTGCTTTTAAACTCAAATTGGATTGAAGCGGGGGTAAATTTTTTATTTTATAATATATGTCTATATTTGCACTGGTTTGACCTTTTATAATATAGAAGTTTTGTTACTTTTGGTGGAATTCGGTGCAAAAGGTGTTTGGGCTGTTTAGTAAAAATTAGAATGCTTTGGCTGTAATTTGATGTGTATTTGTAAGAGCACTGCCGACGTGATTGTTGATTTATATTTTGTTTGGTGATATGTTGAGGAGATTTGGACATAGTTTGCATTTATAGTTTGAGTATCCAGGATGGTAGAGCCACGTTGGAACCGGTTCTTGGTTGCCACTGTAGGGTTAAAATCTTTCTAACAATTCAAGTTTGATTCGCATTTCCATCCTTCTACTATGTTAAAGATGGATAAGTATTCTTCCAATTTATAAATTAGTGGGATACTTCACATTTGTCGGCAATCATTTTTTTGCATGAGCAACGTTCAAGGATTTATGTGTTGGAAATCATAGGGTGGATCCCATGGTATTGTTGTTCATAACTAACTCTTTTCTTCTCTTTTACTTTGCTGTTATTATTTTGCATTTCCTTTTCAGGGGAGGGAAGAAGGTGGATGTGAAGGTGGAGATGGGGGTAGAGGTGGGGGTGGTGCACTGGTATTATGGTGTTTGTTATAGTCTCCTTCTCATTTACAAGATAGAAAGTCAACTCATTTGCTGAATGGTATTATATTACCTGCTTAAATATTTGATCTTCTTACCTCATCATTTTTTTTTTCCGATCTTATTTAATATCTTGATTTGTTGTCCATATGATTTTCCATTACCTCATGTCTATGTTGTTATATTGATCCTTTTGTTGAAGGTTATATCTTTCCTTATCTTTTTACTTCTCTTCTAGTAACTGATTTATGAATCATTACTGCCTAAATGTTCTGTGGTCAGTTGCGAGATCTTGAGAAAGGGGTTGATATTCTTGTGGCAACACCAGGGCGTCTGCTTGAGAGGGCTAGAGTCTCATTGCAGATGATTATACTTGGCTCTTGATGAGGCAGATTGGATATAGAATATGGATTTTGAGCCTCAAATCAGGAAAAATAGTGGAACAAATGGATATGCCTCCTGGTTTGTGACAAACACTGCTTTTTAGTGCCACTTTTCCAAAAGAGATACAGGTTTGATTTTATTTTTGCTTCTGCTCTCTTTTGTTTTCATGTTTGCTTTGATCTTTTATGATCGTTGGTGGTTTTTATCTCCTCACATTCATAATTTTGTCACCCAAAGTATCATGAAGATTGTCGTTATTATTATCGTTTTTAATAATTAGATTTATTAAAAACAGCTAAGTTGTGCAATCCTAGGCCGTAGAATAGGAGATATTGAACTTTTGAATATCTTTTATATCTTAGTGGTCAAATCTCAAAATTCTAGTTCTGTTGTCCTTATAATTTCTTATTTTCGTGTGGATTGGACTCATGGGCTTATTCTGTGGGTAACTCTACATCTGAGAATGCAGCCGTTGGTTCTTCCAACAACAATGGCTTACCTCGTCCCTCTAGGCCAACATATGTTCCCCTGCATCTTTGAAACAAGCCACCCTCAGTAGATCCCCCACCCACATTACCATCCAATGATCGTGTAGCTTATAATGGACCAGCTAGTGAGTCTCACTGGGGTGGTTCAAGACTGGATTTTGGACATCAAGGTTATATTTCTGGTGGTGCGGGTTATGGTTCAGGTGGTAGAAAGGGTAGTGGTTGGAATAATAGAAGTGGGGGGTGGGACCAAGAGCGTGAGGTGAATCTATTTGGTGATGGTGATGATTATGCAGAGCAGGTGTCTACTGAGCAAGAAAATACGTGTTTAAACTTTGATGCTTATGAGGATATTCCAGTAGACACAAGTGGGGACAATGTGCCATCGCCGGTTAATACATTTGCAGAAATAGATTCAGGGGAGGCCTTAAATACAAATATTAGAAGGTGCAAATATGTCAAGCCAACTCCGGTTCAGCGTCATGCAATTCCTCTATCGATTGCAGGGCGGGATTTAATTGCCTGTGCTCAGACAGGGTCAGGGAAGATAGTGGCTTTCTGCTTTCCAATTATTAGTGGGATAATGTGGGAGGAGTATGTACAGATACCATGTGGAGCACGGACTGTTTACCCTCTTGCTCTTATCCTTGCCCCTACAAGAGAGCTATCGAGTCAGGTTAGATTGTGCCTCTTACCAATCTATTTGATGTAAATAATTAGACGTGTGCCTTTTTGGATTGGATAATAATCATTTTGTTTCAATCACGATGTACTTGCAAATACATGGCGAAGCCAAAAAGTTTTCCTATCAAACTGGTGTGAAGGTGGTGGTTGCTTATGGCGGAGCACCGATTAACCAGCAGGTTTCCATTATATGGTATTATTTGTGTTTTTGCAGTTCTTGGATTGTGTTTGTATCTTTCCTCAGTTATGTTTAGAGTTTATCAACTCCTTCTGATTCTGGCCTCTAGTCTCTTTCTTTTGCGGTCTTTATTCTTATCATCTGCTTTATTATCTCCTAAAGTTAGATTCTGTTTCATTTGCTAGAATTTTTGTTACTTTTGGTGGAATGCGGTGTGAAAAGTGTTTGGGCTGTTTAGTAAACATTAGAATGGTGTAAATAAATGCTTTGGCTGTAATTTGTTATGTGTATTCGTAAGAGCACGGCAATTCTTGTTGACGTGATTGTTGATTTGCAATTTGCTTGGTGATATGCTGGGGAGATTTGGACATGGTTTGCGTTTCTAGTTGGAGTGTCCAGTATGCTACAGCCACATTGAACTGGTTCTTGGTTGCCACTTCAGGGGTAAATTCCTTTTTAACAATTCTAGTTTGATTCTGTTGTGTTAAAGATGGATAACTTTTCCATTTTATAAATCAATGGGATACCTTCCATTTGATGGTGATCCTTTTTGTATGAGCAACGATCGAGGATTTGTGTTCAAAATCATAGGGTGGATCTTGTGGTGTTGTGGTTGATAACTAATTTTTTTCTTCTCCTTTACTTTTCTGTTATTATTTTTCATTTCCTTTTTCAGGGGAGGGAAGGGGATGGAGGTGGGGGTGGGGGTGGTGCACCGGTATTATGGCATTTGTTATAGTCTCCTTCACATTTACAAGGTAGAAAGTTAGCTCATTTGCTGCCTGCTTATCTGATCTATAACCTCATCAGATTGTTTTTTCTTTCCTTTAGTAGAAACAACTCATCAGATCTTTTTTAATCATATGATCTGTTGTCCATCTGATTTGCCATTCTCTCATGTCTATGTTGTTATATTGATCCTTAGGTTGAGGGTTCTATCTTTACTTATCCTTTTACATCTCTTCTAGTTACTGATTTATGAATCTATACCACCTAATGGTATAATGTGGAAGTTTTGGTGAGAGGTGTGAGATGTAAAGTTAGGGATGGGAGGAATATTTCGATCAATTCTGATCAATGGCGGCCTAGGCCTCCCAGTTTTTGTGTCAGGTCCCCTAGAAGGCTGCAGGATAGTGCTTCTGTTGCTGATTTGTTTGAGAGACCTGGTAAAGTGTTAAGTGGTGTGAACCACTTGTTTGCAGGTCTTTTGATGTTGAGGAGGCAGATATGATTCTTGGGATTCCTCTTAGTTGTAATCCAGGGAGGGATTCTTGGCTTTGGCACTTTGATAAAAATGGTAGGGAGTATACCTCTAAAAATGAGTTGATCATGCTTTGTGGGGTTGTGCTCGTGTGAGAGAATTTTGGAGGTATTGCCCTTTTTTTGAGAAGCTTGATAAACTCGGTAATGTGGGGTTTATTGATAGGATCCTGTGGCTTGATGCAATCGGTAACAAGGATGAGGTATGTAAATTTGGTGTTGCTGCTTGGTTGATTTGGTTTAAAAGAAATCAAACTCTTTTTGGTGATAAAATTGTTGTGAATACAAATGTTTGGGATAGAGCTGTAGATTTTATGGATAAATTCAATGATACAGTGGTGAGTTTTTGTGAGAAACCTCTGTGTCCTGTTGTTGAGTGTAATCGGTGTTAGTCCGCTCCCCCTTCTGGTTTGTTTAAAATAAATGTTGATGCAGCTGCGACTCAGGGATCTAGTAGTAGATGTGGTGGTGATGTGATTTGCAGGGATGAGGAGGAGTTATTGTTGATTATGCTTCTCTGATGTCCAGGGGTGTAGTATCAGCCAAGGCAGTGTTTGAAGGCCTCTCCATGACTGTGGCGAGAGGTTTGTCCCCCCTTCAGATCGAGTCTGATACGTTGGGGGGTGGTGAAACTCTGCAATGGGAGGTCTTGCTCTAATGGGGATGTGGCCAACATTTTCACAGATATTAGAAATTTGGTTTTGTGTAATTCTGGTATTTCTATTGTTCATGTTAATAGAAATTGTACTAGGGTGGCCAATGCAAGTGCAAGCTCGGCGTTTGGTTCTGATAGGTCTATTTTTTAGGGGGTGTTAGTGCTCCTGGTGGCTTTTGCAATAAAGCCAAGAATGTTGTTTTAATAATACTTTTACTTTTTCAAAAAAAAAAAAAAAAAAAAAATCATTGGGCACAGGACAAAATCTTGTAATCTAGTGTTGATGGCAATAAATTTGATTGATTATAGAGTAACCCACATCCCCTTTCTCAAGTTAAATTTTTTATATTCTATGTATGTAGTAAAATGAAGTTTTTATTACTAGTGTTTCAGCGCACTTGTTGAAGCCTATCTAGACATTAGATTTATCATTTATGTTTGAGCTAAATTATGAGTTGAATTAGATGTTTGAAATAATGGTAAGTGCCGATTCCAAATCCTACTCTAAGCTTGATACCACCGCCACCCAATGTGGCTTAGTGGTAAGGAGTACGAATTTAGTCTGATAATATTTTAGGTTCGAGTTGCCACATCCGCAGGTGGTTTATCAAAAAATAAATAATAATAATAAAATTTAAGCTCAATCTAGTTATCAATTATAATTATAACCACATAATTTTCATTTAATTATTTAATTATTTAATTATTTATAAAATTTAATAAAATAGTTTTATTACTTGAAAAAAATTTAAATTTTATATATAGGTAAATTTCAATGAACTTATCATCCATACACAAAATTTATTCAAATCGATATTATTTTATTGTGGTCCTTACCGAAATTAAAATAAGGTTTTATGAGAGACTCACTCATATATATATATATATATATATATATAATATTATTAAAATATTTTATTTTAATTTTTTTAAAATTATAGCTCTTATCAAATATGTGGATCTCAATTTGGTAATAGTTCTTTTAGTATAAGTAAGAGGTTAAGGATTAACCCTCTTAACAAACTTTTATTGAGAAACTTAAAATAAAATTATGTTAAATCTATATGCCCTAATTGCTTTATTTGTTATATAACTGTACTTAATTAATCAAGAAATAAGAAGTCTTAAAGAAGACTTTGGCAGTTGATTCTTACTTTTTAATTGACGGTACAATTTTTTTTTTTTTTTTTTTTTGGTTGCTCTTTCAATTATAAGGGGTATTATCAGTTTAATCCCTAAGTTTTGGGGAAAGTCAACATTTTAAGCATGTTTGTTTTATTAGGACCCTTTGTCCCTCACTTTTCATTAATACATCAATTCAGTCCTCCTGTTGGTCAACAGTCAGTCAAACTTAAAACTTGTAGAGGTATTTTTGTCTTTAAATCAAAAACTATGAATCACAAAAACAGTAATAAAAACAAATCAATATTTTATTTATCACAAAATAAAATAAATACATAATTATAAAATAGAAAGAAAAAAAAATATATATATATATATATATATATATTTCCTCTTCCATGGACCATGATCCATCGATGCTTTCATTTTCTTTTCAATTTTCTCACAACTTAAACATTTCCAGAAAGATCTCAACTTTACCATAGCATTATTAAAATCCGGAACCTCATAGCATTATTAAAATTGATTCAAAGTGAGGAGATATTTTGTTCCTCTTACATGGATTGTGTGTGGACATTGAAATTGTTGTCAAAACTCAAAAAGCACTTTGAAAGGTAAATGAGTAACTCTTTACGTTTTTAAAGATGTGTAACCCTTTCCTATTCGTTTTTGAACAAGAACCATGAAGTTTGAAGTGAGAGAGTGGAGTTGATTTGAAGTTACATGGTCGTTTTTTTTTAAGTTTCATTCGTTTTAGTTTCAAATTACGTACTAATTGATTTTCAAGTTACATATATGTTGATATTACAATTACATGCCAGTTAGGGGCAAATTTGTCCAAAATGGATCAAAAACGATAAAAACAATAAAATATTTTCATAACGCTAAAAACAATAAACTTATAAATTTTTTAACTCTATGAATTCATCCCATTTCATCAATATACAACATTTAATAATTAAGGAAACTTATACTAGAAAGGAACAAAAACATGATAAACGAGCAAAAATGGTCTTGATTATTATTATTCATACTACAAAATGACATTACAAAAATATTCATTTACATATCAGGATTTGAAGTTCTCCGGTATTTACAGTCACCAACCTATTAAAAGAGAGAAAAATGTTTAAATCAAACAATATATCAGAAGAAGAAGCACGTCCTTCATAGAAAGAATCATCAACTGTAATGGAAAGCAAGTAAAATGGGAGCTATGGCCTTGCATGGTCATTGCTCAACATCTTCATGTCGGACACCACTCACAACAAATATCAGATTGCATGATTTCCTCAGCTTTTCATTCAGTAAATTTCCGCTACACAATTCTGAATTCAAAAATGAAAACAAAATGATGATTGAACAAAAGATAAATAATACGACCACCAAAACAAAGGACACGAGTTGCCAAATGAAAACACAGATAGACACAAGTATGCGTGATCTGCTCAACTTTCTGTCAGGTCTTCTTGCTGATGAGTGGTAAGAAGTATGTCTCTGTGTATTCCATTTGGTAGAATTTTTTTACCATGGAATTTAGGATCAGGTGAATAATAAAACATTGATAACCCGCAAATATTCTAAGTTACGGCTCAGCTACTACATTTGTTATGTGTTAATCTTCATATGGGATATTTTCTGTCTATTTTCACCAAAAACTTTTATTTAAAAATGGTAAGGAAGAGAAAAAAATAAGTAACGAAGGATTAAACTGAAATTATTGAAGGATGGTTATTCCATCAATATTTCTATCGGAATTCAAGTTGATAAAAAGAAAAGAATCAAAGAAAAAACCTGTCAAAAAGAGGATAAAGAAAACACAATCCAGCAAATGGACTTTGAATACAAAATCTTCAATTCTTCATGGGCCATTAAATTTGAAACCTTGGATACACTGAGATATATAAAAATAAAATCCATGTATGGGCAACCAAAACCTCATCCTGTACAAATGGATCATAGAAAATGAATGTGAAAGTAAAATTGATTTGAAAAACCATCTAGGACCATGATTAGACAAATTTTACCGCATATCAGACAACATCATACTAACAATGCCCTGTCCAGTTGAGTTGACCACCTAGCAATCAGACACCTAACAGATGTGCAGCATTGTCACGGAAAACCTATTTCATTCATGCCACGAAAACCCTATACTCACATACACGGATAAGAAATTTAGACATTTGAAACTCCGGTTCATTAAAAGAAAAGAATAAACTCTACTAACATGCTTATTGAAGAGACTGTTTTCAGCCATTAATCCCTTTTAAAGAAACAGCAAATGTAATCAAGCAAGACATTTTTATTCATAATTTCCATCTTCAGGTTAACTATCCTCAATAATGTAGTACCACAGACGTATATTTTCAAACACTACCTAGTACAAAATACTGACTTGTTTCGGAAAGAAACATACCTATTGAGCATTATCTTCAGAGAACCTAGCATCAAAAGGAACAGAAGGATGGGTATGCGCTGAACTACCAGCAGTCCCACCGTGCTGCAACTCAATCACGAGCCACCGAACAGCTTTACTCATCTGCTCCAAACGAACTGCACTTATTGGGGGAAGAGCAGTTGTAGCAGCACCTGACTTGCCGGCCGCAGAGCCAGTTGCCTCATCCACGAGACACTCAGATCCTATTCTTTGCTTGACAGACTCCACAAACTCCTCGGCTTGATCACAAGCCACTCTGAACAATTCCCACCTCTGCTTAAAGTTCTCTAAGGCAGCATCCGTACCTGCAGTTTTCTGCCCACCCGAAGATTCCTTGGCTTCAAGTACACTAGCTGCTGCCGCAACAAACTCCTTATATGCATTGTTTAAAGCATCTACAATGCTGTCCATCACTTCCCACTTGATTTGCAATACAAACTGGACAATTGAATCGAAATTTTGGTCAGTATCACTTTACATCTCCAAATTGAACAAACAAATGGAACCCTAACCTAACCCATTGAAGCAGCAGCATGGAAACTACAACTACAGATTAAAACCATCTTTAACATTCAAAATTCAATTCATATCAAAACCTAAAAAGTTGAAACATAGCTCAAAACACTTTTTTTATCAAATCAAAATAACAATTTTTATTAAAATTCTTTGTTAAAAATCAGGGTCATACCTAGAACTGATTGGTTGATTTCCTAATCGCATCATACAACCAATCTTAACAATCAAATGTGAAATAAAATAACAACAAAATTCTATGACTCGTAAAATAGCTTAAAAACTATTTAAACAGATACCTTGGCCGGAGTAGAGGGACGTCAAGGTGGTCACCCGAAATATGAAGAATTGAAGATAGAGCTTCTTGTTTACAGTTTATATCGGGTTTTGTTTTTTTGTTTTTGTTTTGTGTTTTTTTAGCTTGGGCCTTTGAATGGGCTCGACAGACAAAGGCTAACCTGATCACAACACGATTATTTTTGACACGGCACGCTTATTATACGGATTAGAAGCTATATATATATATATATATATATATATGAACACGACACGATTAAATAGAGTTCAACACCAACATGACATGGCTAACCTGATTACTTAAATGACTCATTTCATCGACACGTAACCATTTGACTTGTTTAATAAATTTATCATTAAAATAGACATATTTATATATTTAAAATCAAAATTATAAAATACTAAAATTAAATAATTAGCCAAATTAAATAAGTTTATGTAAACACCGAAACAATTCCAAAAGTAGAGAAATCTGCAAATCCGGAAATCCAAAAATCCAAAGTATCTTTGATTAGTTATGGTCCATAAACCTATTGAGCGTTGAGTGTTGAAAAACTATCAAGTGTTGTATAAAATTTAGCTATTTTGATCGTAAATGCTTTTTATTATTTTTATTTTTATTTTCAGTCATCCCAAAACACTACTAAGTAAAAAGATAGTTACTTATAATTAGAAAATTGAAAAAGCATTTACCATAAACACTTCTAAACATATTATAAATGGAACAAATTCAACAATTCCAGTTTTTTTCACAAATCGTAACATGAGTTGTTAACCATTAAAGAATTAAAAAAAAAAAAATGTGATATAATAAAAATTGATAACAATTACCATCTGTCAAAAGCATTTGATCAAATGTTAAAAATTTGTCATAAAAAGAGGAGCAACTAATCGTCTAATCTTAACTCATTATACCTTAATCTTTCACTAGAAATTCTTATTTATTTTCATTAAACACTTTTTTAATGACTTTCGGAATATTATTAGAAAGATGTGTTACTCTCTTTTATTTGAGAGTATTGAATAAACATATTTCATTTTCAGCTTCATGTTACTATTACAACAATATATATGTGAAACCAAACATAAGTAATGTTTAGATAAAAAAAAATAAAAAAATAAAAAAAAAAATAAAAAATAAAAATAAAAATAAAAAGATCAAATCACACATGGCAATCTTTAACCCATATAAACTATAAGTGTAAGTACATATTTATTTGCTACTACAAGTCAACAACAATGATCTTGTTATTGTTAATTTAGCATGTCCATATATAACTAGGAAATTACACTACAAGTCTCCATAGAAAAACACTAGAAACTCTGCTTTTGTTCAGATACAAGTACTTCAATTTGCTGAGATACGATATGCTTAGAAATGAACTCGTGAAAAATTGTTTCACAAATCCAAGTACTATAATTTGGCACAATTTTGCAAATCTTCTAAGATTAAACTGTATTAGGTCGTGTAAGCATGCGGGTCATGCTGGACTATGTCCTTAATTGTCATGTCGTCCCATGCCCATGGCTCATTAAATACTATTTTGTGTCGTGTCGTGCCATGGCTTGACAAAACACAGTTTTGTGTCATGTCTTTCCCATGTAGGTAGAGATCCAAGAGTTGATGGAATTCTACCAGAAATTGAATTTCCAGCTATATTTAGGTCACTAAGAAAACGACGTGAACATAAAGACTCTAGCACTTCACCAGAAAACTTGTTCTCAAACGGCTGTAGAGACACCCGATTGCACAAAGAATCTCTCCTTAAACTAGTGGCATTCTTGTTCGCTAAGGCATCGAAATTTTAAAGACCGGATAGGTTTCACAATCCAACAAAAGTTTTCTTATCAATATGTTGTTGTAACTCTCAAACTGTCACGGATTTTTAAGGCTCCCAATTTTTGATGGTATCTCACCAGATAAATTGTTATAAAAGAGCTCAATGTTCACGAAATTTGTTGAATTTCCAATATCTGGTGGAATCCAGCCTTCTAAGGAGCAACCCGTAAGATAAAGTCAATTCAACTTGTTGAGCTTCACAACCTCTTTTGGAAACAAAGTTGGATAGAAATTATTGTTGTTGAGACTTAGGGAAACCAGATTAGTCATGCTCTCTAGTAATTTCCAAGGAAAAACACCAGAAACTGCAATTTGTTCAAATACAAGAACTACAATTCGCTGGGATACAATATGTTTGGAAATGAACCTGTGGAAAAATGGTTTCTCAAATCTAGGTACTATAATTTGGCACAGTTTTGCAAGTCTTCCAAGATTAAAACGTATTGGGTTGTTTGGGTCATGTCAGCACTCTGGCGTCAGCACTCTGGTCAAGCTGGACTAAGTCCTAAATTGTCAACTTGTCATGCCATGACCAAATAAAACACTATTTTGTGTCGCGCCGTGTCATGGCTTGACAAAACAATGCTTTGTACCATGTCGGTAAAGATCCCAAAGTTGATGGAATTGGGCCAAAAAGTGAGTTTTCAGCCATGCATGTTTAGGTATCTGAGAGAACAGCATGAACCTAAAGACTTTGGTACTTCACTAGAAAATCGGTTCTCAAACAGCGAAAGATACACCAAATTCCACAAAGAATCCGACACAAGTTGCCTTCAAGTTTGTTCGCTAAGGCATCAAAATTTTGAAGACTGGTTAGGCTTCATAATCCAACATGAAGTTTTCTTATCATTAGGTTGTTGTAAATCTTGAGCTGTCAACGCCTTTTTAAGGCTCCCAATTTGTGATGATATCACGCCAGATAAATTGTTATGGGAGAGCTCCATATTCATGAGATTTGTTAAATTTCCAATTTCTAGTGGAATTCGACTTTCTAGAGAGCAATTTGTTATATAAAGCCAATTCAACAAATTAAGTTCCACAACCTCTTTTGAAAACAGAGTTGGATTGAAACTATTGTGGCTGAGATTCAAATAAACCAGATTAGTCATGTTCTCTAGCGATTCCACGGAAAAACACCAGAAACTCTATTTTTGTTAAGATACAAGAACTGCATTTCGTTAAGAAACGATACGCTTGGAAATGAACCCATGAAAAAATTGTTTCCCAAATCCAGGTACTATAATTTGGCACGGTTTTGTTAGTCTTCCAAGATTAAACCGTATTGGGTCATGTTAGCATGCGGGTTGTGCTGGACTATGTCCTTAATTGTTGTGTCGTGTCGTGTTATGGTCTGATAAAACACTATTTCATGTCGTGACGTGTCGTGTCATGTCGTGTTATGGCCTGATAAAACACTATTTCGTGTCGTGTCGTGTCGTGGCCCCATAAAACACTATTTCATTCCATGTCGGTAGAGATCTTAGAGTTGATGGAATTGGGCCAGAAAGTGAATTTCCAACCATGCATGTTTAACTCACTAAGAGAACGACATGAACCTAAAGACTCTGGTATTTCACTAGAAAACTGGTTCTTAAACAACTACATAGACATCAAATTCCACAAAGAATCCAACCTTAGACAAGTCACCTTCAAGCTTGTTTGTTGAGGCATCAAAATTTTGAAGATCAAATATATAGGATTCACAATCCAATAAGGAGTTTTCTTATCAATAAGTTGTTGTAAATCTCGAGTTGTCATAGCTTTTTAAGGCTCCCAATTTGTGATGGTATCTCACTAGATAAATTGTTATGAGAGTGCTCCATATTCATGAGTTTTGTTAAATTTCTGGTGGAATTCGACTTTATAGGGAGCAATTTGTTAGATAAAGCCAATTCAACTTGTTGAGCTTCACGGCTTCTTTTGGAAACGGAGTTGGAAATTATTGTTGCCGAGACTCAGGGAAACCAAATTAGTCATGTTCTCTAGTGATTTTCATGGAAAAAACACTAGAAACTTCGCTTTTGTTTAGGTACAAGAACTGCAATTCGCTGAGATACTGTATGCTTGGAAATGAACCTGTGAAAAAATAATTGCCCAAACCTAAGTACTGTAATTAGGGATGGCAATGGGGCGGGGTGGCTCTCCTTGCACCCCGCCCCATTTATTTTTTAAAAACTTATCCCCTCATAAAACCCTTCAATTGATGGAGCAGGTCAGGGCGAGGCGGTGTATACTTTCCCCATCCCCACCCAATTTACCCCACTTACCCTATTTAACTCATTTATCTAAATTATTTATTATAATCATGTCCAAAAAAATATTTATTAAAATAATAAATATATATATATATCCTAATGAATATGATATAATAGATAAAGTAATTTCAAAAAATTATTGAAAATCATCTCATAAATATAAATCTCAAAACTAAATAAATAAATTAAATCATTTAAAAACATAAGCATTGAACTAAATAATAAAATAAATAAATATTATATTTTAAGAGAGGCAGGGCGGGGATTATAAAACTCATCCTCGCTCCATACCCATTATAGGTTTTATTATCTATTCTCACCCCCACCTCATCTCCACCAAGTTGAAACCCATCCTCACATCATAAGTGCGGACCCCTACGGGTTATTTTGATATCCCTAACTATAATTCGGCACAATTTTGCAAGTTTTCCAAGATTAAACCGTATTGGGTCACTATTTGACTGTTTCGTGTTATAGATAATTCTTGTAAGAATTTGGAAAATGGTTTCAAATAATATAAATTTATTTCATTTATTTATTCTAACTGAAAATCAAAAGACAATATTAAAAATTATAAACAATCGATCACAGTTGACAATAGTATTATTTTATATTTGTTCTACAAATAATATCATCTTAATTTTATTTCGATTGTTTGATTACACAATTTAGATATAATAGTAATTTTTCATAATACATTTATACAAACTAGCAATTAATAGTAATTTTTCGTAATACGTAGAATACATTTATAAACATGATATATAGTCAAGCACTCGAGCCCGATCGAAGTGAAATTTAAAATATATCTCTTCCTAAGGCAACTGTCAAATAGGGAACTGAAAATATAAACCTCAAATTGACGAATAATAGAAAAAGGAAGTACAAAGAAAAAATATTTGACAGAATGATAATAATAAATAGTTGTGTCAAAACCCTGTGATCAGACCCATAAAGTGCTTTTGCTTTTAGTGGGGTTGACGTGGATTTTATTAAGGGAAAATTGAACAAACATATCCTGATTTTAACACATATATGAGGTTTAATCCAGTTCTGTCAAAATTACAAAAAAAATACCCTTAACTAATCGTTGATTAACAGTTGACTGAGAGTTGACCATACTAAATGATAAAATGACTAAAATACCCTTCTTCAATGTTTTATTAATTTTTATTTTTAAAAAATACTGTAAATATTAAAATAATTAAAAACTAATTAATTAACAATATAAAATTTAGAAGTCAAATATTACAAAATGTCCAAATCATCCTTCAATATTATAATATTTTTAATTTTTTAATTGTTTGATAATTGTTAATTATATATTAAAAGTCAACCAAAACAATTTAAATATATATTTTTTTAAAGAAAAACAAATCAAATTAAATGTTAAAAGCAAAAAACACTCCATGGAGATCATTGCTATTTGGTTTATTGTTTTTAGCTAAAAATTTAAATTTTTTTTTTATACTTATCACCTTTAGCCTTGAACAGACAAGATTGTCCTTCATTTTGTCTTTACTTCACCTACCCAATTTGGAAATCAACTGACATGTAACTTGAAAATCATTAATATGTAAGTTGAAAGTCAATTGACATGTAATTTAAAACTTAACTGACATGTAACTTGAAAAATCAATTCGTATATAACTTGGAATCAAATGGTCTGTAACCAAGTTACATGTCAGATGAAGTAAAATTTAGGGCTAATTTTGTTCAAAAGTGGTCAAAAGTAATAAAAACAATAAAATATAAACTGGTGGCTAAAAACAATAAACCAATAAATTTTTTGGCTCTTTATGAATTCACCCCATATATGATTGTTCCAATCAGATCAGCTCTAGTACTGATGTTTTTCAATTTTGATATGGAGATTTGTAAACCAAAACTCTTTCAAATTAATCTTCATCTAATGGATATATTAATATAGTTTCAGCTTAAATGTTAGTACTGTTTCAGCTTCTAGTTTACAAATATTTTGGTTAATATATATGAATAATATTATGCATATATAACAGTAATTTACAATTGAAAGACAATTGGATTGTTTACATAGAAAAAATGTAGTTATAATATTCCACTGTATGTTACATGTCACAATCCATCCCATGCAAAATCGCATATCCACGTCTAGCTGATTCATGTGGAAATTAATGACCGAGTCTTTGTGGAAAATAATTAAATTTTTTTAAAATAGTATAGATAAATAGATGGAGGAGATTAGGAGAAGACTTGTCTTTCTATAATTCTATATATATCGTCGTTTTAAGTAGAAAAACAGAATGAGCTTTTGACTACTAGAATATATATATTAATATTTAATAGCTAGGTGAACGTTGAACGATTCTTGGACTTAAATTCTATAAATTTTAATTTATATGTGGAAAAAGTATGATGATGATACTTAAATTACTTTGAACGAATCTTATATATGTTGGATATTTCTCAATCCTTTGCTTGATTACTTCTTTATCTCATGTTTACTAAGTCAACTTGATTATCAAAACTAAAATTGTATTAACCCATCTTTGAAATCAATAAATCATGCATGTCTTTGAAATAGATGGGAAGATGGATTTGTCTTTAAAATGAATGTTTCCAGTGACTTTCCACATAACTACAAGTACTATTGACTTTGAAAAGTTATTTAGATTAGTAATATACATACATATAACATATGATTATTCCTTTTCTAGTAAAAACTTACTAATTTTACGTAGTATATAAGTTGTGTTTAAGGTAGGTCTCCACTGTTTGTTGAACAAGAATGAAGAATTGAACAGCTAGTATGTATATATGACTGTCAGATGAGTGTCGGTGGTGTTGAAGACTGGAGAGGAGAAGAAAGCGCGTTGTACCAAAAATCTTAAATTGCTCTGATTCTGATTCTATCATTAAATCCATTTGTATTTTGTACGTAAACGTACATCTGTGTACTCTACCCAATCCATACATAAATAAATCAAATCTAAACTCATCACTCTCATTTATATATATTTATAATATTTTCCCTTTGTGCTTTCCAGCTTTATAAGATTGAATCAACAATTGTCTCTCCATATGTACAAAGTGCTATATATAAGTTTGTTTCTTAGTTTTCCAAACATAATAAATAAAACTTTTTAGTTGAAAGAATGTGTTAATTAAGATGATCTGAAAAATTGTTTCATGCTATATTGGATTAGAAAAAAATTTGTCACGGAGGTTTTCATAGTGAATCACGAATTTTATGGTTAACAATATAACACCGCCTTTTTTAAAATTCAATAACCGATCGAACACTAATCTGTTAATTGATGGAATGATATACATTAACGGTTACTATATATTTTCTCACTCATCATGCACCCGTCATAATTAAGAATTATTTTATCATATTAAAAGTTGAAAAACATGAATTGAGAATTTGATATGAAATCTATTTTGGTTAATATATATATATATATATAACAGTAATTTACAGTTGAAAGACTTAGCTTGGTTTACATAGAAAAATGTAGTTATAATATTCCACTATATGTTACATGCCACAATCCATCCCATGCAAAATCGCATATCCACGTCTAGCTGATTCATGTGGAAAATAATGACCGAGTTTTTGTGGAAAATAATTAAATTCTTTTAGAATATAGTTAAATAGACGGAGGAGATTAGGAGAAGACTTGTTTTTTGTAGGGGGTCGTCCTACGGATTATGTGGATCAGATTGGATTTGTATTAGACCCAAGGCAACTTGGTTGAACCTGTCGGATAGGGAATGTCGTATCCTCTATAAACCTGCAAAAGAGTTAGTGTTGACCGAAATTCATTGCCTTCTCGTTGAATCTGCAAAAGAATGTTAACAGAGAAAGCAAATACACAAGAACAATAAAAATGGGGGGTTTGATTCTTAGTCTTAGGTGTGCTTGGGCTGAGCAATTGTTATGAGTGGATAGTGGTTGTGACTCAGATCGAATTCCAGTGGCCGGAGTGAATATGATTAGAGTTTCAAGGCGCTTGTTAGCTTTGTTTTTAGTCAAGAATTTTAGAGAGAGTAACTCTAGTTTTGTTTCTCTTATTTATAGGCCAAAAGACCTTTCCTAACGCTCACTTGGATCATTAGATAATGGATGTGATTCAAGGAGAGATTTCCTCTCCTTAAATCTCTCTTTGAATCAACGGTTACTCTATTTTATAACTGACTTTGACTCAATTTTTAAACGGCCAAGTCTTGCTGGCATACGTCTTGGGTCGACCTAACGCAAGTGTGCCTGGGTAAGCTGTGTGAAGGTTTAGACCTTTTTACAGTTGGGCATATGGACCATTTTTAGCAACTACAGTTTGTCTCTCACTCTTTAAAGATGAGATCACCAAATTTAGAGAGTGATTTTAGTCAAATCATTTATGTAGTCGACTTAATGTCATTTCGAAAGAGGTATCGTGAACATATCTCGAGGGATCGCTTTTGTCAAGTGGTGAGTCGACAACATGTCAAGCGATTTTGATGATGGCTCTTTGAAGTGATTTGTAGTTCGACAACTTTGTGCATCATTTTAAGATTAGAAGTCCAATCGATTGGACATGGAGCAGCTCAGTTTTCTATTGCTGACGTAATGCCTTGTTTTTGGTGCAATTATTTTGGGTTTTTAAATTTTAAACTAACTGTGGTTATCAGATAACCGCATTGGTTGTGACATGTGATGTCTGTGGTTAAGTGTTTGGTTTTTAAACCAAAACTTAACCATTAAAAGTTTTACTTTTCATTTTCACGCGTGTTGGAGAAACTTTCAGCAGAAAAAGCTTTGTTCTTCAACAAAGATATCCACAAATCTTCGTTGGTGTTTGATTGATTTTCCAGCGGTTTTAGCCTCGATTCCATTCAAGGTTAGTGAAAAGTTTATTTATTTTGGTTTGTTTTGCACAAAACTTACTTCTACACTGATGTAAGGAATCTAGTAGAGGTATTTGCGAGATTTTTGTCTGGAAAAATGCGTGTTCTTGGTTGTGTTCTTGGTTGTTTTTTCGATTGTGCTTGATACCATTGATTTGTATCTGCATTCAAACAATATTTCGTTGATTTTTTACTGTGAATGTTGTTGTGTCGTCTAATTGACGCTAGATCTGATAGTCGCTCAACTTAGGTTGACTGAGTTTTTGTAAAGTAGCGTTGATCTTGACTTTCCTAGTTTTTTTTTTTTTTTTTTTTTTGGTTCTTAGAAACCCTAGATTATTGATCTTTTATCCTTATGCTTTGATTTTAGAGTTTAGTTTGTGTCTGACTTGTACATTTTTTTCATTTGTCAGCTTTTAGAGATATCATGTCGATTGACGATATAGTCTTAGATCCGCTCTTTACTAGATCCCTAGTGAGAAAGAGAAGTCAAAGGGGGAGTCGACAGTGACGTTAGAGATGTTGATCAACATGTTTTGTTGATAGACCAGTCGATTGTAGTAAATATCAACAAAGTTGGTATGTTAGAGTAGGGGGTTGTGCGTGTCATCACACAACGAGTTGAATTTCTAGAGCGCATAGATGTCGCAGAGCCATCTACTTCAGGTCGTTCACTAGGTATTCTATCTGATGATAGTCTAGCAAGCTTGCTTACGGATGACGACATGGGTCGTTTACAAACTATTTATGAAATTCCTACGTCTATCGAATTACGTGCACCGAAGGAGTATGAACTGGCGGATTGGGATATATACAGGTGGACGTATTTTTATGAGTATACCCTTCTTCTGGGGTTTAGATTCCCAGTTCCTTCATTGGCTTGACGTATGTTGTACTACGATATCGCTCATAGCCAGTTGATGCCAAATAGTTGGAGGATACTCTTGAGTTTAACTATACTCCGTGAGAGACATGGGTTGAAGTTTGGATTGGGGTGTCTCCTACATAACTACTACTTGAAGGAGCACGTAAGTCATAAAGGTCGTTATATGCCGATACCTAAGTCTAACGACACTAAGCTTATTACTAACCTGACGACCAACGATTGACATTGGAAGGATACCTTCTTTTTCGCTAAAATTCCTTCGATCGACGGTCCTTGGGGGAGGTCGGAGTTTCGCTATCAGCGTGTTTGGAACCAATATGGTGAGTATTGACTGCCACTGTCGGTTAGAAAAATTTCTTTTAAAGTTTCCCTTCGTATTGACGAATCTAACTGTCTATGTAGAAATAAATGGTGCAGAGGGTAAGCCGTTGTGTGACGAGGCACCTGAGCGTACTAAAAGTATACTAGCCATTCCTGTTGAAGAAAGGAGTTAGAGAGTATTACTTACAAAAGGTAAACTTAGACCTAGTAGCTTATAGCGCTGGTCGACGATGAATATCTCGCGAGCACCGTATCCTCATGTGAAGGATTCTGTGTTGTATGTTTGGATTATAAAGAGCTTAAGAATGTGATATGAAATTTCTAACGCCTATTAATGATGTCGAACGTCATTTCGTAGTGACCACGATGTTGAGCGTGAAGTTCAACATGTCGGATTCCGATAAAGCGTTGAATGTTCTCAAAAAGAACATGAGCAAGAAGAGAGTTGTCGCCAAGAAAAAGCAAGCATCGGAGGCGTTGAAGGAGAAGTCGACCAGTATATCAAAGCATGTCTTTCTTTCATCACCAGAGTTGAACCCCGAGAAGAAGAAAAGGAAGACTAATGATGTTGAAAAAAATAGTACTGAGGTCGAACCGAAGGGGAAATCGGTTGTTGGTGCCTCGTTAACCCCCAACTCGACACTGGTGTTGTTCCCTTCAAGAGTGTCGGTGTATAAGAAGATTAGCATCTTTCTAGGAAAGTCGAGCGACCTTCTTTTCCCTATTGATGAGGATTATCTTAAGGGAAAAAAGATGGAGGAGGTGTACGAGGCAAGTCTTCTCTCGACATTTCAAGTAAGTTGGTTTTTATTTTCTAAGTTTTCGTTTTTCTCTGTTGAGTTTTGAGTAGTTCTTGATATGACGTTTGTTTTGTAGGCTTTGCAAGCACAGATGCATCTTCACGACAAATATAAGATCACCAGAAAGAGATGCACAAAGCTTTAGAAGGCAAACGACACCCTTAAGAAAGAAGGTGGCATGCTCAACAAGGCCATTAAGAAGTTAGAGAAGAAAAATCTTGCTCTTGAGAAAGAGCTGAGGGTGTCGAAAGAGGAGGGTGATCGATGTCATGATGAGTTGGAGAGGGCCAAGGCAGTAGTAGTAGAGCAGGAGCAACAAATTGCTGGGCTAAATGGACAACTTCTGTCAATTTCTTCTGAGGCCATGTGTAAAGCTAGGGCGAAGCTTTTCAAGCAATATATATCTGGTAAGCATGTGAAGTGGAACGATGTCGATATGCAAATTGAGATCGATATGTATGATGAGATGGAGTGTCTCAAGCTTGAGGGGTCCCCATCTAGGCAAGCAGCAGAAGAGGAGGCAAACACAGAAGAGCAAGTCAAGAAAGGCTTAGATAACGTTGCGGATCCAAATATGCATGTCGACGATACCGCTCAAAATTGATATTTCTATTGAAAACTTTGTTTTATTTTGATTTGCATTCCTCTATCTTTGTCGAACGGGTGTACTTTGATAATTTTCCTGTATCGACTTATTTCTATAATTTTGAATGATTTGGTCGAATCGACCTTATATATTTTCGTTCTAATCATATGCCTTTGTTTATTTCTTTGTTATAAGAATTTCACCTGACTTGCATTATGGGGTTCATATAATCTTATAAACAACTGTGTGAGACAAGCTTGTAAACTTGTGCATAAACGTAATTGGGTCGACTGACCTTTTATTTTAATATTGAAAATCGCATACATGCATTGTAAGTCGACACGACTTTTTTTTACATAAGAAATCACGTACATGCGTCATGGGTCAACATGACCTTTTTGACATTAAAAAATTGCGTACATGCGTTATGGGTCGACACGACCTTTTTGACATAAAAAATCGTGTACATACGTTGTGGGTCGACGACATTTGTTGTCCCCAATACTATTCCCTCAACTCCATGTATATGATGTCGAAATGAGGATATTGAGAGTTATATGGATTCTAAATAGACCACCTGTAAATCCTTGAATGCAAGATATCGTGTCGTTCCTTGCAATAGCAAATAATGCTTGTCGATGTTGACAGCCTCTAAAGAGCGAGATGAAAGTTTTTTTTTTTTTTTTTCTGCGAGATCAGTTTTGCACTTATTTGTACTAAGCTTTCATCATTGCTCCTTGTGTGTTGATTTGTCAGTATCGAATGTTTGACGGAATGAATATGTAATAGCATAACTAAAATATGGAAATAGACAAGTTTAGAAATTGTACTGTTTTAGATGTAGAGCGTTCCAACTGTTGTGCATCTCTCGACCATCGAGTCCTCATAACTTATACACCCCTTGCCTCTTTATATTTATTATTTGGTAGGGACCTTCCCATGTCGGACCCAGCTTTCCCGCTCCTTCTTCCCTGGTATTCTAAAAGACTCTACATAGTACCCAATCGTTGATCTTGAATACTCAGGCCTTTACTTTTTTGTTTTAATGTCGAGCGACCTCTTACTGGTATAACTGTATTCTTAGGGCGGCACAGTCTCGATGTTCTTCTAGGTGGTCTAGTTCGAAAGTGAGTTCCGAGTTATTTTGCTCCTCATTTCGGTTTTCACTCCGAGCCGTCACAAGTCCTCTCTATTGTGATTATCACTACGGAACCATAAACAAGCAAGAATGGAGTTTCTCCTGTCAATCGATGGGGAGTTGTTCTGTACGACCAAAGTATCTTTGGAAGTTTCTCTGTCCATTCACTTTTTTTCGCTTTCATGTGCTTCTTTAGTGTGTTGATGATGGTTTTGTTCGTCAACTCTGCCTACCTATTGGTTTGGGAATAATGTGGTGTTGATAAACTTAATTTTATATCACATAAGTTTTTGAAGTCGTACAAAATAAATAAGAATCCGTTATCGGTCACAATTTCCCAAAGGACTCCAAATCTGTAAATTATATTTTTCCAAACAAAATTGCTTACCTTAATGTCGCTAACTTGCTGGAATGCTCCGATTTCGACCAATTTGGTGAAGTATTATGTTAGTACTAACATGTAGACAACACCGCTAGGTGCTGCAGAGAGTTTACATACAATATCCATTCCTCATTCCATAAAAGGCTAAGGAGCCAAAATTCAATTTTGCTTACCTGGGGGAAGGTGCGATGCTAGAGCAAACCGTTGACATTTGTCGCAGGTCTTCAAATGATTTTGGGAATCAGATCGCATTGTCGGCCAGTAGTATCCGGCTTTGATGGCTCTGGTCGACAAGCTTCGAGCACCAGAGTGATTTCCACATTCCTTGACTCCTTGTAATAAAGGCTTTTGAGGACGTCGTATGCCTCTCGTGGAGTTACATGTCTCAAGTTGGGTCCTGTAAATGATTTTTTATAAAGCTTACCGTATATAATGTAAAATTTTACAGCTTTTGCTTTTATCTTCTTCGCTTCGGATTTGTCCCTTGGCAAGATGTCGGCTTGTAGATAATTTTGTATAGGATCCATCTAGCTTCTTCCTTGGTCGACTGGTGCGATTATTTCGGCCTCGTGGATTATCGGCGACATGAGATGTACGATAGGTATCGATTTTGAACTATTGGTTGCTTTTGATCCTAGACTTGCCAATGCATCTGCTCGGGCGTTTTCTGACCTTGGTATTTGTTGGATGGTGAACTCTTCAAATGTCGACTGCAGTTGCTTTGCTTTTGCTAAGTACGCTATCATCATTTGGTCTCTGGCTTCGTACAACTCATTCATCTTTCGAACGCTGAGTTGTGAGTCGCTATATACTTGAATATTCTTTATATTCAAACTTTTTACGAGGTCGAGCCCGGCAATTAGCGCTTCGTATTCGGCTTCATTATTTGTCACACGAAATTCGCAATGGAATGATTGCTCTAACGTGTCTCCCTGCCGGGATTTGAGCACTAATCCTAGTTCGCTTCCTTTGATATTGCTAGAACCGTCGACTGATAGAGTCCATTTTTCGATCGTAGGATTTTCCGTGAGTGCTACTAAATCTTGTTCAACCTACACATTCTCACAAGGGGTAAAATCTACAATAAAGTCGGTTAATACCTGTGATTTCATTAACATTCAAGAGTGGAAGTTGATGTCGTATTCGCTAAGCTCAACGACTCATAGTCGACCTGAAAGTTCAGGTTTATGAAGAATATTTTTAAGTGGATATGTAGTTAATACTTTAATGGAGTGGCATATGAAGTACAGTCTCAGCGTACGTGCTACTACAACAAGAGCTAGCGCCAACATTTCCAGTCGATTGTATCGGGTTTCCACGTCAAATAACACTTTACTCATATAATATACCGAATGTTGTGTGCCATTCTCTTCTTTGATTAATACAGCACTTACGGCTGTGTTGGATACAACCAGATATATGAGTAACATTTCGTTATCTTTTGGCTTTAAAAGAAACGGAGGTGAGGTCAAGTATGTCTTCAAGTTTTATAGCGCCTTCTCACAATCGTTGTTCCATTCGAAAGCTTTGTTCTTTCTCAATGTGTTGAAGAAAGGGTGGCAACGTTCTAATGACTTGGAGATAAATCTGTTCAAAGTTGCTACACAGCCTATGAGTTTATGCACGTCTTTGATGCATCTAGGCGATTCGACCTTGTATCGATCGAATTTGGTCGGGGTTGGCTTCGACACCTCTTTAGGTGACTAGAGAGCCTAAAAAATTTCCTGACAACACACCAAAAGAGCGTTTAGTAGGGTTTAGATTCATACCGCATTGATCGAGTACGTCGAACGACTGTCTCAAATGCTCTATATGTTGTTGAGCTATTAGGGACTTGACTAGCATGTCGTCGATGTAGACCTTCATTGTTGGCCTAAGCATCTTGGCGAACATCTTGTTGATCAGTCGTTGGTAGGTTGCACCTACATTTTTTAAACCAAGGGGCATAAACTTACAATAAAAAATGCATCGCTCCGTGACAAAAGCGGTTTTCTCTTGGTCATTAGGATGCATCATGATTTGGTTGTAGCCAGAGTAGGAGTCCATGAAACTGAGTAGTTCGTGTCCAGTTGTAGCGTCGACCAACATGTCGATGTGGGGAAGTGGAAATGAATTTTTGGGACCCGCCTTGTTAAGGTATGTGAAGTCAATGCAAACGTGTCACTTACCATTCTTTTTTTTTTTACAATAACGACATTTGCCAGCCAGTCGGGGTACTTCACTTCTTTAATTGATCTAATGTTGAACAATTTCTGAATCTCTTCGTTGATCACTTTATTCCTTTCTAGAGCAAATTTCCTTCGCTTTTACTTTATGGGTGGGTGATTTTGGTCTACCTACAATCGATGAACTATTACCTCTGGATCGATGCCAACCATGTCTGAATATGACCAGGCAAAACTATTTCATTGTTCTTTTAGAAAATCAACCAATCGTTCGCGGATCTCTTTTGGTAGTCTAGATCAAATGAAGACTTTGCGTTCAGGCTTATCTGGGTCGATCGACACCTCATCGAGTTCTTCCATACTTGGTTTATTTGGGGTCGACTCAACTTTGGTCTCCTGTAATTGCTAAAATTCATCTTTCTTCTTCTTCATGGCGTTTTGATAGCATTCTCTGGCTACTCTATGTTCACCTTTGATTTCTCGCACCCCCCATCTAGTAGGGAATTTGATCATTTGGTGGTAGGTTGATGGGATCTTCTTCATCTCGTGTATCCATGGTCTGCCCAAGATTGCATTGTATGGAGATTGACAATCGAGCACTGAGAATTTGATGTAGATGTTGACTCCTTCAGTGTAGACTGGTAGAACGATTTTGCCTAAATTGCTCTTTTGCTCTCCGTTGAACCATGTTAGCATGGTCATTCGGAGGCTGAGTTTGGATTCATCGACCTGCATTTCTCTTAAGGCATTGTTAAACAATATATTACATGAACTACCATTGTCGATTAAAATTCGTTTTGTTAGGTAGTTGGCAATATGTAATGAAATAACAAGTGCATCATGGTGGGGAGAAATTAAATCTGATTTATCTATGGATTTGAACTCATCGATCTTTGAAGGGTGTTCCCTATGGGGTTGAATTTCAACATTCGACACTTGTCATGTGTGTCTCTTCGCTGCAAAACAGCTTACACCACTGACTTCAGATCCACCCGCGATGTATTTGATTACTCTATTTTGTCAGGGTGGCTCTGGTGGATTGTCGTTCGAACTGGTCTACCTTTTTTCTTCATGTCGGGTGAGAGTTTGTTTCCCCTTGTTCGACATGAATTCTTGCAAATGTTCCTGCTTTAAAAGTTCTGCAACTTCTAGTTTGAGGGTGACATAATCTTCCGTTCGATGACCATAATCCATGTGGAACTCACATCGAAGCCTCGATGTTCTAGGGGTGCATTCATTTTCCACGACCACTTGATTGTTTTACCCATCTCTCTCATCACCGCTACGAGGTCGACTGGTTCGATGCTAATATTGTATTTTGGTACTTGAATATGTGGTTAACTCGACCTTTGGTGATCACGCCCATAAGACCTTCAATCGCTTAGATCATCATGCCTTGGCTAAGTGTTTCGTCGATTATTGGTCAGGTAAGGTTCTTATCTCCTGTCATTCTACTGCCTTTCGACTCATTCATTTCTTCTATTCGCATAGTTGTTGACTTGCCTATGAAGTTGGCTTCGTCTTCCTCATTTTCAATCTAGGCCCATGCTTTTGCCAACACATCTTCCATTGTCCTATATGGATATTTAGTGAGTTCTTTATAAAGGTTGGAATCGAACATAAGGCCTTTTCTAAAGCCGTAAATGGCGGTCGCTTGGTTACAATGTGGGATCTGCACTTTCTCTATGCTGAAGTGTTCGACATAAGTCCTAAATTTTTGCCATGTCTTTGTGTTATAGTATATAAGTCGTCCGACTGCTTTTCTAGTTTGCAACTGCTTTCAAATTGCTCCACGAATGTATCTATCAGTTGCGTAAAATAGGTAATAGAGTTGTTAGGTAGGTTTGTGTACCATTGTAAAGTTGGGCCCTAAGACTAAACCCGAAAGCTTTGCACATGCATGCTTCTCTTAGGTCCTGTGGGATTGCCACAGTGAACATCTTTTGTTTGTACTGTCCTATATGGTCGTTTGGATCCGTCGTTCCTTTATACTGCTTCATGTTTAGGAAGCTGAATTTTCTAGGCATTTTGGTGAGGGCAATTACGTCGACAAAAGGTGAGTCGACGAAGCTGTTCGTCGTGCTTTTCTTTATTGGAGATAGGACTCCTAGTATCATTTGGATGAGGGTTTCCATCTCTGCGAACCTACGAGAAAGTTCAGGGTTAGCAAATAAATGTAGATCAGATCCAAGTATTACCAATCCTGGTATCGATTGGAGTGACACGGGCGTTCGTAGGGCGTTTTCAGGTTGTAGATCAATGGCTGGATCCTACCCATTTGGTATTTCATTTCGAATCGACAAGTTGTTGAGGTCAATTTCGACTCGTGCCGTCTGGGGCGTTCGTTGATCATGTCCGACATTGGGGTTCATGTCTGGTCTTACAGGGTCGACAAGTGCGATCGGAGCTGTTCTATCGACCTCTTGTTCACCATTTGCAATTATGACAGAGTGTTCCAACGTCACGTTATCGGGTGCTACTCCGTCAATCAAGGCTCGTAGCTCACCATTTGTCGCTCAGATCGTGACATTTTCTGCTTCAAGTGTTCACAGTTTTTCTACGTTTGTAGTCATCTGGGCAGTCAATGCAGTAATCAACTCTTCGACTGTTGGTGTGCTCCCATCTCCAAACATGTTAAGAATTTGTTCTTAATTGGTTCGACTAGCTCGTTTATAAAATTGCAATGGGCCCCATGATGGACGCCAAACTGTAGGGGGTCGTCCTACGGATTATGTGGATCGGGTCAGATTTGTATTAGGCCCAAGGCAACTTGGTTAAACCTGTCAGATAGGGAATGTCATATCCTCTATAAACCTGTTAAAGAGTTAGTGTCAACCGAAATTCGTTGCCTTCTTGTTGAACTTGCAAAAGAATGTTAACAGAGATAGCAAATACACAGGAACAATAAAAATGGTGGTTTAATTCTTAGTCTTAGGTGTGCTTAGGCTGAGCAATTGTTATGAGTGGATCGTGGTTGTGACTAAGATCGAATTCCAGTGGCCAGAGTGAATATGATTAAAGTTTCAAAAAGGCTTGTTAGCTTTGTTTTTAGTCAAGGATTTCAGAGAGAGTAACTCTGGTTTTGTTTCTCTTATTTATAGGCTAAAAGACCTTTCCCAACGTTCACTTGGATCATTAGATAGTGGACGTAATTCAAGGAGAGATTTTTTCTCCTTTGAATCAACGGTTACTCTATTTTTATAACTGACTTCAACTCAGTTTTTAAACGGCCAAGTCTTGCTAGCATACGTCTTGGGTCGACCTGACGCAAGTGGGCCTGGATAGGCTGTGTGAAGGTTTGGGCCTTTTTACAGTTGGACCTATGGACCATTTTTTACTACTACATCTTTCTATAAAAGTGACGATATTTACACCCCTTAAAAATCGTATGTACACCCTAAATTAGTATGTTTTTTAAAAATCCAATAATACCCTTGAGTAAAATTACAAAAAGAACTAATTGTTTATTAGTACACCCACCAATAATTATTAATTAGTTTCCTATTTTAATCTTTTGTATTTTTTTCCCTATTAATGGTTTCATATTATTAACATATATCATAAAAACTCTTTCCATTTTAATAAATCCTAGATTCTCTTTTAAATATATTTTCAATTTCTTTTAAGGAAATACAAATTGATTGCTAAGTATGAAAAATTAATTAAAATCATGAGACAAATTTGGGTGTGAAAAGTAAAGTTTTAAAATAATTTTTATTAGAAGAACAAAATCATTATGTATATAAACAGACTTTTAAATTAACTATATCATCTATATATTTTTTTTATTTCTTTCAGACACACTTTAGACTTTTTATTTATTTATTAATATTATATGTTCTTTCTTGTTAAAAAAAATATTATATGTTCTTCAATTTCATTGAACACCTATTTTTTTTTTTTTTTTTGAAATATCATTTAACACATATCTAATTCCACATCAATTGGGACATGACACAAATCTTGCATTTCTACAACTCTCTCAAACAGAAAGTGGTTCTCGAATTAAAAAAAATAAATAAATAAAAATCTTTAAATGGATTTTTAAGGAAAAGTGGAGTTTGATTTTGAAAAAACCAAAAAGAAAAAAAAAAATTGGGAAGATAAAGAATAGTAAGAGAATTAAAGGAAACGTAAATTTTTGAAATAATAATAAAATTGATTAAATAGCATAATAATAATAATCATAAGTGGTGTGTACTTACAAAAATACAATAAATATAATTAAAGAAAGGGTATTTTTGGTATTAAGTGATGTTTATTTACAAATAAGTGATTTTTTAAAAAATTTGATAGGTATAATTACGTAAGCGATGTATATACAATTTTTAAGGGGTGTCATTATCGCCACTCTTCTATAATTATATATATATCGTCATTTTTGAAGTAGAAAAACAGAATGAACTTTTGACAACTATAATATATATTAATAGGTAGGGTTTGAACGTTGAACGATTCTTGGACTTAAATTCTATAAATTTTAATTTATATATGGAAAATATATGATGATGATCTTAGCTCGCGTTTACTGCTTACTTTGAACAAATCTTATGTTAGATATTTCTCAATCCTTGCTTTATTGCTTCTTTATCCCATGTTTTTTTTATTTATTAATATTACAATAACTGTCGGGACCCAGCAAGAAGAGTATATGTAAGTACGGCCAGAAATACGATTCTCATAGTCGGGAGAGGACACCCTCACTTTGGAGAAAGGCCAAAGAGAGACTAGATATATATATATATATATATATATACACGCAGCCGGGTTTAACCCATCTTTGAAATCAATAAATTGTGCACGTCTTTGAAATAGATGGTAAGATGGATTTGTGTAAAAAATGAATGTTTCCAGTGACTTTCCACTTAAAGCGACATAACTACAAATACTATTGACTTTGAAAAGTTGTTTAGATTATTAATATACAAAATTGTATTAACCCGTCTAAGTCAACCTGATTATCAAAACTAAAATTGTATTAACCCATCTTTGAAATCAATAAATCATGCATGTCTTTGAAATAGATGGGAAGATGGATTTGTCTTAAAAATGAATGTTTCCAGTGACTTTCCACATAACTACAAGTACTATTGACTTTGAAAAGTTGTTTAGATTATTAATATACATACATATAACATATGATTATTCCTTTTCTAGTAAAAACTTACTAATTTTAAGTAGTATATAAGTTGTGTTTAAGGTAGGTCTCCACTGTTTGTTGAACAAGAATGAAGAATTGAACAGCTAGTATGGAACTATGGATATATGCATGTCAGGTGAGTAAACGATGATGATGAGTGTCGGTGGTGTTGGAGACTGGATAGGAGAGGAAAGCGCGTTGTACCATTAAAGGTTTGTGTTAAAAATCTTAAATTGCTCTGATTCTGATTCTATCATTAAATCCATTTTGTATTTTGTACGAAAACGTACAGCTGTGTACTCACACTTTGAGTCTCATATATATATTATATTTTCCGTTTGTGCTTTCTAGCTGTACTTATTTTTTAGTTTTCTAGACCAATAATATCTTCTCCTTCCCTAATTCCCATTCGTCAAACCTAATTTTCATGGGTGGACACTGGTCTAGATTCTAGAATATACATCAACTATTTTTCATCTATTAAATGATACATTTAACACATAAATCTTTAGAATATATTTATTATTATTATTATTATTATTTTAGAAATATGATGCTCTAATATACTATAAACCGACAAAGAATGTAATTGTGCAACTAAAAAATATATATTAACTAATAAGTATGATTATACATTATAATTAGTTTTAAATAATTTTAATTTTTATAGAAAAAAGAAAACTTGTAGAAAATGAGTTTTTTTTTTCCCCTTTGAATGAGTTTTTTTGGAATGGAAGTATGAAATGATTAAAAAATAGTAATTTTAAAGCATATTTTATATCCAAAATCTTGACAATAATTTCTGAAATATTTTTAAAAAAAAAATTAATTGAAAAAAAAAATAAGGGTTTTTTAAACTAGTGTATTCCCAATTTATGTTTATATCTATATAAAAGTATGGATGGCCGGCTGGAATTATAACCTTCTTTTTTTTTTTTTTTTAATTTCTTTAAAGTAAAGTTACAAATACAACCTTTAAACTTTATATAATTACTTAATAAATAGCTTTTAGTAAGATTTTAATTATAGCATACCTTATTTTAATTTTTTTGAAAGTCAAATGACAAATACAAACTTTCGAGTTTTTAGAATTACTTAATAGACATGTCTTAGTAATAATAACACAACATGGATTGTATAGTAATTTCTGAAATTTGTCATAATTTAAAATTCTAAATAGGTTAAATCATTGTTAAATAATTTACCCTAGTTATTATGATTTTAGATTATTATTTGCTAAAAAGCTAGAGGTAATGATATGGACTGGACACAAATCAATAGTTATTAAAAGAGTGATATGTCGGTTAATTATATCATCTTTTTTAAAATAAAATAAAAATAATAGTTTCTTTGAAAAGAGGCTTTTTAATTATAGCATCTTTTTTTTTTCTTTTTAAATTTTTTTGAAAGTAAGATTGACTTGAAATATACAAGTGAAAGAAAGAAAAAATATATTAAGAAAAACTATTAGAGTCCAAGCGGTGAACTAGATATCTCTCTTTTATACAAATCTCATTCTTTTTCTTCTGGGTCATTCCCACCTCTGGACAAAACGAGAAATAAACATTGAAACATTTTTTCTCCAGTCTCTCCTCTTCTTCCCAACAAATTTCTCTGCATGATTCATCTAGGAAAATGTTGGTTCTTTATTTTTGCTGTTAATTATGCTAAAATTTCAGTTATATTTAATTATTTAGGTATTTGTTAAACACCGAAGAAAATCACATCATTCAACAAATCAAACGCTAAAGAATCAGAAGAGACTCAAGTCCTCTTTCCTCTTCAATTCCTTCAAAAATGGCAGGTTCCTGATTTTCTGCTTCTTTTTTTCATTTCATTATTTTCTCTTTTATTTAGGTTAATTCATTTTTATATATGGCTGTAATATTGTGATTGTATTTGAATGATTTTGATTAAAAAAAAAAAAAAAATCCCGTGAGGACACTCATTTTAACGAGAAACATGTATGTATTTATGTCATTTACAATTAGGTATAAGGCTTTTTTTTTTTCTTAAAAGAATAAAATATTTTAAATAATGTTATTGCATTCATAAGTTGATGCATCATGATAGTTATTTTGTATGATTGAATTATGTTTTCTTATTTATTATAATTTGTGATCTCATAATTAGTTGTATATAAATTTTTAATTTTTTTATATTATATCTAAATTAATTTTTAATAAAATATTATAATATCAATATTATAATTATATATATTTACACGTGTAACCAAACCTAGTATATATATATATATAAAGGGTATTGTTTATGTTTGTAAAATCAAATGTTTTTTCTTTTAAAAAAAAAAAACCAGAAAGGATAAAAAATATATATAAATCAAAATGAAGTTTTTTTTTTTTTTTTTTAAATTAATTTAATTTTTTTTTTTTTTGAAATAATTTAATTTGTTTTATAATGGAGAGTGTTGAAGTTTAAAATAAAATAATGAATAGTAAGTAGAATTTCAGAGAAAATAAATAAAAATGTAAATAGTAAAGGAGAAAACCGAATGGAATTTATTTCGAGAGTATCTGGACCATGGAAAAACAAAATCCAATCATGGTCTGCCACGTGACTTCTTCAGAAAAAAAAAAGAAGTCAGTACGATTGTCTGCACGGGGACACGATAAAGACAGCTAAAAGTAGATACACTGTTGCTTATCTTATTCCACATTTCAGCGCGTGTCATGCACCCGCGCGCTTTTTTGTTAATGAAGACACTGCGTGGTTTTCACTCGGTACAAAACAAGTGGGGATTATCATCTCTTGACAGCAGTGATTTTGTTTTGTAGTAGCTATAGGGGGAGTTGTGCTTTTGGGTACAACTACAAGACTGTGGCGGTGGTCGTTGACTTGACAGTTCCTCCGCTATCTTTCCGACTTTCTATTATTTTTTTTTTTAATTTTTTTTTTTATTTTACTTTTTCTTTTCTTTTCTTTTTTTCCTTAAAAATATGATTTTTTATATTCACTTTTTTAGAATGGCATGACAAAATAAACAAATAAATTGACACCGTCTTGGAAAAATTTTGTTTTCCAATCCAGCTCATATGTAAATTGTAACCTATATATATATATGGTTAGGAATTTTATCATTTTTTTTTTTTTTAAAGTTAAAATTTTAAATTAATATAATTATATATATCTATGGTTTATTAACAATTAACATACAACTATTAGGTAAATAGCTTTTATATTTTAAAATGTATATTTGTATCACTACATAACAAAATAGCTCATCTCACTTATAACATTAAAGTTGGAATTTCTTTTCAAATATAT
This sequence comes from Acer negundo, assembly GCA_035582765.1. Lineage (NCBI taxonomy): Eukaryota > Viridiplantae > Streptophyta > Magnoliopsida > Sapindales > Sapindaceae > Acer > Acer negundo. Next base: position 11,799,072 of record CM069243.1, read on the forward strand.
ATATAAAGTATATATAAAGTCAGAATACCTTGATTATATAAAAGTTTGTTTATTATCATCAAAATATTAATAAAACTAATATTTGAGAACAAAAATTTGATATCATTATACAACATCAGCCTGATGTGGTGTGCACCTCTATCTTCACGTGAAAGGTTCGAATACCACAACAAACATTTTACCGATATGTATGGAAGTTAAAATTCTCGGTATTGTATCTATTAAAAGAATAGATCTCCTAAATTCCTCAATATTGTGAGGAGTTATAGGAAAATAGATATCTCCTAAATGCCATAACACATTTAGTGTCGATTTTAAAAATAAAAAATAAAAAATAGAGATGATGAATTGAGGATGGTGGAAAATACTTTGTAATTACTCTTTCATGAGAAATTTCTATATATATACTTGTATACAAGTCAATGAACTAATGGACTCTGCATCAACACATCTCTATCAAAAGTTTGAAAAGAGTAGTTAAGGATGATTCAAAGTTGGACCCTGCATGTCACAAGTCTCATACAGCCAAAACATCATTAGTTCAACTAATCCCCAATTAATGATCAAACATTAGTAATTTTGTTTAAACATTCTTTGACTTCAACAAACACTACACAAATTTAACCAAATTATTCTCCCCACATTAGTTGAGACAATGACAAGATTTTACATTTATTTGTTAATATCATTGGCATTTTCGGTGTTACGAGTCGAATACAAATAGATTTAAATGATTTCAAACGTTATGAGTTCGTTTAGAATAGCTTCTTCAAGTAGATCTTTTAAAATAGATCTTCTACAAATATAACTTTTAATGGAAAGATGTTAGTCGTTTGGTTGTCAATTAGAAAAAACTTTTTTAAATGATAAGATTACCAAAATATTCAAAAACTATTTTAAACAATATGATTATATTAGATATTTTAGTGTTATTAAAAAAAAAACTCAAAAAGATCTACTTAGAAAAACTTACAATTTAAGCTTCTTCAAGTATACGTAAAACAGTTTTTTTAATCATCTAAAAGCTATACTGAGTGACAACCAAACGACAAAAAAAAATTTAAAAAGAAAAAGCATTTTTAGTATATATAGTCCGAATATTTAAGTATTAATATGATTAATATGAAGAGTAAAAAGACAGCAGTCAATATATCCACAAAACAAAAATCCTATCTGTTTTTATATTATAATATTTTTTTAATGTTTGAGAATAGTCAAAAACACATGGCTGGAAACTTTGTTTCTCTAGTGCACCTGCACCAGTGCACCAGTGCACCACCACCCTCTCTCTGTGTCTCTCCGTCTTCTCTTGTCTATAAATAATCAAAGCAAGAATAGCATAGAGAGACACAATACGTGTTGTTACAGTACGTCTTCACAAACACAGGGAGAGATTGAGAGAGAAATCTGAAAAAGGGAATATCAAAATATAGTTAAAAAAAAAACACACACACTCCTTAATTGAAACCTCTGAAAACCACAAACACACATCTCTGCAACCATCCACATTCAACGCTCTCTCTCACATTTCTACCTAACCTTTTGATTTTCTCCATAACCATTTCTCTTTCTCTGGTTTTTTAAGGTAAATTTCTTCATTTTCCCTCCATTTCATTCTCTCTTTCTTTCATGTCGGTAATCATAATTATTATCATTGTTTAAAAAAAAAAAAAAATGTGTTTTTTTTTTTCCTTTATCGTTTGCATGAATTGGGTTTGATAAATAAATAAATAAAAGTGTTAGAAAAAAGGGTTTTCTGGTTTATTAAGGTTGGTTTTTTTTGTATGTGTTTTTCAAAAATGGCTTTGAGTGGATTCTATGAATAACACTGATTTGATTCTCTGCAAATAAAAAAAAAAGAGTGCAAGACAGAGAAGGGAAATGCTGCAAAATGGCATCTTCAAATCAGCAGCTCTCCAACAGACAATAGATTTTTGCTTTAGAATGAATTTTGAACATTATGATTCTAAATAGTAATTCTTGAAATGGGTTTGTTTTAATTTTTTTTTTTTTTCTTTTTTTTTTTTTTTTTCAGGCACAGAGCCCTCTCAGGTCTTGTTGATTGAGATCTGGTATTTCAAGAAACAAGGTATCTGTTTTTTAAGAAAATAGAAATGGGGTTATCATTTTCATGCCCTCTTTCTGATTTTGATGATTTGGATACTGGTTTTGAAGCCGTTCTTCTTCGCAAATCCATCAGCTTTACAGATGAAGATGTTGTTATGACTGCATTGCAATCACTTAGCTTCAGTACTGACCGCGATCACGAACCAGCCTCACACGTTTCTGAGAAGAAGAAGAAGATGATAATCCAACCACTTCCAAGCTTTAAAGGGAGAGAATTGGAGACCAGTCTCTCATTCGAAACTCCTCCTTCGAGTATGGAAAACCTTGATTTCGGTAGTAATAACCAATCACCAATGCGCGAGAGGCGCAAATCAGAAAATTGCTTATCCAAGTTGGGGGATCGAAGAGACCAAGCTGCATTGAAGTTACAGAAAGTGTACAAGAGTTTTCGAACCAGGAGGCAACTGGCTGATTGCGCGGTTGTTGTTGAACAAAGATGGTATATAATATAGATCTCCATCTTTGTATGTGCATTGTCTCCAAAATCATCTATTTGTTCATGTTATTAACACACTTTGTGCTGAATTATTCGTTACACAGGTGGAAGCTGTTAGATTTTGCAGAACTAAAGCGGAGCTCAATCTCATTTTTTGATATTGAGAAGCCTGAGAGTGCTATTTCACGTTGGTCAAGAGCGAGAACTCGAGCTGCCAAGGTAAATTTTTTTTTTTTATAGCAATGTGATTGATGCTTACAAGAACTCTTATCATATATATCTCTGTCGCGATTTCAATTGACTGTGTTCTGCTTCTTGTTCTTCAGTTAGGGAAAGGTTTATCCAAGGACGAAAAGGCTCGAAAGCTTGCCTTACAGCATTGGCTCGAAGCTGTGAGTCCCGTTTCTTCGTGTGAATCCATCCATATATTGAAACTACTAGTTTTCTTTATCCTCTGTACTGATCATTGTTGTTTTTGGTTGTCACAGATTGATCCTAGGCATCGCTATGGTCATAATCTTCAATTTTATTATGTCACATGGCTCCACTGTGAGAGTTATCAGCCCTTCTTCTATTGGTAAGGATCTTTGAAAAGATTCTAATTAGATTCACAATTAAGAACATATGACTTACGAAACTGATATATGTAAATTTCGAATGTACAGGCTCGATGTTGGAGAAGGAAGAGAAATTCATCACGAGAGGTGCCCTCGGTCCAAGCTTCAACAGCAATGCATCAAGTATCTTGGTCCGGTGAGTCTAAGCTCTCCCTTTTTTGCTTTCCCACTTAAAATGTACTTAAAATGACAATAAATTGTAAGATCGGTTGGAAATTGAGATCTACTTTTACCAATAAACACTCATTTTTTTGGTTAAATTTGCAGACAGAAAGGACGGTATATGAAGTGGCAGTGGAGGATGGGAAATTCATCTACAAGCAGAGTGAGAAACATCTTGATACTACTGGAGGACCACCAGATGCTAAATGGATCTTTGTTCTTAGCACATCCAAGACCTTGTATGTAGGGCAAAAAAACAAGGGCACATTTCAACATTCGAGTTTTTTGGCCGGAGGTGCCACATTATCGGCTGGAAGATTAGTCGTCGTTGATGGTATTCTAAAGGTAGACAAGAAATCAACATTCTTGGTTCTTTTAAGATATCATATTCTTCAACTGGGTTATTGATAAATTGATAATTTTTTTTCTACTTGATAGGCGGTTTGGCCTCACAGTGGACACTATCTCCCTACTGAAGAAAATTTCCAGGAGTTCATGTCGTTTCTCAGGGAACACAATGTGGATCTCAGTAATGTAGAGGTAGAGAGGACTGATAACCAAAACCTTGTTTCTCAGAGTTCATACCGGATTTTTATCTGTTTATATATCGTATATTAGACAATAGAAGCTAATATTTTTCCTGATTTGGTGTGATCAGCGAAACCCAGCAGAAGCCGTAGAAGAAAGCATTGCCAAAAGAAGCAACAGTCTCCGCAAACAAGACACTGAACAGATCGATATTGAGGTTTTGGCTGAAGAGAACATTGATTCAAGAACACAAGACTCTGATGCTGCAGAAAATCTATATCTACCCATGTCAAGATTGTCTCAACGAATAAGCTCGAAAATAACCAAACTCAAAGTACCGGCAAGAAGTCAAGTTTTCGACACTGAAGAAGCACTTCCAGAAAATTGGGACACTAAACAGGCAGAATCTCCTAGAGATGATGGTTATGAAACAGCTGAAGAATCATTCTTGACAGAGACGGATTTCATGGTTACTAAAAAGAACTTGTTCGATGAAGATGATTTTGAAGAAGAAGAATCACCAATATCGAAAGATAAAATCATGGAAAGAATAGATTCGCACAAGGGAATGAAATCATATCAGTTGGCTCAGCAGCTATCCTCCAAATGGAGTACTGGAGCTGGACCGCGAATTGGTTGCATGAGGGATTACCCTTCAGAGCTCAGGTTCCGAGTTCTAGAGCATGCAAACTTGTCTCCGAGAGCAAGAAGTGCTTCTCCTCGGAGTAGATCAATGTTCAGCAGCCCGACACCAACTTCACTTCGTAGAGAAGCAGGTGGGCTTGCACGCAAAAGTCCCCTTGCTACGGAGAATGTAGCAGTGTCCGAAACGGCAACACGCTTAGACATTATTTAGATAAAATTATGATTTCATTCTTGGGTAGAGAGGATGATTTTTGTGTTCATTTCCATACCATTCTTTTACACAGTTTTTTTTTTTTTTTTTATAAATTTTTTTTTGTAGATTCCATGGTGAAAATGGAATTAGAATCAAAAGTTCTATTTTGTCCTAATGGAGGAATAAGATGATGATGACTCTCCCTTTTCAATTCTTCACTTCTTTGTAATCCTGAATTCAACTTATAAGTAAGAAAAATTAAAAATAATAAAGGAATACCAAAAGAGGGACTTGAATATCATCCTTGTGCTTTATGTGTCATTTAAGCACTTTTAAATAGACAAAAGCAGTTCTGAATATAATTTTGTAAAGTTTGATTAAAATAAACAAAAGCACTGCAAACTGTTTATGTATCAAAACATTTTCAAGTGTTTTCCCAGAAAAGCGATTTTTACTGGCAAATGATTTCTACAAAAGCTGAAGCACTCCCGAACATGCTAACAAGCGGCTATTCATCAACAAGACTAAAATTCAAGTTTCGTGACACGCTGCCCAACCAGCAAACCAGTAACATTCATAGTTAACAGAGAATTGTCTTTTTTCTTTCATCAGTTAAAATACATTTATTGTTTCTTTGCCTAATCATGGATACAAAATATTTCTTACAAGATATAGATACAACATTAATTAAAAATTATGGAGCAATTTGCCTAACAAACTACAATTTCTCTCTATATCTAATTGTGTGTACATGTGAGTGGAGAAAAGAAAAAGAAAAGGGTACACAGAAAATGGGAAAATAGTTGTGCTAAATGAAAGGAAATATCACATACTCAGCATAGAAGAGATTCCATATGAAGCGATAGAATTCAGAGATTGCTTCCTGCATAAGGAGATTAAACATTAATCAGACATCAATTACCAAAAGAAAAAACTAAAAAAAAATCTCTCTTTCCCCTGATATCTAACAAACTCATATTAAAAATGCCATGATTAATTATCACATTAAAATTAAATCAAAGATTACAAAACCAACATATGTCAAGAACTTTGAAACTGTCACCCATTGCAGTCCCTAAACATGTTTAGTTTTTAACCACTGTAAAAAAAAAAATTACTGAAGAGCATAACCAAACAAAACTTCACTGCCTATCAAAATGTGACCTAATAGGGTGTCTAAAACATCATATAGAAAAATTGTTCTGAGTAAATGGAAGGAAAAAAGTAAGAAAAAACATCAAATGGGTACATGATCAATCATTTTGTAAGCAAAAAGGTGAATATAAGTGATATTTTCATCATGCCTACAGCCAAGTAGAAAGTTATGCTCCTTTGCTTTGGTCTGCCAAGCCATATTATTATATCAAAAACCAAAAGAAAAGCTACGAAAACAAAATAGATGTGTCAATTTCTGAAATGTCCTAAATGAAATACCATTCCAAACTCCTACAGAAATATAAAGTTGGACTCTTTAGTCTTTGTATTCAAGGTAAATTGCTAAACATGAAGATGAAGACTGAACTTGTCTAAGATTTGGGATTAAATTGCTGACATTCATAAATCAATAAATGAAAAGAAGTATATCACTAATTTGATCAAGTATATCAACTACAAACATTTCAAGCAACATACAGCAAGGATTACCTTGGAATATTTCGCCTGTTCTAACACCCACGCCTAAAACCATATTAAAACAACGTATTTCAGAAAACAAAAATTGTAAGAGAAGACCATAAAGTTAATAACCAGTGTAATAATAAAATGCGCTGCAGAAATTTATTTATGGAAATTCCAGATGAAGAACAAAAAACAAGAAGCATATTAGAAAAATAGATTTGACAAATTAATTGAAATTTAACTGAAATTTAACGGATGCAAGATTTTTAGAAGACATCACTTCCTGTTTAGTTAAAATAATGAAAAATAAAATTGTAATCATAGTGTCAATTAGAAACTCACCTGAAAAATCAAGCATGATGCCAAAATGATATGTGTAGGTATCATTAAGTTACGCCTAAATGCCTGAAAAGTACGTAAGCAGCCTTAGTTTCCAAGCTAATGTAATATCTAAAGAAGAAAAATATCACAAAATATGTATTAGAGTGCTTACATACTATTGTTGAGTCATTTCTTATTAGCTTAAGCTTTTGAGTCTCGTGGTTACTGACATGGTATAAAAAATTGGTTTGACCAAAACCCCGGGTTCGAATCCCTCCACATGAATGTGTTTATGTATTTATTTTGTAATTTGTATCTGTATTTAGGCGGGGTCCATGAACCAATCCCATCGGTTTGGCATGTGAGAAGGTGTGTTAAGAGTGCTTAAATACTATTGCTGGACCCTTTGATATTAGCTAAATACTATTGTTGTGCCTTTACCTATTAGCTTAAACTTTTGGATATAGTGGTTACTGACAATAGGGCGTGGTCCACATGCCAAGCTCGTCGGTCTGGTTGTGGCATATGAGAGGGTGTGTTAGAGTGCTTAAATACTATTGTTGGCCCGCCCTTCCCTATTAGCTTAAGCGTTTTGGTCTAATGGTTACTGACAATACACGGCAAATACTTGACTAATTCGATGCGGCATCATAAATTGTTTAGAAACCATGTATAAAATCAACAAGACTACAAGTCAAGAAATACACTCAAACACTCAATTTATTCTATGATATATGCAGATAAAAAAAAAAAAAAAATCATACATAAATTGGAATAGACCACGCATCAATCAATAAGACCAACTTCATATAAAAATCCTTCACCTGAGGCATGTAAATTGCTGCCCATATAGCAGCAATATAATTCACCAACAAAAGCCCAGAACCAAGGAAAGCAATATTTCTGACTCCAAGCTTGGTAGCAAATGTTGATATCTGAAATCTATAAACAGAAAATTATATTAGAAAAGTGGGGGCATCTAACAGAATTAGCAGGGTACTCGAGTTAGATTGCAATCCAAACTAGGGTAGAACGTGGGTAACAAAATTAAAAAGTTAGTTTTGTGACAAGAAAGATCAGGATAATAGCTGTAAAAGGGGATATCAAGAATATTTTCTTTTCTTCTTATTATTTTTTTCTTGGGAGGAGGGGAGCTCAGAAACACGGAATAATGCACAACATACTTAAAGAGGAAATCAATTGTGTATCCCTAAGAAGGAGTAAAGTGCATATTGATACCAGTGAGCTTAAATGAAAAGGGGAAAAATGAAAAGACAAACAAATAAATTTATGTAAATATATTAGCAACTTACTTACGATCCCCCTCTACATCTGGAAGATCTTTTGTAACAGCAATTACTAGCGCAAACAATGTCACAAAGGTTGTGATGAAAGCCACAGGTGCACTGCAGGTAAAAGTTGAACAGACATGACAATTATTCTCAACAGTATGAAGAGTTTACATACAGCATAAGTACAACTTAATACAAACACTCCAAATTACAAAAGTAGGTAATATTGCAGCTCATGTATGTGACGTATCTATTTGAGGGCCCGTGGAAGGTTCCACAGTTAACATACTAAAAATGAAAAATCTAATGCATACCCCAAGCTAGGCACTTGTTGCAGCTTAAGGGGATAGAGAATGGAAGAATGCGGGTTCATATCACTAAGTTTGAACCCCAGTTGGCCAGTTATTGACCAACCAGTTCCTCGAGAAGCACAACTAAAATCCTTTAGAAATGTAATAGAAGAGTAAAAGAAAGCAACTGAATTTCCAACTTTATTTTTTTTCAGATTCACTAAAAATCAACCCTAGTGTTATCTACATGATCCCACCCTTATTGAGCCAAACCCCAGAATTATGCAAAAGCAGATTCATGCCAATCATGACCACTGACTCTAAATCTGGGGCTGGCAGAGTAAAAAAAGATGGACAGTACCCAGTGAAAACTCTGTTAGTAAAAATGCAAGATGCAGGAATCTGGTCTAACAATTGAGTTCGTTGTTTCACTCTCGGAAACATCTAGGATGGAGAATTAAATGTTACAATTAGATGTGGTTTGTTAGGCTAGCCCATATTCAAGGATTGATCCACCGATTACAAAGGTCAAGGAAACAGCATAGCAAGCCTGTCTATGTAAAGTGTAAACCATTGATTATACATGCAAAATTTATATGGCTGTATCTCACTCAACTATATGAGGATGCAATGAGTAACTAACAGTCACTTACTTCCATTCAAACGAGAGTCCAAGAGCAGCTCTTGTGGCGTAATACACACCAAAATTGAGTAGAAAGCCCCTCACCTGAAGAAGTTATTTTCTGTCATCTTTTTGTCTAACCACCAAACTTTACAGAGGCAAATGTGGAAACTAAACCTTTGTACCAGTTAATGCAAGAGATCATCAACATTATAAAGATAATAATTACTATACAAATAAAACAACCCTTAAAACTCATAAGTTTTATCCAAGAGTTGCATCAAACAATCTTTTAACCAAAATGAATAAAATTCAGGCAGTTGTAGCTGGGGATGGAAAACATGAAGTTGACATCAATGTCATCTTCTCATTTACCACAGCTTCTAAAATAAGTTTGTCTCATCCTTATACCACCTAAGCAAATACTTTTACAGGCTCAGGCTCGCACTTAACATATGGTCATTGGTCAGTTTATGATGTGAACTAAAAATCCTACTTTTTTTTTTTTTATAACTTCAATTTTGAAGCAAACTCGTGCTTCCAAATACAGTGCAATTAATTATTGAAATATTCACTAGGTGTGTCAATGTGTCAAGACATTTCAATCACCTGTGGTGAACATAACAAACAAACAAAGTTGAATGACGGATATGGGCGGAGAAGAAGATGAAAATAAACCATACCGTGGCAATTATAAGAAATGCAGCAACAGGGAATCTCTTCATTCTAAATGGAGGAACTGAATAGATGGTTCCCAGAAAAAGACCAAGGGAGTAAAGAGATGTGATGAATGGACCAAAGTTGAGTCCAACAATCACAAGACCAGTCACTGCAAAAAATATGACCAATAACCATGCAGATTGAACTGAAAGATCTCCAGCAGCTATGGGTAAGTAAGGTTTGTTTACTCTGCAAATGAGAAAATAAGGAATTTTACATGCTCATGCTTATCATAAGCAATGAATATAAATAATAGCAAAATATTCAAAGCAAGTTTTCAAAACTTCTATAAGCAATTAAGAAACTTTGCAGTTTAAATTCATGCCTTAACATACTAAATGAGATGAACTGCAACCCATAAATCATAATTTTGAAAAGATTAAAGATTTAAAAAATGAAATTCAGAAGGTGGGCCAAGACCATATTCATGGAACTCTTTTGAAGAATCTTCTTTGAATAAACACCAACTGTCTGTATCCAAATTGTGCTGAGTTTTAAACCGCAGAATATGTGTAACAAGTAAAATGTTTTGGAGCTTCGAAATCCACATTTTGACATGAAGACTTTATTCAATTCATTATTTTTTACATATTTTATATGGGAACAAAAGCATGTAAAATAATTTCACAGCATACTTGTCAATTCCAATATCATAGATTTGATTGATGCCAACTATATAACCATTCCCACAAAGTAGAGCCAAAAGACCGGAAAATGCCTTCAACACCAGAGACAGCTTTATTAGGTTTGAGTTCTCAATCAACGCTCTTGCCACCAAAGCACTGTAAACAAAATAATCAAGTATACCTGTAACTGAGTATAAATAGAAATTAATTTAGCTATTCCAAATTGAGAACTTACACAGATCCTAGCGTAGTTCCACGTATGGTATGGGGCCTCAGGAATCTCCAGCACGCATCTCTGAAAGTTGAAACCTTGTTTAATACTGAATCAGATCCAGCAGCTCCGCTTTGGGAAGAGGCCTAGCAGCATCCACTTCAACATTAATGCCACAGACAGACTAATAAGTCTCATAGATGACGGTGAATAAAAAATATGAATCCAATTCCAACCATGTTAATTTAACCACAGAATAATGAGTTTATTAAAATTCACTTTACTTGATTATCAAATTCTCAACCTATTAATGAATTGATAAGGTCCAGCATAGCCATTTCAAACTCTGCTGACCGTTATGTAGCTTTTCTTCTGACAAAGATATAATATAGAATAGCAATTATTATTTGTTCTTCTCTATATTTTAACAACAAAAATTTTTGTCATCATAGGTAGAACTTAATGATATCATATAAATTTATCAGCTTTCAACCCCACAAGCATATATATATTTTAAAAACAAATAACATTACTCGCATTACATTACCAATTAATTAAACATGTATCTCCGATTTCCATAATAACATTACTTTGAATAGTATGTAAAGGGAACATAATTACAGAAAGCAGCCAGACACAAATGGAGCAGCATAAAAAAATTTCCATCTAAGCTAGCTGGTAAATTAGCTGCTTCCCAATAGAAATAACCTTTTTCTTTCAGTTAGTTGAAGTTCGAAAATTCAACCAGTCCGGGTTTTTGTTTCCAAAACTGCAATTTCAATACATATTTGTAACTTGGACTAACACATATAGAGATTAAAAGAACTCGAGAACTTTCTATCAAACCAAAGTACAGATGCTTAGAAATTTCTCAAACAACTTAATCTAATTACGCAAAACATCAAAACATACCCAGATGGAGTTACGCCTGTAACGCCTCTTCGAAGCATGCTCAGAGCAAATTCTTTGACTGTGTAGCCCAAACGAAGGCAAATTCTTGGAGCCTTTAAATAATAAATTAGAGGACTTGTAAGTTGGCTTGATGGGTATCTTTGTTTGATGAGAAGTGGACTTGCAATGCGAAGCTATAGCTGAGATTCTAATAGAAGAGGAGTGAGAGAGTGTGAGCTCCATGGAGGAGCTACAGAGAAGAAAGAATGAGGTCAATAATTTTCGAGACTTTTCGGATTCAGAATTTTGACGTTTTATAGGTTCAAGTTCTTGCAAATCTGCCCCTGTAATCTTCAACGTTTTTATTATTGGCCCATTCTAATTTTATGTGTTGAGTTATTTTTAGGATTTCAAATATTTGTCATGGAAAATAAATATTGGGATGTATTATAGACATCTAGGGATCACATTTATCTTTGATTAGAACAACGATTGTATGAAATTTATTTTACGTATGTCGTGAAACAATGTTTTGGTACTTTTTTCTTATTTCAAGAATGTTAAAAAAAGAAAAATAGGAGTATTTGTTAGGAAGATGCACATAATTGGACTAAATTTTGAATATTAAAATTTATTTCTCATAAGTTTAAAAAAGATTTCCTTAGACTATAATAGAGATGTAAATTGAATCGGATGATTTGAATACAGTTCGAAATTTTTTTAAAAAAAAATTATGAATCCGAAGATATCCATATTTGAAAAATGTACTTTTCGTTCAACCGTTATTATCTAATAGTGATCAATCGATAGTTAACAGTTTATAGGGGTATTTTTGTGTAATTTAATGATGTTCAGCTAGTAAGAGAAATTACACCTAATATCAAGTTTCCTTAATAGAAAGAAAAACAAACCAAAAAAAAAAAAAAAAAATCATATGTCTACTAAGACACGTGTCAAATCATTAACAAACTACTGTATTGCTAGCGTGGTCAGGCGCACATTGAATCAAAACCCCCACAAACCCTAGAATCTGCTTTAAAAGCAGAAAACCCAATTTCGCTGCGTCTCAGTTGAAGAATTTGTGAGAGCTCTTTGCCATCTGCAAAAACCCTCTTTGCCGTCTCTTTGATACAGGTAAACAAATTACTATGCAGTTTTCTTTCTTTCGTTTTTCTTTGAAATATATATATATATATATATAGTCGATGATATTTAGACGTACTTATTTCTAGAATTTTTTATTTTTTTTTTGAAACATAGAATGTATAATGCTTTGTTAAGTCTATGTTGGTAAGACTGGAGTTTTGAGAGATTATTCTGTAATTTACAGAAATAATTAGATTGTAATAACAATAAATTTCTCTGTATACTGATTGTTGAATCATGCAGGGTTGTTAGGTTGAATACTGAATTATACTGGGTACAGGGTTGTTAGATTGAATACTGTATTATACTGGGTACAGGGTTGCTAGGTTGAATACTGAATTATACTGGGTACAGGGTTGTTAGATTGAATACTGAATTATACTGGGTACAGGGTTGTTAGATTGAATACTGTATTATACTGGTTTGTTAGATTGAATACCGTATTGGCATGTATTATACTGGATTGTTAGATTGGATACTATATTGGCATAATTTACAGCTTAATGGGTTAAATAAATGTCTACAATAAGCCACAATTATTAAGTAATTTGTTGTTTTTTAAGTCGCTTGTTTGAAGGAGGTATTGTTTTATTTGTAAGATTATGTTTTTGGTGTCATCATGGGCATAAAAGAAGGTTAAACTTCATTTCTTTCACTTTCGTCCATTGAATTCACTTCTTGTTAATATCATTAGATCAGAGAGGTGTATGTGTACATCACACTAAGCCAGGAAATTAATAAATGAGAAATCGAAATCTTAAAATCTGGGGGATCAAATTTGTTTTTTCTCTAAAAATTTGGTTCAAAGAACAACAAATTTTTATTTAGAAACTTCTAATTTGTAATGAAAATTATAGATTATATCATGGTCGTAGTTTGTATATATATATATATATGTATGTATGTATGTATATATTTTGCAGGTATAGTTTGTATTTTTGATAAGTAAATAATTGTTACTCTTCTCTACATGTCATTCACATTGCTTTCTAGGTTGATTTACATGTACGGTTTTTGCTCATGTCTCTTGTTCTATGTTCATGCAGAATGGATTCTGCGATTAAGCACGCTGTGGTTGTGAAGGTTATGGGCCGTACAGGTTCAAGAGGGCAGGTGACTCAAGTGAGAGTCAAGTTCTTGGATGATCAGAACCGATTCATCATGAGGAACGTGAAGGGACCAGTGAGAGAAGGTGATATTCTCACCCTGCTTGAGTCCGAGAGAGAAGCCAGGAGGCTGCGCTGATTGGTCCAACCCCCTTCATACATTCTGCGGCAAAAGTTTTTGGTGTCTAGGGTTGTGGCTGCTGTTTACTTAGCTGGTGAATGACAATGTTATGAGATTTTGTTGTTGTTGAGATTCTCTTGTTTTCAAGGTTTTTATATCAAGACTTTGATTTTGAAGTAATGGGGTTATATGTATGGTATGATCAATATCTTTCAATCTTGAAACAGACTTGAGTTTGCTTTTAGAAATTTTATTTTTAAAATCGTTGAAACTTGAAAGTTCAAATTAGGATCTTTTTTTAAAGATGAGTTGTTGGGTTGCAAACTTGCAATAAAAAAATAAAAAAATAAAAAAATAAAAAAATTTGATTAATTCTTTCACTGAAAATTTTCGTTTTCCTTTTTGTTTTAACATACTTGTTTGGTGGCACGGTTATATTATTAAATAATTGAGTCAGTGATATATCTATCACGCGTGCTGTGTTTATAGATTTGAATCATATTTTCCTTTCCAAACCTGGAATTATATGTAACGTAAAAGAAAATCTTTTACTTTTTACTTTTTAATACTTTTCAAATAAGATAATTTTTTTTTAAAACTAAGCTAATATTATAATTATAAAAAAAAAATGAAAATTTAGGGGTCATTTGTTTTTTTGTCTGAAGACTGAAGAGTCGTGAATTTTTTTTTTAAATGAATAGTGATTGAAATCTAAATGACATGTTAGTTTTTTATTTTTATCAATTTAAATAGAATGTCAACTTTCTTGTTTATTAAATATAAAATGGTTTAAAAATAAGTAATTTGGCACATATACCCTTATTATTAATTGTTATATATTTTCATTTTATATAATGCAAACAACTAAGGGAGTGTATTCAATTAAGGGGGGTGTATTGGATTGAGATTTTAATAGACAATTTTTTGGTGTAAGAATTTTATGGATTTTTAAAACTTTATAGAATATTAGGATTATATGGATTAGACTTTTAGGATTCTTAAAGAATTTTTGGACTTTATTCAGAGATTATTAGGATTATCTAGACTTTGTTTCAAGACTTTTTAGACTTTATTTCAAGATGGTTTATGTTTTTGTTGTTACAATGTTGCAATTGTTTTCAAGACAATATCTGAACTAGTTTCAACAAACCCAAATACTTCTCGGCTGACTCCTCTTTGTCTTTTCCTCTACTTATTGTCATAACCATTTTTCTATGAACTCTCATAGGCAATTCATCAAACACATAAACAACAATTCTTGCCAATTATCTTATTCATAGAAAAAAAAAAATGATTTCGAAACAAAAAAATATATATATATATTGAATCTCTAGACCTTTAAAAAATCTTAAACGTCTGGATCCAATACCTCAAGACTTTTAAAAAGTCTGGATTGTCTAATAAAATCATGAACCAATACACCCCCCCCTAAAGATTTCGAAAGATTTTTTTTTTAAGTAAATGACTTTTGCAGATTTTAAGGACTTTTATAGACTTTTATTTAAAAGACTTTCGAAGACTTTCGTAAACTTTCATTTTAAAAGATTTATTTGTAGACTTTCATTGACTTTTAAAATTATATATATTTTGTTTTAGCAAAATTATATATATTTATCATGTCAATAAAAATATTTTTTTCAAATGAATAAAAAAAAAATCATCGTTAATTAAACTTGACAAGAGCTTTCATGTCTATCTATGTGATTTCAAAAATTTTATTTTTATTTTAATTATATTTTGCATTATAAAGACATTATGCTCCTTTAAAAAAAAATTAGTCAAAATTTTATTTATTTTTTATAATTAGTCAAAATATTATAAATTTTCTTTTAGAATAAATGTAGCAAATCGACAATAATATTAACGTTTACATATCTCTACGAAAGTATGACAATGAGTATAAATAATCTATCAAAAATTCATTCAAATTACTAAAGATAAAACATAACAACCGCAACTAGTTGTTGAATAAGACTCATGCCTAAAAGTAGGTAGTTTGATATTGATTATAACTATATGTAGTCATGCTTATACGCGATTTTGATTATGGTATATTGGCATAGTTAAGTAATGGTTTTTGTCTTTTATTATTTTTATTTTAAATAAATGAAGTTCATTTGATTTATTTCGGTGTTGTTTAGTTATTTTGAAAATATACGTAAAAAAATATGAAATCTCTCATCCTTATTTGCATAACTGTTGAAGAGTTGTTTTATATTATTTTTAAGTTAATTTTTTTCTTTGTTATAGATCGTTAATGTTTATATGTTTTTTTTTTTTTTTTGATAATGTTTATTCATTTTAAAGTTATTCGTTTTACTTTATTTATGAAATTTGTTAAGAATGAATGCTTTTATTTGAAAATAGAACATATGTTTGGTGGTTGATATTTTTCAAAGAGTTTTATGTTTTTTTTCTAAAGTGAAATTCTTTCTATTTTTTTTTTCTTTCTGTTAAAAAATGTCATTTAAAGTCTTTGGTAGGAATAAACGATAAAAAAAATATGAGATTTGTTATAACTAAAAGTCATTGATATTTTAAAGTCGTTAAAAGTCATCGAGATTTTGAATACCTCATAACTTTCATAAACTGTTAAAAAGTCTTGATTGAATACCACATGACTTTTAAAGACTTTTTAAAAGTCTATAAATGCCTATATTGAATACCTCATGACTTCTATAGAGTCATTAAAAAGTCTACATTGAATACACCTAAACTTTTTAATTCTATAAAAGTCATTAAAAATCTTTTAAAATCCTAATTGAATACACCCTCCTAAATAAAAATAATTTAACAAATCTTAAACTATTTTCATATAATAATTACAATATATTATTCATGATTAAGATATGATAAATAATTGATTAAAAAAAGGATAAACAATGATTTAGAAATTGTTTTGATTTAAAAATAAATAAAACTTAAAGGTTCAATGATGGTATTAAAAGTTACAAGTGATTAATGTTTTTTTTTTAATTATATATATATATATATATATATATATATTTATCGTAAGTAATAGGTTACAAGAAATAAATGTGTATAATATAAAATTATGATAAAATTGGAAATATGTTATTTTTGGTAGGATAATCTTGGAAGAAGATATATTAAATGCAATCCAATGATTTTGAATTAAGTTAAAAGTTAGGATTTCTTACTTTTTATTTTAAATAGTTTTTTGGTATTTTTAAGTTATTTAACTACTTAAAAAAAATAAACAAAAAAACTTAATAATTTCAATTCAGACCCATTAAGTTTTAAGTGCAAAAACCAAACGACCCCTTAATGTAAAAGCATAATTGAATTCAATCACATAAACTAATAAAAGTTACTCTAACCTGATGTTACAACTTAAAATCACGGATTCTAAATTGTTTTTCATTTTCCGTAGGTTTACACTCTAACATGCGTCATGGAACTACAAAACTATCACTCTTTCCATCAATATACACTACATAATTTTAATAAAAATTTGTTACAACATTAAAAAGAATAATAAAGCATGTAAAAATTTCAACGAGTTACATAATCAAAATAATTATTGAATGCCTAGGGGCGAATTTAAGGAGGGGCCGATAGGTGCTATGACCCCCCCACCGAAGAAATAATAAATATAAAAAAACAAATAAAATCAAAATCGGAAAAATGAGTGTTTGAGTAGATGTTATAAATGAGAGAAGACTAATTAAAGATAAGAGACGAGTTAAAGAATATAAGAACTTATGAGAGAGGAGAAAACCTTAGATAGTGTGTCGTTGACTTTGGCATTAATTTCTGTTATTAGCATTAATTTTTTGCTTTTAAATAAAACTGGATTGAGTTTATTTTAACTATTGGATCATCAACCATTCCTGGAAATATGCTTTAAATACAAGATCCTTTATTAATTTTTTATTTAAGTTTGTTCAAATTATTATTATTATTTAAAATATTACAATAATTCAGAATTTTGGGAGGGTGTGAGACTCCAACTCATAACCTCGTAGTATGGATGTGAGAGACATATCACTAGATCAAACCCATTTTATCTTATTCAAAATTATTTTAAGTTAATTTTATTTGTTATGAATATTATAAAATTAAATTGCAAACAAGTAAATAATTGTGATTTAAATATATTAATGATATAATGGTATTTTAAATATGTTATAATGAATATATTTGTTTTATGTCTGCTTGTCAGTTAAATTATTGAATATTAATTATCAATTTTTTTAAGGTTTTAAAAAAGCTATTAAGTTTTATTTATATTATTTGGGAACTATTTTAAACCATGTTAAGAACAGACACAGGTTTTATAAAAAGAAGAAAACAAATTTCTCACAAACTCATTCATTAATTATTACATAATTGAAAAGGAAATTGGAATAAAAAATTAATAAATTTAATTATAAATGATTTTTGAGATATAAAACAGCGACAAGTTATATTTGTTTTATGTGACATTAAATATTAGTTTATGTCTTAGCCCCTCCAAAGCCAAAATCCAGGCTTTGCCCATGTTAATACCACAATATTAAAATTAATAATAGACAATCAAATATATATTATTAATCTCTCAAATACATCGTGGAAATAGAGGGAAATAGCACTCTTTTTATGTGGACTTTTAAAAGTAACATTAGTTTAAGAAGTTAAGTTTAAATGACATCAATAGATAAAAACATTCTCATCTCCTTCTTTTTATTACGTTTTTCCATTTTTAAGGTTTTTTTTTTTTTTTTTCAAAAACATTCATTGATGGAGGTCCTCCATCAATGGAGATGGAACAGACCTCCATTGGAGAATGAATGTATTGTTCGACCTCCATTAGAAATCGATAAAAAGATAAACAAAAAAAATTGAGAATTTTCATTTTTATCCAATAAGTCTCGTAAATTATAAATATATCTAATAAGTCTTGGAAACTACAAAATAAGTCTCGTAAACACGAAAATAAGTCTCGGAAAAAAAATGCGAGACTTAGTTTTGTGAGTTTGTTTTAAGGTATTTTTGTTAGATCCAAATTTTATGTGGTATTAAAACTTAAGTTATTAAGTTTGTGATAGTCTTAAAGCTCACACTTTAAAAAGTGCTATTAAATTTTCGGCCTCAAATACATCTCATTTAGACGAGAATAGGTTGGTTCGGTAGTAAACCCTTCACAGTTACACCATGAGGTTGTGGGTTCAAGTCCCTACCCACCCAAAACAAACCATGAATTTAAATAATATTGTACTTTTAAAAAAATAAAAACAATTTAAATAAAAAATACATATCATCTAAAAACGGAGAGAAACTTAGGTACCACTGGCTTAAGAGCTAAGTTGGCACACCAAGCCAATAAAATTCTACCACTTTATTATATTTGACAAAACTCTACACTATCACTGCCATGTCAAAAAAAAATGTTTTTCCATATTTGCAAACCACTTCTTCTCTTATTTTATTATTTTCTTATGGTCACGGCAAACACGGCTACCCTCTTCTTTTCTTCAATCTGTTCATGCATGGCTGATGTCTAGTCTTGATTGAGTTTGTAAAATGGTTTTGATGGGGATTTTCAAGATTTGATTTTGAAAACAAAGGTATTCTCGATTTTCGAGCTCTTGCTCAGTTCGAACAAAGTTAGAGACCATATTTCACTTGCAATTGAAGCATTGGTTAATTTTAATAGAAATCTGTTTGTTGGGCTTGTATTAAATTATTAATGGGTCTAACAATTCAAGCTTTGATAAATACGAATTCAAGTTGTTCGATTCGAGTTCTATGTTCATTGATCAACTTGATCAGAAGTCCAATGATTGATGAAATCCACTCAAAGAAACAAATCCTAGAAATCGTCAATCTTTTGAGCATCAATGATCTGTCAATTCAAGTGGCGGCATTGGACTGCATTTGTCAAATTGCATATGTTGGTAGAAAAGAAATGATTGAATATATGATAAAAACAATGGTTGATTATCGACAAGCTCATGAAGATGCAAAGATCAATCAACACTACAGATCAAAATCCTGATGATGATTCTCTATTTTCGAACTGGGTTTCGAGATTTGCAGTGCAAGGAGAAGTTAGAGAAGGGTTGAGTTCGAAAGAGAAAATGGAAATTAAATTGGTTTAGGTTTTATTTTTTATTTTTTAAATCTATATAAAATAAAAAATATTTTAAAACACGAGCAAAACAAAGAGAATTTTTAAAGTAAACATATGTTTAACTTGGTGGGTTTTAAGAATTAGAGATGGAGAGATATATTGAGAAGATGATGTGAAATGTGAATGTGATAGGTTGCAAGAGGAAGAGGAAGAGACTGAAATTCAATGAAGTGGCAATGTTTTGTCAACTATAATGATGTGATAAAATTTTATTGGCTTGATGTGCCAACTCAGCTCTTAAGCTAGAGGTATCTAAGTTTCTATTCTAAAAACGTAAGCAAACATGGCATGTAAAAAGGAATACAAAACAAAACTTAGTACTTATTTGGTTGGGCTTTCTATCAGGTAAAAGCCAACTAAAAATGTATTTTTTTTTTTCTTAATTATTGTTTCTTTAAGGGTAAAAATGTACTTTTACTTTAAAAAAATAATTCAAATGTCTACTAAGACACATGACAAATGACAAATTATTAACAAACCACTATATTGCTATTTTGGTCAGGTGTACATTGAATCAAACCCATGACAACCCTAGAATCTACTTTAAAAGCAGAAAACCCAAATTCACAACGTTTCGGTTGAAGAAGTTGTGAGAGCTCTTAGAAGTAGTCGCATCATCTGCAAAAACCTTCACTGTCACTTCGATACAGGTAAACAAATTACTATGCATGTGTCTTTCTTTCTTTTTTCTTTTAAATAAATATATATATATATATATATATATAGTCGATGATATTTAGATGTGCATATAGTTGAATAATACAGATTATTAGAAGTTGAATGTGGTTTTAGGATTTTGAATCTTTTATACGTTTTTATTGCTGCTTTGCTTTGTATGAGTTGAATTGGAAAAACATTCGCTTGATCGAAATGTATTTGAATCAGAGCTATTTGATGTGCCAAATTAACTATCTGTTGGTATGTTGTTGGACCTTTATTCATTTTCTGACTCTGATGTAGTGATTTGTGATGGTCAATGAGTTGTTCTTGTTTGTTTCTATAATTAACCAAGTAGATCAAGTAATTTTTTTATAAAAAAAAAAAAAATTGTTATTTTTATTTGTTATACTACTTTGGTCTTGAATATGCTACTGAATATGAATTGTGATGGTACTCCAGGCTCATATTTTTCCTTGCAAGTTGCTACATTGATCATATAGTAGCTAATGTCAGCAACCATTTACCAATTTCCTGCCCTATATGTACATACGTAAAGACATAATTATGTTGCATAAGAGAAGGAAAGAAAAAGGCTAATTAGATGGACATGTGTTGGGGGGATGAGTTTTGATATAGGGAGAATAGGATCATTGATTTGAAATGAAACCAAGCATTCTTGTGTATTAGATGTTTGATTTACGTAATCTATCCCATAGAATGCAAATAATCTGAGCAGGATATGATGAGAATAAGGGAGTTGCACCAAGGGATCCATTACATGTTCCGGTTGGACCAATAACAAGGGCGAGGGCCAAGAGATTCAAAGAAGCACTCAACGGCCTGATTCAAGACACTTTAGCTGATTCTGAAGTGTTAAAGTCCAAGATGATCCCACATGAAGACCAATGCCTAATTAACATCATCAAGGCAATTGATTGGGCCGAATAAGAGAATATTTGGGCGTGTGGCAGAAGCTGGGGCCACGCCCAAGCTAGGTGTGTGGAGGAGATTCAAATTTCAGCCGTTTCCTTTTTAGTTTTCATAGAATAAGAGTTGATTCGTTTCCCAGATTAAGGGACTGATTTGTTTCCCGATTTAGCCTTCCAAATAGGGAGCAAGTCAATAGTTGCTCGTTTTAGTTTTTATTTCCTTTCCTGTTTTGTAAGGCATTATTGCCCTTTTTAATTTTCTGGTTTTAAGGCCTTAATGGCCGATTTTCTTTTATTTCCTTTCTAGAGATTGGCGTGTTGCCTTTCTTGTCCTTTAGGGTTTTAGTTTATAAGCAACCAGTTGATGTATTTTTTGGTAGACTTGAATTAAATCAAAATTTGAGAGAATTTTTTCTTTTGTTCTTTGAAAACTACTTGAACTTATCAGATTTTCTCTATGGCATTCATCCTTGAATTATCAATCAAGTATCTCATCCTTGATTGTGGCGTTCTCGTAGTTGGGTCGCGGTTTCCATTCAAAAACCTGAGCGTAGAACGGTCTTAGGCATTAAACCGACGAGGATCGTATCAGGATACTTAGAGTGTTTGACTTATCTAACTTGGCCGAATAAAAGACTTTTGAGTTTGTGCCAAAAATATTAGCTTGATGGGGATTCAAAATTCAGGCATGAACTTTGTTCCGTAAGAAAGTGAATTGGCTTGATAAGATATTGAATTAATTTGAGCTTGAACAAGAATTCAGATAC
The DNA here is from genome assembly GCA_035582765.1 of Acer negundo. Taxonomy (NCBI): domain Eukaryota; kingdom Viridiplantae; phylum Streptophyta; class Magnoliopsida; order Sapindales; family Sapindaceae; genus Acer; species Acer negundo. The sequence goes on from CM069243.1 coordinate 11,821,235, forward strand.
AAACTTAAATAGTGGTCTTATAATTTCTAATTTTCAATTGTGCTAAATCAATGAGATATAACATTTATTTTCTTTGGTGAGCTATGAGGTGGAACTTGATAAGACTATAATGTTTGTAGACGAATTGTACTGAGCTCGAACATGATGATAAACTCTTGATTCATTTACACATTTAGTTAGATTGGTTGTCCCGATATAATTGGTTTAAGAATTTATCTAGAATGCTTTGTTTATTTGTTTTTTGAAACATAGAACATAGAATATTAGAATACTTTGTTTAGTCAGTGAGAAGATATTGGTAGACCGGAGTTTTGAGAGATTATACTGGTTGTTGGATTGAACCCTGAATCATACGGTGTTGTTAGATTGAATACTGTATTATACTGGATTGTTAGATTGGATACTGTGTTGGCATAATTTACAGCCTAGCTTGATATGATTAATGGGTTAAATAAATGTCTACAATAAGCCATAATTGATGGAAATCATCAACTTAGCAACCATACACCCCAATAGCTAAATAGCTATGATACATATGGAATGCAAATTAACACCCTCCAACTAATTGAAACAAACCCGATCGTTCAAGATTGAAGTAAGAGAAACTATTCTAATCACTTTATCAATGGAATGTTGATAAATAATAATTAGAACAACACTTTAATTCCCTAAAATGCCATAAACTATGATGTTTGATAAGTTTAAAAAGAAAACAAAGATTTTAAGGTTGTTGAACGCCACAAGCTGAATAAGCTTGATAAGTTCCAAAGTTCATGCAAGAACTTAAAAACAAAACACTCACAAAGTGCTCAATAAGTTCATATTACTCAAATCTGTCATTACAAAGAAAAACAGCCTTGTTTATATAGAACAACGGCCAAGAACAGTACAAAGAATTTTTAATCGCCCATTAAAAGTGTAACCACCCACTAAATGTGTCAATTAAACCATGAATGTTGGCCATAAATGATTCAACCTTTGTAACGCATTTTTCCTAATCAAAGGGCACATGAACTCACACTTAACAAAATAAAACCCTAAATATTCAAGTTAGAAACCCAACACAATTAAAACTCAAAACTAACATAAAATAAGCCCACAAATCTAACGTGGCCGATTAACCTTTTATTCTTGGGCCTTTTATTCTTCAAGACAGGCTAAATACTTCATTCTAACAAGGTTGGACTCTTGTCTTCATGATTTGGACTTGCTTGAATCATGTTGACCATTTTAGGCTCTTCTTGCATCCTTAGAATCTTGACCAAATCTTGACTAGCTTGCTCCTTCCAAATGCTTTCCATTAAACAAGTTAAGGCTTCTTTTATCCGTTTAGTTTTAGCTCGTGTCATTAGTCCTCCATGAATGGTTAAAGGATCTGGATCTTTTCCAACCTTAGCCGAATGGTGATCAACTTGCCGGTCCTCATCATTAATTATTAAGTAATTTCTTGTTTTTTAAGTCACTTATTTGTAAGATTATGTGCTTGGTGTCATCATGGGCATAAAAGAAGGTTAAACTTAATTTCTTTCACTTTCATTCATTGAATTCACTTCTTGTTAAGATCAGAGAGGTGTACGTCTATATCACATTAAACCTGGAAATTTATAAATGAGCAACCGAAATTTGAAAATCTAAGGGATCAACAAGTTATCAATATTTGTACTCATGGTCGTAGTTTGTATATATATATATATATATATATATGCAGGTATAGTTTGTATATTTGATAAGTAAATAATTGTTACTCTTCTCTACATATAATTCACATTGCTTTCTTTAAGATTTCATTTAGGTTACATTTACATATATGGTTTGCTTATGTCTCTTGTTATATGTTCATACAGAATGGATTTTGCGATTAAGCACGCTATGGTTGTGAAAGTCATAGGCCGTACAGGTTCAAGAGGGCAGGTGACTTAGGTGAGAGTCAAGTTCTTGGATTATCAGAACCGATTCATCACGAGGAACGTGAAGGGATCGTTGAGAGAAGGTGATATCCTCACCCAACTTGAGTCCGAGAGAGAAGCCAGGAGGCTGTGCTGATTGGTCCAACCCCCTTCATACATTCTTCGGGCTAAGTTTCTTGTGTCCAGGGTTGTGGTTGTTCCTTACATAGCTAGTGAATGACAATGTTATGAGATTTTTTTATTGTTGAGATTCTCTTGTTTTCAACGTTTTTATATCAAGACTTCGATTTTGAAGTAATGGGGTTATATGTATGGGATGGTCAATATCTTTCAATCTTGAAATAGACTTGAGTTTGCTTTTAGAATATCATCCTTGTGCTTTATGTCATTTAAGCACTTTTAAATAGACAAAAGCAGTTCTGAATATAATTTCGTAAAGTTTGATTAAAATCAACAAAAGCACTTCTAGTGCCTTTTTCAAGTGTTTTCCCAGAAAAGCGATTTTTACTGGCAAATGCTTTCTACAAAAGCTGAAGCACTCCCGAACATGCTAACGAGCGGCTATTCATCAACAAGACTAAAATTCAAGTTTCGTGACACGCTGCCCAACCAGCAAACCAGTAACATTCATAGTTAACAGAGAATTGTCTTTTTTCTTTCATCAGTTAAAATACATTTATTGTTTCTTTGCCTAATCATGGATACAAAATATTTCTTACAAGATATAGATACAACATTAATTAAAAATTATGGAGCAATTTGCCTAACAAACTACAATTTCTCTCTATATCTAATTGTGTGTACATGTGAGTGGAGAAAAGAAAAAGAAAAGGGTACACAGAAAATGGGAAAATAGTTGTGCTAAATGAAAGGAAATATCACATACTCAGCATAGAAGAGATTCCATATGAAGCGATAGAATTCAGAGATTGCTTCCTGCATAAGGAGATTAAACATTAATCAGACATCAATTACCAAAAGAAAAAACTAAAAATATCTCTCTTTATCCTGATATCTAACAAACTCATATTAAAAATGCCATGATTAATTATCACATTAAAATTAAATCAAAGATTACAAGACCAACATATGTTAAGAACTTTGAAACTGTCACCCATTGCAGTCCCTAAACATGTTTAGTTTTTAACCACTGTAAAAAAAAATTACTGAAGAGCATAAGCAAACAAATCTTCACTGCCTATAAAAATGTGACCTAATAGGGTGTCTAAAACATCATATAGAAAAATTTTTCTGACTAAATGGAAGGAAAAAAGTAAGAAAAAACATCAAATGGGTACATGATCAATCATTTTGTAAGCAAAAAGGTGAATATAAGTGATATTTTCATCATGCCTACAGCCAAGTAGAAAGTTATACTCCTTTGCTTTGGTCTGCCAAGCCATATTATTATATCAAAAACCAAAAGAAAAGCTACGAAAACAAAATAGATGTGTCAATTTCTGAAATGTCCTAAATGAAATACCATTCCAAACTCCTACAGAAATATAAAGTTGGACTCTTTAGTCTTTGTATTCAAGGTAAATTGCTAAACATGAAGATGAAGACTGAACTTGTCTAAGATTTGGGATTAAATTGCTGACATTCATAAATCAATAAATGAAAAGAAGTATATCACTATTTTGATCAAGTATATCAACTACAAACATTTCAAGCAACATACAGCAAGGATTACCTTGGAATATTTCGCCTGTTCTAACGCCCACGCCTAAAACCATATTAAAACAACGTATTTCAGAAAACAAAAATTGTAAGAGAAGACCATAAAGTTAATAACCAGTGTAATAATAAAATGCACTGCAGAAATTTATTTATGGAAATTCCAGATGAAGAACAAAAAACAAGAAGCATATTAGAAAAATAGATTTGACAAATTAATTGAAATTTAAATGAAATTTAACGGATGCAAGATTTTTAGAAGACATCACTTCCTGTTTAGTTAAAATAATGAAAAATAAAATTGTAATCATAGTGTCAATTAGAAACTCACCTGAAAAATCAAGCATGATGCCAAAATGATATGTATAGGTATCATTAAGTTACGCCTAAATGCCTGAAAAGTACGCAAGCAGCCTTAGTTTCCAAGCTAATGTAATATCTAAAGAAGAAAAATATCACAAAATATATATTAGAGTGCTTACATACTATTGTTGAGTCATTTCTTATTAGCTTAAGCTTTTGAGTCTAGTGGTTACTGACATGGTATAAAAAATTGGTTTGACCAAAAGCCCCAGGTTCGAATCCCTCCACATGAATGTGTTTATGTATTTATTTTGTAATTTGTATCTGTATTTAGGCGGGGTCCATGAACCAATCCCATCGGTTTGGCATGTGAGAAGGTGTGTTAGGAGTGCTTAAATACTATTGCTGGACCCTTTGATATTAGCTAAATACTATTGTTGTGCCTTTACTTATTAGCTTAAACTTTTGGATCTAGTGGTTACTGACAATAGGGCGTGGTCCACATGCCAAGCTCGTCGGTCTGGTTGTGGCATATGAGGGGGTGTGTTAGAGTGCTTAAATACTATTGTTGGCCCGCCCTTCCCTATTAGCTTAAGCGTTTTGGTCTAATGGTTACTGACAATACACGGCAAATACTTGACTAATTCGATGCGGCATCATAAATTGTTTTGAAACCATGTATAAAATCAACAAGACTACAAGTCAAGAAATACACTCAAACACTCAATTTATTCTATGATATATGCAGATAAAAAAAAAATCATACATAAATTGGAATGGACCACACATCAATCAATAAGACCAACTTCATATAAAAATCCTTCACCTGAGGCATGTAAATTGCTGCCCATATAGCAGCAATATAATTCACCAACAAAAGCCCAGAACCAAGGAAAGCAATATTTCTGACTCCAAGCTTGGTAGCAAATGTTGATATCTGAAATCTATAAACAAAAAATTATATTAGAAAAGCGGGGGCATCTAACAGAATTAGCAGGGTACTCGAGTTAGATTGCAATCCAAACTAGGGTAGATCGTGGGTAACAAAATAAAAAAGTTAGTTTTGTGACAAGAAAGATCAGGATAATAGCTGTAAAAGGGAATATCAAGAATATTTTCTTTTCTTCTTATTATTTTTTCTTGGGAGGAGGGGAGCTCAGAAACACGGAATAATGCACAACATACTTAAAGAGGAAATCAATTGTGTATCCCTAAGAAGGAGTAAAGTGCATATAGATACCAGTGAGCTTAAATGAAAAGGGGAAAAATGAAAAGACAAACAAATAAATTTATGTAAATATATTAGCAACTTACTTACGATCCCCCTCTACATCTGGAAGATCTTTTGTAACAGCAATTACTAGCGCAAACAATGTCACAAAGGTTGTGATGAAAGCCACAGGTGCACTGCAGGTAAAAGTTGAACAGACATGACAATTATTCTCAACAGTATGAAGAGTTTACATACAGCATAAGTACAACTTAATACAAACACTCCAAATTACAAAAGTAGGTAATATTGCAGCTCATGTATGTGACGTATCTATTTGAGGGCCCGTGGAAGGTTCCACAGTTAACATACTAAAAATGAAAAATCTAATGCATACCCCAAGCTAGGCACTTGTTGCAGCTTAAGGGGATAGAGAATGGAAGAATGCGGGTTCATATCACTAAGTTTGAACCCCAGTTGGCCAGTTATTGACCAACCAGTTCCTCGAGAAGCACAACTAAAATCCTTTAGAAACGTAATAGAAGAGTAAAAGAAAGCAACTGAATTTCCAACTTTATTTTTTTTCAGATTCACTAAAAATCAACCCTAGTGTTATCTACATGATCCCACCCTTATTGAGCCAAACCCCAGAATTATGCAAAAGCAGATTCATGCCAATCATGACCACTGACTAAATCTGGGGCTGGCAGAGTAAAAAAAGATGGACAGTACCCAGTGAAAACTCTGTTAGTAAAAATGCAAGATGCAGGAATCTGGTCTAACAATTGAGTTCGTTGTTTCCCTCTCGGAAACATCTAGGATGGAGAATTAAATGTTACAATTAGATGTGGTTTGTTAGGCTAGCCCATATTCAAGGATTGATCCACCGATTACAAAGGTCAAGGAAACAGCATAGCAAGCCTGTCTATGTAAAGTGTAAACCATTGATTATACATGCAAAATTTATATGGCTGTATCTCACTCAACTATATGAGGATGCAATGAGTAACTAACAGTCACTTACTTCCATTCAAACGAGAGTCCAAGAGCAGCTCTTGTGGCGTAATACACACCAAAATTGAGTAGAAAGCCCCTCACCTGAAGAAGTTATTTTCTGTCATCTTTTTGTCTAACCACCAAACTTTACAGAGGCAAATGTGGAAACTAAACCTTTGTACCAGTTAATGCAAGAGATCATCAACATTATAAAGATAATAATTACTATACAAATAAAACAACCCTTAAAACTCATAAGTTTTATCCAAGAGTTGCATCAAACAATCTTTTAACCAAAATGAATAAAATTCAGGCAGTTGTAGCTGGGGATGGAAAACATGAAGTTGACATCAATGTCATCTTCTCATTTACCACAGCTTCTAAAATAAGTTTGTCTCATCCTTATACCACCTAAGCAAATACTTTTACAGGCTCAGGCTCGCACTTAACATATGGTCATTGGTCAGTTTATGATGTGAACTAAAAATCCTACTTTTTTTTTTTTTATAACTTCAATTTTGAAGCAAACTCGTGCTTCCAAATACAGTGCAATTAATTATTGAAATATTCACTAGGTGTGTCAATGTGTCAAGACATTTCAATCACCTGTGGTGAACATAACAAACAAACAAAGTTGAATGACGGATATGGGCGGAGAAGAAGATGAAAATAAACCATACCGTGGCAATTATAAGAAATGCAGCAACAGGGAATCTCTTCATTCTAAATGGAGGAACTGAATAGATGGTTCCCAGAAAAAGACCAAGGGAGTAAAGAGATGTGATGAATGGACCAAAGTTGAGTCCAACAATCACAAGACCAGTCACTGCAAAAAATATGACCAATAACCATGCAGATTGAACTGAAAGATCTCCAGCAGCTATGGGTAAGTAAGGTTTGTTTACTCTGCAAATGAGAAAATAAGGAATTTTACATGCTCATGCTTATCATAAGCAATGAATATAAATAATAGCAAAATATTCAAAGCAAGTTTTCAAAACTTCTATAAGCAATTAAGAAACTTTGCAGTTTAAATTCATGCCTTAACATACTAAATGAGATGAACTGCAACCCATAAATCATAATTTTGAAAAGATTAAAGATTTAAAAAATGAAATTCAGAAGGTGGGCCAAGACCATATTCATGGAACTCTTTTGAAGAATCTTCTTTGAATAAACACCAACTGTCTGTATCCAAATTGTGCTGAGTTTTAAACCGCAGAATATGTGTAACAAGTAAAATGTTTTGGAGCTTCGAAATCCACATTTTGACATGAAGACTTTATTCAATTCATTATTTTTTACATATTTTATATGGGAACAAAAGCATGTAAAATAATTTCACAGCATACTTGTCAATTCCAATATCATAGATTTGATTGATGCCAACTATATAACCATTCCCACAAAGTAGAGCCAAAAGACCGGAAAATGCCTTCAACACCAGAGACAGCTTTATTAGGTTTGAGTTCTCAATCAACGCTCTTGCCACCAAAGCACTGTAAACAAAATAATCAAGTATACCTGTAACTGAGTATAAATAGAAATTAATTTAGCTATTCCAAATTGAGAACTTACACAGATCCTAGCGTAGTTCCACGTATGGTATGGGGCCTCAGGAATCTCCAGCACGCATCTCTGAAAGTTGAAACCTTGTTTAATACTGAATCAGATCCAGCAGCTCCGCTTTGGGAAGAGGCCTAGCAGCATCCACTTCAACATTAATGCCACAGACAGACTAATAAGTCTCATAGATGACGGTGAATAAAAAATATGAATCCAATTCCAACCATGTTAATTTAACCACAGAATAATGAGTTTACTAAAATTCACTTTACTTGATTATCAAATTCTCAACCTATTAATGAATTGATAAGGTCCAGCATAGCCATTTCAAACTCTGCTGACCGTTATGTAGCTTTTCTTCTGACAAAGATATAATATAGAATAGCAATTATTATTTGTTCTTCTCTATATTTTAACAACAAAAATTTTTGTCATCATAGGTAGAACTTAATGATATCATATAAATTTATCAGCTTTCAACCCCACAAGCATATATATATTTTAAAAACAAATAACATTACTCGCATTACATTACCAATTAATTAAACATGTATCTCCGATTTCCATAATAACATTACTTTGAATAGTATGTAAAGGGAACATAATTACAGAAAGCAGCCAGACACAAATGGAGCAGCATAAAAAAATTTCCATCTAAGCTAGCTGGTAAATTAGCTGCTTCCCAATAGAAATAACCTTTTTCTTTCAGTTAGTTGAAGTTCAAAAATTCAACCAGTCCGGGTTTTTGTTTCCAAAACTGCAATTTCAATACATATTTGTAACTTGGACTAACACATATAGAGATTAAAAGAACTCGAGAACTTTCTATCAAACCAAAGTACAGATGCTTAGAAATACCCAGATGGAGTTACGCCTGTAACGCCTCTTCGAAGCATGCTCAGAGTAAATTCTTTGACTGTGTAGCCCAAACGAAGGCAAATTCTTGGAGCGTTTAAATAATAAATTAGAGGACTTGCAAGTTGGCTTGATGGGTATCTTTGTTTGATGAGAAGTGGACTTGCAATGCGAAGCTATAGCTGAGATTCTAATAGAAGAGGAGTGAGAGAGTGTGAGCTCCATGGAGGAGCTACAGAGAAGAAAGAATGAGGTCAATAATTTTCGACACTTTTCGGATTCAGAGTTTTGACGTTTTATAGGTTCAAGTTCTTGCAAATCTGCCCCTGTAATCTTCAACGTTTTTATTATTGGCCCATTCTAATTTTATGTGTTGAGTTATTTTTAGGATTTCAAATATTTTTCATGGATAATAAATATTGGGATGTATTATAGACAGCTAGGGATCACATTTACGTTTTATCTTTGAAATTTATTTTGCATATGTCGTGAAAAAATGTTTTGGTACTTTTTTCTTATTTCAAGAATGTTAAAAAAAGAAAAATAGGAATATTTGTTAGGAAGATGTACATAATTGGACTAAATTTTGAATATTAAAATTCATTTCTCATAAGTTTAAAAAAGATTTCCTTAGACTATAATAGAGATGTAAACAAAATCGGATGATTTGAATACAGTCCGAAATTTTTTTAAAAAAAAATTATGAATCCGAAGATATCCATATCTGAAAAATGTAAAAAAAAATTATGAATCCGAAGATATCCATATCTGAAAAATGTACTTTTCGTTCAACCGTTATTATCTAATAGTGATCAATCGATAGTTAATGGTTTATAGGGGTATTTTTGCGTAATTTAATGATGTTCAGCTAGTAAGAGAAATTACACCTAATATCAAGTTTCCTTAATAGAAAAGAAAAACAAACCAAAAAAAAAAAAAAAAATCAAATGTCTACTAAGACACGTGTCAAATCATTAACAAACCACTGTATTGCTAGCGTGGTCAGGCGCACATTGAATCAAAACCCCCACAAACCCTAGAATCTGCTTTAAAAGCAGAAAACCCAAATTCGCTGCGTCTCAGTTGAAGAATTTGTGAGAGCTCTTTGAAGCAGCCGCACCATCTGCAAAAACCCTCTTTGCCGTCTCTTTGATACAGGTAAACAAATTACTATGCAGTTTTCTTTCTTTCGTTTTTCTTTGAAATATATATATAGTCGATGATATTTAGACGTACTTATTTCTAGAATTTTTTTTTTTTTTTTTTTTTGAAACATAGAATGTATAATGCTTTGTTAAGTCTATGTTAGTAAGACCGGAGTTTTGAGAGATTATTCTGTAATTTACAGAAATAATTAGATTGTAATAACAATAAATTTCTCTGTATACTGATTGTTGAATCATGCAGGGTTGCTAGGTTGAATACTGAATTATACTGGGTACAGGGTTGTTAGATTGAATACTGTATTATACTGGGTACAGGGTTGCTAGGTTGAATACTGAATTATACTGGGTACAGGGTTGTTAGATTGAATACTGAATTATACTGGGTACAGGGTTGTTAGATTGAATACTGTATTATACTGGTTTGTTAGATTGAATACCGTATTGGCATGTATTATACTGGATTGTTAGATTGGATACTATATTGGCATAATTTACAGCTTAATGGGTTAAATAAATGTCTACAATAAGCCACAATTATTAAGTAATTTGTTGTTTTTTAAGTCGCTTGTTTGAAGGAGGTATTGTTTTATTTGTAAGATTATGTTTTTGGTGTCATCATGGGCATAAAAGAAGGTTAAACTTCATTTCTTTCACTTTCATCCATTGAATTCACTTCTTGTTAATATCATTAGATCAGAGAGGTGTATGTGTATATCACACTAAGCCAGGAAATTAATAAATGAGAAATTGAAATCTTAAAATCTGGTGGATCAAATTTGTTTTTTCTCTAAAAATTTGGTTCAAAGAACAACAAATTTTTATTTAGAAACTTCTAATTTGTAATGAAAATTATAGATTATATCATGGTCGTAGTTTGTATATATATGTATGTATGTATATATTTATTTTGCAGGTATAGTTTGTATTTTTGATAAGTAAATCATTGTTACTCTTCTCTACATGTCATTCACATTGCTTTCTAGGTTGATTTTACATGTACGGTTTTTGCTTATGTCTCTTGTTCTATGTTCATGCAGAATGGATTCTGCGATTAAGCACGCTGTGGTTGTGAAAGTTATGGGCCGTACAGGTTCAAGAGGGCAAGTGACTCAAGTGAGAGTCAAGTTCTTGGATGATCAGAACCGATTCATCATGAGGAATGTGAAGGGACCAGTGAGAGAAGGCGATATCCTCACCCTGCTCGAGTCCGAGAGAGAAGCCAGGAGGCTGCGCTGATTGGTCCAACCCCCTTCATACATTCTTCAGCAAAAGTTTTTGGTGTCTAGGGTTGTGGCTGCTGTTTACTTAGCTGGTGAATGACAATGTTATGAGATTTTGTTGTTGTTGAGATTCTCTTGTTTCAAGGTTTTTATATCAAGACTTTGATTTTGAAGTAATGGGGTTATATGTATGGTATGATCAATATCTTTCAATCTTGAACCAGACTTGAGTTTGCTTTTAGAAATTTTATTTTTAAAATCGTTGAGACTTGAAAGTTCAAATTCGGATCTTATTTTAAAGATGAGTTGTTGGGTTGCAAACTTGCAATAAAAAATTAAAAAAAATTTTGATTAATTCTTTCACTGAAATTTTTCGTTTTTCTTTTTGTTTTGACATTCTTGTTTGGTGGCACGGTTATATTATTAAATAAGAGTGGTGCTATTGGCACACCCTTACAAGTATATTTATGCCTCACTTAATAAATTATTTAGTGTTATTTTTTTTCTTTTATCAAAATTACTAGAAAAGATATACAATTTAAGAACAAAAAATATTCTATAAAGCAATTCTAATAAAATTTCATATTCTTTTTCTAAAAAAAATCAATTTAAGAGATTGATTTTAGATTCAAATGTTTAAAAACTCTCATCGTTTTTGGTAGAATATATATAAGAATTTAAACTAGATTGGTTCAAATTGGTTCAAAAAATCATTAAAATTTCATTCTCATGCATAGTATACAAACAAAACAATCAAATTAACAAACTCAAATAAATTATTTTTCAACTCCCGTAAAACAAAAATATAAATCGGATAACAAACTCAAATAAATTTCATTCCTGTCTCGTACTCGAGCGATGAAATTTGTACGGTAACAAACTCAAACATAAGCCCAAAAAACACTTAAAAATTAACATTCAATGTTGTCTCAACGTCTCCACTTCTTGCAAGCTCAACTTCTTCACTTTTTAGTGTAGTGGTTTTCTCCTCTGTTTGTACTCTGTTTCTTGCTTAATATATTATAGTTGTAATTTTTTATTTGAAAAATAAGTAAAAGGGGTAGTTTTGAAATAAATAAAAATAAATTAGTAAAATCATTTAACTTTATTTAATTAAATCAAAATTTAACAAACCAGTATGGGGTGTGTCAATAGCACCACTCATTAAATAATTGAGTCAATGATATATCCATTACACTTGTTGAGATAATAGATTTGAGTCATATTTTCCTTTCCAAACTTGGAATTATATGTAACCGTAAAAGAAAATCTTTTACTTTTTAATAATTTTAAAATAAGATATTTTTTGTTTTTTTGAAACTAAGCTAATATTATATTTTTTTAAAAAAAAAATGAAAATTTAGGGGTCATTTGTTTTTTTGTCTGAAGACTGAATAATCGTGAATTTTTCTAAAAATGAATAGTGACTGAAATCTAAATGACATGCTTGTTTTTCATTTTTATCAATAAAAATAGAATGTCAACTTTCTTGTTTATTAAATATAAAATAGTTTAAAAATAAGTAATTTGGCATATATACTCTTGTTATTATTAATTGTTAGGTATTTTCATTTTATATTATGCAATCAACTAAGGGGGTGTATTCAATTAAGATTTCGAAAGACTTTTAAATACTTTTTTTAAATGGATGACTTTTACAGATTTTAGAGACTTTTATAGACTTTACAAGATTAAAAAAAACTTTCATAGACTTTAAGTTCAAAAACTTTCGTAGACTTTCATTTTAAAAGACTTATTTATAGACTTTCATTGATTTTTAAAAATAATATATATTTTGTTTTAGCAAAATTATATATATTTATCATGTCAATAAAAATATTTTTTCAAATGAATAAAAAAAAAATCATCGTTAATTAAAGTGCATTCATGAATATATAAGTGATTTCAAAAATTTAATTTTAATTATAATTATATTTTGCATTACAAGACATTATGCTCCTTTTTTTTTTTTTTTAATAATTAGTCAAAATTTTATTTGTTTTCTATAATTAGTCAAAATATTATAAATTTTCTTTTAGAATAAATGTAGCAAATCGACAATAATATTAACGTTTACATATCTCTATGAAAGTATGACAATGAGTATAAATAATCTACCAAAAATTCATTCAAGTTACTAAAGATAAAACATAACAACCACAACTAGTTGTTGAATAAGTCTCATGCCTAAAAGTGGGTAGTTTGATATCGATCATAATTACAAGGAGTCACACTTATACGCGACTTTGATTATAACATATTGACATGGTTAAGTAGTGTTTTTTTGTCTTTTATTAATTTTATTTTACATAAATGAAGTTCATTTGATCTGTTTCGGTGTTGTTTAGTTATTTTGAAAATATACGTAAAAAAAATATGAAATCTCCCGTCCTTAATTGCATAGCTGTTGAAGAGTTGTTTTATATTATTTTTAAGTTAATTTTTTTTTTTTGTTATAAATTGTTAATGTTTATATGTTTTTTTTTTTATATATATAATGTTTATTCATTTTAAAGTTATTCGTTTTACTTTATTTATGAAATTTGTTAAAAAAGAATGTTTTTATTTGAAAATAGAACATATGTTTGGTGGTTGATGTTTTTCAAAGAGTTTTATGTTTTTTTTTCTAAAGTGAAATTCTTTCTATTTTTTTTTTTTTTTTCTGTTAAAAATGTCACTCAAATTCTTTGGTAGGATGGAAGACAAATTGTGAGATTTTTTATAACTAAAAATCATTAAAGGTCATTGATATTTTAAAGTCGTTAAAAGTCATCGAGATTTTGAATATTTCATAACTTTCATAGACTGTTAAAAAGTCTTAATTGAATACCACATGAATTTTAAAGACTTTTTAAAAGTCTATATATGTCTATATTGAATACCTCATGACTTTTATTTAGTCGTTAAAAGTCTACATTGAATGCATCTAAACTTTTTAATTTCATAAAAGTCATTAAAAGTATTTTAAAATCCTAATTGAATACACCCTCCTAAATAAAAATAATTTAACAAATCTTAAACTATTTTCTTGTAATAATTGCAATATATTATTCAAGTTAAGATATGATAAATAATTAATTCAAAAAAAAAATAGGATAAATGATGATTTAGAAATGGTTTTAATTTAAAAATAAATAAAAATTAAAGGTTCAATGATGATGTTAAAAGTTATAATGTGATTAATGTTTTTTTTTTTTTTTTAATTTTATATGTTTATCATAAGTGTGTATAATATAAAATTATGATAAAATTGAAAATATGTTATTTTTGGTAGAATAATCTTGGAAGAAGATATATTAAATGCAATCTAGTGATTTGGAATTAAGTTAAAAGTCATGATTTCTTACTTTTTATTTTAAATAGTTTTTTGGTATTTTTAAGTTATTTGACCACTTAAAAAAATAAACAAAACAACTTAATAATTTCAATTCAAACCCATTCAGTTTTAAGTGCAAAAACCAAACAACCCCTTAATGTAAAAGTATAATTGAATTCAATCACATAAACTAATAAAAGTTACTCTAACCTAATGTTACAACTTAAAATCACGGATTTTAAATTGTTTTTCATTTTCCGTAGGTATACACTCTAACATGCGTCATGGAACTACAAAACTATCACTCTTTCCACCAATATACACTACATAATTTAATAAAAATCTGTTACAACATTAAAAAGAATAATAAAGCATGTAAAAATTTCAATGAGTTACATAATCAAAATAGTTATTGAATACCTAGGGGTGAATTTAAGGAGGGGTCGATAGGGGCTATGGCCCCACATAAAAAATTATAAAAATAATAATAATAACAAATAATATCAAAATTGGAAAAATGAGTGTTTGAGTAGATGTTATATATGAGAGGATACTGGTTAGAGAAAAGAGACGGGTTAAAGAATTTGAGAACTTATGAGAGATGAGAAAACCTTGGATAGTGTGTCGTTGACTTTGGTATTAATTTTTGTTATTAGCACTAATTTTTTGTTTTTTAAATAAAACTCAATTGAGTTTATTTTAACCATTGGATCATAAACCATTCCTGGAAATATACTTAAAATACAAGATCCCTTATTAATTTTTATTTAAGTTTGTTCAAATTATTATTATTTTTTTAAATATTACAATAATTCAGAATTTTGGGAGGGTGTGAGACTCCAACTCACAACCTCGTAGTGTGGGTGTGAGAGACATACTACTAAATCAAACCAATTTTATCTTATTCAAAATTATTTGAAGTTAATTTTATTTGATATGAATATTATAAAATTAAATTGCAAACAAGTAAATAATTGTGATTTAAATATAATAATGATATAATGGTATTTTAAATATGTTATAAAGAATATATTTGTTTTATGTCTGCTTATCAGTTAAATTATTGAATATTAATTACCAATTTTTTTAAGGTTTTAAAAAAGCTATTAAGTTTTATTTATATTAATTGGGAACTATTTTAAACTATGTTAAGAATAGACATATGTTTTATAAAAAGAAGAAAACAAATTTCTCACAAACTCATTCATTAATCATTATGTACTTGAAAAGGAAATTGGACTAAAAAATTAATAAAATTAATTATAAATGATTTTTGAGATATAAAACAGCGACAAGTTATATTTGTCTTGTGTGACCTTAAATATTAGTTTATGTCTTAACCCCTCTAAAGCCAAAATCCTGGCTTCGCCCTTGTTAATACCACAATATTAAAATTAATAATAGACAATCAAATATATGTTATTAATCTCTCAAATACATCGTGAAAATAGGGGGAAATAGCACTATTTTTATGTGGACTTTTAAGAGTAACACTAGTTTAATAAGTTAAGTTTAAATGACATCAATAGATAAAAACATTTTCATCTCCTTCTTTTTATTACATTTTTCCATTTTTAGGGGTTTTTTTTTTTTTCCAAAAACATTCATTGGTGGAGGTCCTCCATCAATGGAGATCAAATGGATCGTTTGACCTCCATTAGAGGTCGATAAAAAGATAATCAAAAGAAATTGAGAATCTTCATTTTTATCCAATAAGTCTCGTAAATTATAAATATACATAATAAGTCTCAGAAACTACAAAATAAGTCTCGTAAACACGAAAATAAGTCTCGGAAAAAAAAAAAACACGAGACTTAGTTTTGTGTGTGTTTTAAGGGTATTTTTGTTAGATCCAAATTTTAATTGGTATTAAAACTTAAGTTATTAAGTTTGTGATAATCTTAAAACTCACACTTTAAAAAGTGCTATTAAATTTTCGGCCCCAAATACATCTTATTTAGACGAGAATAGGTTGGTTCGGTGGTAAACCCTTCACACTTACACCAGAGGTTGTGGGTTCGAGTCCCAACTCTCCCAAAAAAAAACCATGAATTTAAATAATATTGTACTTTAAAAAAATAAAAACAATTATAAAAAAAATACATATCATCTAAAAACGGAGAGAAACTTAGGTACCACTAGCTTAAGAGCTAAGATGGCACACAAAGCCAAAACTCTACCACTTTATTATATTTGACAAAACTCTACATTATCGCTATCATGTCAAAAAAATGTTTTTTCCAGATTTGCAAACCACTTCTTTTCTTATTTTATTATTTTCTTATGTTCACGGTAAACACAGCTGCCCTCTTCTTTCTTCAATATGTTCATGCATGGCTGATGTCTAGTCTTGATTGAGTTTGTAAAATGGTTTTGATGGGGATTTTCAAGATTTGATTTTGAAAGCAAAGGTATTCTCGATTTTCGAGCTCTTGCTCTATGATTTCACTTGTTCGAACAGAGTTAGAGAACATGTTTCACTTGCAATTGAAGCTTTGGTTAATTTTAATAGAAATCTGTTTGTTGGGCTTGTATTAAATTATTAATGGGTCCAACAATTCAAGCATTGATAAATACGAATTCAAGTTGTTCGATTCGAGTTCTATGTTTATTGATCAACTTGATCAGAAATCCATTGATTGATGAAACCACTCAAAGAAATAAATCTTAGAAATCGTCAATCTTTTTAGCATCAATGATCTGTCGATTCAAGTGGTGGCATTGGACTGCATTTGTCAAATTGTATATGTTGGTAGAAGAGAAATGATTGAATATATGATAAAACAAGAGTTGATTATCGACAAGCTCATGAATATGCAGAGATCAATCAACACTACAAATCAAAATCCTAATGATGATTCTCTGTTTTCGAACTGGGTTTCGAGATTTGCAGTGCAAGTAGAAGTTAGAGAAGGGTTGAGTTTGAAAGAGAATGGAAATTAAATTAGTTTAGGTTTTTTTTTTTTTTTTTTAAATCTATATCAAATAAAATAAAATAAAAAATTAAAACACATAAGCAAAACAAAGAGAATTTTTAAAGTAAACATATGTTTAATTGGTAGGTTTTAAGAATTAGAGATGGAGAGATATATTGAGAAGATGATGTGAAATGTGAATGTGATAGGTTGCAAGAGGAAGAGGAAGAGACTGAAATTCAATGAAGTGGCGATGTTTTGTCAAATATAATGATGTGGTAAAATTTTATTGGCTTGGCGTGCCAACTCAGCTCTTAAGCTAGAGATATTTATCTAAATTTCTATCCTAAAAACGTAAGCAAACATGACATGTAAAAAGGAATACAAAACAAAACTTAATACTTGTTTCGTTGGGCTTACTATCAGGTAAAAGCAAACTAAAAATGTATTTTATTTCTTAATTATTATTTCTTTAAGGGTAAAAGTGTACTTTTACTTTAAAAAAATAATTCAAATGTCTACTAAGACACATGACAAATTATTAACAAACCACTGTATTGCTAGCTTGGTCAGGCGCACATTGAATCAAACCCACGACAACCCTAAAATCTACTTTAAAAGCAGAAAACCCAAATTCGCAGCGTTTCAGTTGAAGAAGTTGTGAGAGCTCTTAGAAGCAGCCGCATCATCTGTAAAAACCTTCGTTGCCGTCACTTCGATACAGGTAAACAAATTACTATACAGGTTTCTTTCTTTTTTCTTTTAAATATACATATATATATATATATTCGATGATATTTAGATGTGCATAGAGTTGAATAATACAGATCATTAGAAGTTGAATGTGGTTTTAGGATTTTGAATCTTTTGTACGTTTTTGTTGCTGCTTTGCTTTGTATGAGCTGAATTGGAAAAGCATTCGCTTGATCGAAATGCATTTGAATCAGAGCTATTTGATGTGCCAAATTAACTATCTGTTGGTCTGTTGTTGGACCTTTATTCATTTTCTGACTCTGATGTAGTGATTTGTGATGGCCAATGGGTTGTTCTTGTTTGATTCTATAATTAACCAAGTAGATCAAGTAATTTTTTTATAAAAACAAATTGTTATTTTTATTTTTTATACTACTTTGGTCTTGAATATGCTACTGAATATGGATTATGATGGTACTCCAGGCTCATATTTTTCCTTGCAAGTTGCTACATTGATCATATAGTAGCTAATGTCAGCGACCATTTACCAATTTTCTGCCCTATATGTACATACGTAAAGACATAATTATGTTGCATAAGAGAAGGAAAGAAGAAGGCTAATTAGATGGACATATGTTGGGGGGATGAGTTTTGATATAGGGAGAATAGGATCATTGATTTGAAATGAAACCAAGCATTCTTGTGTATTAGATGTTTGATTTACGTAATCTATCCCATAGAATGCAATAATCTGAGCAGAATACTTAGAGTGTTTGGTTTATCTAACTTGGCCGAATGAAAGACTTTTGAGTTTGTGAAAAAAATATTAGCTTGATGGGGATTCAAAATTCAGGCATGAACTTTGTTCCGTAAGAAAGCGAATTGGCTTGATAAGATATTGAATTAATTTGAGCTTGAACAGGAATTCAGATACAAACTTAAATAGTGGTCTTATAATTTCGAATTTTCGATTGTGCTAAATCAATGAGAAATAACATTTATATTCTTTAGTGAGCTACAAAGTGGAACTTGATAAGACTATAATGTTTGTAGACGAATTATATTGAGCTCGAACAGGATGATAAACTCTTGATTCATTTACACCTTTAGTTAGATTGGTTGTCATGATACAATTGGTTTAAGAATTTATCTAGAATGCTTTGCTTATTTGTTTTTTGAAACATAGAACATAGAATATTAGAATGCTTTGTTTAGTCAGTGAGAATATATTGGTAAGACCGGAGTTTTGAGAGATTATACTGGTTGTTGGATTGAACCCTGAATCATACGATTGATCAGAACGATTTATACACTTTTGAGGTCCCCATTTCTTATCGTTTGTTCTTGTTTTCGAGCGTTTTTGTGAATATAATATGTTTTGTGAGCCTTGTGTAGGTTTATTTTATTTTGGGAAGTCATTGTGTGGAAACAGGGTGTTTCCGAGCCAAAACGCAGCGCGAAAAGACGAATGAATTTTCATTGAAGATTTTCAGATTTCGTAAGACGTATCGCGAAAGGTAAAATTACGTACTACGTCCAACCATAAAAATCAACATAGCAACATTACCAACTCTCGCAATTGGAGTCGTAAGACGTACCGCGAGATTGGAAGAAATCAATACACACTACTAACTCTCACGATTGGTCTAGTAAGACGTATCGCGAAAGGCAAAATGGTGTACCGTGAGATTTGACAGTGTATCCTAATTAGTTTCGTCAGACAGTTTCGTTAAAGCGTACTGCAAAAGCCACCGTTTGCTTTTCACCTTTTTTGGGACCCACTTTGACCTACCTATGTATATAACTTTACCTATTATTTTCAATAGTGCTTCATTAAATAAAAATCTCTAGAATCCCAAATCAACTTCCCACATCTCTTTCTCTTCTACTCTTTCACGCCAAACACCAATTTCTTCCATCTTCTTCATCGAAATCATCTTTTCTACCCAATAAAGGAGAGACCTATGCTCACATGGAGGTTCTTCCTCAATGGGAGCTCACCATATATCTTCATCACCCTTTTCTCACTTCATCCATCCATTTTAGACGAAATTTCAAGGAATTAGGAGCAATTTTGGGCTAGGAAAGCTATGGAGCAACTTTGGAGAATTGTCTTTAAGGGTTTGCTCTAATTTACTCATTTCTTTGTAATTTCTTGTATCTTTGATGTGTAACCCTGATTTGGGGAATTTTGTAAACCTACACTTGTATTATATATATTGTTTGTGCTTAAATTTGGTTAGGTTTTGTTCTACTCTTTGCAATTTCATGATTTAAGCTTTAATTGTCATATCCATGTGTGTATAGGTCCAAATTGACATGTATGCTTGAATGGGATTAGGAGTAGAGTAAATTAAATTAGAAATAGTGTAATTTAACTTCCCATGATTGTTTGTATGTTAGCGGATGACCAAAATATCATGTTTAAAGTAATTTGAGTGTTAGAGATTTTATCCCCAAAGAGTAGAAAATGCTAGTTTATGCATTTAGGTGCTAAATTGGCCTTGGTTCTTATTCTTGTGCTTTGTTGGTCTTGTTTAAGGCACAATTATCCATCATTGGCCGGATTGGGTAATAAATTGATTTAGAGAGAATTATCAAATTAAGAGAATGAACCCTTAACCTAGATTGAATGTTCTTAATGTAAAACAATCAACTTATTGCGCATGTTTGTATGGTAAACCTATTTCCCATTTTTAGCCATCCTATGGAGATTGATAAAACCGAATCCTTATCTAGAGTAACGACCATTGAATTCCTCTTGTGCTCGTGTAGTTATAGGGGTATTTCATTGCTTAATGCTTTCACTTGGTTAACCACCTTATGAATGATATTTAGGTTGTGTGTTATATATCGCATGGTGTCACATTGACATGCTTAGCTTGATATCCTCTACATTTGACCAGAAAGATGAGAGATCACTAGGCTAGCGTGTAGAGCTCGTGTGTGTGTCCCACAGTCCTTAATGAATTCAAGTATTTATGCATGAATGTAATCTCTATGTCGCTCGAGAGAGGGTAGAGATTAATTAAGGGGACACGAGCATATAACATTCTTGTTATACGGATATCTCGTATTCTTAATGCTTTCACTTGATTGTCATCCCGTATTTGGTTAGCCTCGTGGATGAATTATTGGTTGTAGTATGGCCCACACGGTTGCGCATTACATACCCAATGAAATAACCAATGTATTTGACCGGAAAGTTGAGAGATCACTAGGCCGACATACATGGCTCTTATTTGTGTCCCACGGTACGTAATAAATCCATATGTATGTGTGGATGTGATTTCTAAGACTCGAGAGAGATTAGAGATCAGTTAAGGGGACACGAGTCTATTATATACTTGCACATTGAGGGACTAAGTGAGTCTAGCACTTAATTAGGAGGATTGTTACGATTGAATCGTTTCCCTAGTGTAACCACATTTCATGTCATCTCTCTATTCCATCATATCCTTGTAAATATTATGTTATGTAATTTATATTTTATTTATATTATTATTTACACTTTTTTGAACCGCAACACACGAGTCCACTCGGCGTGTTGTAATAATAGCTGGAACCGGTAACAGCTGATGAATTCCACCTCTCTGCGGAACGATACCCTCACTTGCCGCTATGCTAGTCTCTATGACTTGCGTGCTAGCGAGATCGAACTTAATTGTTCATATTTTGACCGACACCGCAATGACGTGTCGTCAACGGTGTTGTTAGATTGAATATTGTATTATACTGGATTGTTAGATTGGATACTGTGTTGGCATAATTTACAGCTTAGCTTGATATGATTAATGGGTTAAATAAATGTCTACAATAAGCCATAATTGATGGAAATCATCAACTTAGAAACCTACACCCCAATAGCTAAATAGTTATGATACATATGGAATGCAAATTAACACGCTCCAACTAATTGAAACAAACTTGATCATTCAAGATTGAAGTAAGAGAAACTATTCCAATCACTTTATCAATGGAATGTTGATAAATAATAATTAGAATAACACTTTGATTCCCTAAAACGCCACAAACTATGATGTTTGATAAGTTTAAAAAGAAAACAAAGATTTTAAGGTTATTGAACGCCACAAGCTGAATAAGCTTGATAAGTTCCAAAGTTCATGCAAGAACTTAAAAACAAAACACTCACAAAGTGCTCAATAAGTTTATATTATTCAAATCTGTCATTACAAAGAAAATCAGACTTGTTTATATAAAACAGAGGCCAAGAACAATACAAAGAATTTGTCACCGCCCATTAAATGTGTAACCACCCACTAAATGTGTCAATTAAACCATGAATGTTGGTCAAAAATGATTCAACCTTTGTAACTCATTTTTCCTAATCAAATGACACATGAACTCACACATAACAAAATAAAACCTTAAATGTTCAAGTTAAAAACCCAATACAATTAAAACCCAAAACTAACATAAAATAAGCCCACAAATCCAACGTGGCCGATTGGCCTTTTATTCTTGGGCCTTTTATTCTTCAAGATAGACTAAATACTTCATTCTAACAAGGTTGGACTCTTGTCCTCATGATTTGGACTTGCTTGAATCATGTTGACCATTTTAGGCTCTTCTTATATCCTTAGAACCTTGACCAAATATTGACTAACTTGCTCCTTCCAAATGCTTTCCATTAAACAAGTTAAGACTTCTTTTATCAGTTTAGCTTTAGCTCGTGTCATTGGTCCTCCATGAATGGTTAAAGGATTTGGATCTTTTCCAACATTAGCCGAATGGTGATCAACTTACTAGTCCTCATCATTCCTCATTTCCTCGAAAGGATTCGTCCTCGAATTAGCAACTTCATCACCTACATCAAACAAAGATAAATCAGAAACATTGAAGGTTGCACTAACGTTGCCATACTCACTTGGTAGTTCCAGCTTGTATGCATTGTCATTGATTCTTTAAAGGACTCGAAATAGTCCATCCCCTCTTAGCATAAGTTTAGACTTCCTTTGGTTAGGAAATCTTTCCTTCCTCAAGTGTACCCAAACCCAATCACTAGGTTCAAATATTACTAGCTTTCGGCCCTTATTGTGTTACTTCTAATATTGTAGAGTTTTCTTTTCAAATTGTGTACGCACCCTTTCATGCAAAGCTTTGACAAAATGAGCTTTTTGCTTACCCTCCAAATTAGCTTTTTCCAAAGGTAAAGGTAGTAAATCCATAGGAGATAATGGATTGAACCCGTACAAAACTTCAAATGGTGAATGGTTTGTTGTAGCATGCACGCTTCGATTATAAGCAAACCCCACATATGGCAAACATTCCTCTCAATTCTTCAAATTCCTTTGAATTATGGCCCTTAAAAGTGTTGATAAAGTTTTATTTACAACCTTCGTTTGTCCATCTGTTTACGGATGACAAGTGGTTGAATACAACAGCTATGTACCCATCTTGCTCCAAAGCTTTTTCCAAAAGTGGCTAAGGAACTTCACATCTTTATCACTCACAATTGTCTTTGGAATGTCATGTAACCTTACAATTTCTTTGAAGAACAGCCCCGCAACATGTGTCGCATCATCTGTCCTATGGCAAGGAATGAAATGCGCCATCTTGCTGAACTTGTCACAAAAAAAAAAAAATGAATCCCCCCCCCCCCCCCCCCAAATCCCAAGGAAAAGTCTATGGATATATCAACCCAAGGCTCACTATGTATAGAAAAAGGAGTATACAGTCCATGAGGCATTACTTTAGATTTAGCTCGTTTGCAAGTAATGCATTTCTCACATATTCTCTCAACATCTATTTTCATGTGTGGCCAAAATAAATGATCACTTAACACACCCAAAGTCTTTTTAACTCCAAAATGCCCCATTAACCCACCACTA
The DNA here is from genome assembly GCA_035582765.1 of Acer negundo. Taxonomy (NCBI): domain Eukaryota; kingdom Viridiplantae; phylum Streptophyta; class Magnoliopsida; order Sapindales; family Sapindaceae; genus Acer; species Acer negundo. The sequence goes on from CM069243.1 coordinate 11,844,911, forward strand.
TGTGCCTCTCTCACAAGCAATTCTCTTATTGAACATTGAGGAACACACAATCACACAGCTTGTTTTCTTTGAAAAGAAAACCATCATGCCTAAAGAACTTGTCAAACCCCCTTTTCTCACATGCCCCATAAACATTAGCAAAATCAAGGTCAGAATTGTATAAGTCTTTAATGTACTCAAAACCCAATAAATTTGCATCAAGTTTAGAAATTAGAGCATACCTTCTAGAAAGAGTGTCGGCAACCACATTTTCCTTACCTTGTTTGTACTTAATGATGTATGGAAAGAATTCAATAAACTCCACCCATTTTACATGCCTACGACTTAGCTTTCCTTGTCCTTTAAAATATTTCAAGGACTCATAATCGGTGTGTATAATGAATTCCTTGTACCAAAGATAGTACTGCCATGTCTCTAACACTCTCACTAAAGCATAAAACTCCTTGTCATATGTCGGGTAGTTAAGACTTACTCCACTTAGCTTCTCACTAAAGAACACAGTGGGTCTACCCTCTTGCTTTAAGACTCCTCCAATACCTATTCCACTTGCATCATATTCAATCTCAAAAGTTTTAGAAAAGTTAGGCAAAAGTTTGTCTTTTAGCAAGTTAAAAGCATCATTTTGTTCTTTACCCCACCTAAATCCCACATTCTTTTTTATACATTTGGTTAATGGTGCAGCAATGGTAGAAAAATCCTTAATGAATCTTTTATAAAAGCTAGCAAGACCATGAAAACTTCTTACATAACTAACACAAGTGGGTTTCGGCCACTCCCTAATTACTTTCACTTTTTCTTGATCAACATGTATTCCTTTATCATTAATAACATAACCAAGAAAAGTAAGTTCATTAGTGCAAAAAATGCATTTCTTTAGATTAGCATATAACTTTTATCTTCTAAGCACATCAAAAACATCCTTTAAATGTGTTACATACTCATCTAAATTTTTGCTATACACAAGTATATCATCAAAATAAGCCACTACAAACTTTCCAATGAAAACATGCAAAACATGGTTCATCAATCTCATGAAAGTACTAGGTGCATTAGTTAGGCCAAAAGGCATTACTAACCATTCATACAGACCATTTTTAGTTTTTAAAGCGGTTTTCCATTCATCACCTTCACGCATTCTTATTTGATGATATCCAGATTTCAAATCAATCTTTGAAAACATACAAGAACCATGCAATTCATCCAACATATCATCTAACCTAGGGATAGGATATCTATACTTTACTGTGATTTTGTTAATGGCTCGGCAGTCAACACACATTCTCCAAGAACCATCCTTTTTAGGCACCAACAAAACAGGAACCGCACATAGACTCATGCTTTCACACACATATCCATTTTCCATAAGCTCACTTACTTGCTTTTGGATTTCCATGGTCTCTTCAGGGTTGTATCTATATGCTGGCCTATTTGGTATGCTTGAACCCGGAATGAAATCAATTTGATGTTCAATTCCTCTAATTGATGGCAAACCATTAGGAACATCTTCGGGAAAGAGATCATCATTTTCCTACAAAAGATCAACAATAACACTAGGCAAACTCTTATCAATTTCGTTATAAACAATTAAAACGTCATTGTACATAAGTACAAGTAAGGGCTGCCTCATGGTTAATGCTTTCTTCACCTCACACATTTTTACATAAACACTCATTTTTCTTTCACTTAAGCCTTCCTTGTTTTCTCTCCCCTTGTGTTTCCCATTGCTCTCATTTTTACCACTCAACTCACCTTTTTTTTTCTCTCTTTCTTGCTCCCTTCCCAAAGTTTCGGCTAATAAAGATTCAAGCTCTTCATATTGCTGTTTTATGCGCATTTGGTTTTCAAAAATTGTCTTTTGAGACAAAGGCCCAAGTTCATATTTTTGTCCCTCCATAATCAAAGACTATCGGTTCTTAAACTCATCATGCATTACTCTTCGATCATATTGTCATGGTCTTCCCAAAAACATGTGACCATCATACATAGGTACCACATCACACCAAACCTCATCCTTATATCTACCAATTGAAAAAGAAATTAACAATTGTCAATTTACCTTCACAACACCACTATCATTCAACCATTGTAACTTGTACGATTTTGGATGTTTAATAGTAGGTAATTTCAGTTTCTCCACAAACAAGGTACTTGCCACATTTGTACAACTTCCACTATCAACAATCACATTACACAACTTATTAGCGATCAAACAATGAGTATGAAACACGTTACCATATGAACAAAGAAAGATTTCTGGAATTTTGCAAGAATTCCTTGAATTCACAATGCTTTTCTTTTTTTTTTTCTTTTTTTTTTTTTTGTTTTTTTTTTTTGTTTTTGTTTTTTTTTTTTTTTTTGTACGGAAAACAAGAAGAATAGCAATAACCTCAAGAAACACAACAATTAAGATGAAGAAAGAACAACAACAATAGATACGGTGCTAAAAGAGGAATAAGAAAATAAAGTGAATTATAAGAACAGTAAATAAATGGATATGCAAACCTCAAACGTGAGCTAAGCTCTGATACCAAAATGATGGAAATCATCAACTTAGCAACTATACACCTCAAACGTGAGCTAAGCTCTGATACCAAAATTATCAATAGCTAAATTGCTATGATACATATGGAATGCAAATTAACACCCTCCAACTAATTGAAACAAACTTGATCGTTCAAAATTGAAGTAAGAGTAACTATTCTAATCACTTTATCAATGGAATGTTGGTAAATAATAATTAGAACGACACTTTGATTCCCTAAAACGCCACAAACTATGATGTGTGATAAGTTTAAAAAGAAAACAAATATTTTAAGATTGTTGAACGCTACAAGCTGAATAAGCTTGATAAGTTCCAAAGTTCATGCAAGAATTTAAAAACAAAACACTCACAAAGCGCTCAATAAGTTTATATTACTCAAATCTGTCATTACAAAGAAAATCAACCTTGTTTATATAGATCAGAGGCCAAGAACAGTACGAAGAATTTGTAACCACCCATTAAATGTGTAACCACCCACTAAATGTGTCAATTAAACCATGAATGTTGGCCATAAATGATTCAGCCTTTATAAATCCTTTTTCCTAATCAAATGACACATGAACTCACAATTAACAAAATAAAACCCTAAATGTTCACGTTAAAAACCCAACACAATTAAAACCCAAAACTAACATAAAATAAGCCCACAAATCCAACATGGCCAAATGGCCTTTTATTCTTGGGCCTTTTATTCTTCAAGACATGCTAAATACTTCATTCTAACAAGGTTGGACTCTTGTCTTCATGATTTGGATTTCTTGAATCATGTTGACCATTTTAGGCTCTTCTTGCATCCTTAGAACCTTGACCAAATCTTGACTAGCTTGCTCCTTCAAAATGCTTACCATTAAACAAGTTAAGGCTTCTTTTATCCATTTAGCTTTAGCTCGTATCATTGGTCTTCCATGAATGGTTAAAGGATTTGGATCTTTTCCAACCTTAACCGAATGGTGATCAACTTGCTGGTCCTCATCATTAATTATTAAGTAATTTCTTGTTTTTTAAGTCACTTATTTGTAAGATTATGTGTTTGGTATCATCATGGGCATAAAAGAAGGTTAAACTTAATTTCTTTCACTTTCATTCTGTGAATTCACTTCTTGTTAAGATCAGAGAGGTGTATGTCTATATCACACTAAGCCTGGAAATTTATAAATGAGAAATCAAAATTTGAAAATCTGAGGGATCAACAAGTTATCAATATTTGTATTCATGGTTGTAGTTTGTATATATATATATATATATATATATATTGCAGGTATAGTTTGTATATTTGATAAGTAAACAACTGTTACTCTTCTCTACATATAATCCTCATTGCTTTCATTAAGATTTCATTTAGGTTGCATTTACATGTATGGTTTGCTTATGTCTCTTGTTATATGTTCATGCAGAATGGATTTTGCGATTAAGCACGCTGTGGTTGTGAAAGTCATGGGCCGTACAGATTCAAAAGGGCAGGTGACTCAATTGAGAGTCAAGTTCTTAGATGATCAGAACTGATTCATCATGAGGAACGTGAAAGGAACGGTGAGAAAAGGTGATATCCTCACCCTACTTGAGTTCGAGAGAGAAGCCAAGAGGCTACACTGATCAGTCCAACCCCTTTCATACATTCTTCGAGCTAAGTTTCTGGTGTCTAGGGTAGTGATTGTTCCTTACATAGCTAGTGAATGACAATGTTATGAGATTTTGTTGTTGTTGAGATTCTCTTGTTTTCAAGGTTTTTATATCAAGACTTTGATTTTGAAGTAATAGGTTTATATGTATGGGATGGTCAATATCTTTCAATCTTGAAGTAGACTTGAGTTTGCTTTTAGAAATTTTATTTATAAAATCGTTGAAACTTGACAGTTCAAATTCGGATTAAGAGCTTATTTGGTTGGACTTTTGAAAAACTTCTATTGGTAAAAGATCTACTTATAGTGGATCTATTAAAAATAGAGTTATTGAAAAAAATATATATATAGTTGTTTGGTTGGTAGGTTTTTTTTTTTTTAAAAAAAATGTTTATTTGGAAAAACATCTCCCTATGAGCTTTTGTCTATTAGAGGTTTAAATTCTACTAGATTTTACTCAATTTAAAATAGATAATCTCAAAAATCAAACCAAACAATTTTTAAAAACTCAAATAAACGTTTGTAGGCCTTTTGAAATGGTTGAAAACTTAACCAAACAAACACAAAACTTTTGCCTAGTAGATATTTAAATTTTACCAGCCTTTACTGAATTGTATTTAAAAAATAAACTTAGTTATTATTTCTTGTAAAAATGTACTTTTTCTTCCTTGCTAGTGATAATGGTGATCAACTCAAAGTTAAGGATTTATCAACTATAAGGGTGTGTTTGTTTGATAGAATGGGATTGGGATTGGACTTTTTTTTAATCCTTTTCCCATGTTTGGCTCGGTAGTGAGATGTGATAAATTAGTCCCGTTTAACTTTTTTATCCCACTAACGTAAGATAATTTAGTCTCAACCAAAACGAGAATCCCATCTTTTCTTCTCTCATCTAACATCATCATCTTCTTCAGCAACCAAACCAGAGAACGAAAAATTTATTCACAATCACAAAATCAAAACCTTCAATCACACAATCATAAAAGCAAAACCTTCTTCAAATCGACTACTTCTTCATTTGGTTTTTGTTGAGTAGAAAGCATTTCCATTTTTTTTTTTAAATCGAAACCCACAATCTTAAAATCAAAACCTTCAATTGCAAAATCAAGCATAAACATGAATAAAAAAAAGGCCAAGAAAAACGCATGGATTAATTAAAATATGAATAAAGTTAACTAGAACAACTAATAGTAATAGTAAACTAGAATTTTTTTTTTTTTTTTCAGGATATTGCTCAAAGCTTCCTTATCAATTTCCCTAATAATCACTACAAAAAATAAAAATAAAAAAATAAAAAAAAGGATTATATATAACAAAATTAGCAAAAATCAGTGTACATATACTTAGATCTACATAGATCCAAGTAGATCTACACTAGTTTCGGTTTAAGAAAGAAAAAAATTGAAAAATTAAAAATAAAAGAAGAAAATCCACCCACTAATTTTGGTTTAAGAAAGAAAAAAAATTGAAAAATTAAAAATAGAAGAAGAAGAAGAAGAAAAAATATATATATATAAAAGAAGATGTTATGCAAACTAATTTCGGTTTAAGGGTGCGTTTACTAATCATGAATGAATGGAATCGTAATTAAATTCCACGTGAAAGAGAATGGAGGGGAATCGGAATCAGAATCAAGTTACTAAATTACATTTCAATGTTTACTAACAATTTAGAAATTGGAAATAGAATTAAAGTTATTCCATTTCTAATGATTACTTAAACTAAAGAATCGGAATAATATATAATTGATTACAAAAATACCCTTGTGTATAAAACATGATGAAATATATATATATATATATATATATATATAATTTATTATGAAATAATATATTTTATATTACTTATAACACTATAAATATAATAATTAACATCTTTATAGTGTAATATTTGAACTAATTAGATAAAGAACTATTGAGATAGCTTGAATAAAAAAAACGAAGCTGCAACAATATATATATAAGAAATAAGAATATGTCATAGTTATTATTATTATCATTATTTGAAAAGTGTTGTAATTATTTTTAGTTCATAAATTGTATTGTAATCTGTATATATAAAGATGAATTCTTTATAAGTGGAAATGGTGGAAAATGTCACTTTTTTAAACTCATGTGGTGACAAAGTCACTCCTTTAATAAGTTAAGTTTAAAAGGCACCTATTATGGTGAACTACCAAAATTGCCCTTATTTTACACATTTCTCTTTCTTACTTTAAAGTTTTCAGAGCTTTTTTATTTCACCTTTTTCTACAACAAACCTCCAATGGAAGTTAAACACCATAACCTTATCAAATCATCTTCATTGGATAGTTAATTTTGTGGCGCTACGCAGACGCATTCGGGGGTCGAGCTTTTTTTTCAATTTAAAACCCTTTATTGAATTCATTTTTATTTGTTCTTCGTGTCTTTTGTAAACCATAAGTTGGTTGTGTGAATTACTCGAGTAGTGTATGAAAAGGCTCGGGTAGAGAATGAAAAGGCACAGGTAGTGAATGAAAAGCCTCGGGTAGTGTATGAAAAGGCTCGGGTAGTGTATGAAAAGGCACAGGTAGTGAATGAAAAGGCACGGGTAGTGAATGAAAAGGCACGGGTAGTGAATGAAAAGGCTCGGGTAGTGAATGAAAAGGCACGGGTAGTGAATGAAAAGGCTCGGGTAGTGAATGAAAAGGCTCGGGTAGTGTATGAAAAGGCACGGGTAGTGAATGAAAAGGCACGGGTAGTGTATGAAAAGGCTCGGGTAGTGTATGAAAAGGCACGGGTAGTGAATGAAAAGGCTCGGGTAGTGTATGAAAAAACACGGGTAGTGAATGAAAAGGCTCGGGTAGTGTATGAAAAGGCTCGAACATAGTGTCTGAAAAGGCTCGAACCAAGTGTAAAAAGGCTCGAACCAAGTGTAAAAAGGCTCGAACCTAGTGTAAAAAGGCACGGAAAGGCATAAAAAGGCTCGAACCTAGTGTAAAAGGCACGAAAATGCACAAAAAGGCTCGAACCTAGTGTAAAAAGGCACGAAAATGCACAAAAAGGCTCGAACCTAGTGTAAAAAGGCTCGAAAACACATAAAAAGGCACGAAAAGGCTCGGATCTAATGTAAAAAGGCTCGAACCTAGTGTAAAAAGGCTCGAACCTAGTGTAAAAAGACTCGAAAAGGCTCGAATCTAGTGTCAAAAGACACGAAAAGGCTCGGATGTTTTCTCTCAAAGGTTTTCTCTCAAAGGTTTTCTCTCTATGTTTAAAAAAGACATAAACTGACAAAAAAAGGGTATTTTTGTCTGGCCACCTAAATAGGTGCCTTTTAAACTTAAGTTAGTAATGTGGTGTCCGTCTTACAAAAAGCGCCTCAAATAGTGACAAAAAAATTCATAACTAGAATAATATAAATTATTAATGACGTAAATGACTGAAAAAAAGTAAACCAATATGATTTATATAAATTAAAAACAAAAGTCAATAATCATAAAGAAAACTGTCGTTTTTTTTTAAGTGAGGATATTTTAGTAAATAATTCATGAATCCCTTTTCAATCAAGAAAGAGAACTTGATTCCTAGTGTGTGTGAGAGGAATCAAGTTCCCTTTCCATTAGGAACTTAATTCCTTATTTATAAGTAGGGTCCATGGAATTTAATTCCCTATAAATTTAGTAATCAATGAAAATCAGAAATCAAGAACTTAATTCTCTTTCTTAAGTAGGATTCCTGATTAGTAAACACACCATAAAAAAAAAAAAACAAAAGTGAAAAATTAAAAATAGAAGAAGAAGATGAAGAAAAATAAAAGAAGAAGATCTGCACACTAATTTTGGTATAAGAAAGGAAAAAAAATTTGAAAAATTAAAAATAGAAGAAGAAGAAGAGATGATATCAACTATAGAGGTGTTGAGAGCTAGAGTGGTCATATGAGTCAATGATTTTTTTTTTTTTTTTTCTAAATTTGATTTTTTTTTCTTTTTTTTATTCAAGGTAAGTTTATGTAATTTACAATTCTATTTTAATCCTAGCATACGTTGCATCAAACACATGATTACTCTATTTTAATCTTACCTATATTGCACCAAACAGTATAATTAATCCAATCCAATCCATTCTAATTTCATCTCTTAAAAATGGTCCAATCCTATCCCGCACACCAAATGCACCCTACAAGTATTAAGTATATAGTATAGGAATGATAGTTTGGTTGTGCTCGATCTGAACCCGAACCTATGAAACATTTTGCACTCAAACTCGATTCGTAAACTTATTCAGGTTTGCGTTTCAACCCATGAACTTGTCAATCTGAATAGAAATTTAGGTTGTACTTTTAATCAAAAAAGACATCATTTTGAGTTTAGAATTTTAATTTGTTCGAAATGACATCGTTTTAATCAAGGATTTTTAAAATAATCGCGTTCATAGGTTCAAGTTTGCTTCTTTATAATTGAATCCGATCCGATCCGCAACTCAAACAACACCCGAACCCGACCCATCATCCAGAGACTAAATCATGGGATCGCCTTATATTTCTCAGCAGGGTGCAAATTGGTGTACTAATTACTCAGGCACGTGTCAAATCATTAACAAATTGCTAACGTGGACCGGTGCACACTGAATTAATCCCCCCACAACCCTAGTATCTGCTTTAAAAGTAGAAACCCTAATTCTTCAACATTTCAGTTAAAGAAGAGCTCATAGAAGCAGCCGCATCAGCAAAAACCCTCCTCTCTTCTTTACCATCTCTTTGACACAGGTGGGTATCTTACTTTTCGCTCACTATCGGCGCCAAGATTAAGAGATTTTCTCATTCTCTGTGCTTTTGTGGGATTCAATTTGTTTAAGTGCATTTTGCAGGTAAGATGGCAACCGATGTGGTGGCGCAGGCTCCTCTGGACGCTCCTCAAGCTCACTACGACGTCAAGCTCTTCAATCGCTGGACCTTCGAGGATGTTCAGGTATTCTCTCTACTTTTCGGTTTTTCTTCTTAGTTGGATACGGATCTGTTTACTGTTATTACTGTCTTTCTGATTTTTTTATATTCGTTTACGTCTTCTCTATTGAGGTTTTCTTGTTTTTATAAAGTTGTTTTGATGATTTTATTGGGATTTCTGTTAATATAACTGGTGCATACTGTAATTACTCTGTGGGGTTTACACATGGTTATAGATTTGGAGTTGCAACTTTGTCATCAGATGTACTGCCGTAAATTTGTGCGAGTCACTCAATAGTATGTTTTGTTTGTAGATCTTCTTTAATGATAGACTATGGCTTCGACTGTTCTTGATTTCAAAATTTTGCTAATCCCTACTGAAGGATTTGGTGTTGGTATTGAAAGGTCAAATTATATGAACTCTTCTTATCAGCTAGGCAGTGGTCAAATATTTTTTTTATTGAAAAAAATTATTGGGTTTAGGGTTTCTCACTTGACGATGCTTGTGCCATGTTCATAATATGAGTGGTTGGGTGTATACCCCTACACACTGAAGCTGACCAGAATGATTGCAATGAAAGAAATAAAAGTTTGTCTAGTTGCCACCTAGAATTAGTGACTATCACATTGCTGATAAATTTATTTTAGGGTTTATCTGTATTAATATGTAATATATGTATATATAGTATATTTTATTTATGTTGCTGTATTGAAATCTGTATGTGTCTTTTATTGCCTGCTACCCAAGTAACATGTTCACATGTATAGTTTACTTTCCCATTTGTATGGTATTTCCAATTGTTTGAAGAATGCATGTTTACTTATCACTTAGGAAAACATGTAAGCATAATAATGAAATGTATGAACTGTAGTCAGAAGTAGTTGGAATGAACTATAGTTGCCAGCAATGAATTATTATATGGCATTGACTCTTTATGAATCTCTTAGGTCAATGACATCTCCTTGTGTGACTACGTTGGTGTCCAAGCAGCCAAGCATGCAACTTATGTACCTCACACAGCTGGTAGGTACTCAAAGAAAAGGTTCAGGAAAGCTCAATGCCCAATCGTGGAGAGGCTTACGAACTCTCTGATGATGCACGGTAGAAATAATGGAAAGAAATTGATGGCCGTGAGGATCATTAAGCATGCAATGGAAATTATTCACCTTTTGACTGACCAAAACCCAGTTCAAGTTATTGTCGATGCTGTGATCAACAGGTATTTTGTGTTGTCAAAAACATATCAAAGTAGTTTCACATGTATAATTGGTTCAGTGAAATCATCCCCATTGACTTATATAACTCAAGGCTAATGAGAAGTTGCTTGCCTTTTTTTCTACAGCCTTTTAATAACCTATCTCATGTATTTTCATGCTATAGTGGTCCCCGTGAAGATGCTACCAGAATTGGTTCTGCTGGTGTCGTGAGGCGTCAAGCTGTGGATATTTCTCCCCTGCGACGTGTGAATCAGGCCATCTACCTCCTCACTACTGGTGCCCGTGAGTCTGCTTTCAGAAATATTAAGACAATTGCAGAATGTTTGGCTGATGAACTTATCAATGCTGCAAAGGGTTCATCGAACAGGTAATGAAAGCATATAATTTCTTTTGCTGTTAATTTTTTATGAATGATTTCATGATCCTTTCGTGTCTTAACTGATTTTTATATTCTTGAATCTTCAGCTATGCCATCAAGAAGAAGGATGAGATTGAGAGAGTTGCCAAGGCCAACCGTTAAAAATTTAATAGAGAAGCAGATGAAGAGATTTTTCTTGTTCTTGATCAGTATTTTATAAGTTTGCTGTTTCATCATTCTCAGAATGTTTTATTGGTCTTTATTTTTGACTATGTGCTTAATTTTTGTTTGGAGTTTTGAATAGATAATGTTAAGGATGCATTTAGTGACTTAAAAATTGCTTTTGTTGTCCGGTTCGTTATTATATGGATGTGGAATTTAGCAACTTATGCAAATTTTAGATGTTCATTGTTATGATATAAAATGTTTTGTTTTGCTTGTTCTTGATTCATTTGAATGTTTGATAACCATGGTTGTGTTTATTTAATATAGTTTTGTCTTTGGTGCGGGAACTTGTTTAATTTTTAAAGGAATGATTGGTTAGTAGGTGGTAACTTGATTATTACTTAGGAATTAGATGGCAATCCAAGTTCCAACACATATTTGGTTGTTCATTTAACATTGGAGATGATTGTTGCATGAGACCAGAGTCTTAATTTGCAGTAATTATATTTAACTGACAGGTTATTCACTTATATGTTATTTATTTTTGAAGGGACGAATTTAGGCAATGCACAACACAAGTGTTTAGGCAGTCTCATTTGAATCGTACTAATTAGTGTGAATAGTGATTCTGTACACGTTGATGCGGTGGGTTTAAGTTGTATTAGAATTTAGAAATCGAGGTTTTTGTTTAAATTGTTATATAAATGTTAATATAATTATATAGAATATTAAGAATATTAAAATATTCATTAAATAATGTTTTAAAAATTATGTAAAATTTTAATAATTAATTATAATATGATTTTGAAAATAATTTAATTAAAAAAAAATAAAATATAATTTTACATCAATATTGTGTCAATTTAATATGATAAATTATCAAATACAAGATTAAATAAAATCCAGTCCTATAAAGTAGACAAAATATGAATCATGTTTTTTATTTTTATTATAACACCATCATCTATCACACGAAACTGTTTCTAGCCTTATTTTGCTTGGGCCGAGTGTGATATTGTTACATATATGGATTCAAACGAAACTGTGGATAAATTGAATGCAGAGAATGAAAAAAACAGAGAATTCTGGTAGCCTGAGTATTGATTTTGGCAGAATTTCAACACGCAGATAAAGCTTTTGTTGTCAGACAAAAAAAAGAATCCCCACTCTGTGAAAAGGGGGGTTTTATTTATTTATATGCTCCCTCCCCCTCAACTATGTGATTCATGGAGGATCAAATCCACCTGATCATGCCTGGATTTTAAGGGATATTTCGTTTTAAAACCCAGTCAAACTCTCACTTAAGTTGTTACTGGACTTAGTCAAACGAATATTATCTCCATTGATCGGATCTCCCGTAGGATGCTGTCGTAGACTTGAAAGTTGGTCCTAGGGCCCGTTTTTGGCTACCGCACCCTATACACATACTTCAAGCAAAGCCCAATGATCCAACGTTAATAAACAATAAAATGAAATAAATAAAACTGGAAATAGATTAAAATCAAAAACCCTAAACCCTGCTCTGCACCTGTCCCTGTCCCTGTCCATAGACTGATAGATTGTTGAGAATTGTTGTTTCAATTTCGAAATGAAGCTTATACGTTTAAGTAGCATACTTCATAGCATCAAATCTCATCTCATTCTTAGAAATTCGTTGGGAGTTTCCTCATACTCAACCACGACTGCAACCTCCGAACGAGGCCTTACAAGAGAAAAACGGAACGGCACGATGTGTCGTCTTTACCGTAAGATCTCTCCCATCGGAGATCCAACGGTTTCCATCGTGCCGGTGCTTGACCAATGGGTCCAAGATGGTGGAGCCATAGACAAAGAAACACTCCAAGTCATGATCAAGGAGTTGCGCTTCTATAAACGATTCGCACACGCTCTCCAGGTTTTTCTTTCATTCCCTTTTCGTTGAGTTATTAAAACTTGTGTTTTATTTACTTGAAAACTGTAGGCCAATTATTATTATTATTATTATTATTTTTAATAAGAAGGTTTTTGAAACTTGATAATGAGTTGGATTTGTTAGGTTAATTGAGAAATGAGAGGAAGATAAGACCATGGAATTTTATCATTTATTTTGTTAGTGTTTGCATAGAAACTCAATTTCTTGTAGAAAATGTATTAACTTTCTAGTTGTAGAATTGGAACACTCTCTCTTTTTGAACCAGGTGAGAGAGACTTGAATCCAGGACCTCACACCACCAAAGATATATATATATATATATATATATTGATATACCACCATTAGTGAAGTGACTCGTACCTGAGAAATTGTCCCTTCAAACCTATGACATGAGCACCCTGTACCACCAAATATAATTTATCAACATAAAAAAACGGGGTTTATTTAAGGTATTGATCGTTTTGTTACTAATATAAACTATAAAGATGATGGTTTTTGGTTTGTTATTGTTACATTTTTTATAATCTCATAGCTATGGTGTTGTACATTTGAATATTTGATTATGATCTAGCTCTCTTTGATTTCAGATTTCTATGTGGATGACCGACAAACGGTACTTTCAGCCAAGTGCCAGTGATGCAGCCGTTCGGCTGGACTTGATCTCTAAAGTTCAGGGGATAGAACAAGCTGAAAACTTTTTTAATAGCATTTCACAAACATTAAAGACACTTCCCACTTATACTACTCTTCTAAATTGCTATGCTTATGTAAGAAATGTGGAAAAAGCAGAGGCCACAATGGACAAAATTAGGGAATTGGGGTTGGCGAATCGGCCGTCGGCCTTCAATATGTTGCTAGGTCTTTATAATCGAACTGGAAATTTTGAGAAACTTGTGAGTCTGATGCACGAAATGGAAGAGGATGGCATTGGTTGGGACAGATTTACATATGGTATCCGTTTGACTGCATATGCAGCTGTGTCTGATGCTGAGGGAGTTGACAAGACGGTAACAAGGATGGAATCGGATACCAGTGTTGTTTTGGACTGGACATGTTATACTACTGCAGCAAGTGCTTACGCAAAACTCGGTCTGTTGGACAAGGCACTGGCAATGATGGAGAAATCTGAGGGACTAATAAGTGGTAAAAAAAGCAATACTGCTTATGAATGTCTTATCACACAGTATGCAACATATGGGAAGAAAGCTGATGTTTTAAGACTTTGGCAATTATACAAGGAGAAGAAGAAGGTTTTCAATAAGGGATACATAAGTGTCATACCCTCTATATTAAAATTCGATGATCTGGAATGTGCTGAGAGGATTTTTGAGGAGTGGGAATCCCAGAATTCAAACTATGATATACGGATTCCAAACTTTTTGATGGGCGCTTACTGCAGAAGAGGTCTTATGGAGAAGGCTGAAACTTTTGTGGACAGGATAATTTCCAAAGGAGGAAAGCTTGATCACAAGACATGGTTCTATTTAGCAACAGGGTATCTTCAGAATAATCAACTTCAAAAGGCTGTGGAGAAAATGAAGGAAGCAATAGCGATTTGTCATAATAAATGGAAGCCACGGAAAGATGTTGTGGCTGCCTGTCTAGAATACTTTAAACACGAAGGAGATGTGGAGGAGGCTAGGAATTTTATAAACCTACTCGGGGACAAGAATATTATCTCGGTTGATGTACAAGACGGATTGCTTAATAATTTTCTACGCCAGGAACCCAACTTAGATGCACTGAGCGAGCTGAATGCTGATGATGCATTGGTTGGAGATGGAGAAGCACTTTCAGAGCCTGAGGTTGATCGCACTAGCGACACTTCAATCTAAAGTTTGTATTCCTAATGGGTTATTATTATTATTATTTTTTTTTGTACATTCTAAAAACTACCGTATTCAAATGAATATATTTATTTCAATGCGGGTACAGTTGGCATTAGGATGAGTGTTTATAGTAATATTTAATTTTTTAATTTTAGACATGGGTGTATTGATAAGTTTTATATGTGTCAATATCCGTACCCTATTATTAAATATAAGTTTATTTTAAATTATATAAACAAATTTGAATAAATTTAAACAAATTATATAACTATATATACATTTAAATCAACAGACCATCAATAATGAGCGAGAGTAGTTAAGTTGATTAAAGCTTGTGGCATTTAACATTAAGGTTGAGTGTTCGATTCCTGTAGGAGGCCTTTTAATTTTTTTCAATGGTTAACCGGCTACTATTGAAAATAGAGGGACTACCATAAAAAATTAAAAATAACAATAAATGGTAAAATTGTATTTTTACACATTCCGTTATAATTGATCGTTAGTTTTTTGGTCAAATTGACTAAAGTAATGTATTTTGAAAAACAAAGGACTAAAGTGACTCATATGGCCAGGGGCGGACCCAGACAATATTTGTTACCCGGACTAAACTTATATGTGTATGGATATAAATAGATTCTTCTTTTGATATAAATGATCTACACATATGAAAATTTATTTTTAAAAAATAGTTTGAATTGTTTAATATAACAATTAGAAAGAAATTAAATGAATATGAAATGATTAAATTAACGATTAGAAAAAAATCAAATGAATACGGAATGTATAATCAAACAATTAAAACAAAATCAAGGAAATATTTTATATAAAACATGCATAAAATTACATATTTATAAAGACTACTTAACACATGCAATGTTTTTATATTGAGTTAGAGTATGTAATTGATTGAATTTGGTTTTTATTATCGGTAAATTATCAAGCATTCAACACACTAAAACCTATAAATTAGAAGTAATCTAAGACTAAAGTTCTATAAATCACAACCCAAACAAATGAACAAATATCACATGCCAAACCCAAACAAATGAACAAATATCACATGCTGAATACAAAAAATTAAAAGTAGAGTATGAAAATAACATTGAATGGAAATAAAAGGCAATGTAATGAATAATTCTATATTTAAAGGAAAGTTTAGTAATTGGTTGAAATTAAATGTAATTTACTAATAATAAAAAGGTTAAAGGTGTTATGAATACATGACTTTCCACCAAATTCTCTTTTTATCTTTTTGGACACGTGGAAGCATGGTATGCACTTGCTTTATGTTTAAGCTAAATATATTTAATATTACATCAATTGCCCCTCTCTTAGTTGTCTATATATATGGGTGTGTGAACCCAATTGTTTTAGTTGCTGATCAGCCGATGCTCTCTCTTGAAAATCAATAAACAAAGCTCATATTTTCTCTACTATTATTCTCTAACTCGTGTATCTCTTCTCCCATCTCTTTCTTTATTATTTTTTGTTCATCTATTGTTCTTCTATTAATTCACAACAAAAGAGAAATTGTGTAATTATAATTTTTTTTTTTTTTTTCATAAGGCTACCCGAGCTATAGCCCAGGTCAGCCCTCTCAAGGGTTCGTCTCTGAATATGAAAAAAACCTTTAAAAAGGTAACAATTCATGAAAAAGTAAGGACTTTAGTGATCATACCCTTTTAATAATCGATCAAAAGGTTCTTTCAAATAATAATAATAATAATATATATATATATATATTGTAAAAGAAAATAAAAATTAAAAATAAAAATTAAAAAAAAAATGATCAAACGTACTCATAATTCAAGCCCAAGCTCAAACCCAACCCAATGATCCAACCTAAATAAACAATATAATGAAATAAATAAAATCAAAAACCCTAAACCCTGCTCTTCTGCGTGTCCATGGACTGATATAGTGATATTGTTGTTTGAATTTTGAAATGAAGCTTTTACGTTTGAGTAGCATCAAATCTCATCTGGGTCTCAGAAATTCGTTGGTAGTTTCCTCCTACTCAACGACGACGACATCAACCGCCGAACGAGGCCTTACAGGCAAAAAATGGAGTGGCTCGATGCCCCTTATTTACCGTAAGATCTCTCCCATTGGAGATCCAACGGTATCCATCGTTCCGGTGCTCGACCAATGGGTCCAAGAAGGTGGAGCCGTAGACAAAGAAACACTCCAAGTCATGATCAAGGAGTTGCTCTCCCATAAACGATTCACACACGCTCTCCAGGTTTTTCTTTATTGACTTGAAAACTGTAGGCCAAATAAAATGATTTATTATTATTATTTTTTTAATAACAATTTCTTGATAGTAAGTTGGATTTGTTAGGTTAATTGAGAAATGAGAGGAAGATAAGACCATGAAATTTTATCATCTATTTTGTTAATGTTTGCATAGAAACTCAATTTGTAGAAAATGTATTAACTTTCTAGTTGTACAATTGGAACACTCTCTTTTTGAATCAGGTGAGAGAGACTTGAATCCATGACCTCACACCACAAAAGATATATATATATTTGATATACCACATGTCCACATGTGACTCGAATATGAGAAATTGTCATGTTGAATGAGCGTACCACTCAGCCACGTTGTGCGGTACGCCAAAGATGATTTATTAACATAAATTACGGGTTTATTTAAGGTATTGCTCTTGTGTTACTAATATAAAGATGACGGTTTTTGCCATTTCGTTTGTTATTATTAAACTCATCCTTAGGCTTTACTACTTAGGAAAAAAGTTTTTATGTTACATTTTTTTATAATCTCATAGTCATGGCATTGTACAGTTGATTATAACCTCACTCTCTTTATTTTCAGATGTCTATGTGGATGACTGACAAACGGTATTTTCGGATTAGTGCCGCTGATGCTGCCATTCGGCTAGACTTGATCTCTAAAGTTCAGGGGGTAGAACAAGCTGAAAACTTTTTTAATAGCATTTCAAAAACATTAAGGACACTTCCCACTTATACTGCTCTTCTGAAGTGCTATGCTTATGTAGGAAATGTGGAAAAAGCAGAGGCCACAATGGACAAAATCAGGGAATTGGGGTTGGCGAAATGGCCAATGGCTTACAATATTTTGCTAAGTCTTTATCATCGGACTGGAAATGATGAGAAACTTGTTAGTCTGATGCATGAAATGGAAGAGAATGACATTGGTTGGGACAGATTTACATATGGCATCCGTTTGACTGCATATGCAGCTGTTTCTGATGCGGAGGGAGTTGACAAGACGGTAACAAGGATGGAATCGGATACCAGTGTTGTTTTGGACTGGACATGTTATACTGCTGCAGCAAGTGCATACGCAAAACTCGGTCTGTTGGACAAGGCTGTGGCAATGTTGAAGAAATCTGAGGGACTAGTAAGTGGTAAAAGAAGCAATACAGCATATGAAAGTCTTATCACACAGTATGCAACATATGGGAAGAAAGATGATGTTTTAAGAATTTGGCAATTATACAAGGAGAAGAGGAAGGTTTTCAATAAGGGATACATAAGTGTCATACCCTCTGTATTGAAATTCGATGATCTGGAATGTGCTGAGAGGATTTTTGAGGATTGGGAATCTGAGAATTCATGCTATGATATACGGATTCCAAACTTTATGATTGGCGCTTACTGCAGAAGAGGTCTTTTGGAGAAGGCTGAAACTTTTATGGATAGGATAATTTCTAAGGGGGGAAAGCCTAATGAGTATTCATTGTACTTTTTAGCAACAGGGTATCTTCAGAATAATCAACCTCAAAAAGCTGTGGAGAAAATGAAGGAAGCAATAGCAGTTTGTCATGTTTGTCATAAAAGATGGAAGCCAGATAAAGAAGTTGTGGCTGCCTGTCTGGAATACTTTAAACACGAAGGTGATGTGGAGGAGGCTGGGAATTTTATAAACCTACTCGGGGACAAGAATATTATCTCGGTGGATGTACAAGACAGATTGCTGAATAATTTTCTACATGAGGAACACAACTTAGATGCACTGAGCGAGTTGAATGCTGATGATGCATTAGTTGGAGATGAAGAAGCACTTTCAGAGCATGGGGTTGATCGCATTGGCTGATTGGTGACAGTTCAATCTGAAGTTTGCATAATTGTATGCCAATTTCAAAGCCAAAATTGTTCTAATTTGCTTTCTTTCTCGCTCAACGGCTTCACCCCCCGTTATGATATCAAAATTGTTTATCTGTACATATTTTGTAATATGTATAGTGGCAAAGCAAGGAGTGTTTAAACAACTTCATTTCTTGCAAGACCAGGGAACTCTTGCTTCTACTCACAGGTGAACATTGATACCTCATCTTTCCACATATTTAGGTGCTACTTCCATTTAATGAAATACTGTTGTATACATTGTTTTCAATACTACATAACATGGTGGTGCTGGAGATAATCGCAGTAGGAGATTTTATAAACAAATGTATTTGTGACCAATTGTAAGGATTACATGATATAAACACATTGTCAACGTTTTCATTGATGACAACTATTAGTAATAGGTTTGGACAAATATCTATTAATATTTGTGAATGATCTTATTTTTGGCCCTTCATGTAAATTTTATTTTATTTTTTATTTTTTTAATTATTAAATCAAGTTAAAAGTTATTGTTGCAATTATTCTATAAAAATCATATTAAAGCATCTTCAATGCTGCCGTATTATGTATTTTCGAGTTTCTCAAACATGACACATCAGTATTTCTCTTGAATATGAATCCATTTTGGTAAAACCAAATAATAATAAAGAAATGCATATTCTCATCACAAATGCAATTATGTAAGAAAACTATGTATCCACTTTATGACCAAACAACACAGAAAAAATCTTGGTGAGTTTCTCAATTAAGAAAACCATCTACATAATAAAAAATAAAAAAAAATAAAAAAAAATAAAAAAAAAATCTTGTCACAACAGCTTCATATTTAAGTTAGATAATTACGATGGAAATAGTTTTTTTTTTTTTTTTTTACTTAAAAAAGTCTATCTCATGTGGTAAGAAATTTTATCCAAATAAATATTAAATGCATAATAGAATTAGAGATGTTTTGTAATGGTAAATAAATTTTCAATTCTCCTATTAATGAACTTATCAACTACAACAAAATAACGTCTTCACATCTTTTCATGATATTTCAGCAGAGCTATAAGCAACAACTAAATTATAAACACAGCAGAACATAATCAATTTATATCCTTTTAAAAAATGTACAAAAAAGACTTTGGTTTCCGATTTAAAGTTGTATGTATAAAAAAGAAAATGGTACGGACATTGCCACTCATAAAACTAATTAGTATATCCATATTTAAAATTTTAAAAATAAATATCATTTTAAGCATCCATCATAATATCAATAATATCCTTATTTAAATGAATATATTCATTTTGATACATTTAATTTATAAACCATGTGATAAATAATTAACACACCGATTTATAAAAAAATATATATTATTTTTAGCACCAAATCCTCTTCTAATGATGGTTTAAGGAAGATATATAACTGGATTGTTTATGGGGTCAGGATATTTTCAATTTGGAATTCTCTTATATATACATCTATCTTAAAAAAAAATTAAAAAAAAAAAAAAACTCATTGATATTTATAGCTATCATAAAAAAAATATTGATAGAGTTCATAACTAGACATAAAAGAAATACAAAAAATAAAAGTAAAAATAATATCTACCTTTGTATAATCAGATTCTTCTTTTTCCATTACTTTATTATATGATAATCATATGATAATGAGAAAGTTTAATACTTTAAATTAAATTAAAGTTTAATTAGAGTTTATCATAATGATTTTTTTTTTTTAATAAAGAAATATAGTTAAAGATATATGTATAATTAATGAATGTACATAATATTTGATTTATTTTTAATTAAAGTAAATTGTCTTTATTTATAAATTATTGTGATATTTTCAAAATTAAAATTTTTAATAAAATATAAATATACTAATTAGTTTAATGGGCGATAAACCGACAATAACAGCACTCAAAAGGAAAAAGAAAAAGAAAAAGAACAAATTTGTAACCTTTGATAGTTTGATCAAACGTAAACTACGAACCCATGCTTCAAGCCCAAGCCCAATAAAATGAAATAAATAAAATCAAAAACCCTGCTCTTCTCCGTTTCCATGGACAGATATTGTTGAATCGTTGTTTGAAATGAAGCTTGTACGTTTGAGTAGCGTACTACATAGCATCAAATCTCATGTGGGTCTCAGAAATTCGTTGGTAGTTTCCTCCTACTCAACGGCGACGACATCAACCGCCGATCGAGGCATTACAGGCAAAAACTGGAGCGTCTCGATGCCTCTTATTTACCGTAAGATCTCTCCCATCGGAGATTCAGCGGTATCCATCGTGCCGGTGCTGGACCAATGGGTCCAAGATGGTGGAGCCGTAGACAAAGGAGCACTCCAACTCATGATCAAGGAGTTGCGCTCCTATAAACGATTTGCACACGCTCTCCAGGTTTTTCTTTCATTCCTACTGTAGGCCAATTTTTTTTTTTAACATGAAGGTTTTTGATAGTAAGTTGGATTTGTTAGGTTAATTGAGAAATGAGAGGAAGATAATAGCATGAAATTTATCATATATTTTGTTAGTGTTTGCATAGAAACTCAATTTGTAGAAAATGTATTAACTTTCTAGTTGTAGAATTGGAACACTCTCTCTTTTTGAACCAGGTGAGAGAGACTTGAATCCAGGACCTCACACCACCAAAGATATATATATATATATATATATATATTGATATACCACCATTAGTGAAGTGACTCGTACCTGAGAAATTGTCCCTTCAAACCTATGACATGAGCACCCTGTACCACCAAATATAATTTATCAACATAAAAAAAGGGGTTTATTTAAGGTATTGATCTTTTTGTTACTAATATAAACTATAAAGATGATGGTTTTTGGTTTGATATTGTTTAGGCTTTAATATTTAGGAGAAAAGTTTTTATGCTACATTTTTTATAATCTCATGGTTATACTTGTGGCATTGTACATTTGATTATAATCTCGCTCTCTTTATTAACAGATGTCTATGTGGATGACTGACGAGCAGTGCTTTCGGCTTAGTGCCGGTGATGCTGCCGTTCGGCTGGAATTGATCTCTAAAGTTCAGGGGATAGAACGAGCAGAAAACTATTTTAATAGCATTCCAAAAACATTAAGGACACTTACCACATATACTGCTCTTCTGAAGTGCTATGCGTATGTAGGAAATGTGGAAAAAGCAGAGGCCACAATGGACAAAATCAGGGAATTGGGGTTGGCGAAACGGTCCATGGCTTACAATATTTTGCTAGATCTTTATCATCGGATTGGAAATTATGAGAAACTTTCGAGTCTGATGCATGAAATGGAAGAGAATGGTATTGGTTGGGACATATTTACATATCGTATCCGTTTGACTGCATATGCAGCTGTATCTGATGCTGAGGGAGTTGTCAAGACGGTAACAAGGATGGAATCGGATACCAGTGTTGTTTTGGACTGGACAAGTTATACTATTGCAGCAAGTGCATACGCAAAACTCGGCCTGTTGGACAAGGCTCTGGCAATGATGAAGAAATCTGAGGGACTAGTTAGTGGTAAAAGAAGCAATAGAGCATATGAATGTCTTATCACACAGTATGCAACGTATGGGAAGAAAGATGATGTTTTAAGACTTTGGCAAGTATACAAGGAGAAGATGAAGATTCTCAATAAGGGCTACATAAGTGTCATAACCTCTGTATTGAAATTCGACGATCTGGAATGTGCTGAGAGGATTTTTGAGGAGTGGGAATCCGAGAATTCATCCTATGATATACGGATTCCAAACTTCTTGATTGGCGCTTACTGCAGAAGAGGTCTTATGGAGAAGGCTGAATCTTTAGTGGACAGGATGATTTCCAAGGGGGGAAAGCTTGATCAGAAGACATGGCACTTTTTAGCAACGGGGTATCTTCAGAATAATCAAACTCAAAAAGCTGTTGAGAAAATGAAGGAAGCAATAACGGTTTGTCAAAAGAGATGGAAGCCACAAAAAGAAGTTGTGGCTGCATGCCTGGAATACTTAAAACATGAAGGAGATGTGGAGGAAGCTGGGAATTTTATAAACCTACTCGGGGACAAGAATATTATCTCAGTTGATGTACAAGACAGATTGCTGAATAATTTTCTACACGAGGAACCCAACTTAGATGCACTGAACGTGTTGAATGCTGATGATACATTGGTTGGAGATGGAGAAGCACTTTCAGCCTGAGGTTGATCGCATTGGCAAATGCGGCAGTTCAATCTGAAGTTTGTATGCCAAATGGGTTATTTTTGTACACTAAAAAAAAAACTAGTATCATACTCAAAACTAAGGCAAAAGGAGCGGAGAATTAACGGTTGAAACTCCTTCCCATGGTCGGATATTAGAGATTAGCAAGTTTTAACATGTTCTAGGAACAAATTTATTCCAATAGTTTTTCAATTTAAAGTTGTCTGTCTTAAGCGACTCGAACCGAGACATTACCAGACTAGGGATGACAACGATACCCAACTGTTCGGAATAACCTTGTAATTTTTTACCCGGCACCAGCTATTAATATCCATATCGGGCATTATATCGGACTGGGTATGGATATATTTGGATACCCAGCGGTCGGGGTGGACACAAAAATCGAAATTGAATTGAATCGAACCGAAAAAGGATGTTTGGTTTGGTTCGGTTAATAGTTTTTGTTCGGTTTAAACCGATTTGAAATTTAAAAACTGAATTGAATTCGGTTCGGTTTCGGTTTTGAATATACAAAACCAAACAGAGCCGTATAAACCGAATTGTCTTAATAAATATTTTGTAAGTTTTAATTTTACTATGGATAGTTAGTTGATGATATTTTATTTCGGGCTACATTATGTACTATATTTTTTTACTTTTATTTTATGGAAGTTATGATGATTTTATTTTTTGATTGAGTATGCAGACCGAATATGATTGAAATTTTAGATTTAGATTGAAAATTGGATTGTATTTTATTTAAGAGTGACGATATTTGCACCCCTTAAAAACTGTATTTACAGCCATAATTAGTATATTTTTGAAAATCCAATATTACCCTTTAGTAAAATACTAAAAGAACAAAATAGTTTATAAATATTGTACACCCACAAATTATTAATTAGTTTTTTTTTTTTTATTTTTTTTTTATAAATATAATATTATCATTCCAAAACTAAAACACAATTACATCAGAATATTGATATTCTTACAAACTAAAGACTCAACAAAAGAGGAAAAAAAAAAGTGTTTTGATTACTAAATATAACTACCTTAGCTAGAGAATGAGTCATCCGGTACAAAGTAAAATTGTTTGGATTTTTTTTTTATAGATATTTAAGCTTATTTATCTATAATATTTTATTAAGTTTCACAATATTTACTTGGTTTTATTTTCGGGATAAAATTTTTTAGTTGTTTGTGCTTTTTAATTTTAGTCGTGTACAATAATATTTTCTACAAATATTATATCAGGTATAAACACTCATGCGTGCGACATATATTGCATTATCTTCTTTTCATTATTTTTATCTATCTATTAACAAAATTTATTCAAAACTTAATTCATTTTGATATACTCTCTTATATATAATATATATATATATATATATATATATATATGTGTGTGTTAAAAATTATTTATTTGAACAAAAAGAAATATTTTTCTTGAATGATAATAAAGTTTATAAAGTTGATTAGATAATAAAATAAAGGTAGAGGGGTGCACTTACAAAAATACAATAAAATAAAAATTAAATCAAGGGTATTTTTGGTATTAAGTAAGGTTTATTTACAAATTACATATTTTTTAAATTTTTAATGAAGTGCACTTACAAAAGGGGTGTAAATACAGTTTTTTAGGGGTGTAAATATCGTCATTCTTTATTTAAATTTATTTCTTACATGTTTTGCTTTCTTAAAAAAGTTTAAGCCTAAATGCTAAAAAAACAACTTAAAAGGTCCAAAAATTTTAAAAACATATTAAAAAAAAAAAAAAAAAAACCTTCAAAGCCCAATAGGCGCAAAATCGAATTGAACCGAAATAAATGTGTTCGGTTCAATTCGGTTTTCACTTTTCAGGTTCAAAATGGTTCAAACCGATTCACATTTTTAAAAACCGAATATATGTTAGTTCAATACAGTTTTGGCCAAAACCGAACCGAACCGATCCATACACACCCTTACCCGGCGGTAACCCTAACTATTTATAACCAAAAAAAAAAAAAAACACTATCCCTATCAATTAATTTCAGTTGGAAATGGTTGAATCTCTCTATTTCCTTCATCCAAACACTCCCTCCGGATCATTCGCAATGACCATTTCTCTTCCAAGTCAAGCTTCTCTCTGCTTGTCAATTTGTTTTTAAGGCTTGAGCTTTATGTCACCATTTTAGGTTTGAATCTGAGTGGTGATAATGACACTCCTTAAAAACTGTATCTACATCCAATTCGTAATCATACACATCAAAATTTTTAAAAAATCTCTAATTTGTAAATAAACTTCACTTAATGCTAAAGATACCCTTTCTTTAATTATAATGTATTGTTATTTTTGTAAGTACATACACCTAAGACTATTATTACATTATTTTATCAACTTTATTATTATTTCAAATTTTGTTGTTACCTTTAGGGTATGTTTGGTAGGGAGGTAAGAAAATAGGAAGGATGGAAATATTTGGATGGATAGAAAACATGAGGGAAGGATGGAAAAATTTAAACGGATAGAAAACATGAGGGAAGGAAAGGAAAGGAAAGAAAAATAATTTCCCCTCGAGTTGTTTGGTAAACATGAAGGAAAGAAAAGATCATTTTATCAATTTTACTATTTTACCTTTATATTATATTTTTTATATTAAAAAAAAATGATAAAATTGTAATTTTAAATAACCCAAAAGTTTTCCTCTCTTTCCCTCCCATTTCCTTCCACTTTTGAGAGGATAAAAAATGATGGGTCCCACAAACAAAATTTTCCTTCCACTTTTCCATTCCCTCCATTTTTCTCTCCATACCAAACACACACTTCTCCATTTTCTTCTCCCTTTTCCCTCCACCCATTTCTTTACTCTCCCTTTTTCCTCCCAAGCAAACACACCCTTAATTCTCTTACTATTCTTTCTCTTCCCTACTTCATTTCTCTTCTTGGTTTTTTCAAAATCAAACTCCTTTTTTCATTAAAAATTCATTTTAAGATTTATTTTATTTTATTGGAGAACCACTTTCTATTTGAGAGAGTTGTTGATACGCAAGATTTGTGACATGTCCCAAATGATGTTGAAGTAGATAGATGTTATATGATATATATATTTTTTTTAAAGATAGGTGTTTGATGAAAGGGTACGGATATTGACACTCATAAATATAATAACTGCACCCATATTATAAGTACACTCATGTTTTAAATTTAAAATTAAAACATTACTATAAACACTCATCTTAATGTCAATAATACCCTTATTTAAATTAATGTTTTCATTTTAATACAATTTATTATAAACCCTCATAAGCTATTAACACACTTAATTTTATAAATGATAATTTTTTCATAAGAAATAAGACCAGTCTCATAAGTCACAACTCTGTTTTAGAATCTACAATTACGCAGAAAAATAAAAAATCGCAAAGAGTATAAATTATATAAACTCTTATTTTGGAGAAAGTCTAGGGCACATCTGATCCCCTTAATTGCCAACACATAGCATTAGATGGCCTCGATTTTTATTTATTTATTTGCTTGTTATTTTCTTTCCCAAGCGTATCTCTCAAACTCTCTCAAGGCTCGAAATCACTTCAAAAAGGCTCGATAACAGTTAAAAAAGGCACGATAACAGTTAAAAAAAGCACGATAACAGTTAAAAAAAGCACGATAAAAAGCTCGAAATCACTTCAAAAATGCTCGATAACAATTAGAAAAGGCACGATAACAGTACAAAAAGGCTCGAAATCACTTCAAAAAGGCTCGATAACAGTTAAAAAAGGCACGGTAACAGTACAAAAAGGCTCGAAATCACTTCAAAAAGGCTCGATAAAGATTCAAAAACACTCATAAACCTAGATCTTCATCGTCTTCAAAAGAAATTTTTTTCTTAAACTAAAACACTAACCTAATCTCATCAAACAAACATAATGAACAACAAATCAAATCAAACATAATTTACATCAAATACACAAAACTTATCTAGAACAAAAATATGTGAGAAACAAAAACTTACCGGTCTCTTTTTTGTTCACCCTTGAGTTCCATTCGACATCGTTACTGTAGCGCCGTCGCCGGTGGTTCGCCGTCAGATTTTGGTCTGCTAAAGCATTGTTGCGCCGTCGGGGTTTCTCTCTCTGATCTTTTCTTTCACCGTTTTAAAAACAGACAAAGCGACAAAAAAATGGGTAATTTTGTCTGGTCACATAAAATGGTGTATTTTAAACTTAAATTAGTAACTTGGTGCCTATTCTCCAAAAAGTGCCCCAAATGGTGGCATTTAAATTTCGAACCCTAATCAACCTCAAAAAGCGATGGAGAAAATGAAGGAAGTAATAACGGTTTGTCATAATAAATGGAAGCCATGGAAAGATGTTGTGGCTGCCTGTCTAGAATACTTTAAACACGAAGGAGATGTGGAGGAGGCTAGGAATTTTATAAACCTATTCGGGGACAAGAATATTATCTCAGTTGATGTACAAGACGGATTGCTTAATAATTTTCTACACGAGGAACCCAACTTAAATGCAGTGAGCGAGTTGAATGCTGATGATGCATTTGTTGGAGATGAAGAAGCACTTTCAGAGCCTAAGGTTGATCGGATTGGCGACAATTCTGTTAAAAAGTTAGTACCGATTGGGTTATTTATGCACGTAACAAAAACTAGTTTTTTTTTTTTTTTTTTTTTTTTTTTTTTTTTTTTTTTTTTTTTTTCTGAATAAAAGAGCATTTTACTAATAAAAGATAAGAAATAAGTACTCCTTACAAAACTAGTACCTTATTAAAAACCAAGGCAAAAAGATTGAAGAATTAGAACCCTTTCTATGGTTGGATTTTAGAGATTAGAAAGTTAACAAATTTATTCCAATAGTGTTTCAATTCAAAGTTGTTTGTCTTAAAAAAATGCGGTGGTTACTATAAGTTTTCTTTACCATAAAGTCATATTGGTAGACTGAGTAAATATATATGGATCGTATTATAATATAATATAAGATTGAATCAGATTATGATTTTTGCTTCATAGCCCATAAACATTATTAATTGAGTAGTATTAACTTGTGTTCTCGGGACACATGTTAAAACCATAAAAATTATTATTTAAAAAAAAAAAAAAAACCCAAACACTGCATTTATTGTGTTGTTTCAATAAATGAACTTTCTTACAAAAATATTTTTTATGGTTTTAACATATGTCCCAAGAACACAAGTTACTAGACTAGAAGTTATGAATGCGCAAAGGATCTTAAATTATATTTCACGTTTTTTTTATAAATATTTTCCACATTAAACATTTTTCACATTTTTTTAAGTGAAACTTTTAGAAAATCAATTTCTTGATTATTTTCTTCTTATTTTTCACCAAAACCTTACACAATTTATCAATCAACATAAAACCCTTGATTTTCTAATAGTAATGGTGTGATAGTGTAATACTTTTAAAAAATAATAATAATAAAATAAAAAATAAAAGAGGAAGGAAAAAGGAGGTTTATATGTGATGAGGGTATTTTTGTAATATTTTAATTATGGATTGAAATGAAAATTTTCCTATGTGATTATTAACGATCATAAATTTCTAGTTGGTAACCGGTAATAAACAAATTCCACTTAAACTGGGAGCTATTTTTAGCAATTTTCACTAATGGTATACAGAAACAGGATTATGGATTTTGTAAAAATAGTTTAGACATTTAGAAACGAAACGATGCCGTATTGTATATCCCGTAACTGGATTTTGTAATCCTAGTTACCAAACATACTTGTACATTCTTTCCCAAAACCCCTCCGCTTTTCATTTCACTAGCTAAACAAAATAAGAAAATGGAAGAGCTAAGAGTAGACAACTGCCCCAAAAACGACGACGTCGTCGAAGACGACGACGACCGACCAATGCTAAGCTCGCAAGCTTTAGCAGCCCTACAAGAGTTCTTCGCAGAGCAAACCCAAGTCGTAGAGACTGATAGAACAGGCACAGAATCGGAGACAGTGGCCTTGGTATCGGAAGATT
This sequence comes from Acer negundo, assembly GCA_035582765.1. Taxonomy (NCBI): domain Eukaryota; kingdom Viridiplantae; phylum Streptophyta; class Magnoliopsida; order Sapindales; family Sapindaceae; genus Acer; species Acer negundo. The sequence goes on from CM069243.1 coordinate 11,873,723, forward strand.
GGAGGTTGAGCCAGTTCTGGTACGACGCCGTAACAGCGGAGACTGTAGCAAAAGAAGTCGTCTCTCTCTGCGGCGGTGCCGACTCCGACTGTCGCGTCGCCTGTATCGCTTGTCCCACTCTCTACGCCTATTTGAAGGTTTCTTTTATTTTTAGAATTTAAATGAATTGGTAGTTTTATATATGATTTTCTAAAAATAAATGCAAATTCCATTGCAGAAAATTGGTCCTGATGTGTCGGCTCAAATTCTTGAATATGACAAGCGTTTTGAGCAATATGGAACTGATTTCACGTTTTATGATTACAACCTACCAGAAGATTTGCCATTGGAGCTCAAGCATACTTTCAGTATAATAGTTGCGGATCCTCCTTATCTGGTAAGATATTATACTTTTCTATATTTGTGAAACAAATACTTGATTAACTGAGTTTGTTGTGTACTTGACATGTTATACTGGTTCTATCTTGATGCTGTTTTATTTACATTTTTGCCTAGTATTTTCACTATTGGTTTTGTCTCCGAATCCATGACAATGTAACTTGTATTTTGATATCTCCTTGATGTGTAATATCTCTGGACTACTTAAGTTCCTTGTTATGGACATCTGTTGTACTTTGTGTCATGCTTTAGACATATCAGCTGTGGATCAATGGGGTGCCAGTTTTTCTTCCATATTTAGCAAAACATTATAGGTTACGCGCATATCTTTTGAGTTTTTAATTAGTTATAGTGCCCATTATACATGGTATTGACCTTTTTATCGATTCACATATGGTGGGAAACAGTGCTTTTACAAAATGAAAGAACTCTGTTTAATATTACAAAACTTAACTAACATACAACACTTACACTTGTATACACTATACACCTTACTCTATGCACTTGTCTACCACTCAAATACTCAATGCCACATTCACTCACTCACATATACTTTACACACTTGCACAGTTGCACTCGAGTGTTTGTTTCGGTTAGTTTGCTGACTTCAACATTTCTAGATGTCTCTAACCAATTGTAAGTTGGCTGAAATTTTTACAATGCAAGAGATGCTTCTAGAATGACCGAGAAAGTCTTGCAAAAATCTTCAGCAGCCTGAGTAGATTCAAGAATGTTCAAGAGAGAGAAAGTGTTGACTCTCAACAACATATGTTACAAAGTTGCCTCACTTCCTAGGTAGAGAGCAACACTAGGGACAGTCATGCGAATGTAGACTGTCCCTCTAGGCTCTAGCACCGTCGCTGCTCTTATAGTGAGTCATGTGTACAAGTTTGGTTTTCACTGCCTGTCACTCATTCAGTTAAAGTGAAGAACACTCTTTTATCTTCAATTTACAAAATTTTCATTTAACAAGCATTTTTAAACTTTTAATCAGTACATAGAAATAGTAATACCCTCACCTCGATTTTGAAGCCAAAACTGTTCTAATTTGCTTCTTTTCCTGCTCCATGGCTTCACCCCTTTTCTGATATCAAAATTGTTTATCTCTTCTTGATTTCAATAATTTGGAGATTGAGAGAAATGTTAAAGAGTGGGCTTCACTTTTGTTCACAGTTGAGGACAGTCAATTTTTCAATGGTAACTTGAATTGATTAAATGATTTATGAGGAAATTTTCATCCAGAAATTCTGCAGTTGCTAGTTCTGGCAGTATTTTCTTCCTTTCAATGTTAATGAAGAGATGAAACCTCCGGCTTTTCAGATTAGGAAGAGAAATGAAGAAAATGAAGAACTGAATTCTAAAACCAATTTTTGTAACTATGACTATCAAATCTAGAGTTGAAGAGTTTTTGAGTAAGAGAGAAGGGCAAAGGCCATGGCTTTTTCATGCATGTCATATAAGGTCGTTGGCTTTCACGATCAGGAGTTGATAGAGCCTGTGCAAGTGATATGATAGGCAGAGAGCGAGAGGGGGGAAGGCTATTTTGTAATGTTGGATAATGGTAGTTTTTTAAATAATGTAAAAGAAATGAAGAATATCTTTGGAATCAAATGAAATGATCTATAGACGTGGCAGACTTGCAGTTAATAACGGTACTGAGTGTCAGGGTTAGCTGCTTTGGCGACTGATGCCTAGAAATTTCCCTTTTGTAGATGCATCTTTGGGGGGCACCCACTTCTCGTTTCTGGGATCATGTGAATATTGCTTTTAGTTCTGTTTCAAATTACATGCTTTTTAATTGTAACTAATGATAATATACTAATATGTATGGTGGCAGAGCAAGGAGTGTTTGGAAAAAGTTTCTCAAACAACTTCATTTCTTGCAAGACCAGGGAACTCTTACTTGCTTCTACTTACAGGTGAACATTGATACTTCATCTTTCCACGTTGACATAATGCTTAGGTAGTTAGGTGGTACTCCATTTAATGAAATACTGTCGTATACATTGTTTTAAATACTACATAAAATATGGTGGTGCTGGAGATAACTGCAGGAAGAGATTGTAATTGTGACCAATTTGTATTTTGACAATTCTAAGGATTACATGGTATAAAAAAGTGAAAAAAAATGACACATTGTCAATGTTTTCATTGATGACAACTATTAGTAATAGGTTTGAATAAATATCTATCAATAATTGTGAGTGATTTTATTTTTGTCTTTTCATTTAAATTGATTCTGTGTGGTGCTTGCAGGTGAGGTGCAAAGGGATAGGGCTGCTGAGCTCTTAGGTTTGCGTCCATGTGGTTTTAGACCTCAACACTCCAGCAAACTTGGAAATGAGTTTCGTCTGTTCACAAACTATGACCCAGGAATGAGACTAGGAGGGTGGGAACAAGAAAATTGAGTGCATTTTTCTCTCTATACAAACTTAAAAGGTAGCTGCTATGAACTTTGCTTTTTTAATATGCATAATTGAAAATATGTACAAGTTAGTACAATGTAATTCAAGTTGATTAGCTTTAATGGCAATATAAGTTTTATAGAATGATCACAATGTGTTTAGAACAATGAATATCAAAATCTTATATACCTGAGTAAGAATCAATAATAGTAATAGTCATCAAATTTTATATCAAATGGTTTTGATTTCTTAACTAACTTGAGCTGACTAGATAGCCAAGCTAGCAAATTCTGTTAACTACAGTCTATGTAGTTTGTAGTAGTTGGACTTGATGATCATCTGAGTAGTAGCTAGTAGAGGCTTGACTACTTGATCATCAATGTGACTAGATAACTTGAGAGTAAATACTTGATCATTTGACCTTTAGCGTCATCATTGCAAATTTGCAATAGACTTGCATTGAATCACAACATCAGCAATGCTATAAGCTGCCACAGAATGACGGTTTTAATTTAAGGGAGTCTGTTATAGAATTGAATGACAATTATTAATTTATTATCCTTAGTATGCATATAAAGTTCTTGTACTTGATATTTATTGTTGTATACACATTATATGATTATTCTATAAAAATCATATTACATAGTTTCAATTCTTCTACTAATCAACATTGAATCTTATCAACTTCAACAAAATTGTACTAACTTTCACAAAATTATAACCATAGTAGAACATAATCAATTTATATCCTTAAAAAAATATACGCTTTTAATCTTCCAAGTTACTCTTTGGGATAGAGAGTTTGGTTTCAATTTATAGAGCCAAGAATGTCTCACTGGTTTTGGTATCTAACATTTGTGAATAATGGACCACAGGTTTAATGATGAGCATGTTTCAACTGCAATAAGGATGATGGTGAGATGGGGCCTCTTCACTTTCAAGTTGCAGTCAATGGAAATTTCTGGCCAAACTAATTGTTGTCAATGCTTATTCTGAAAGGAAAAAAAAAAAAAAAATGAGAAAAAGCATGTTTTTGCCAATTTTTCTTTTAACTTTTAGGTGTCTATTTCCTCTTTTTATATTATTAGGTTTAACCTCCTTTTCACTCAAGCAAATTATTAGTTGTGGTTATGAGATGATGGAGTTGTATGTTTTTGATTTGACACTACTTTACTTAATTTTCACTTAATCTGATTACTGAAATGAAGGTTCCTTAATCTTCCATTCCTTTATGCTTATTCTCAAGTTTACTAATTATTGGACAAGCATTCACACCATGGCAACAAACGAGAACACTTTCATTCATGATTCATGCCGTGAGTTAGATGTATGATGATGATGCACTTGTAAACCTCAATAAAATCAACATTTTTTTTCCACATTAATAACTTTCAACTTTACATTTGCTTTATTTTATTTTTTAGTTTGTATATCATTCATTTTTGTGAATTTAAAATTAAATTTTTTATAAAATCACATTAATCATATATATATATATATACACTCACAAATGGCCAGGGCTGCTCCACGCTACAGCCAGGCAGCCCTCCAAAATAAATGAAATTGTGCTTTATAAAATGGGTGAACTTGACACGTGTTAGAAGCTTTATATAGGGTAATGTGCAGAATCTTTTCAACCAATTTATTTCTTAAAAAATAAAAATAAAAAAATTATAAAACTTTATATATAAATATATAATTAGTTAATCTTTTTTATTTACATAGAAAATTATAGGTACTTACATTAAAAAAAAAAAATCTGAAAATAGTTTCAGTCTGACTTATTTCATTTACCTATTTTACATTAAAATCAAAAGATAATAAAAATGTTTTCATTAAGAATTATATAAAAAGTTTTTATTCTTAACGAATGATTCACATGTCTTATACGGATTTTATTATATTAGTGTGTACCAATGAAGAAAATTACAAGAGTTTTCTTCATAATCCACACTGAATTTAATAAAGTTTGTATAAATGTTTGCAAGTCATAAATTATATATATATATATATATAATATAGCTAAAACCGTAAATATTTCTTGAATCTACCCCTGGATATATATATTTATATAAAATTAAAGTCTCAATCAAATCAAAATTTATTATTAAGTTGTCTAAACTTATTAAAAAGTTTCTACCAAGCCAAGACTTTTGTCGCTAATATAGGAGTGTAGCTCAACTAACAGATAAACGAATTTGTGACTTAGACAAATGACTGCTAAGTCAACGGCTTGAATCTTACTAATAGAGAAAACTTTCAAAAAAATACTTGAAAAAAAAAAAAAAAAAAAAACCCAAGACATTTGTGATTTGTCTCATTAACTATCTTAATTCAATAATACTAAACATCCCACAAAAAATCCCTTTTTTTCCATTCCGGTTTAAAAAAAGCTGTGCCGTTAGCCCGGTCCAAACCCGAAATAAAAATATTTCGAATTTTCGAGAACGAGGAGCATCCTCGAAGATGCCATTGGGCAGTAAGAATATAATGGTTGGGTTGTTCGACAAAAATATTTCCAATGAAGTCATCCCCAAACCACTTCCAATTCTAACTTCAGCAACATGAGACCCAACATTGTTTCCGAGGTAAGCTCAGATCTGAACCAGACACTTCTTCTTCAGTTTTGTTTTGTTTTGTTTTGTTTAGCTAGGGTTTCTTTATTTGAAGAATCATATGATTATTGCCTTTAAGGTCTTATGGTTGCTGAGAAAATGTCACAAAACTAAATAATTTGTTCTTTGCACTAGTACTACTCAACTTTGTAACATTCTAGTGTTTTTCTACTTTTCAAAAACGAACATGTTCCTCTGTAGCGACCGAATGGATAATTAGGGTTTTTGGCTTCCTCTTTTTTCTTCTTATTGGAGCTCTTGAATTGAAAATAAAATTAAATAAAATGCTGGGTTTAATGAGGAAAAAGTTATTGTACTTCTGCTGTTAATTTCGTGGATGTTACTGCTCTTGTTAGGAAAGTTATTGCCGATTCCTATTCTTTCTTATGGCAAAACACCAAAAAATGAAAAGAAAAAAAAAATTGAAAAGAAAAAGAAGTGTCTCGTTTTCAAAAATGAAATTTGCAAATGCGGTAGGTAGCTAAGAACCAGTAATGGAGTGTCTTTTGAATGTATGAAGAGTACGGATCAAGGTTTTGATGTTGTCAATTATGTTCTTTGGCTTAGTTCTTCTCAGTTTAAGTTGCTTCTTTTGTGTTCTGAAATGTTTAAGTTAATTATGAGTTCATTTATCATATATAACGATATGCAGTTTTTAGCACTAAAAGAACTGATTCCTTCACGTTTCTTTTGCATGATGCTGCACGAGCTTTCATTTTGCTCTTCTTTTTCCTTTTTTATTTTTTATTTTTTAATAAATAAAAATAAATTTATCTAGCAATTCAATTTTCTCATATTTGACAAAATGGTCATTATTGCCTCCTTATAAGTTAAATTTCATTGCCATGACAATAAGAATGTGTTTTCCTTCTGTAAGTACAATAACTCAACAAGAATATCAATTTGCGTAGTTTGGTATTGATGTTTCAATTTAATCGTAGTTTTTTTTTTTTCACTGGTCTATAGGCTGGGTTGTCTACCAGAGCGGGCCAATGGTGGGAGGGTATTCCATTCTTTACTTCGGCAGTGGTCATTGTTTGTGGGACGATTTACTTGGTCTGCCTCTTGACGGGATACGATTCCTTCTATGAAATATGCTTTTTGCCATCTGCTGTTATATCACAGTTTCAAGGTATGTTGATGAGGTCCTAATAAATCGTGCTTTTATCATCATATTGTAAACTGTAGGTCTCTGTCTCTGAGATGCATATGTTGTTCCCATTTTAACTGTGATTCTGAATCACTTTTAATTATATTCTTCGTTGGGAATAATATAAGATATATATCATATGCATACCCCATGTGTTATAACTTGTTATCCATGGGTTTCTTTCTTTTTTCTTTTTTTTTTTGAAATAGTTATCCATGGGTTTCTAACAACCAAGGTTTTAGGGTCCAGTGATAGTCCCCAATTTAGATCCCAGAGAAGAAGGAAAAGTAGTAGAGTTTCTAGGTATTGAAGAGAAAATTTTGGATACTTTGCTTCTTTAATCAACCGTCTATTTATTTTCCCTGTAATTCTCCTTGAGGACCTTGCTTTTTTACTTTCTTTCCACCGGATTATCACGTTCTTCCATATAATTTCTATTTTTTATAGTGAAATGATTATAAACTTTGACTTTGGCACTGATCTAAGCATTGCATGGATTGATTAGCTTTTCAATTTTGAAGATTTTGGGGATTATGTTGAGTAATGTTGGAACAGAGTTACAGAGCTATGAATATTCAGTCTGAATTATGAATCTGAATACTTAGCCCATGGCACAACTCTTTAACATTGCTGAGTTCGGCCAATGTGGAATAAATTATTGCCTGGTCATCAAAATAATTGACATTTTGAATTATAAATCAAATCAAGTCAGCTGCTTGTTTATTGGAAGTGGAAAATGATCAGACATGAGCTTTTTGAGGAATGAGGATAATAAATAGCTATGTTAATTTGATGTAATCATTTGATAGACTTGTTATGTAAATATTTAGTGCATACTTTCTAAAATTAATGATCTTTGCACTGAGGCAATGAGGCTATTCCCCTATCATGGGTCTGCAGTAAACAATATGTTGTCCAAGTGCAACATTTGCTAGATGTTAACTTATTTTCTTTTTAAATTTTTGTAATTTTTTTCCCTCCTTCAGAGAAATAAGGTAGAATTGCTTCACTGTATGCCCTCCCTCTTCACATTTGATTTTATTGGGGTTATAATCACTTGTTACAGGATCCTTCTGAATGTAGTTTTCTTGCTTTACTTGTAAAAGTTTATGACAGTGGTTTTTCAGTTCAAGGATGTGTACTATTATGAAAGAGAAGTAAAGTATTCTGCATATTACTTTCAAATAAGAAGGCATCCTCGAGGATAGCCTCTTGCTAAATTTAGTCTTGGCCTTTAAATGAGTAAGGCCTCCCAGACTCTGCATGAATTGCATTTGGATACTGAAACTTCCATTTTTCAGCCTGCCTGAGGTTTTAAGGCACATCACTGTTTTTTGTCTGGTTGTCCTGTTTGAAGCATTTCATTCCAGAGAACTTCAACATTTTTAATAACTTCTGATTACCAAAATGGCAAAACCTGATGACAGTCCAGATTTGGAACTTTTACTAGAATTGTTTGGTATAAATTCATTTCTTTTAATGTAAAGGGAAGAGAAATGAACTTATTGTAAAGGGACCCATGAGGGTTAGCAGAATGGCCAAGCCTGTGGTTTCTTCCCTCAAGGTCTGGGGTTTGAATCTGACCAAAGGCCATAGTTTCCTGTTTCCCAAAGATTGTAGGGTTCGGCAGGCGCTGAAATTTTGAACTTGGGTTCGCTAAATGGGTTCATGGGATTTCTGGGTTATCAAAAAAAGAAAATGTAAAGAGACATTTTTTTAACTTTTTTTTATGCTTTGTATTATGTTTGGGTCAATTTTCCAAAAAATTTGTTCTGAATTTGATTCCATTTTGTCTTATGGTCATTAATCGTACTTTTTTATCTTGCAGTTTACAGGATATATATCTCCATTCTTTTTCATGGTTCACTGCTACATGTTCTTTTCAACATGATGGCATTGGTTCCTTTGGGTTCTGAACTAGAGAGAATCATGGGCTCCATCCGCTTGTTATACATAATGATTTTGTTGGCTACTACCAATGCTATATTTCATCTTGTTATTGCATCATTGGCAGCCCACAATCCTTTTCGTTCTTTTCAGTCTCTCATGAACGAGTGTGCGATAGGCTTCTCAGGAATCATATTTTCTATGATTGTTATAGAGACAAGTTTGAGTGGAGTACAATCTAGGAGGTTTGTTTTTCTGACATCAACTCAATTGTTCTTTTTCTGCCTATTTTGGGAATTAGATGTGTACTGTAGTTTGTATATACTCCTAAATGTCAGACATATGCACAAACCTTCTTTTACCATCTGGTAATCTGGTATGCACTGTAATCATTTCTTCCGTTTTTGGTCACTTTTCTGGTTCTTGAGCTGACTTCTAAATTCATTGTTTTGTACTGCAGTGTGGTCGGTCTCTTCAATGTTCCAGCTAAACTGTAATTCGATTACTTGCTTTTGAAAATTTTGATTAACTCTATTTATCTTATTTATTATTTGTCATAGACATGGCATTTAACTGTGGAGAATATTTGCTTCAGGTATCCATGGATCTTACTGGTCCTGTTCCAGCTTCTTTTGACAAATGTCTCATTTCTTGGGCATCTATGTGGTATTTTGTCTGGATTTGCATGTATGTATTCCTTTTCTTATTTGAAAAATACCCTTTTATTCGCTTCTCTGTTGCACTTGGTGCTGCTATATATGTTTTTATAATTTGAGGAAGTCGCTGAAATTATTCATTTCTGTCTTTACATTTTCAGATACCTATGGCTTATTCAACTTACTTATACCTGGAACATCCTTTTATTCTTCCGTTGAGGCATCCTCTTGGCTTGTAAGTGTTTTAATGAAACTGGTTTGCAATAATGGACGGATTTTCGTTTCCGTTACTTTATTAGATTGTTTCTACTTTTGTCCTGTTAATCTTCTCATGATAAAATAAGTTACTTTTTGGTTAAGGTAGCTGTATAATATTTTTTTTCTTTTTTTTTAAGAAAACATTTTTACATTAAATATAAACCAAACCCCTCCCCACCCCAGTGTGTTAACCCAAGACCTTTTTTACTACAACAAGACACGTTACCAGCTAAGCTAGTACTCACAATTTTGGTTTAATGCTTGTCAAAGGAAGGCTCTATATAATGTGTTGTTCCCAATTGGGATCCTTGCTTGCTGTGATAGACCTAACAGCACTTGGTTTTCTAGCCATAATCTCTATATAGTTTTCAGCCACTCTTGTACACATCAGATGGGCCATTAAGATCTCCCTACAAAACTCGTATCCCGTTCTTGGTGTTTTTAGACTAATCCTTGCTTGCTGTGATAGACCTAACAGGACTTAGTTTTCTAGCCATAATCTCTATACATTTTTCAGCCACTCTTGTACAAATCAGACGGGCCATTAAGATCTCCCAACAAATACTCGTATCCCGTTCTTGGTGTTAGAAAAATCCTTTCTATGTTGGACTGTATTTGGGTTGAATCCTGCATGTTATCAAGCCTTGTTGCATCTCTGCATTTTTTGTTACACTTCCGTTGTCCTTATTCTCATAGCACTTTTTTAAGAAGTAGACCTGGTTTTAGAAGTCTTTTTGTGTTATAGTTTACATTGTGAATTTCAGTCCACTTGCACAAGACGGCCTAAGTTTATCTTATGCACTGGTGGGAATCCTTCTGGCCACATTCCTACATATTCTGGCCAGAACACAAATTCTAGGTAAACATTGAGCTCTCAGCTCTCTATACAACAGTTTCACCTTTACCCGTGAAAGGTATCTAACTTGATGAGTTTTTAACAGTGGATTATTTTCTGGAAATATCTGGAGAAACTTGTCTACATGGATGCCACAGAGGGGAGCATCAGCTCAGGTATTCAATTAATCAAATTTAGAGGTTTTTTCACAATGGTAAATACATTATTTAATACATTTGCTGTTACCTGGTGTTCATCCAGCCAAAGTGGTTAAGATGAGATTGTTTGGCTTTGATTTTGATTTTAGATAAACTTGAACCTTGTGCTTCTGCTCAATCTTTTGCACTTATTTTCCAAAGATGTAATCATCAAGTTTGATGGAGTGTATTACATCTGGTTGTGAATGACATCAAATTATGGTTCTTGAACTGTTTGTGCCTTGAAAGAAATTCCAATTTGGTTATTGAGTGTATTACGCACCAAAGGACATATTAGAATACAGTGGAAAGGAATGTGTGATGGTGTGGATTCCTTGCCTTCTGTTGTTCGTGTATTCCTCTAACCTTGTCTGGAATGTGTAACGTTGGTCCAGTCTACTTTGTTTCTGTTCTTTGGCATCCATGTATTATGTAAATGTCGAAATCTTAAATCTTTTCTCAAAATGAGTTCAAATCACTAAAATTGCTTCTAATAACATCCAGCCAACACAAGACAGCCGGTTCCCTGGAAGTGGAAGGACCCTTGGTTCTGGTCAACTTCCTGTAAATTCAGATTCAAACCTAGAGGCCAGACTTTTGGATAATAGCAGCCCTGACCACCCTGCACCAGCAATTGGTACAAGAGAGCAGCTATCAGATAGAAGGTATCAGAAGATCTTTTCAGCTTGAAGCTAATGGACCAGTTATTAGTGTTAAGCTCAATAGTTCTTAATTAATATTATCAGGTTCTTCTAGGTGCAAATGGCAAATTTTACACTTCTGCTCTGTACCTTATTGTTATTCTAGTGTCGAAATCTTACCAAGCATGTGTAGGTCTTGAATATATTTTTATTTCTCTAAGCTGGATGAATCTTATTGGACTGTTATTTATGTATGCTGTTGTAGCGGTAGCACCCACTGGTTTGTTTATTTCATTGGCGATTTGTGGCCTGAATTTCATTTGTCACTTTGGAATAAATCTTTCTCCAACATGAATTCTGGTTTGTGTTTTAAAATTTTGAAAGATGAAATATACCCTGATTATCAATAATACTTGATATCTTCTTTTCAGAGTCCCTTGAGTTCTAGAAGCAAATTGTTAGACTAGAGTTTTTCCATGAGGAGACCACGTTTAGAGTTTTAGTCGGTTGTGGTGCTTAGACCTGTAATTATGATTTAGTATATATAACGTATACTAGTCAGCTGTGGTTTGATGCCTTGTAAAACGCTGTATGCATTCCTTTCAGGTTGCCAGCAGTGGATAATGCAGTTGCAGCTTCCAGAGGCCCTGCTGCCCATCAGGTTTTTCCTTTCTTCAGTTTGGAAGTTGGATTTTCCTTTTTTCTTTTGTTTTGATCCCACTAGTTTACATTCTTTGGTTTTTTTTGTCCACCGCAGGTCTCAATTGCATCTGATGCGGAAATCCAACAACTTGTTTCTATGGGTTTTGAAAAGGTAAAGATAAACACATTCTATATATTTAGTAACTTTAGTACCTTGGGGGAGCTCAGTGGATTAATTGTTCCTTATTAAAATTTGAGAAAGAATTATGAAGTATCTGATGATAACACCTTAAAGCTTCTTCCTTTTTTCCAGACACAGGTAGAAGTTGCTCTAGCGGCTGCTGATGGGGATCTTAATGTAGCAGTGGAAATTCTCATGAGCCAGCAGGTGTGTAATTGCGAGTTTATCATTGTCCAAGCATCATGTATATCATCACCCTTTGTTCTAACCTGTTCTGTTCATGGATATTTTTATATGCAGGTGTAATTTGTAAAACAATCTCATCCATCTAAATTAAAAATCTTTCCAATTACATTTCAATCTGCTCGGTTTTGTCTACCCCTACAACGTTTGTATGAAGTCTCTGGTATTAAGGGTACTGTATAGTTGCTCTGACACGGATAGGATTTAGGCAAGAGACTGAGCTAAGGAATATTTGTGAACAGCAACACTTGCACTAACTTCTGTTAAAAGGAAAGATACAAAATGTTTTGACCTCAGGAACCTTGGATCTCAATTGTCATCTTTGTTTTCTGGAGGAATGCAGCTCTTTTGGCATGATGTTGTGCTTGATACTTCCGATATTTGTTTCCAGAAAGTTGAATTATGATTGTACTTTTTAAGCAATTGAAAGAGCTTACCATTGTATAAGCAGTTGATGCTGCAGGCTTTAGGAGATTTCGAAATTGTGATAACTGATTGGCATCTGAGTTTGGAGTGAGTAAAATGATAGAAAAGCATAATACAATAATTGTTGTATAAAGTCAGTATAAAAGCCGAACTACTAATTACATTGCAATTACTTATGTATGAGCTGATTCTCAGATTGGCTTAAATGTTATACTACACCCTAATTGTGCTAGAGCACATATTATGTAAGATGGGACAGGAATCAATCATTGCATAGTGAAGTGTTAATATAAATCTTACATCGGGCAGATATAGATTGGATTAGTAGAGAGGTATGCAATGCCACCCAAAAAGCTAATTGTTTGTACTAGTTGCATATCGGGATTGCAAAATTATTCACGAATACAGATATTAGTAAGAATCTGTTCAATTTAAAATGGAGATGGATACTGTTATTTCAGGGACGAAGTGAAGATGAATGTCATCTTAATATCCATTTTTTTTTCAAGGATGGATATCACCTATAGATATATGTCTCTATTCGGATCCATTAGAAATGGGGATAGATACAGAAATGAAGATACATATCTTAAATGGATACAGGGATGGATATTAGGGTATCCATCCCCGATCCGATCAATTACCATCCCTATAATACTTGCACAGTTCCTGCTCAACCGACTTATTAACTTATAAGCTTGCACTAACTTAATAAATTGATTCGCACCAAAATAATGAAACCAATCAAAATACCCTTACTAAACTTAAAGAGTTAAGTCAGCAATTTGTGTGTATATGTATGAAGGGTATTTTTGTCAGTGCAATTAAAACTCTAGTGGATGCTAATTACACAACATGCACCAATAGATGCTATAAATTACATGAGACCTCTTTTATCACGGGAGGTCACATAGTTACCACCTTGAAGTTTCTCACCAAGAGAGGATTTCAACTGCATCTGCTTGCAGTTTCTTAAGCTTATTGTAATCTACACATCACTGACGTTATTATAACTGTTGAAGACACCTATCATTCCCCTTTCACATGGTACATTAAGTTCTTAATGTAAGGAGTAAGGACTCCGTCGGAAGAGAAATCTGTTGATCTTCCTGATCACTGTCGAAAGGTTATAAGGTTTAGGCTTAGACTCTTACTAGTTTTCTGGTTTCATTATGACTTCTTTCAGCAGTTGACGATATATAATCAGCTCTCTGCCATACTGCAAACAAATAACCGCTTTTAGTTTTCATCTTACAAGGACTATGGAACACTTTTCTGTGCGTGGTGTGTGCGTGTAAAATTAGACCATGGATATCAGTTGGATCAACCTAAACGAGTACTGCATCTTCGCGCGTAATGACCTTCTTTACCACATTTATAGCATACAATAGAGGATTCTGTGTTCCAAGGGACTCTACGCGACTTTATGCATTCCTATACATTATAGGCTTGATAAGATGGGTGATGTAGTTATGCAATCAATTTGTTATAGGACTCATAAAGGCTTTACTGTAAACAAACAGAAAATAGGACTTACAGAACCCATATGGCCAGACTCCCCACAGTTGTAACAGGAAACTTGTTTACGACCCGTATTTGGAAAGTAGACACAACATAGATGACCAAAATTCTTGCACACGTAACACTGAATTGCCTGCCCATGAGAGAAGAATTATTGTTAAATAGCAAGCAAGAACCACTTCGATTTGGGTACATATAATTCAATTGTAAGTACATGTCAACTTTTTATCCCAACTTTTGAATTCCAACTGAGGTGGCAATCAAATAATATTAACAAATGGTTAGTGAAATAATGTCATTGTCATTAGCTTGATGTGAAGCATACTTGATAAATTAAAAAAAAAAAAAAAAAATCAAAAAATACTAAGAGAAAGACTTGTAAAAGTGAATTTAAAATATAGAATACCTTGAGATCATCAGTGGGGTAATCGGCCCTACATGAAAACATATCATGTCCTGGATCCCCACATCTTAAGCAAATATTAGAACTCAAATTGTTTCCCGAGTGGTTTCTTCCTTGGTGAACAAAGCAATCCTTGCCCTATTGAAATATATATCAAAGAGGCCGTTCAATGAGTAATAAGTTATCAAAATTTTTGTAACAATCCGTATTTATTGATCCTGTATGAAATCAATGAAGAAAGCATAAGAAATAAACAATAGAATACATCTTGCTAAACCATATATAAACTTATTATTTTTTTCAAATAGTCTATTATGGAGTTTATATCATTATTTCTATAGCAGCTTTTAACATTTATAGTTCGGAAATGTATGGACACTAAATTAGCACTCACCCCCTTGCTATTGGCAGTTTCTATATAAAAACTATGAAGTTCGGTTAGCCGACTGGCAAATCTTTGAGCATCTAAAGTTCACCTACACTAGGACATTACGGTTTGTTATTGATAATATGAGATGAGTCCCCTCTAGTCTCTAGAATGATGTTTTCAGGTTCCGAGTGACAGATAAAAAGACTGGCCACTTCATTTGTGCCAATACTAAGCTTCACATATTCATAAAGGTAGATCTTGACAGTGCAATAGACCACATTCTCACTATTCATTTGGTAAAGTTAAGAAATTACATGTTCTAGAGAATTTATTGACTGCTAGCAGGCAGGAGCACACAGAGTTGGAAATAATGTGCACCCTGATTAAGAGCAAACTGAGAGTCAAACAAAAAGGATTATAGAAATGCTATAACCTGTCTACAGTACTTCCAAATGTGATCGAAACTACCACAGATGAAGCATGGCTTATCTTGCTTTTGTACTTTGCAACTTGCTGCTGTATGATTTTCTTTTCCACCATTTGAGCACGAGTCCCCATCACAATTGGGAGGATCAAAATATCTCGGTTTCCGCTGAAAAAGAAATGAAGACAAGATAAGAGATTACATAGAAAGGTAAGAGATTTTTAATCGGACATAAAAATGCAAAAAGTTTCAACAAGTACTTCAAATATTGACAATATAACTCACACGAAGCATTCGGAGTACAACATTATCTTTAGTATTATTTTCTTCCTTTGCATTATTGTCAACCTAAATTCACAGAAACCCAAATAGTCATTTGAAGCAACAGAATAGCAATGTCTCATCATGTCTTATTTAAGTAAAGTGGCAAATCTTACTTCAAATAGAAAGCATTTAATTGTAAATTAAGATATGCACAAAGGCTCACCGATATAATTAAAAATTATCTGCAATAAGAAAGAAAAACACATTATAAAAAAATGAATAGGAAACAAATTAGCGTCGTAGTCTTCCCCTAACCTCATTTATTTTTTTCTCTTTCCCATTTTCAGAAAATTAGAATTAAAATTCCTTCCAAGAATGACAACCAAACAGGTATCCATCCTACGCCATGACATTGAACTTCTTAATTTAACACAATAAATAAATAAATAAATGGGAGGCACCGATGATTTTGAAGATACCATCCCAGAATCTTTGTAGCGCTGTAAATAAAGGGAGCAAAAGCCTTTGCGTGCGTGTGTTTTTTCTTCCAATTTCAAACATGTCAGTTTTCACATATATCAGTTCTTACACAACAACACAGTGTTGAAGAAGAATTAAGCACATTACACAAGCGTAAGTATGAAATGACGAGTATATCAACAAATATACCATATCTTTTTCGTTGATTTTTACCTTCTTTCTCCTCCTCTTCTTCTTCTTTCCCTTTACAACAGTCTCTGCTGGCAATGTATCCTCAACACCTCTCTGTAAGCTTACATCAGAAATTGTTGCTTCATCCTCTGGAGATGACAAACACCTATTAATTACTTCTATACAATTTACCACATCACCAGCTCCTATTACCATCATGGTTTCCACAGCTTTAACAGTGTCTGCATCCTCTTTTTCCTTTGCAGCATCAATCTAAAGCACACCAAACATGTAAATTAATTCATTAATGATAATAGTGACCAGTATGATAATATTTATTTGTCATCTTCTTAATGGTTGTAATGATATTCCTTTCAATCTTGTAGCAAAAACAAAACCAAACAAAAAATAAAAGCATCAACCTCCACTAGAAATAATAGACTATCCATCAGAACACATAATTATCTGTTAATACAGTGGGATTTTTTGCAGTAACGTTCGACTATTGAAAATGAATTTAGAAGCATAAATAAACAGTAAAACTCACTACAAGATTTTGGGACACACAAATTTCTGATATTTGAACTGATTCTGCATTTGATACTTCAACTATTTCAACTGCTTCATCTTTGCCTAGTTGTCCTTTCTCCTCTGCTGCTCGTTCCTAAAACCACTAAATAGTCAAAACAGAGCTTAGGTAGCAATAGATATCTAATATGGAGCTCAACAGAATGGGTGAAACAAAAAGAAAAAGGAAAAACTTATATCCTAAGCTTGATTAAAATCAATCAAAAGAAACATAAGAGGCCAAATTAATTGTCACGTTAAATCAACAAAAACATTGATCCAATAGTTCGAAACTCATAGCTTATATAAGTATATCTCTCCAAAAGAACTTTCCTTTCTTTAGCTCACTCTTTTCCCAAAAACTAAACTGAAAAAGAAAAGAAAAACAGTTGAAGAGAAAAGAGAAACAAACCCACGTACTGTGACTTCCTCTTGAGCACAAAACACAACATTTCTCTTCTTTTTACTTCTCTTCTTCTTGCTGTTTCTCATCTTTCTCCACATAAAAACCTCTGCCTCGGTCATATCTTTCAAGTTGTTGAAGCTAATCAAGTCAGAAATCTCTCTAAACTCATCAAGCTTAGACCTTTTAGTTCCCTCGCATTCTCTTCTTTTCTCTTTGCTTTCATTTCCCTCTTCTTTCTCTTCACTTCTTGTTGTCAAGATAACGGGGGGATCCATCATAATTTCATTACATAATGGACTTGCCTCAATATTTCTCTTATTCTTTATCCTCAAGAAAGCCTCTGCCTCTATCATGGCTTTGAGGTTTGGGGAGCCACTCATATTTGAAATCTTTTCATACTCATCAAGCTTGGATGTAGTTCTTCTGCTATGTTTTCTTTTTTTTGCTTTGGTTCTATTTCCTTCTTCTTCCTCTTCATTGTTTGTTGCCAAGATAACTTGTGGATCAATCTTAAGTTCGTTATGTAGTTGACTTGCCTTTCTCTTATTATTTCTCCTCATGGATGACTCTGCCTCTATCATAACTTTGAGGTTTGGGGAGCCACTTAGATCTGCAATCTTTTCATACTCGTCAAGCCTGGGTCTCGTACTTCTGTTACTATTTATTCTTTTCCCTTCCCTTCCATTTCCTTCTTCTTCACTGTTTATTATCAACACAATTGGATTTTCCTTTTCCTTTTCCTTTACAACGTCAGTCTAAAGCACAGCAGACACATAAAATTATATATTAATGATATCAGTGACTAGTATGATAATATTTAATTTGTTATTTTCTCAATAATCGTAATGATATCATTTCAAATTTCTAGCTAAAAGAAAAAAGAAAAACACAAACAAGAAACAAAACAATCACCTTAACCAGAATAACACTGATTATTCATAAAGACCCCAAGTTATTATTCTGAAAGAGTGTCAGATTCAATGCAGAAGTCAGTGGTCAGCCATTGAAAATGCATTTAAACAGTTCAACAATTTTGGGGTCATCAATTTCAGATATTTTAACTGACTATGCATTTGATATTTAAAATATATATATTTTTTGATCACTTTCATCTTGGCCTAGTTACAATTTCTCCTTTGTGGCCTTTACCTAAAATCACTAAAATATAACAAATTGAATATGAATTGAAGGTCAAAAAAGAGGCAAAAAAGAAGTATGAAAAAGCTTATAAGCAAACAAAAGAAACAAGAGAGTCAAAATTCAAGAGTTTTCCTTGCTTTAGCTCATTATTTTCCGAGGAACCGAACAGAAAACAATTAAATACCTCTTGAAAACAGAAGTCAACATCTGGCTTGTTTTCGACTCTCTGCTTGTTTCTGCTCCTCAGCAAAGCCTCGGCCTCCGTCATAGCTCTCAAGTTGTTGAATCCAATCAGATCAGAAATCTCTCTGTACTCATCAACCTTAGACCTCGTCGTAGTAGTAGGAGTAGTAGGAGTTCCATTTCCTACTCCTGCTTCTTCTTCAACTTTATTGCTTCTTCTTCTCTTCTTCTTCTTCTTCTTCTTCTTCCTCATCATGAAAGCCTCCGCCTCTACCATGGCTCTGAAATTCGGGAAGCCACTCAGATCCGAAATGATTTTGCGCTCGCGTTCTCTCATTCCATTTCCTTCTTCTTCTTCTTCTTCTTCATCGCTGCTTGCTACGATGAAGATGATCGGATTCTCCATCTTGACTTGGCAATAATGCAGATGGTTCACTTGCTCATTTTCATTTTCTATCTTAGTTTTGCCGGAAAATACATGAGTCGAATATCGAGGTGTGCCTGCAACCAGTCTCTCACTCAGTGATAGGCAGCGAAATATACAAGATATCGGATATTTCCATGTAAAGATAATAATCAAATGAAGTTGAAAATGACCTTTCAATCATCAAATAAGTTTGGTATCTAGTGAACATGGCCTTCGGAGGTTTTGGGATTCTACGTATTTTCTTATTTATAATTGTGGACACTGAACAGATGTAGAAAAGAAAGAATCAAAGGGACGGTGTTAGTTCAAGATTTTATTAGGCAATTTGAGAAAGTAAAAGTTCTGGTTTTGGATTGAGACATTTAATAAGTTATATAAGTCTGGTGATATTCAATTAAGATTTTTAAGAATTTTTTTAAAAAATCTATATTATTTTATAGTATTGGATCTAAACTTTTAAGATTGTTTTGTAGTACATCTAGACTTTAAAGAGGCAGCAAATTGTCTGCTGGTATTGGATTGATATTCAGATTTTTAGGATTTCATGACAAAATGGATTTTTCAGACTTTTTAGTGATATTTATAAATAGCTTGAACCTAAAATTATCTTACTCTCTCCCTCAATACTTTCAAAACTTTTTATTTGATTTCAAATATTTGGCGGGTGTATTGTTATATAATAAATGTGGCGGCTAAACATGCAAAAGACAATATAAAACTACACTTAAAAGTCGAGTACCAAATGACTAATAAAATGCATCTATGAGTTAAAAATAGTTTTATACTAAATTTATATAATCCCACCACCACCATCGATATCTAAAATCTTTAAGATCACTAGTAGAAATTGATCAAATATTTTATTTACATCTATAAAAGATAAATTTTGCAAAAAGTAAAAGATAAAGAGTAACTTGATTTTTTTATAATATATATATATATATACCTGATAAAAAGAGTTAGTCAATTACTGATAATATCGCCATTTGTATAGATTGGGTTCAAAGACAAAAGAAGATGATCATCATTTCTATTGATTTATTGCCTAAGCAAGTTAAAAAGATATGGATCTCGTATAAAACCATGCTTCTATAAAAATTAGATACATGTTTTTTTTTTAAAATCCGATAACGGAAGGGTATGCCGAAACTTGTCGGGAGCAAACACTAGTTGACCGTTTGGAGTTATTTTTTTTAATATGTATAATTAAATCGTATATATCAATTTTTTTAATTTACATTTATATTAAAAAAAAAAAAATTCTTGTCATGCCCCGACCCTCCAAATTTAACCAATGCATGCATAGTCTGTATATCAACTCATTTCACCGGACTTGAATCATCTATCACTAACGTGAAAGGGGGATGCACATTGTACACACCACTAGAGAAAAAAAAAAAGAAGATTAAAGAGTAGTGAATATTGGAGTTTGATAACATATGAATTAATAAAGTCCAATAAGCCAAACAGAAATACTTCAATATTTAAGCTATTTTTTTTCTATGTTTCATGTCATTTCTAGTGAGGTAGTGAGGGTTGGGTTGTTGACTATTATATTTATTTCATATAGTAACAATTTTTGCACCATATGAATCAGCCGAAGGTTATGTGTTGGTCAGTGGTATTTTAAAATTTTATTACTTCTCTTCATAGCTTATACATGTTTCTCATTCAATTTTTATTGTTCAGTGACTGCCCTCAACAAGATTATAGAGCACTGGAACTTGGGAAGAAAATTGAATACTACAATTGACTCTTGAAATTCCATATTTTTAAAAGTCCAAAAAGTCTTGAAATAAAATCTAGATAATCATAATATTCTATAAATAAAGTCTAAAAACTCTTTCAAAATCCTAAAAATCTAGTCCATATAATCATAATAATCCTAAAAGTATAATCCTAACAGTCCCTATAATCCTAATAGTCTTGTAAATCCATAAAATTCTCGTACCCCAAAATTGTCTATTAAAATCTCAATCCATTACAACCCCGTAAATGAGCTCTTTCTCCTCATATTTTCCACATTTTTTTTATATCTCTCATATTTTATTTTACAATTAAATGAGCTCTAATTAGAAATATGTATTTGGAGAAAATTGATTGCGACATAAGATAGATAGTTAAAAAGTTAGAAAAACTCTCTCCAATACAATTATCTAACTTCAATATGGAGATGATGTGACACAAAAAAAGTTAGAGAATATGGAGTTGGGTTTCAGAGAATATGGAGTTGGGTTTCTAATTCTAGAAATTTACTAGAAATGCTGACTAGGATTTCTAACTTTTTCTACTAATAATATTAAAGCCATTTAATTGTAAAATAAAAGAGAAGAGAGAGTGGAATAATTGTTTTATTATAATTGGTCATAAAATGGATACATGTTTGATTTTAGATAATTGCATTAGAGATGTGAATATGCATTTAAAAAAAAAAAAAAAAAATTCAAAAGTAGGTCCATAATGAATAAAAATGTTAATGTAACACTATTTAGAAACTCAAAAATGCATATTTGCATTGGAGAGGCTCAAGAAAGTTTTCAGAATTAGAAATTCAACTCCATATTTTTTAACTTTTTTTTGCCACATCATCTCTATATTAAAGTTAGATAATTGAATTGGAGAGAAATTTTTTTTATCTTTTTAACTATCTATCCTATGTGGCAGTCAATTTTTTCCAAATGTCATATTTGCATTGGAGATGCTCTAAGATATCGAAAAGAAATCAACAAGCTTATATGTGACATGTTTCAAATTCTATATAATGGTATTAATATTTTATGAATCAAAATGGTGAAGGTGAACACATTATATGCACGAACCACCAAAGTCTTCCTTTGGCTACTAAATTTTTTATAGCTTGCATGATTCAAACTATTAAAGAACAAAGATTTAATGAGAAATTTTCATTTATGTATGGCTTGTATGCGCATTATATTCATTCTTATACATTTCTCATTTATGTAGGCCTTGTATGTGCATTATATTCATACTTATACCATATAGTTACATATTATGTGTTTTTTTGGTTAGATTATTTAACTTTTCTTAAAGTTTTATTATAATTTTCTATGTTTGTTACCAAATATTTGTATTTCTGTTAATTTTCGTTGATATTTTTATTAAATCGTAGGATCAATATTACCGTTGATATTAATATTTTCTTTCTCCTTTTCAATGTTTTAATCACTACGGAGTGGGCCTTGTTAGGGTTCAACAGTGAAATCATTTCATTTATATCTTATCAATAGTCCATTAATAACGGATCATACCATTTATATTTAACATCATCATCCAACATAGGTAAATTCCTTTAAGCACTTAAATTTTATTTTTCACATTTTTTAATATTTTAGTATTTGAAATTTATCATATCAATTTTTAATGCATTACAAAAAATAAAAAAAATAAAAAAAATCATTGGAGATCATTTTAATCGACACATAAAGAGAATGACTATTTTACCTTCTCCTGTTAAGTGTTAATGGCATCTCACTAACGATAAAGGATGTCCATGCAATTATAAACAAAGTTGTATATACATGCAATTACATCAAATGTCTGAGGATGCATATGTAATTCATCATTTAATAAATATAGTGATTATATTTAGGGGTCGTTTGTTTTTTATATTTAAAATGTAATGGGTCTGAATAGAAATTATTTATTTATTTTTAAGTGGTCAAACAAATTTAAAATACAAAAAAATAACTTAAAATAAAAAGTAAAAAAATCCTGACTTTTAACTTAATTCCAAATCACTGAATTGTATTTAATATATTTTCTTCCAAGATTATCCTACCAAAGATAACATATTTCCAATTTTTTCATAATTTTATATTATACAAATTTATTTATTTTAACCTATTACTTATGATAAACATTTCAAAAAAAAAAAAAAAAAAAAAAAAAAACATTAATCACATTATCACTTTCAACCATTGTTGAACCTTCAATTCAAAATTTTATTTTAAAATCAAAATAATTTCTAAATTATTATTTATCCTTTAAAAAAAAAAAACACAATTATTTATCATATCTTATTCATGAATAATATATTGTAAATATTACATAAAAATGGTTTAAGATTTGTTAAATTAAAAAAAAAAAAAACACACTCAATTATTTATCATATCTTATTCATGAATAATATATTGTAATTATTACGTAAAAATGGTTTAAGATTTGTTAAATTATTTTTTATTTAGTTGTTTGTATCATATAAAATGAAAATACATAATAATTAATAATAATAATGGCATAAATGTCAAATTACTTGTTTTTAAACCATTTTATATTTAAAAAATAAGCAAATTGACATTCTATTCGGAGGTGATAAAAAAAAACATGACATTCAGATTCAGGTTTCAGTCACTATTCAGTTTTCAGTAAAATTCAGAACTGTTCAATCTTCAGACAAAAAAACAAACGACCTCTATTATTTGTGAAGAACTAAAACTATAATCAATTTTAACGGTTTTTGACGTGGCTTTTTTTTTTTTTTAATGAATAATGACAATGCTAAAATATAATTTTTTTTAAAAAAAAAAAACTAACACAAAAAAATTTTAAAAAAAAATATATATATATATATATATATATGAAATTGGTCAGGCTAGGTCGCTAGGATCTATTTGTATATGAAGCCAAGAATAAGATGCGTGGAGATCTCTCCAAGCATTGTAATTTTAAAGACGAGAATCAGATGTGAGCTAAGAGTGGATATGAAAACTATTTTATTATACGTAGGGTCTGTAGTCCAAGATTAGATCATCGGAATGACTTTACAAAGTATTATGCTTCAAACCAACATCGATTTACACAACAAAATCCAACGAAAATTTTGCAAGGAAAAAATTCGGTTGAAAACAAATAAAATGGAAACTTGGTTCAAAAAAACCTAGAATCGAGGCCCGTGTTTCACTCAATGTCCTTAAAACAAATTCACCTTCAACACCGTATGTGTTATAACGTTTGTCTCCCAAGATACAACGATACAACGATACAACCAGTAGAAGTGTATAGAACACGACTACTTTCAGCGAACACAAATATATTCTAAAATTACCACAAGGAAAGAAATGGAAGAACATTGAAGCTTGAAAGCCACAAACAGAAGAGAAAATGAATTGAATATTGCATAGAGAATTGTTATTGTCTTTCGTGTGTTTTTTGAAAGAAAGAATCTGACAACATATATATATATATATATATATTGCAATCATAGGAAGAAAGAATCAATGACATTATGACAATAATGAGATAATAAAGCAGTTTTAATTTTTATGATTAAAACGTTTTGAATTACGATGCAAATTTTCTTTAATTTGAAATAAGGTTAAATGGAAAATTTAATCACCATGAAACCGGTGATTGCAATCCTTTAAAACAAAATTAATTCTTACTCATTAAATGCCATTATTATTTTTGAATTGAAATAATAATAATAATAATAGTAAATAATAATAATAATAATAATAATAATCATGTAGCAAAATCAGTTTGGGTCATGGATGCACATCCGCGGTTCGAACCGTTGTGGATCCATGTCCACACACAAGTCGTTAAACCCGCAGTCTGTAATACCCTGCTACTCATACTTGCAAGCAATCCAATATATCCTTGATTAGATATATGTTTCACACCAACGTGAGACTTATTATTTTTACAATTCAATGGGTGCACTTTGAGTATCAATTTCTCATTCACTCATTCATCATTTTTCCAACAATCCCCCACATAATTGAAATTGACATAGGAGACGAGAATAACCTAACGTTTATAACATACTAGTAAGTTCAACGGTCGAAACCTGCATTGGATAGGTAGGCGTTAACCTTTGAACCTTCCTGTGTGAAAATATATATAATTTACTGGATGATCAGTGGATAGGATATCTTTGAACTGTTCTGCCGTTTGTGTAAATGACAACATACCTCATACAGGAATCTTTCCTAGCCTAATTCGGTTCTCATTGTTATGTTCGTTTTGGTCATGAACATCGTCTGGTTCTGTGAGTGTTACTAAAGAATATAACCCTTCTCTATTCTTTTTTAGAAGCAGCCTCACTTCTCACTCATATAGGTGATATCTTAATTGAGAGTAACCCGTATTACTCTACTCAAATTTCCGACACAAAGATTTCCGACGAATAAGAATCATTAAAAGCATAACTTATCCTTTTCCCTATAGGCATCAATGTTTCATCATAGAAATGGATAGGAGGATAACCCCCACAGTGATCCAACTAAGTCTTACAATTATATTGTCCCTTTGAACCTAGATCTTGGGATCTCTAGTCAACTGGATTGGGTTTCCATTGTATGACTTGTTATTTCATAGGCTTTAGTCCTATTCCCTTCATTGATATCTCAACTAACTCTCTATTTAACCTTTTGGTCAACGGATCCACAGTGTAATCTCTTGACTTTACACAGTCAATGAGAGTATTTGTTTGGTGGTATTTAAGTAACCTACATAGTGTATCTGAACTAGCAGGTTATAATCTACCATGCAATAAATTAAAATATTCAAGTATATAAGCAGAAGATTATTCTTTATTGATGTCTCAATTTATTGTTGTTACAATGAGTTTAAAGACCTATCAATCAAGTAACATTCCACTCTTAATTTAAAAAAAAAAAAAAAAAAAAAAACACTTATTCTCAATCATCTTGCATAATTGATGTTGCATTGAGCTTGAAAAGCCCATCACTCACATATCCATTTCCCATATACAAACCTATTTAGTTAATACAACCTTGTCTGATTCAAAAACCATCTTAAATCCATGTTGGTTTAGTAATGATCCAGACACTAAGTTCTTTCGGATTTCAGGAACATACAGTACATTATTCAGACTAAGGTCTCTCCAAGAGGTCATCTTTAAGATCACTTGACCATGGCTGAGTTTCACATAAAGAGCTTTTCCCCATTCATCATTGATTCAAAAGTATTGAGCATATCCCTGTTAGAACATATGTGGCGAGTAGCCCAAATTTCTAGCCACCACTCCCTCGGGTTTGACCCGATTAGATTTACTTATGATACAACTATAGAGAGATTGATTTCTTAAATATCTTCTAAGTTGATCGCCACCGTGTTTGCTTCATATTTCTTCTTCTTCTTCTTCGACAACCTAAAATCAGAGGACTTGTGAGCCATTTTTTCACAATTGAAACATTTTCCTTTAAATTGTGGCTTCATCGAGACTCCTCCGGCCCAAATTGAACCCCTTACCAAGCTTGCTCTTCTTAAACTTGGAACTCTGTCCAAGCTCCACAACATTTGCCTTTGCTTCGGGTAGAGTGAACCCCTTCTTCTTGGACTTTCTGTTATCTTCTTCAATTCAAAGCTTGAGAATAAGATCTTCAATATTCATCTCTTTTCTCTTGTGCTTAAGGTAGTTCTTGAATTATTTCCAAGCAGGAGGTAGCTTCTCAATGATTGCAACTACCTGGAAGGTTTCACTTAAGGTCATTCATTCGGCATGAATCTCATGTCGAATCATTTGAAGCTCTTGGACTTGACTGATAACTGTTTCTTGAGCTTGAAAAATAGAATCCATCTCTTAGACTAGTGTGAGAAATTTCAGCCAAAGAGAGAAAGTGAAGATAATGTTTTTATTTCGATAGTGCACGAGTAGCTTTTATATCAAAAGACTTTGTTCACAACTTCGAATAAGATTCACGTAAGTTTCGATCAAAAGATTGATAATTTAGAAAAGACATGAACGTTCTTGTTATCTCTTGTAAGTTTTGTGAATAACGAAAAAGAAAAAGTTTTTTGTTATCAATCTTCAGATACTCAATTCAAAGAAAGGGAGACCACGCTCCTAGGTGATTCACGTTTATGATTGGTTTGGAAGTTCTTACGGAATACCATCAACGCAACATTAATCGGATCACGTGACAAATGTATGGTACTTTTGTTTATATGTTAATTTAATCAAGGGTTAAGGTTCATCTTTAAAAGGGAATTTTTTGTTATATACTAAACTTATTTTTCGCATTCCTTTACGAGTATAAACTGTTTTTCTCTACATTAATAGCCGAAGTGTCTAGACCCATACTTGAGTTTGTAATCGAATTCTCTAGTGGAACACTTGGTTTCACAATTAAATCGTTCGTCATTTTGACTCAAAACACAAACACAAAAGTTAAGAAAATTCTAGAACAGGTTCACAATATTTTGAACCATTACAATATATATATATATATATATATATATATATGTATATATATCATAGAATATATAGGACATATATTGCAACAATTATAATATTAGTATTATAATCGTTTATAACTTGTTAACAAACCCACTAATATATATATATATATATGTATATATATATCCCATTGATATTTATATATTTCAAATGGTTTGATATATATACTAAACACAGCTGATATCCAATATCAATAAGTTTAAACTGATATCATATGTTTATAGTTTATTACACTAATGACGTGTTTACTAATCAGGAATTATATTTGGGAAAGGGAATTAAGTTTCCCATTTTCAAATTCATGTTTTTACTAAATTTATAGGGAATTAAGTTAAGTGGACCTCACAAACATATCATGAATTAAGTTCCTGAATGAAAGGGAACTTGATTCCCTTCACCCACCCTAGAATCAAGTTCTCTTTCCCGATTGAAAGGGAAATTCATATCTTTTTACTAAAATATCCTCACTCAATTTAAAAAATAAAAAAAATAAAAAAAATAAAAAAAATAAAAATAAAAAAAAACTATATACATAATTATACATATATATTCCGCAATTCTCTCCTTTTTTTTTTTTTTCATACTTCACTAGTTCACTTATTTTTTTTCATACTTCACTCTTCATTGTTCATTTGTACTATATATATATAGAAGTGTGAATTATAAAAAAAAAAAATTGAAAAATATATATATATATACTGTAGCAAAAACCAAATTGTGAAATTATTTATTTATTTATTTATTAGTTATACTCATACATCACTTATATGTATATGTATATATACAACTATTTTGTGTACATGGGTATTTTTGTAATCAACTTTATATAAATGTGATTCCATTTCTAATTCTAAAAAAGTTTGTAAACACAGTAATTGAATTTGCAACTTAATTCCAATTCCCTTTCATTCCCTTTCCAGTGGAACTTGATTCCGATTCTACTCTTTCCTGATTAGTAAATGCGCCATAATTGAAATTACATACACTTACATACACTGATTAAACACACAACCGCGGTCACAAAAATATTTACACTCTGATATACAAATGTGCTAACCGATTCACACAATCATTTATGGTGTAATCAATTTAGCGTGAATGGAGCAAATGAGCAATTACTGCAACTGCGTGTTAAAATTCCTAGTATATATTGTTTACAAACCAGAAATTAAACACACATAATATCAATATCAAACGGTTTGAGTTAATATATCAACACCGATATATATATATATATATAATTTGTTTGTATCAATCACCGGTTTGGTATATCAAACACAAATCTACGTAATTCTGAACACTGATATATATTATACATCACTGATATCCGATGTTTATAAAATATCAACACTGCACTTTTAGTTTATTGATATTTTATATAAACAATTAAATCTGAAAAATATCAGATTATGATATAGTATATATCAAACCTAGTATGTTAAAACACACTAATATAAGCCGATGCTTAATCAAATCGATATGATGCAAATCTGTTGACCAGATTTTGCCTGATATAAAACATATAGGTTTACTAGGTTACTATAAGTTCTGTTGTAAGACTATGTAAAGTCAAAACGAAACTTATTATGTTTGAAAATAATCAACAAAAGCAACACCGAATTGAATAAATAAAACGAATTTGTTTTAAGATTGTAGTCCAAGATTGGATCATCGGAATGACTTTACAAAGTATTATGCTTTAACGGAAATTTTGTAAGGAAAAAATTCGGTTGAAAACAAATAGAATGGAAACTTGGTTCAAAAGAACCTAGAATCGAGGCTCGTGTTTCACACGATGTCCTTAAAATAAATTCGTCCTCAACACTGTATGTGTTATAGCGTTTGTCTCCCAAGATACAATGATTCAACCAATAGAAGTGTATAGAACAGCGAACTCAATTATAGTCTAAACTTACCGCAAGGAAAGAAATGGAAGAACACTGAAGCTTGAAAGCCACAAATAGTAAAGAAAATTAATTGATTATTGCATATAGAATTGTTACCGCCTTTCGCGAGTGTTTTGAATGAAAGAATCGGACAACATATATATATATATATATATATATATATATGTTGAAATCATGGGAGGAAAGAATCAGTGACATTATGACAATAATGAAAGAATAAAACAGTTTTAATTTTTGCGATTAAAACGTTTTGAATTACAATACAAATTTCCTTTAATTTAAAATAAAGTCAAATGGAAATTTTGATTTCCATAAAACCGGTGATTACAATCTTTTAAAACAAAATTAATTACTCATTAAATGTCATTATTATTTTTGAATTGAAAATTTAATAATAACAATAATAATATAGCAAAATCAGTCTGGGTCATGGATGCGTATCTGCGGTTCGAACCGTTGTGGATCCATGTCTACACATAAGTCGTTGAACCAGCGGTCCGTGATACCGTACTACTCATTCTTGCAAGCAATCCAATATATCCTTGATTAGATATATATTTCCTATCAATGTGGGACTTACTATTTTTTTCCAATTCAATTGGTGCACTTTAAGTATCAATTTCTCATTTACCAATTTATTACTTTTTCAACAGTGGGTTCTAAGATTTTTGGGATCTGAGACGAATTACGTATAAAAAATAGAGGCTAGACCCATGATGTGTATCAATTACACAAAAGAATTTGTAGAAGAGAAAGGAAGAGATTTTAAGAGGAAAGGTTTATTTTCATTCATCACATAATCAATCTCAATCGTATACCATCAGCTTTTATAGGCTTTAGGTTCGAGAGAGTTACAAGTAAATAACAAGTGAATAACAACATCCACTACTCAACATAAAAATAGGAATATGCTCCACTATGTGATCATGGAACTGCACCATCTCACACGTGGTCATGAGCACTCATGAATTCCCAATTTATCAGGAAACAACAACAAAACTAATAACTGTAAATAACCACCACAACCCACAATCAGGTATGGTTTCCTTTCCCTCATGTAGCATGTATGGCACGATTCTAGCCATATCATTCCACCCCGCTCGGACAATCCTTGTCCGCAAGGATAAACTCGGGATATGATCGAGAAAAGCGCCATTGATTCTCCCAGGTGGCGTCTTCGACTGGAGCACCTAACCACTTAACCAGGATCTCTGTTCTCGGGCGGTACCGACCCTTTTGAATGATACGTTTGTCAAGTATGACCTCTGGTTGAGGAAGCAGTGTAGAAGCTCCCGAAACTGGAGGAAGAACTGGAGAGGCTGGAGGTGTAGTTCCCACATGTCGTTTTAAAAGGCTAACGTGGAACACGTCATGGATCAAAGAACCAACAGGCAATTCCAACCGATAGGCAACTGGACCAATCCTAGCTAACACTCGATAGGGCCCAAAATAACGAGGGGATAACTTGAGAGAACGCCGAAAAACGACTGAATTTTGTCGGTATGGTTGAAGCTTCAAGTAAACGTAATCTCCGACATTGAAGATCACTTCCCTACGCTTTTGATCTGCTTGAATTTTCATCCTATCCCGGGCAACATTCAAATTGAGGCGCAGATCCTGCAACAGTTCAGTTCTACTGCGGAGGAGGTCATCGACAGCTTGGACTCTAGTGGTTCCCGGAACATAAGAGAGCAGGGATGGGGGAGGCACACCATAAACGGCCTCGAATGGGGATATTTTGGTGGCAGTATGCACTGAAGTGTTGTAACTGTACTCGGCCCAAGATAACCATTCCATCCATTTTTTGGGTTGTGTACTTGTAAAGCAACGCAGATATTGTTCCAATGTGTGATTAACAACCTCAGTCTGACCATCGGTCTGCGGATGGTAACTGGAACTCATCGACAAGATGGTACCGTGCAATTGAAATAGAGTTTTCCAAAATGAACTCACGAATACCTTGTCCCTATCACTCACGATTGACCTCGGCATTCCGTGAAGGCGAACAATGTGATCAATGAAAGCTTTAGCAACTGAGGATGCCGTATATGGATGTTTTAGCGGAACAAAGTGAGCATATTTAGACAAACGGTCCACTACCACCATGATGACAGTAAACCCTTGAGAAACCGGCAACCCTTCAACAAAATCCATAGAAATGTCAGTCCATACCTGTAGTGGAATTGGTAATGGCTGGAGTAGGCCGGCAGGTTTTGTATTCTCATGCTTGCATCGTTGACAGACGTCACAGTTCTTGATATGCTCCTTGACGGATGTACGTAGCCCGGGCCAAATGAAGCTTCTCTTGAGACGACTGAGAGATTTGTGGTACCCAAAATGTCCCCCAGTTGGAGAGGCATGATGTTCTGTCAAAATGGCAGGAAGTAGAGATGAGGAAGGGCTCAAGCACACACGTCCCTTTTTGTACCAAACCCCATCACGTTTAAAATAAAGCTGCTGGGGATGAACTGAAGTTGGGTTCTCGAACTGCAAATAGAAGGGGTCTTGTGACACCTCTTGTTGGAGAACTGACCACCAATCAGCTACTGGCATGGAGATGGCCGAGCAAGCCCATTCGGTGACCCGTGACAGTGCATCGGCTCCCTGATTTTCCTTCCCCTTTCTGTATTGAATCGTGTAATCATATCCCATGATTTTTGGCAACCAGCGTGCTTGAGTGGGAGTCGTAATTCTCTGCTCTAACAAATATTTTAAGCTTCGCTGGTCGGTTCTAACAATGAACGGTTTGCCCAGGAGATACGCGCGCCATTTACGGATAGCTTTCACGATGGCTAACATTTCTTTCTCATACGTTGATAGAGCAAGTGACTAACCTTTGAGGGCTTCACTATAAAACGCAATCGGACGGTCTTCTTGTATTAAGATGGCACCGATTCCTACCCCACACGCGTCGCTTTCGACAATGAAAGGTTGTGTGAAATCTGGTAGGCGTAACACAGGGGGAGACATCAGCGCTTGTTTGAGTTGATTGAAGGCCATGGCTGCCTCAGGATTCCAATGGAATCCGTCTTTTGTCAACAATCGGGTGAGTGGGGCTGCGATTCCGCCAAACCCACTGATGAACTTACGGTAGTACCCAGCTAATCCCAAGAATCCTCTGACGCCCTTGGCCGTGGTTGGAATTGGCCACTCGTTCACTGCCTTTGTCTTTGCTGGATCCACTTGGACTTCCTCATGTGAAATCAAGTGTCCCAAATTGTCCACCTGCATGACTCCAAAACGGCATTTTGATTTTTTTACAAATAGGTGGTTAGTTGACAGGATTTGTAGTACCGTGTGGAGATGAGAAAGATGATCCATCCATGTGTGGCTATACACCAATATATCATCGAAAAACACCAGCACAAATTTCCGCAAATGAGGCCTGAATAGATCGTTCATAAGACCTTGGAAGGTGGCTGGGGCGTTGGTGAGGCCGAATGGCATTACAACGAATTCATAGTGCCCCTCATGTGTTCGGAATGCGGTTTTTGGTATATCCTCCTCTTTGACTCTGATTTGGTGGTATCCTGAACGCAAATCAAGTTTTGAAAAATACCTGGCGCCGTGCAATTCATCCAATAGTTCATCTATGACCGGAATAGGATACTTATCTTTTATTGTGATATGATTAAGAGCTCTGTAATCTATGCAAAAGCGCCAACTCCCATCGGCTTTTTTGACAAGAAGCACTGGTGACGAAAATGGACTACAACTGGGTCGAATGAGGCCAGATTCGAGAAATTCTCTTACCATCTTCTCAATCTCACTTTTCTGATAATGTGGGTACCTATAAGGTCGGACGCTAATGGGGGATTGGTGCGACTGTAATGGTATGTGATGATCATGTGGTCGCTTTGGTGGTAGGCTCGTTGGCTCATTGAAAACTGGTTGGAACTTTGTGAGGAGCTGTGTAAGGTCATTTGGATGAGCAGTGAGGTTTTCATTTACTTCAACTGGTGCAATCTGTAAAAAGAATCCCAAGCCTTCTAAATTTGCAAGCTATTTGTCACGCAAGACTTTGGGTGGAGGTTGACATAGTCCTTGAAATATTTTGGTGGTTCCGTCTTGATGGAAACTCATTGTCAGTTTTCGGTAGTTCGTTTCAATAGGACCAAGGGTCTCTAACCATTGAACCCCTAGTACTGCCTGACAAGCGGCCACTGGAAGCACGTAAAAATCCGCTTGTATGGTGCACCCTTGAATGATCATCGTAAGGCCCAAACATCGTCCGCTACACTCAATCTGCTCACGGTTAGCTACCATAACCCGAAATTTTTTGTCACGCGTCACTGGCAGCCCCAACCTGGACACCACAGATTGATCGAGGAAGTTGTGTGTGCTGCCCCCATCAATCAAGACTGTAATATCTTGGTTTTTTAATTTACCAATCACTCGGATGGTTTGTGGGTGATTAGTTCCCGAAATTGCATGGAAGGAGATTTTCGGAATTGTTTCCGTGTTTGGTAATTCATCTACGGTATCACCGGCTTGCAATTCGTCACTGGTGGGATCGTCCTCAATCATGAAGAGTTGGGGGCGTTGGCATCTATGTCCCGGAATGAATTTTTCATCACAATAGAAGCATAAGCCTCTCTCTCGCCGATCCTTGGCTTCCTGGCTGCTAATTCTTCTAAAACCTCCTGGTGAAGTCGGGTTCGGTTTGGCGATGGGTGGTGGTCCTAAGAGGCCGACTGGTGTGCTGGGGTTGTTTTTCTGGTGCGCTGCTACTCCTGTTGTTCGAAAGGCTGAAGTGGATTTCCTATGCAGCTGGGTTCGCTCCTCTACCAATCTTGTAATTCCGATCGCATCCAGTAGTGTTTTTGGCTGTTTAATTATGACGTCCAATCGGATCTCGTCACGCAACCCTGCAATAAAACAACCAACCAAGTAGTTTTCTGGTAAGTCATCAATGCGCTGGGACAACTTCTCAGTTTGATAAATGTTGACAGTGGTGGTTTGTTTAAGGCGAGTGAGGGCCACTGAAGGATCTTCATAGTCTGTCGGTCCGAAACGATGCAGCACAGCTTTGGTGAATTCTGACCAATTGAGATGTCTCCTGTATTTACTTAGCCAACGGTGCCATTGGAGGGCATCATCTTCCAAGTGAAAAGAAGCTAGCTGAACTCTTTGTTGATGGTGGATATTCTTGAATTCGAAATACTGCTCAGCTTTATAAATCCATCCGTTTGGGTCTACACCATTGAATCTTGGGAATGAAAGTTTGAGCTGCGTGTAGTTTCGATCGGCAATTTGGATGGAATGGGAGATGTCGGGTTGTGATAAATTTCGGATGACAGGTTGGTTGGATGGAAAAGGTTCTAGTTGTATTGAATTTCGGTGGTTTGATGTTTCGGTTTGAGAAAATGAGTTTACGTCTCGTTCAGCGAAATTCTGGATGTTGACAGAACGAAAGGCCTGCAACTCAGCCACAACCGTTTGTAGGGTCGCATTCATTTGATCGATGCTGTGGTTGATGTGGGTAATGTTGTTGTTGGCTTGGGTAATGTTGTTGTTGGCTTGGTCGATTCCAGACTCGTGACGAGCCAAGGTCTCGCTCACCTCGCTTCGAAACTCCGTGTTTGTTTTCGCCCGTGTCTCCATGATCCCAAACCAGGCTCTGATACCAAATTGATGTGTATCAATTACACAAAAGAATTTGTAGAAGAGAAAGGAAGAGATTTTAAGAGGAAAGGTTTATTTTCATTCATCACATAATCAATCTCAATCGTATACCATCAGCTTTTATAGGCTTTAGGTTCGAGAGAGTTACAAGTAAATAACAAGTGAATAACAACATCCACTACTCAACATAAAAATAGGAATATGCTCCACTATGTGATCATGGAACTGCACCATCTCACACGTGGTCATGAGCACTCATGAATTCCCAATTTATCAGGAAACAACAACAAAACTAATAACTGTAAATAACCACCACAACCCACAATCAGGTATGGTTTCCTTTCCCCATGTAGCATGTATGGCACGATTCTAGCCATATCAACCCATCACGTATGTAAATTTGATTTCTTTTTTTCACGACCAAGTACTTTTGTATTAAAATAGGGACAATCAATTCATTTGTACTTTTGTACTTTTGTACTTTCTTACAACTATTTATAACAACTATTTGTACTTTTGTTAATTTCCGTCGATATTTTCATCGAATCATAATATTGTTTCTATTGATATCGATATTTCCATTCTTTTTTTTTTTTCTTTTTTTCTTTTTTAATGTTTTAGACACTCCGAAGTGGGCCTTGTTAGGGTTCAAATGTGCATCATTTCGTTTATATCTTACTATTAGTCCATCATACCATTTATATCTAACATCATCACCCAACATATATAAATTTCTTTATGGTCTTAAATTTTATTTTTCACATTTTTTAATATTTTATCATATCAATTTTTAATGCATTACAAAAAACAAAAAAAAACAAAAAAAAAATCATTGGAAATCATTTTAACTAACATATAAAGAGAATGACTATTTTACCTTCTTTCGTTAACTATTAATGGCATTTCACTAACGATAAAAGATGTCCGTGCAATTATGAGTAAAAGTTGTATATACATACAATGACATCAAATGTGGATGTACGTGAAATTCATCATTTAATAAATATAGTAAAACCTTTATAAATTAATAATGTTGGGTTGTTCAAAATTTATTAATTAATTGATAAATTAATAATTTATTAATTTAAAAAGGGTAATGCATATATAAATAATAAACTAAAAATTCAACTAATTTATGTCTTTAATCAGCTAAAAATACATTAAGTCAATAAAAAACTAATTCCATTATGCAATTAAAGCTTCAACAACTCTTCAAAAAAATTTGTTGCAGTTTGAGAATACAACTCCGGAACTTCTAGATGCACTAAGAAAAATTATATATGAGATTCAACTAGATATGAATTTCAAGAAAAACAAGCAACAATAGAGTCATATTTCAAGAAAATATGATAGTAAAATATATTTGTAATTTCAGCAAATTATTAATTTATGATATGAATGGGACCACAGATTGTATAGGGATTTCTGAAAATTTATTATCTTATCAGTTTATCGAAATCATTAATTTATCCCATTGGCCTAAGTCGGGACCGGAAAAAAGTATTACATTATAGAGATTATTAATTTATAAGCTTATTTATACTCTATTTAGTATTTATACTCATTCATCAAATAAGTTTGGGATATAGTGAACATGGCTATGGAGGTTTTGGGATTCCACGTTTTTTCCTATATTTGGACACCGGACAGATTTAGAAAAGAAATCATCAAGCTTACATGTGACATGTTTTAATTTATTCTATATAATGGTATTAATATTTTATGAATCAAAATGGTGAACACATTATATGCTTGAACCACCTAAGTCTTCCTTTGGATATTAATTTTTTTTATGGCTTGCATGATTCAAACTATTAAAGAACAAAGATTTAATGAGAAATTTTTATTTACGTACAGTTTGTATGTGCATTATATTCATATTTATACCATATAGTTAGAAATTATGGGTTTTTTTTGTTAGATTATTTAACTTTTCTTAAACTTTTATTAAGATTTCTATATTTGTTATCAAATTTTGTTAATTTTCATCGGTATTTCAATCAAATCGTAGTATCAATATTTTCGTTGATCGGTATCGATATTTTCATTCTTCTTTTTCAATATTTTAAACTCTAAAGAGTGGACCTTGTTAGGGTTCAACTATGACATCATTTCACTTATATCTTACCATTAGTCCATTAATGATAGATCATACCATTTACATCTAATATCATCATCCATATATAAATTTCTTTATGGTCTTAAATTTTATTTTTCACATTTTTTTATTTTTTTATTATTTAAAAATTATCATATCAATTTT
Organism: Acer negundo; assembly: GCA_035582765.1. Classification (NCBI taxonomy): domain Eukaryota; kingdom Viridiplantae; phylum Streptophyta; class Magnoliopsida; order Sapindales; family Sapindaceae; genus Acer; species Acer negundo. The sequence goes on from CM069243.1 coordinate 11,910,612, forward strand.
TAATGCATTACAAAAAATCATTTTAACCGACACATAAAAGAGAATAATTATTTTACCTTCTCCCGTTAAGTGTTAACGGCATCTCTCACTAACGCTAAAGGATGTCCGTGCAATTATGAGTAAAAATTGTATACACGTACAATTACATTAAATGTCTGAGGATGTATATGCTCATCATTTAATAAATATAATGATTACATTAATATTTGTGAAGAACATCAATTTTAACAGCTTTTGATGTGGAGATGTGGTTTTTTATTATTATTATTATTATTATTATTATTATTATTATTATTATAACAACAATGCTAAAATATAATTTATAAAAAAAATTAGCACAAAAACAATTTAAAAAATAAAATAAAATTAGAAACTGGTCAAACTTGGTCATTAGGGTCTATCTATATATGAAACCAAGTATAGGGTGTGTGGGGATCTCTCCACACATTGTAATTTTAAAGACGACAATCAGACGTGAGCTATGAGTGAATATGAAAACTAATTTTTTATACGCACGGTTAGTTCTGAGATTTTTGAACCTGATACGAATTACATATAAAAATAGGGACCAGACCCTTCATTTATATTTATTTGATTTTTTTTTTCACAAGTAAGTACTTCAAAATTAATATCTCAAAATCATGGTTGTATAACAACAAAATAGCAAATATGCGAGTTTTGTTTTTTTATTTTTATTTTTAATTTGGTTATTTTAATTATTTCTTCACTTATCTAGTTTTTTTTTTTTTTTAAATTGAAATATTACAATAATTTCGGGTTTAGAGAGAGGGTGAGACTCGAACCCACGATATCGTGATTTGGGCGTGATGGGCATACCATTGAACCAGGTATAACCATATTTTGGTATTTAGCTTATGGAATTAATGAATATGTCAGCCTTTGTAAATTAAACTATTCGAATTTTATTTTTTATATTAATTGAACCTAATATAATATATAAAGCTAGATATTTGGAAGCTCTAGACGGTTGACTCACCGGCAGGGTCGGCCCATAGGGGTAGCCAACCCAGCAACTTGCTGGGGCCCCCAAATGGTCCAATTTCCTTCTTCTTCTTTTGGGACCTCTGGTCCAATTTATGTTAGTTTAAGGGGTCCAATTTCAAACTTTTTATTTATTTTTTTATATTTGTTTAAATAAGGCTATATATATCTAGTTCAATTTAATAAAAATAAACATCAAAACCCAATTGAATTCTAACATATCAGACTTAGTTTTTCATCATTTGAGTCAAAATTGTCCGAGTCCAATTAAATTCGTTTTCTTGTAATTTACAAAATCAATTGCTTTTATTTATAAAATATCTGTTGAATTTAATCATCAATTTATCACCTCTCACATCTCACATATCGATGAAGAATTATTTATTTAATTTTTTTTTATGTTAATGATAATAATTTTTATATAGGCCTCAATTTTTGTTAATATCATTAAATGACTCGGATCCTCAAATGTCTAGAGACAACCTTGCTCACCGGCACCTTCAGGGCCGGCCTTGCCCTGATTAAATGTAACTTGCATTTCGTGAAGTACAATGAAGAAAATATATGACCATTTGCTTCCTCTTTTATGTATTGTCGTGTTACTAAGTCGGGCGGAGGAAACTGTAATTTCTTGTTAAGGATCATTATATATATATATATATATATATATAAATAAATCTTCAATATCCAAATTAGCTTTAATTAAGAGTAGAGAGTTGCAGAGCTACTTACGCTTGCATGGCGCCTAACAAATCTCTCTTCTTTATAATTGCTTTATTATTGTCCCTTGAAATTCACTCCATCTATGGCGTTACAGACACTAACGATGGTAATTATTATCTTATATATTCTTCTTCAATGTTACTGTTATTTATTCATCATCGGATAATCCAATTCAATAGTCTAGGATATACTTTTATAGAGAAATTTAATGTTAAACTCCAATAATAAAGAATTTGGATTTACTGCTCAGCTGATTTTTGTCTGTCCTAAATAGATCCGTTGACATATGTAATTAATGGTTGTCATTTATTTCTTTTATTTATTTCATTTAAATACAAAGTCTTATTTCCAAGTGTATTCAGCCAGGAAAAAGATCAGCATAGTAGAGGATCCTGATTCAATAATAAAAGCTTTATATGTTTCTAATAACATTGTAAAGAGAGCATATGTAATTCACATTTTGCATATGCACATGATTGAACTGTTCTTGGAAATGGTTGAGGAGTAGTACTCTTGAGTGTTTGCAGCTGCGGCTCTCCAATCTCTGAAGGATTCATGGCGAAATACGCCACCAAGCTGGTCAAAATCAAACGATCCCTGTCAGGACTGGGAAGGTGTTTCATGTAATAATACAAGGGTGAAGGCTTTGTGAGTATTATCTATGTTTTCACAAAACCGATTAGTTCTACAATTTCGATATTGTGATCAGGTTCCTGTCCTTGATTATATATCGTCTTCGATTACCATGTATATACATTATGTTTTCAGGGGATTATCAACCATGAGTCTTGAAGGGATATTAAGTGGAGATATTGGAGGGCTAACAGAGTTGACATCCTTGTAAGTACCCTTATTATTGAGTTCCCAGCAGACTTTAGATTGTTTTACGACTTACTTACGAGCACCCAGATGAATTATTATGCAGACATGAAAATCATCTCTGTGTTGTTTTGTTTTGTTAATTCAAGTTTATGAATTTATATAACCACAGGGACTTTTCTTTTAATAAAGGCCTTACCGGTTCCTTGTCTCCGCGCTTAGGGGATCTGCAAAAGCTCAATGTCCTGTAAGATCCTAACCTGGCTTATGGGCTTATGAGCTTATGAGCTTATCTGCATTGCATTCTCTGCTAAACTGACAACTTATAACATTTTTTGATCTTTTTCTTCTTTCAGAATTTTAGCAGGCTGTAGTTTTACTGGTAATATTCCGGATGAACTGGGAAACTTGGCGGATCTATCTTTCTTGTAAGAATTGCTGTGATAATAACATTAACAGATAATTCAATGAGGGATATTTTATATTTGTTCACTATGTTGAAAACTTCCTACATTTTCAGGGCTCTGAACTCAAACAACTTCAGTGGTAGAATTCCTACTTCTTTGGGTAAACTCTCCAAATTGTATTGGCTGGACTTGGCAGACAATCAGTTGACAGGATCTATCCCAGTTTCAACATCAACCTCCCCAGGATTGGATCTCCTTAAAAATGCTAAACACTTGTGAGTACTTTTTGTTACCAGTCCCTCTTCAAAGTGAAAATAAGGAACCTGTGACTTTTGCTGAGTTAATTAAGCTTACAGAAAAATAACTTTAGTTTTTATGAATATATATGCAGTCATTTCAATAAGAACCAGCTTTCAGGTACCATTGCGGCCCAACTTTTCAGTTCCGATATGGAACTGATACATGTGTAAGTTGATATCCACCCATTACTTATTATTATTGTTATTGTTGTTGTTTTTTTTTTTTTAAGTTTTTCCATCTTCAAAGTTCAAACTGTAGTAAGTTTTTAATGTCAGATTGTTTGATGGAAATCAACTTACTGGTACTATACCGGACACGTTAGGAAGTGTTCAGACGCTTGAGGTTCTGTGAGTAAAAACTCCTCCGGTTCATCTTTCTTTCTTTTTTTTGTTTTTACATTTTTGTTCTCAAATTCATCAAACTGTGCACTTTGTGAATATGCAACAGTCGGCTTGATAGAAATGATTTGTCAGGAGAGGTACCATCAAATCTCAGTAATCTTACCAACATCAATGAATTGTGAGTTTTTATTTTGAAGCATGTATGTTGCAATTTTAATATGAACATGCATACTGGTGGTTAATCAAATTTCTTCCCCATATTATATAACGTTCTGCTTCAGGAATTTAGCTCTCAACAATTTCACAGGCCCTATTCCAGACTTGAGTCTAATGAATTCCCTCAATTATGTGTGAGTCTAAACAATTTTGTCTGTTCATTTAACAAAACCTTTACTTCTTTGGAAGTGAAGAACTCTGATGAATGTTTTTCTTTACAGCGATCTTAGCAACAACTCTTTCGATCCATCAGAGGCTCCAATTTGGTTCTCAACTTTACCATCACTCAATGTCCTGTAAGTCTTTTATCTGTCACACATTAAACATTTGAAAGAACCCTGAAAATGTTGTTGAATCTCCTCCTTAGCTTCATATTTTTAAACATGTCCAGGGTTATGGAATATGGATCACTTCAGGGACGTGTTCCAGAAAAACTCTTCAGCTTCTCACAGATACAACAAGTGTAAGTTCTTGATGAAACAAAGAAGGCCATTGGAAGTTACAATGGTATAATTTCTTAATTCATTTCTTTTGAATTGTTTACAGGAAACTAAGGAACAATATGTTCAATGGCTCATTAAGCTTTGGAGACAGCTTCAGTTCACAATTACAGCTTGTTGATTTGGAGAACAACAAAATTACTTCAGTAACATTGAGTTCTTCATATACAAACACATTAATGTGAGAATATTTATCAGCCTTAATCTTCACTGTGAATAATGATGCTGTGTACTTACTATTTTTCTAATTTGTACTTCAGACTTGTCGGAAATCCGGTGTGTGCAGCTCTCCCAAATACTAGTTATTGCCAGCCTCAGCAACAATCTACAAAGCCCTATTCTACCAGCCTGGTTCAATGTGGAGGGAAATCATGTCCCGCGGATCAGAAGCTGAGTCCACAGAATTGCGAATGTGCCTATCCATACAAAGGGACAATGTATTTCAGGGCACCCTCCTTCAGGGATTTGTCCAATGTCACTTTTTTTCATTCACTTGAGATGAGTCTATGGGTGCAAATGAACCTCACTCCTGGTTCAGTTTTTCTTCAGAATCCTTTCTTCAATGCTGATGACTATCTCCAGGTGCAGCTGGCACTGTTTCCATCTCCTAGAAAAAATTTCAATGATTCAGAAGTTGAGAGCATTGGGATGGAATTGAGTAAACAAACCTACAAGCCTCCTAAGGAGTTTGGTCCTTACTATTTCATTGCTTCTCCTTATGTTTTTCATTAGGAGGAAGAGCAGCAACACGAGAAATAACACTTGATAACTTCATCAAAAAGGAGGTAATTGTTTTGTAAGGCCTTGGGATTCTATGCAATAGTGGTCGGCTATTTCTGATAATTGAAGTGATTCTGCATTTGATACTGAAATAATTTCGACCGCTTGCCCGGTTGCTGTTTCTGCTTTGAGAAATAATTCAATACATCTTGTGTATGCGCCCAACCCAAAAGTATGCAATGTGATATAAATAACCAATCACATAGTACATGCATGTTACATAGCACAATATAAGTAGGTTAGGCGCATATGCCAGGGGCACCGAAGCATTTCTCTTCTCATTTTCGTCATTTGACTTCTTTTGGTTGATGCTAGACATTCCACCTTGATCGCAACTAATGATGTGGCTATTTGACTTAGATGACATATTGACATGTATATCAATTTATCAATTGACATATCATTATTTGGAAATTAAGATCAATGTGAAATACAAAGATGAGATGTGTACGACACAACACGATATTTGCGGTTTTGGGTTAGATACTTATATTTTATTGGGTTCAAATCGTTAACGGATCAATACGTTAAACCTATTAAGTAAATAGTCGTGTTTGGGTTGAACATCTCATAATCCCCTATCTCATTTAACATAATTAAATGTCAAAGATAAATTTATAATTTATTATTATATAGAGGTAAATAACTATATTTACATTTAAATTGCTTATAGAAATATTTACAATTAAAATTTCTTCTTTCGATCAACATTCTAAATTTTAAGCTTTTAAATTTTTTTCATAGGTTAATCAGAACTTTGAGTTTTACTAGGAACCTAACTATCTAAAATTACTTTAATAAATAAACCCTAAATACTTTATTTGTGAATGGATTAATGTAATGTCAAAATTACATGATTTATAAATTAACGGGTTAAACAGGGTTTATCGGACATTTCTTTACTTTTAATGGACCATGCTTGAGTTTCGATTAGTAACATGATAAGCTTAATGTATCGTGTTACGGTTAGGTAAAAAATTAACAGTCCGTGTTCAAGTTGATGCAATCATGCAAACAAAACACGATAACTCAAAACATCTCCAATGCAAAAGTGGCTTGCATACCAATAATTGTTTGCATGACAACAATGTCAAGAGACTCGTTTCTTATGTGGCATAAAAATAGACTTAATAGACAATCAACTCAAAATTTGGTCTCCAATGCTTCCGTCTAAAACACAAATTTTTTTAATGACGTGTTCATCTTTTTTTTCTTGTTTTATTTTTTATTTTATTTCCTTACCAAAAATATATGAAAAATTAATATCAGTTTTAAATATTTACCTAGTCAACCTAAAAAATAGTTGTGCAATAGACCGTCTGAAAGTGAACTGTCATGTTGACAATGTCTAATATTTTTTGGGGTTTTTACAATTTGGTCCCAATCTAATTGGGAAAAGACACTTTTTTACTTGCTAATTGATTTTTCAACAAATTGGTCCTAAGGTTAGTAAAAAATTAGGACCAATTTGTTGTATTTTGAATTATATTAGGACCAATTAGTTGTATATTATGACCAATTTGTTGTATTTTGAATTATATTATGACCAATTTGTGGAAAAAACAATTAGCAAGTAAAAAAATGTTTTTTTCCAATTAGATTGGGACCAAATTGTAAAAACCCCCTTTTTTTTTTTTTTTTACCACTTCAGTTTGAGGTTGAATATGCACGGTTGCATTGAAGACACAATTATTAACATAACGTATATTTATCTTACGTGGTATCTCTTTTTTTCACAAGCCACGCTTGTATTGGAGATACTCTCATATTGTAACCTCTAGTCAAAAAAAAAAAAAAAGCAAAGGTTGCAACTTTGTATAAAAGGGTGCAAAACATATTATAATGCCCACCCCACCCCTACCCCTACCCCTTTCCAGATCATCTTGTTAATACCTATAGATTACGAAGTGGCATCTACTTGTATTGTCTATTTGTCTCGTACCCATTATAGCAAGCACATCATAATAATTCTTCATGATTGTTCACTAAAATATGCTAATTTGTTAAGTAACAACTAAATTAAATTAATATGGTCCAACCTTTTTTTGTTTTTTTTTATCTGAAGAATTTTCAATGGCAGGACCATTTAGTTCTGCATTGCAGTCAATCATTCAATCAGAGTTTGAATATTAACAACTTGACCCAGAAAGAGAGAGAGATGAATTGATCTGGGTCAGAGAAGAAACGGTGAACCAACAGCTTTCTGTTTCTCAAAGAATCCATTTAAATAACTTGTTCTTCACAAACTACAATGACAAAAATACATAAACCACAATAATATTTCTTGTAGCTCGTTTGTAGCTGGATCAGCATCTTGCATTTGTCTTTAATATATATTTTTTTATTATCTTAGTAATGTTAAGTAAAGTGGGACCCGGTTAAAGGGCGGAACCAAAAATTCAAGATTCAGGAGACATTAAATAAATAAATAAAAATAGGGAGGCCGAGGTGAGAAATGTCTAAAACGTAGAACTCCCTCCACCTCCATCCAGTCAAGATGAGGTTGGCTCAGTCAGCCGTAAGCCTATTGAGTTCGAGCCATATCCCTCCTGTAATTTCGAAATATCGATATAATTAGAAGACAGAAAAAAAAAAAAAAAAAAAAGTAAAGTGGGACCCATATACAACTACTATCCAACTATCTGACAATGAATTGCTTAGTGGGAAAATTATAATAATGAAGTAAGGAAGAAAGGAAGAAAGTGTGTATAAATATAGGCATTCTTGAAACACACTCAGTGTATATGATTGGGCCATCCAAAAGATGCAAAGCCGTTTGCTTGCTTAGTTTATTAGTCATCATTGTTTGGCTGGCGGAGGAAACAGGAATATATGTGCCATTTTTTTAATCTTTGTTTGACAAAGACCTGTGGTTGTGCAAACATGTTCAAAAAAAGAAAAGAAAAAGGTACCTATACGCTATAGCATTACTAGAGACAAAGAGAAAAGGAAGAATTATGGATTATGTGAACAAAAAGCTATGATGATGGCATTTGCTAGTTAGTGGAGAGAGAGAGAGAGAGAGAGAGAGAGGAGATAATGGCTTTAGATTGACTTTCAAGACAAGGAAAATCAAGCCCCTGTTCATATTTCTTCATGGTGGTGTTGGTGGTGGTGAGGTGATCTTTTAATATTCAAAGTGGCATGAGAGAAGTTGAAGCAGGCTTTATGGCGCCTATTATCAGATTGCTGCTCATCTTCATTGCTCTCTTTAGCTTCCAAGTTCACTTGATTTATGGCATTACAGACCCTCATGACGGTAATGTTACATAGCTTGTCAACAACATCTAGCAAATTTGATTATGTCAATGGAGAAATGTGAAAAAAATTTGATGTCAAACTACATTTAGTAATTGCTTGGTTTTGTTAATGTTAACTCACATACATTTTTCATATGGATGTTGCAGCTGCTGCTCTTCAATCTTTGAAGGATTCATGGAAAAATACACCACCAACTTGGGGAAAATCAAATGATCCCTGTCAAGACTGGGAAGGAATTATGTGTAACAATTCAAGAGTGACAGCTCTGTGAGTCTATATTTCATAAATTTCTATATGTTAGAAAATTAGATCTGTTTGATTAAATTTTTGTTTTATCTCTTTACATTATGCTTTCAGGGGATTATCAACCATGAGTCTTGAAGGGAAATTAAGTGGAGATATCGGAGGGCTAACAGAATTGATATCCTTGTAATTAAGTTTCCTTCTTGTTTTGTATAGAAAGTTTTCTATGTGTTGCATCATCATTGTTGTTCGTCTCATTTGTTATGAATATAAAGTTTATGAATTTATTTCATCACAGGGATCTTTCTTTTAATAAAGGCCTAACCGGTTCCCTCTCTCCGCGAATAGGAGATCTGCAAAAGCTCAGTATCCTGTAAGATCCTAACCCGACTTTTTAAACAAGCTCGTATAATTTGATCAACTGTAATGTTTTGTTTTTCTTTCTTTCAGAATTTTAGCAGGCTGTAGTTTCACTGGTAATATTCCTGATGAAGTGGGAAATTTGGAAGAACTATCTTTCTTGTAAGAATTGCTATGATAATACACAATTCAGAAGGCTTTTAACATTGTTCACTTTACTGAAAAATACCTACATTTTCAGGGCTATGAACTCAAACAACTTCAGTGGTAGAATTCCTCCTTCTCTGGGTAAACTCTCAAAATTGTATTGGTTGGACTTGGCAGACAATCAGTTGACAGGATCAATCCCAGTTTCAACATCAAACTCCCCAGGATTGGATCAACTTAAACATGCTAAACACTTGTGAGTACTTTTTGTTACCAGTCCATATTCAAAGTGAAAATAAGGAATCTGTGACTTCTGATGAGTTAATTAAGCTTATATATACACCAAACTGACAGAAAAATAAGTTTAGTTTTTATGAATATGCAGCCATTTCAATAAGAACCAGCTTTCAGGGACCATTTCGCCACAACTTTTCAGCTACGATATGGTACTAATACATGTGTAAGTTGATATCCACCCACCCTTTAGTAGTTTAGTTATTGTTATTATTATTATTTCATCTTCCAACTGTTATTAGTTTTTCAATGTCAGATTGTTAGATGGAAATCAACTTACTGGTACTATACCGGACTCACTAGGAAGCGTTCAGACTCTTGAGGTTCTGTGAGTAAAAACTAAAAACTCCTCCAGTTCATCTTCTCATTTTTGTTTTTACATTTTTGTTCTCAAATTCATCAAATTGAACACTTTGTCAATCTGCAACAGTCGGCTTGATAGAAATGATTTGTCAGAAGAGGTGCCATCAAATCTCAATAATCTTACCAACATCAATGAATTGTGAGTTGTTTTTTTTTTTCTTAAACATATCTGTAGCTGTTTTAGTATGATCATATTAATGGTTAATCAAATTTCTTCCCCATATTATATAATGTTTTGCTTCAGGAATTTAGCTCACAACAATTTCTCAGGCCCTATTCCAGACTTGAGTCTAATGAATTCCCTCAATTATGTGTGAGTCTAAACAAGGGACTAAACACTTTTTTCTCTTCAATTAACAAAACCTTTTCTTTTATAGTAATGATGAACTCTGATCAATGCTTTTTTTTCTTTACAGGGATCTTAGCAACAATTCATTTTATCCATCAGAGGCTCCAATTTGGTTCTCAACTTTACCATCACTCACCACTTTGTAAGTCTTTTTATCTGTCACTTTGAAAGAAACCTCAAAATGTTGTTGAATCGCCTTCTTAGCTTCATATTTGTAACATGTCCAGGGTTTTTGAATTTGGATCACTTGAAGGACGAGTTCCAGAAAAACTCTTCAGCTTCTCACAGATACAGCAAGTGTGAGTTCTTGATAAAACAAAGAAGACCATTAAAAGTTACAATGGTATAATTCTCAATTAATTTCTTTTGAATTGTTCACAGGAAACTAAGGAACAATATGTTCAATGGCTCATTAAGCTTTGGAGACAGCTTTGGTTCACAATTACAGCTTGTTGATTTGGAGAACAACCAAATTACTTCAGCAACATTGAGTTCTTCATATACAAACACATTAATGTGGGACAATTTATAAGCCTTAATCTTCACTGTGAATAATGATGTTGTGTACTTACTAGTTTTCAAATTTGTACTTCAGACTTGTCGGAAATCCGGTTTGTTCAGCTCTCCCAAATACTAATTACTGCCAGCTTCAGCAACAATCCACAAAGCCTTATTCTACCAGCCTGTCTCATTGTGGAAGCAAATCGTGTCCTGCCGATCAGAAGCTCAGCCCTCAGAGTTGCAAATGCGCCTATCCTCACGAAGGAACAATTTATTTCAGAGGGCCCACCTTCAGGGCATTGACTGATGTCAATTTATTTCATTCACTTGAGATGAGTCTATGGGTGGGATTGAAACTCACCCCTGGTTCAGTTTTTCTTCAGAATCCTTTCTTCAATATTGATGACTATCTCCAAGTGCAGCTGGCACTCTTTCCTTCCCCCGGAAAGTATTTCAACAGATCAGAAATTCGGAGGATTGGATTCGAATTGAGTAATCAAACCTACAAGCCTCCTAAGGAGTTTGGTCCCTACTATTTCATTGCTTCTCCTTATAATTTTCCAGGTAATTTAAACAAACTCATATTTACTATCAATATTGAGCATGTTATTGTTGGGTCATTTCCTATCGGCATAAACTTTTAAGTGTTACTAACATGTATTAGAGCCTTGGTTGTCGGTCTCAAGGGTGTTTTAGAGTGCTTAAATACTATTGTTGGGTCTTTTCCTATCGGTTTAAGCTTTTAGAATGATGAATTAACAATAAAGACACAAATACGTTTCAGATGCGGGTAAAGGTGCTGCTATTAGCACTGGTGCAATAGCTGGAATATCTGTTGGAGGTGCTGTTCTGGTTCTAGTCCTCGTGGGACTTGGCATATATGCTATTCAGCAAAAGAAACGTGCAGAAAAGGCCATCGGGTTGAGTAGACCATTCGGTAATTTACATTTCGAATCATCATTCTCTCGTAGTCTAAATTGAGTAGGTAATGATGCAGGCATTAATATGTCAGGTTACATGAGTAATTTTTTTCTGTTTTGCAGCTTCCTGGGCACCAAGTGGAAAAGATAGTGGTGGTGCACCACAATTGAAGGGAGCAAGATGGTTCTCATATGAGGAACTTAAAAAGTGCACAAATAATTTCTCTGATAATAATGAGATAGGTTCTGGAGGTTATGGCAAGGTAAAAATCCAAGCTAAGATTCTGATATTTCTAATCTTGATACAGCATCTAAGTTTTGATCAACATTTGATATTTTTCCGGCTCTCCAGGTATATCGAGGAATGCTCTCCGATGGGCAAGTAGTGGCTATCAAAAGAGCTCAACAAGGATCAATGCAGGGTGGGAATGAGTTCAAGACAGAAATCGAATTGCTTTCGAGAGTTCATCATAAGAATCTTGTCGGCCTTGTGGGATTTTGTTTCCAGGAAGGAGAACAAATGCTTGTTTATGAGTATTTGTCCAATGGAACACTTAGGGAGAGCTTGTCAGGTAATAATTTGAACTGTACTTGAACTAGCCCAACAGGCAGGTTTTTTGTGCGTGTTAACTTAAGACCATGGTGTTGTTTGTATGGTTCCTAGGGAGATCCGGCATCCATCTCGATTGGAAGAGGAGACTCCGCATTGCTCTTGGCTCGGCTAGAGGACTAGCTTACCTACATGAGCTTGCAAATCCTCCTATTATCCACAGAGATGTAAAATCCACCAACATTCTGTTGGATGAGAACTTAACAGCTAAGGTCGCGGATTTCGGCTTGTCTAAGCTTGTATCAGACAGTTCCAAAGGACATGTTTCAACTCAAGTGAAAGGCACATTGGTAAGCATAAGCTCAATCAACATCTTTTATCCATAATTTAGTATGTTTGGATCAGAACTAACTTCTAGATCTACTACTTGTTTGTTAATTAATGTCTCCAGGGTTATCTCGATCCTGAATATTACATGACACAACAGTTAACTGAAAAAAGTGATGTGTATAGTTTCGGAGTAGTCATGTTAGAACTCATAACAGCAAAACAACCAATCGAGAAAGGAAAATATGTTGTTCGCGAAGTAAGGACGATGATGGATAAGAACGATGAAGAGCATTATGGATTAAAGGAGATTATGGATCCAACTATTAGAAACATGGTACTAATAGGTTTCAGAAAGTTTGTGGAACTGGCGATGCAATGCGTTGAAGAATCAGCCTCAGAGCGCCCAACGATGAGTGAAGTGGTCAAGGCAATCGAGACGTTTCTACAAAACGATGGGATGAACACAAACTCAACTTCAGCATCATCTTCTGCCACAGATTTTACTGGTTCAAAAGGTGTTTTAACACATATTTATGGTGATGCTTTGCCTAAAAAGGAAGCCAATGACTTTGAATACAGTGGTGGATACACAGTTACTGCTAAATTGGAACCCAAGTAGCTAGCCTAATAAGCTTTTCTTGTCAAATTTTTTCTTTGATTTTTGATTTGTTAGAGAAATTTGTGTTGATGTACAAGAGAAATGTTGTATGTTTTATGATGTATTATGAGTAATGAATGTTTGTCAGAGGCAAAAAAAAATTATTTTGCTGTGGGATAAAAAGATCTAAACATCACAGTAAAGTCATTAGGCATTTTTTTTTCTTATGGTTGTTATATAATATGTGTTTCAGAATTCTGACCAACCAAATTGATGAAATCCCACTAGTCCAATTCAAATGATTCAATTTTTGTTGGGTTAGTTGATGAATTAGGAAGATTGAATTGGATTTCAACTTCTAACTTTCAATGTAAGTAACCAGACATAATAGTGATCATTTATGGCGTGCTACACAAGTCAATCTTATAAAAATTGTTGGGTAAGATTGTTAAAACTAGTAATCAATTGCATGGAAAATGGTACACAAGTTGGATTTGGTGAGGCTGCACTTATACATAAAAGAGGCATAAAGGGGTTTCGAGTGTTCAACAAACAACAACTTAACAACTTGACGATAGACATCTCATTTTTGTATCCCACTTTACATCAGAGTAGAAAACAGCGAAGTATCATTTATTAGAGAAAATTGAGAATTATTAATACAGTAACAAACAGTGTCTTATCATATTCTTGATATACATCACAAACTTTCCTTAGGCTGATCGAGTGTTAACACTTAACACTACTACTACTTATTATGCTCCTTTGGTGGCTTCACAATAACAATGGGACACATTGCATGATGCGCACAGTAGTCACTTACACTGCCCAGAAATGCTCTGCCAACAATAAATATAAACAATGTTAATTAATGAGCAGATGGATATATATATATATATATATATATGGTGATCGAGTTGTTAATCACCTTTTGATCTTGCCGAGGCCACGGCTTCCTACAACAAGGAGATCAATGTGCATTTCTTCTGCAAGCTCACATATCTTGTCCTTTGGATCCCCTTCAACTATCAGAGTTTCTGCTTTCACCTGCACTTATTATTTTTTTTTTTCCAAATTATCTCATCACAATATTATACCTACAACTTTGATCTCTGTAAATATCTAATTAATTACTAGGATGGTATTATTATTATTATAGGTGCCGATATTGAAACCCTTAAATATGATAAGCACACCCATATTTTAATAAAAATTTTAATTACAAAAATATCCTATTAGGAATTTACCAATAAGGATAAATTGGTTTAATTAAAAATAAATCAAATACTATGTACACCCATTAACTACATCTATATCTTCAACTATATCATTTTATTTATAAAAAATAAAAAATAAAAATAAAAAAATAAAAAATAAAAAATTAAATCCTAATTCTATTTTAAGTATCAAAATCTCCGATTATCATCCTATTTGACATAAATTTTATGCATTGTAGAGAGTATTGTTGCTGCTGATATAAGAATTCAAATTCTTGCAGATCATGTTAAGTTTATAGACATCATCGGTGAGAAAGGGAAGTTTGAATAGGTAGGTTTCATTGTCAAAGACTTTGCAGGAGTTATCGAACAAATTTGATTACAAATTTGATTTGAAGCTTGATGATTGTAGATCAAACAAGTAATCATTTTATTTTTATTTTTAGTTTTAGTTTCTTTGTTTGTGAGAGAATGCTTGAAGTGAAAATAATATTTGGAAGTCAAGAATTCGAAATAGAGAAAACTTAACAACTTGAAGTAGAGCTTCTCGAAATTTAAGAATTTAAGAATTCTCCATACTGTATTTTCAAGCTTGGAAAACTTAAAAAATTATCATTTATGAAATTGGGTGTGTTAATAACTTAGGAGAACTTATAAATAAATTGTATTAAAATTAAAACATTCATTTAAATAAAGTTACTATTTGCATTAAGATGGATGTTTAAGTAATGTTTTAATTTTAAATTTTAGACATGAGCATATTTATAAATATGGATGTGCTTATCATATTTATAGATGTTAATATCCGTAGCCTATTATTATTTGACTAATAACAATAATTTCTAAATATGATAAAACAAATGAATATGGAAATTGGGAAGGCTGTAGTAAGTTACCATCTTATCCTTGCACATTTGTAATGCCCTGGCCAGTAATGCTGTAGCCATTTCTTCTTTGGCTTTTTTGACAGATTCCACCACCGTAAACGCTCCTCCATAAAATGCTGTATGTCCAACCATTTTTTTGTATTTACTAATTAGAAAGAAGTAGTAACAATTCTACCAATATTAACAACTCAAATAGTTAATAGCTATGTGCAGAATAACTTACTTACTGTGACTCAAGCATGGAATAAATTCATTCATTTCAAATGGCAGCAGCATTAATATTCAATTGAATAAAACATTAAATTTGAACGCATCCAACATAAAGCTGGAGTAGCTCAGTTGGTTAGAGCGTGTGGCTGTTAACCACAAGGTCGAAGGTTCAACCCCTTCCTCTAGCGATTTTTTTTTTTTTTTTTAAAAACAAATTTCGAATTTGAAGAGAAAAACAAGGTTCAATACTTCAATTACAGGCTTACAGCTACTATACAGGAAATATATATATATATATATATATATAGTTGTTGGATTTCAATCAAATGATTTGCAAAAATCAAAGATTTAAAAAAAGATACCGACTTGCAGAACCTGGTCCAGCAGGGAAGAAATATTGTTGAAAAGGTTCCTGTACATGAACCATCGTCAACATCCCGGCTTCAGGTACTACTCCCGCTATACCGTACAGATTATCAAGGACCCACTTGAGTGCCACGAAACTCTCCTTGCTGTCATCAATCGCCACCATCACCTTCATCCTCATCAACGGCTGCTGCTGCATCGCTGCACTTGCATCTCTCGTCTCCTCCATCACAGTAATATATATCACTACCCGATTTCTAGGCTTGCTCTGCCTGCTGACAATGATTGCCTTTATTATATTTATATTTAGATATGTTCAAGTGAATTCATCATTCGAAGACGTGTAAAGTATTATGTATTCAAGTGTTTCGGATTGACACGTGGTATCTATGCAAATGATACGGTCCAATTGCTGCATGCAATTAAGCGGCACCGCCTATTATTAGGAGTGCAAGTTGGCTTACCCGGTAAGTATTACCTTTCACCTCAAGTGTTGATACGTTGTCAACATTTTAAAGTGGGGGTAATACTTACCTCTAGTTAAGGGGGTGAACAAAGTTACACTCTATTACTATTGAAGTTTCTGATTGTTAAAGTGAGTCAAATAAACTCTATATAAATTATTTTGAACAGCGATAAATTCTGTTCATGTCATCTCGTGTTGAAATATGCACAGCAATAAATGTTTTACATTAAAAGTCTAATATTTAAAAATAGCCTACCTTTTCATTTTATTTACAATACAAATCAATAACTAATTTCCTAGAATGTCATTCTTTATTTCATATCATTTTTTTATAAAAAAAATTAATAATAATATCATGTCTATAGTTTGTGTTGTTACTTTACGACTCTACAACTTTTTTTTTCTAGCAGCTCTATTACTTTATTTTTAATTTTTTTATTAAATAATTTAATCGTATTGGATTAAATTTTTATATATAACTTCTTTTATTTGAATTTCTTTTTCAATACTTG
Source organism: Acer negundo (assembly GCA_035582765.1). Classification (NCBI taxonomy): domain Eukaryota; kingdom Viridiplantae; phylum Streptophyta; class Magnoliopsida; order Sapindales; family Sapindaceae; genus Acer; species Acer negundo. The sequence continues at coordinate 11,927,274 of CM069243.1, forward strand.
TTTGTGTAGTTCTCACGATTTTCAAACATAAGTTGTCTTCTCAGTTCTCACCATTGTTACAACTATATCTAAGAGCCAGTTTGGTAATGCTATAACTTTTATAATAATCACTGTTAATTGTGTTGAAGGCAGGGGCATACCCAGGATTTTTTGTTAGGGTGGGCTAAAACAAAATTATACAAAATTTGTTTTTATTCCATTGAGATGAATAAGAGAAACTTGAACCCCTATCCCCAACATTATAGGAAACTAGATGCACTTTCACTCCGTAGTTTTTTCTTGGCTTTGAATATATAGTTGTTTGACATTGTAACATAAAATTATTACACAGTTTTGTTAACAATAGTAATTTATTTAAAGAATACTCTTCTAATAAATATTTAGACGATAATAATTTATTTATAATTAATAAATTAATTTAATATGTATATCAATATTGGTGTCATTTGAAAGATCTGGATGTGCAGATCTTTCAAACAGTATATATTTTTAAAATATATATTGTTATAATTAAGTATGAAATAGATAAATAAAGAATTTTAAAATTTTTAAAGATATTGATGTTATATTAAAAAATAATAATAAATAAAAAAAAAAAAAAAAGACCTAGGATCTTCAACGCGGAGCACTCTCTTACAAAATGCATTAATTTGGCATATACAGTGATACTCTAACGTCTCTACTTAATAAAATGATACTCTAATTAACGAATTTAAAGCTGAAGCACTGTATCATCAATTTGATATATTATTATTATTTTTTTCAAATTGCTGACCCGGCTATAGCTAGGGTCAGCCTCCATTACCATCTGCCTCTAGCTGAAGGAATAATTAGCTGTGATTAATTATATTTTTAAAACTACTGTATAACTAAAAAATAATATACATGTGTTTGGTAATTTTATTACAAAATTGTTGAGAGTAGTTACAATGACTACAATACACATGATTTTATAACCCAACTTATTTTTTTTTCAATAATTATATATATTAAATCAACGGTCCTGTTCTTATCAGGGCTTCCTTATATAACTTTATCAGAATATTAAATGTGAGTCACTCATTTATAAAAGTGATTTGACAAGTGCATACATATCAAGTCAAAGTATGTGAAACGAGTGGCTCACATCCAATATCCTTATATAATTCTATCAGGGCATCCTTATATGAAAATTTCCGATTAAATCAATATTTCGGTAGAATATTTAAATTAGAAAAAAAAAATCCATAAGAACAATTAATTTTTTTTTAAAAGATTTTATAAATCAAATCAATATTTAAGTAGAATTATTAATTTTGAGATGAAATAAGGCATATAAATGATTTTAAATTGATTCCATAAGAATAATGATGATATTTTAAAACATTCATTAAATACTGAAATAAATTATTTTATAATCACTTTCAAAAAATAACATATCACCTGCTTCTCAAAATCACTGTCAAAACTTGTCAGATTATCATTTAATCACTTTTGAAAGTTTTACCAAATATATATATATATATATATATATTTTTTGTCAAAATTATAAAATAAGTTGATTTTAAGTTTTTAAAAGCAATACCAAATAGACCCTAAGTAATTTTTTAATTGATTTTAATATTAAATAATTTTATTGTATTGGGTTAAATTTCTATATTTAATTTTTTTACTTAATTTCTTTTTCATATCTTGTATATGCAGTAAACACCAATTCTCACCATTTTCAAACACAAGTTGTCTTCTCAGACCTAATGGAACTATAGAAAAAAAAATTTGTAGAGTCGTAGAGTAATAACACAAACCACAGACCTGATATATATATATATTAAAAAAATTGATATTAAATGAAGAATGACAATTTAGGAAATTAGTTGTTGGTTTGTATTGTAAATAAAATGAAAAAAGTAGACTATTTATAAAAGATAGATTTTTAATGTAAAACATTTATTGTCGTCCACATGTCAATACAAAAACAAAGAGTTTGTTGAGAGAGTGGGTTGAGAGAGTGAATTTAGTACTCCTCCACAACAAAAGCACCTCCTTATGGAATATGGAATGACAAAGAAAATATATATTATTAATTTTAAATTTTAATCGTATAATTATATTGTGAAATTCAAGTACAAAACATTTTTTTAAACTATTATAATATTTCAAGAATGGAGGAGATAGCATTACTTTATCTTCTTTTTTTTTAAAGGCAAGATAGCATTAATTGAAGCCACGACCTTTTGAATGTATGTGTCAAAGACTTACATGAATCAACCTCAGTTTGTCCTTTTTCTCTTTTATTTGGTATGTCAATATATGATTTTTTTTTTATTATTAAAAAAATATGTGGGTGTAAAAGGTTTTACTACTAGGTTAACCTCATCATGTTGATAAAACATATCATATAAACAGCTAAAACGATGCATCTTGTGTATTATATACTTTGTTATTAAATATTAATATCATAATTAAATCATTCAATCTATCTATAACATTTTTCCTTTAAAATGTTAAATTCTGTGGTCTAGAATTCAAGCCATTATCAATGAACAATTTCATTATCTCTTGAATAAAGTAGAGGATTAAAATACAAGTCGCATTTCTCCATAATGATTGTGGTAGACAAAATAGCACAGCTCAAATAGTAACCAGGCTTTTATTGATCTAGACTGCTGACAAACCCAAATATTTTATATGAATCGGGCTCAATCATAGGCCCAAGAGCAAGTGCAAACCTTGACTAAGTCTACAAAGACCAAGTCTGTGATGTTGCTCAACTGTCAACAAATTCAAGGATATTCAGTTTACAATATCATATCGAGATCAAAGGGATCAAGCTTTAGTTGCTTTACGTCTCCACCTCCCAACACCTATAAAAAGCCCTCACTATTTCATAAAAGAGGAGAATATTTCTAACTCCCACGTGAGAAAACAAAAGGCATAATGAGGTCATCTCAGTTCAATGTAATACAATTATATCACATTCTACAAGGCCACTCGGCCAATACACATTCAACAAGTCCATTCGACCTGAACAAGTCCATTCGACCTATTTCATCTCAATTCAATTAATTATTACTTTTTGCAACTCCCTTTATCGACTCGCAAAATTGCATTAATTGCTACAATTCTCTCTTTCAACATGCTTGGGATTCGACACCACTTTGATTTTTCACCTCCATACTAATATTAGTCGACTCAACTGGTATTAGTCCACTTAACATTCACCTAATACTCAATAGTCTCCATATTATCATCATCTCACTCGACTCAGATTCGTTCGACTGGATCTTCTTCAACATCACGCCTCCATCCTAACATATATCAATATTCACCATATTAATTTTATTCGACGACAACCTTGTCTCTTCTCCTCCCAACAATTTAATTTGCTAAACGCTCAGCCCAAGCGAACATAAGGCTCTCCGAACAACACCACCAAGGACTCGACCAACTTTATTTACGGTTTGATTTAGATTTATTTAGGTTAATTGTTGATTTGAAATTATTTTATTTATTGATTAAATTATCTAACTCGAGTATCGAAGAGTCCCTAACGGGACACCCCCCTCTCCGTTCTACCTTCTGTTTTTTTACAGAATCTCGTAACGCATGACCTACTAATTTTCGCTATACCATTGTCAGTGCCCACCGATTTACGAAAGTTCAATTGGAGATTTTCGGGCTCTTTAATGATATTTTTATCTATCTAGAAATTAAAGGCCCATTTGTTAACCTTATTGAAACAATTCTTTAAAAAATAATAATAATAAAAAAAAAAAAAAAAAAAAACGCATTCCTTGGGAATTTTTTTTTTAAGTGCTATGAGGCCCGTCGAATTGGCTAATAAAACCTTGATTTCTATAAATAGCCTACTGTATTTAAAAAAAAAAAAAAAATCTCCATCAATAATTGATGGCATAAATTTCTCTCACACAAAAGTAGTGACAAAGTCAATTTCTAAATAAGAACAAATATGTTTGTAATTGTAAGAGTTATTTGATGAAATCTTTAAAAGATAATAACCCTTTGTTCTATAAGTTTAAAAACTCAAATGACTCGTTTAGTGTGCGAGATATGATATGATTATTTTTTATGGGATTAGATTGGATGTGATAGGATATGATTGGATTAAAATTAATGTTGTGATGTGTTAAAAGATAAATCATAAACTGATAATATGATAACTCCAATTGATACTTGTAATAATTTCTAGCGGAAAAAAATAATTATTTAGTAAGACATTGGTTTTTGCATTCATGTATTGTATTTCACCGAAGGAAAATAACTCAGCTACAGTTCCATTTAATAAATTATTGTTTTTACCAAAAATCTTTATCACTTTTTGAAATATATATATATATATATATATTGAATCTCTCATAAGAGATCCATTATTTTAATCTCGGTGAGGACCTTGATGAAAATACATTGATTTTAATGAATTTTGATCTGGATATTTATGTGGATGATGAGTTCGTTGAAATCTACCTATGAACAAAATTTGAGGATTTTTCGAATACAATAACTAGCTATTTTTCTTGAATTTTTATATATTTTGACTATTTTCCGATGCCAATAGATTTAATAAAATTTGGATAAATAGTTATAGTGCTCGTAAAATTCTCAAATTTTGTTCACATGTAGATTTCATTGAACTCATCATCCACAAAAATATTTAGATTAAAATTCATTAAAATCGATGTGTTTTCATCATGGTCATTACCGAAATTAAAATAAGGGATCCCCATGAAAGACTCACTATATATATACAGTTTTTCTATTATCAGTTCGAACTGATATAAAATATATCAGTTTCTTATATATGGGTCATTGAATTTAAAAGATATAGCTAAGTCAAAGCATTTAAATCCAATGACCCACATGCAAGAAGCTAATATATCCTATATCAGTTCGAACTAACAACAGAAAAACTATATATCAGCCTTTCTATTGTCAGTTCGAACTGATATAAATACATCAGTTCCTTACATGTGGGTCATTGGATTTAAAAGATGCAGCTAAGTCAAACTTTCAAAACATTTAAATATAATGACCCACATGCAAGGAATTGATATATCTTATATCAGTTCGAACTAATATATAAAAACTATAAATATATGTATAGACTTTCTCATGTCAATTCGACCTAATAATAATAAAAATTAGGACGAACCATCACAACCTTTGGATTCATCCAAGGGATAATTTTTTTTTTTTTTGAATTAAAATATAAAAGCAAATTAAAATTATCTCTCATAAACATTAATTACCTTATTAAAGCTTAAGATTGTTTTTTTTCTCTCTCTTCCAAAACCTATCTCTCATAACTCTCAACTCTCATTCAGATTCTCTTTGTCAAATCCGAGTGATTCTTTGGCAATCTCCAACAAATTCTTTAAAAAAAATTCTTAAGGAGGAAAATGAAAAAAAAAAAAAAAAATGTCCACCTGTAACAAATTATCAATGAAAATGTTTTCAAAAATTCATCATGTTAAATATTTTATCAATTCAAAGGGGAAATATCAACACAAATACACATTTACAAGCCTGGATTGGTCCGTAAATTGTATTATTTACGGACCATATACAAGTCTCATAGTTTTTGTGTTTAATCTTATTTAATATATTAAAAATTGTTATTTATTGCTAACTACAACTTTAATTAATGGATTATTATTAGTTCTAAGGACTGTGCTCCTCTACCGACTTCAATTATTTCCTAACATATACCAGGATGTCGACACGTAGCCATTAAAAACATGGATGGTTAAGATTGTTTTTACTTTTTTTCCCTCTCTAGTGCCAAACGATGTCGTCTTCCTTACCAAAATACATAGCCCCAGAAATCTGAAACTACAGTTCGCCATTTCCTGAGCCGCCCAGCCCGCCATTTTTGTTGCTCTCACCTTTGCATACATACTTTTCTAGTTTTACCATCGAAAGCTTTTCAACGACAATAATCCGAAATTCAGTTAACGGTGATAGTTGGGGCAAGAACTCTTTCAGAAGGTATTCTTTCATCTTCTATAAATTTAAAATTCTCACTCTTTATAATTAATCAAATAGTGACCGTAATTAATTCATTGACATGTAATGGACTAATGTTACTAAAAAGGAAAATGTTTATTTTTTATGTATAGAATTTAGATTTTATAGCAAAAAGTTTTTGAGTAGAATCAACCATAAGGGATATTATTAATTTCCCCCTTGACGTTTGCATCAACGTTGTTTTACCCCCTTTATTTTTAGAATTAGTCATTCCAACCCCCCCCCCCCCCCCCCCCCATACTGTTATCTAGCTGTTAAAAATGATGGTTTGACTGTTAAGTTTAAGTGGAGTTTGGTAAATTGAGAAAGGAAATACCATTTAAATGATAGTTTTACCCTTAAATATAATCAGAAATAACCATTTGACCAAATGTATCCATTAAAAAAAAAACAATATTTTTAAAAACATAAAACATCTTTAAAAAAAAAAAAAAATCAAGCCCATCACCAGAAACCACCATTTTCATCAAGCCCCAAACCTCAATCATCCACCATTATAACCACAAAACTCATAAACACCATCATCACAAACACCAACCCAAAATCAAACCATCATTATTATCATCACCACCACCACCATACTGCCTTCACACTATATTCACAATCAAACAAACAAAAAATTGCAATCTCTGTCTCACACAAACCACCATCATCTCTCTCACTCTCTCACACACACCACAACCAAACCGCCATATCTTTCTCTCACACACAACTAGGTTCGAATCGGATCTGGGTTCGATTTAAAATCGACCACCAACCCCAAACAAAATCCAAATCAAAAACCCCAAACCCCAAAGGTACCACCCTTAAGATCGTCGATGTCTTCTGAATCGAACCGATCGAAGCCAACTAAACCATCTCTTATTGCCACTGATTCCCCTTTTCTCTTTTCACTTTCTTTTGGCCAATTGCGGTTTGTGTTGTAGTGGAGAGCGGATGGGTTTAAGTTTAGTGGAGACAGAGACGTAGTTTGAGTGGTGGTCGATCTCCTCACTGGGTATTTTGGGGTAGTCGCCAGCGAGGAGAGACTGGGTTTTTGGGTTTGGGGTTGAGAAGATTTCAACGTTGGATTTGAGCGTTAGGTTTTACTTTTTGTGATATTTTTTTCAATTCTTTTCAGACTAGAACTAATTATGTTGTATTTGGCGTTGATGATGTTGGGTGATAAGGTTTGGGTTCTGGTAAGGTGGTAGAGGTAGTGGTGTATGGGAGATGGAATGGAGTTGGGTGATATGAGGTTTTTGGGTTTCTAGAATTGCTTTTGGTGAATTTTTTTTTCAACAACGAACTATTGATGTTGTGAGGTTGCTGATAGGGAAAAAAAAGTTGGGTGATAAGGTTTCTAGAAATAATTTTAACTAAAGCATTGATTCTACTAGTTTTTTTTTTCTTTAAAAAGTGGTTCTACAAGGCTTTGATTCTAGAAACTTGTTTGTTTTTTGTTTTGATTGATTTCATTTTTTTGGGAATTTTTTTTTTTTGTGAAGATGAACCGATGATCGATGATTTGGGTTTTTTTTAGGACAAAAAATAATATTTCCAGTTTTGTAATAACTCAAGGGTAATTGTTTCTTTTCACTTTCAGTTGGTGTCAAATATAACTTTTCTAACGGATTATTAACGGTATGGGAAAAAATGGCTAATTCTGAAACTAGAAGGGGTAAAACGATGATGATGCAAACATCAGGGGGGGGGGGGGGGGAATTAATAATATCCCCAACCATAACCATAACCATAACCATAATCATTATTATGTTTCAGTGGTGTTACTTTTCTTTAGTCTTGATTGGTTTTCTTTAGGGTTTCTAGTGGTTTGTTTGCCCGACCTTTGTTGCTTTATTGGGGCCTTGCCTTGTTTTCCTCTGTTTTTTCAATATATTGAGCTAAAAAAAAAAAAAAAAAAAAAAAAAAAAAACCATTATTGATTGTTTGTCTCAGTGAGAAAGTTGTCATCAAGCACGTGAAGTTGTTGCTTTAGCTAATTGGCTTGAATAAACACAAAAAAATTTATGAGGTGAGACCTCTTCGATATATGTTTAGTTATCCTCTAGTGACTTTGGATATAAATAAAGTGGTCCTATTGACTTAAATTTTACAATTTGACAATTAATTATTGTTGTATTTTAAAATTCAATGTATTTGTCTTTGGGCCAGAATTTCTATATAAATTTTTTTGTGGGTTATTTTATGCTTATGATATATACATACTTTCATAAATCTGATTACCTCTTGAAGAGGTCACTTGGTGATGATATTAATTCTGGTTTGTATATGATGATAGTTGGTGGTATTGCAAACCAGTTATTTGAGATTTTTGCTAGTTTTATCACCAGAAGCTTGTTACATGACCATTTATTCCATGTCTGATGAATCTGTTATAAAAATTGAAGCATTCATTTTATATTTTATTTTATTTTCTAATTGTTTCATGTATAATAATCCCTTTTGAAATGGTTGCCGATGGCATTGGTTTAAAGTGTTTAACTGAAAAGTTTAAGCTTATATGTGTTTGGAGTTTGATAGTAAACAATCGGCTTATGATTTTTATAATACATACGGGCGGAGTATGAGATTTGGTATTAGAAAAGACATATTTGATAAGAATAAGCTTACTGGTGAATTCACTTTAAGGATATTTGTGTGTTATAAAGAGGTTTTCGAATGAAAGATAAGCGAGATGTTTTGACTATGAAACCTAGAGCAGAGACAATGATTGGTTATAGTGCTCATTTGAGTATAAAACTTGATGGTAATATTCATGAGAAAGACATTGAATATCTATATATTAATGTTGAAGTAGAATGTACTCAAGATTCTAATCTTGTGAAAGCAAAAAGGCTGAAGAAAAAGAAGACATATTGAGGACGACATAGATTTAATAGTGGTTTTGGATAAGGTATTGGCATAAAAGAAGAAGTCATCTAATCTTTCACCACACTCTCAATCATCGACGGTAAAATACTTTTACACATAATAAATCTATTAATTAGTTAAATCAAGTGTACAATTGAGAAGTTGTGTTAGTTGTTATGATAAATAGTTGTGTTAATTCTAAAAGTTCTAACAAGTACATAATGTATAGGCTTCTATCCAGTTGTTTCCTGTGATTGGTAGCAATCTTCATTCATCAATGGTCTATAATTCATTAACGGTAAGTGTTTTTCTATTATTGTTCTTTTTAATTATGTAGAGTTAAAACTTTTTTGTTGACCTTATGTTAATTTCATTAATTTTGAACGGTCAAATGTACAAATACAAAATGACAATACACCCAGTCTAATGCCATGAACTCCACTTGAACAATCTCAACATCAAAACTTTCATGAATTGCTTTGACAACATAAAACTAATTCTTCATTTGCATCTCAAGATTCTCAAGCTTCTATTTAATTGTACTTTAATTTAATGAATGAAGATGTTGAATATAGATATTTAAACTTGATAGAAATTTAGTGACTATATGGTATTTGATTTTGTATTATTTTAAACGGCTCCAGATTTAAAGACAATAATCAATTATAGTATTGTTCACATGCATAAATACATTGCCATTTATCTTCTAAGATTTTGTATGGTTCTAAATTATTTGAAATTTAAAGACAAGAATCAATTACAGTGTTGTTCTCGAGCACAAATATAAGAAATTATAAATCCTCCAAAATCCTTTTCTTTTCTTTCTCTCCAATTCTCTCAAACCAAATATAGTGTAAAAGTATTGTTCTAGGCATCAACAATAACAACATCACTACTGCACAATTAACATATTACACCGGTCCATGCCACTTCATCTGAACCCAAAAAAGCCTCTTCAAATGTGCCAACTTTCTTCTAAGGCAGATGCAAACACCAAAAGCATCCTCAAACTGTACAGGAAATTGGCTAATGCAATGATGCTTGAGAAGTCTATGCAAGTGTGATCAGAGTGGATATCAATATCCCTAGCCATGGAGTGTCGAATCACTTGGACCTCACCTGGTATGCATAGCTACTGAGCTAGGCCTCAAACAAGCCAAATCTTGATAGAACAACCCCAATTTCCAATTTCAACCACTTGCCAGCAATCATCTCAGCAATATCAGCATGGAAGCCTTACACCCAGTGAGTTTGGAATAACAAATTGAAGATCACATCCCATAGAAGTGCCACATGAAATGTCAATACATTGTTTTGGACAATGTCAATACACTAGATCAAAACAATGTGTTGATAATATCCTAGAAATTCAGATTTCAAAATAATGTATTGAAGAACAAAGTCCAGTCCCTCTAGACACCCTTTTGACCCAAATTCACTTGCAATTTTAGCTACTATAATCAATCCCCTAAATTCCATCAAAAAAATAAAAAATCAATCCTCTACAATTTTATAAAACAAAATTTACCATCAATCCTAGGAGTCAACCTAAAACATTTCACTAACTTAAAACAAATCCTTTATTCTTACCACAAACACACAATGTATGAATCTATAAATAAACTTTATAAAACAAAATTTATCATAAAATAAAAACACACACACACACATTACAACTAACAAAATATGGAATTCCACAAGATCAACACATAACACAAATTTATTATCAACGGAAACAAAAACTTATATACATGCAGCTTGACTTGTAAACAAAGAACAACTATAAATATATAAACAACGGAGAATCAACTGAGCACATGAAATATACCATCAATTGTTATAGTGAAAGTGAGAAACCTTTGAAGTAGTTATGACAGTCTCAACCACGATAGACTTTATAATAGAGTATGCCCACATCATCTTTTCTGCAAAACTGCCTCTATTGATTGATATCGATATTAATCCAATTGCTTGTCTTTTGATATCACAATGGAGATCAATTAAACAGAAAATTCGACAGTAATTTTTGTTGTGATTTTGACTTCCGCAAACTAGAAAAGTCTATGAGAAGAAAAGAGAAGGAAAATCAAAGAGCAAAGTGAAAAGTGAAAAGAGAAAGCAATTCAGAGCAAAGTGATTTTGACTTCTATGAGTTGCAACCTAAATTGTTTCAAATGATGAACACTGTCATTTTGTGAATGAAGAACACAACATCGTTTGGCACAAAAAGAGGGAAAAAAAGTAAAAGCAATCTCAGCCATCCATATTTTTAATAGCCGCGTGTCAACATCCTGATATAGGTCAGAAAATAATTTAGGTCTGTAAAAGAGCCTTATACTAGTTTTATATGCATCCAATTGATCTTGTTATCATTTCCATGATTTTTGTTAGGTTGAGAGAGATTGTTCATGGATAATGAACTTGATAGCTACACTGTCGGTACAGTTTTAGAAGTTTCAATTTTAACTCTCTCTACCTCTACATATATAACTTCTTTTTTTGAATTAATCAAGTTTATTCATAAGAATTTTTTTTCTTAACAGTTGATTGTTGAGAAAGAATGGAGACAGAGAATTAGAGATATGTATTGAAAGAGAGATGGTTTAAAATAGTAATTAAATATTTATGAGAAGATATAGGAGGAAAAGAGTTTAATAAGTATTGTTTAATGATTTAAGAGAGAATTATATATATATATATATATATATAATTTAATTCAAAAAAAAATGTATCCATTGGATTAATCCAAAGGTTAGGATGATTCGTCCTAACTTTTATTATTGTTAGGTCAAACTGACATAAGAAAAACTATATATAGTCAATGACTCACAAGTCTCGTCATAATTTTAAAAGTTCAATTCGGCTCTAATGAGAGAAAAACTATAAACACACACACACACACACACACACACACACACACACACACATATATAATTCTTATTTGATTGGGCCAACTTAGGCTTGGGCTTGATGTTTTGAGTTTGGATTTGGACTGTCGATATGTATGTAGTAGTCTTTTATCATTATGATAGCTTTTTATTTTTTATTTTTTATTAAATGTTTCATTTGTTTGGGATATTTATGTTAATATTATTGAATATGACTTATTTATTGAATATTACGGAATACTTTCTACTATATATATATATATATATATATTTTTTTTTTTTCTCATTTCTGGTTGAGGCTGCTGCCTCGCCTTACGGAGGCCTTCCAGCCTCACACTGCCTTTCGAGTTGTAAAACTATGAATAGTGTTAATAAATAGCATTTTGGAAAAAAAAAAAAAAGATAGTTTTGCATAGGGGTGGGCACTAAATTCGGAACCGAACCGAATCGAACCAAAAAAAGACGGTTTGATCCGGTTCATAGAATCAATTCGGTTTAAACTGGTTTAAAAAATTAAAAACCGAAAAGTTTTCGGTTCAAACCGGTTTTGGGTTCCAAAAATCGGTTTGAACTTATTAAACCGCTTATAAAAAAATAAAAATAAAAACCCTAACCTTTTCTACTTCTTTATCTCTATGCCTACGCCTGCTCAACATCGATCAACAACCCTAACCTTTTCTACCCAACATCGTTCTACTCTCTTTTCCCAAACATCGATCAACATCGACTTTCTTCTGCCTAACATTGATCTGCTCAACATCGATCAACTCTCTTCTGCCAAAGGTTTGTCACTTTCTCTTCTTCTTTTTCTAGTTTTCTTGTTGTCTTTTTCTTCTTGTCTTCTCATCCGATCTTTTATTCTTCATCTCCAGCCAAAACTTCATCGAGATGCTTCTTCTTCAGCTCGCCCGATTTGCTTTTCTTTCTTGATTTGGTTAACAAAGTTTAGCCTTCAGCTCTGTTTTTGTCTATGTTTTGTTTTCGTTTATGTTTTCTACTAATTGGTTAACAAAAATCAGTACATATAGCCAAACTACCTACTTTAGTTAATTAATTTGTGTGGAATTTTAACAGATGATGTGGGACATGTGGGTATTCATAGGGTATTTTAAATTTGTCTACTTTCTGTTAGTGTCATTGATTTATGTTTTTGTGGGGTAAATGTGTGTAGAATTTGAGATGGATGATGAAGATGAAAGTACCAGCTTATCGACACCTTATGCCTTAGACTTGAAGCACATATTGGACTTGCCATCGCCAGTCTCTCTTCTTGGTTCAGTCATGAAGAGCTTCGAAGATGACCATTTGTATGACTATATCCTTGTTTTACAATTTTGAACTGGTTTCATGCATTTGTTATGCATTTTGATATAATTTATTACACCAGTTGAAAATCTTTTGTTGTTCTTGATTTTTTTTTTTGGACTTGATGAATCATTGAGTTTAAAGAATCTTGGTATATCAGATGTTTGTCTTGCCACTTTAGCATCTAAAGGTCAGTTACTTAAAAGCATTTGTTGTTGGTATATCGGATGAGGAATTTTAATAGATGATGTTCACCCTATGTCTATCATCATGATACTAATACTTGAAGATTCTTGAATCTTTAGGTCTGGTTTGGGTCATCTCCTTGCTGCGATCTTGAATGAAGTAGAAATTCTTGAAAATACTTGGATTCTTGAATCTTTTGATTTGGAGTTTGAATTACTTATTTTTGTTGACTAGTTGTAACTTTAATTTGGAGTTATTTTAGCTGTAATTTTAATTTGAAGTTTGGATTATTTATTTTTGGATGTATTATTATTTAATTTACTGCAGTTATTAACTTTTAATTTTGTAGTTTGGAATGTATTAATATGTTTTTTATATTTTAGAATGGATTTGTTAGGATTTGTTACTAATAGTAATGTTTGATTTCAGTTTATTTTTGGGCTTGAGTTATTAAAATTTGAAACTTTGGCCCAAAATATGAATCTCACAAGGTCACAACCCATCAAATTTAAAAACAGATTAAAAAAGATTCATTAAGCCCATAAGCCCATTAGGCTCAAAACCGAAATTAACCGAACCGAATTGAACCGATTAAAATCAGTTTAGTTCAGTTCGGTTGCCATTTCTTATTCGGTTTAAACCAATTCAATTTTTAATGAACCGAAATATTTTCGGTTCAATTCGGTTTTGCCCAAAACCGAACCAAATCGAACCGTGCTCACCCCTAGTTTTGCAATTGATTTTGATTTTAGGGCACATTTGCAAGTGGCCCCTAAAATATGACATTTTTGCTATTATTTATCTTTTTTTTTTGGAAATATGATGCCAAATAGGACAATGATCTATTGTCATGAGATTTAGATTTTTGCGGCTCAGATATATATTCTCACGACGGTAAGATTTTCTTGTAAAATATGCATAATGGGATTCAAAATTTCCAAATTCCATGTTACATTCCCACCAATAACTTAAAAAGGGAGAGGCACATTTAAAATTGAAGGTAATATATATGGTATTAATAGTACATATATATATATATATATAAACGGTTATGTTTCTATCAGGACATCATTATATAACTTTATCATGATATTGAATGTGAGCCACTCATTTATAAAAGTGATTTGACAAGTGCTTATATACCAAGTCAAAGTATGTTAAACGAGTGACTCACATTCAATGTCCTTATATAATTATATCAGGGCATCTTCATAGGAAAATTTCCGTACATATATATATATATATATATATATGTATGTATATTAATTATCAAGCGAGGGATTTTACTTTAATTTCGATAAGGACCTTGATGAAATCACATCGATTTTTATGAATTTTGATCTGAATTTTTTTATGGATGATAAGTTTAATGAAATCTACTTATGAATAAAATTGTAGAATTTTTCAAGTATTAAAACTATTTATCCCGATTTTGTTAAATATGAAGGCATTAGAGAAATGAGAGAAATATAGGAAAAAAATAAATTGTTCTAGTATTTGAAAAATTCTCAAATTTTATTCATAGGTAGATTTCAATGAACTTACCATCCATAAAAAATTTCAAAACAAAAGTCATAAAAATATATATGATTTCATTAAAGTGTTATCGAAATTAAAGTGAGGGATTCCTTTATATATATATATATATATATATATATATAATCAAATAAAATCTCATCTCGTTATTAACCAGATCCGGATTGATATGAAAGAAAAAAAAAACCATCATCAATCAAATGAATTTGTGTTTTTTTTTTCTTTTTGTTGAGAGATAAAAAAAAAAGAAGAAGCAAATAAACAACTAAACAAGCATATCTGCCTGAACCGCATTGGCAATGTAACAATGGAACTCTTTCATGCAGTACCTATCCTCCTTAAACATAAGAGCATATTTGGCAAGCAAATAAGCAACCTGATTTCCTTGTCTGGGAACATAACCAAAACAGACATCAATCATTTCAGAAGAAGAGGATATAATTTCCGCGAGGATTACACCATACATAGAGTCCATATGGCTCTTATCATTAATCCACCTTACCACCACTTCCGTATTTGATTCGAAAATACAAGGGAATAAACCACAATCTTTGCTAAGCTGGATACCTCTAAGGATGGTTATTGCCTCCGCTGCTTATGCATTAAAAGACCCTACCATCACCTGATAACTGGTTGCCATGACAAGTCTTGCTGAATCTCTAATCACCAGACCAAACCCAATCCGTCTCCCCTTAACATCAATCACAGCATCCCATTTCACCTTAAAACAACTTGGGGAGGGGCTAACCACACCACATTTCTACACCTAACCACCTTTCTAGGTAAAGACGCACTTGAATTGCAATCTTTATAGTCTGACAAAATTTGTTTTGCCCAATTAACAACATCACATACATTCTCATACGTGGCCCCATGAATCTTCGCATTGCGCAAAGGCCAGATTCTCTAGACAATTGTACAGAATATCTTTAAATCAGCATCACATACGGAAATAAAGCAATCCAGGGCAAGGTCAAAAAAGTTTTGATACTTACCTCTAACCTGAAATCGATCTGGAATTCACTGATTACGAGCTTGCTTGAAAGTTTTGCAGTCCTACAAAGCGTGTATTGTTGTCTCGCCCACTTTGTTACATAAAGGGCATAAGTCTACAATCGAAATTTTGCGATGACTAAGATTAGACATTGTAGGGATTCAATCAAGACACCCCTTCCAAATGGAATTTTTGATTTTCAAAGGGATTTTTAGATTCCACAACCTTTTCCACCACAAGTTGCGGATATTTGAGCCCAAATCAGAAGAGCTAGCATTTGCCTCTAGATTTATAGCGACCCAGTATCCACTCTTAACATTGAAGCTCCCAGAATCATCGAAATGCCAAATTAGCGAGTCTTTACCAGATCTTGAGTCAAGTGGAATGCTCTGAATTGCCATAACGTATTCTTTAGAAAAGAATTGCTCGACTAGACTGTTATCCTATCCACCCGATGGAGAAAATAGCTGGTTAATTGTCGCATTACAGCTAAGAGAGGGCGAATATACGATCATGGATGTAGACTGTCTTAGGAGCCATTTATCTTTATAAATACAAATTAATGTACCATTTCCAACTCTCCACCTTAACCCCTTCTCAAGGACCTCCTTACCCCAATAAAGACTTCTCCAAATAAAAAAGGTCGACGGTTTGTTTGTAGCTTATAGGAAGTCAGTGTTTTTGAAGTAGCACCCCTTGAGAACCTTAGTTGCTAGAGAGGTGGGATTTTTGAATATCCTTCAGCACTGGTTAGCTAAGAGGGCTCTATTAAAAGCTTCTAGGCAGCGAAAACCCAAGCCGTCTTCCGATTTGTGATTGCACAGCTGGGACTAGGCACACCAATGTATCTTCCTATCTTTATCATAACTTCCCCACCAAAAGATATTACAGAGTCGGTGGATTTTAAGGATAAGGGATTTCGACAGTTTGAACAGGTTCATTGCATATGTTGGAATGGATTGGATTACTGCTTTGATCAATATTTCTTTCCATCCAATAGAGAGCAACTTCTCACCCCACCCCTTAATCTTATTCCACACACGATCTACTATATCTGAAAAGATTTTTCTTTTGTTTCTATCGGAGAAACCCGGAAGCCCCATATATTTCTCATGGCATTCCACCAATTTCATGCCCAAAATCTCAGCAAAAAAATATCCCTTATTCATCGAAAAGGAAAGACTGACACAAACAGTTGATCTATCGTAATTCATTACTTGACATGAGAACTTGGCGTAAGTATCTAACACTGTCCTCACCTCACGACATTTTATGCCATTGGCCTTAGCAAAAATCAAGCTATTGTCTGCAAAGAGGAGATGAGAAATGGCAGAACCACCTCTGCTACACCTGAAACCTGAGAGCTTTCCCCTAGATTGCGCTTCCCCAATCAGACATGAAAGACCTTCAGCACATATAACAAATAGGTACAGTGATAGAGGGTCACCATGTCTCAACCCTTTAGAGGGGGTAATATTACCGCACAACTCACTATTTAACCTAAAAGAATACAAAACCGACGCGATGCACTTCATAACCAAACTAACCCATTTCTCAAAGAATCCAATCTTTAGCAGCATCTTCCTCATGAAGCACCACTCGACTCTATCATATGCTTTAGGCATGTCGAGCTTCATAGCCATCGACCCAGCCTACCGTTTCCTGCGTTTTAACCTGTGCAAGCATTCGAAGCCAAAGATCGTATTGTCCGAGATCTTGTGCCCAGGTATGAATGCACTTTGGTTTTTAGAAATTATCCCATCTAAGACATATCTAAACTGGTTATAGATAGATTTGGCAATAATTTTATAGAGCACATTACAGAGGCTTATAGGCATATACTCATAAATTTTACTTGGGTTGTACACTTTTCGAATTAGTGCTATAATGGTCTTGTTTATACCCTTCATCGAAGCTCCATTGTTAAGAATCTCTAGACAAGCTCTTATAACACATGACCCAATCTTCTCCCAAAATTTTTGGTAAAAAATAGCAGGAAGCCCGTCTTCTCCTGGTGCTTTCATTGGCCTCATGCTAAACACTGATATACGAATTTCCTCAGCAGTGAAAGCTGCATCAAGAACCCGGGACAAGGTATTGGGCAGCCTTTATAAAGAGTTGTCCAAAACATCTTGCAAATCATCAGTTGGGGGGCTACTGGACTTAATAAGGTTAGTGAAATACTCATTGATGATTCTAGCCATATCATTGTTGGAATCCCACCACTTTCCATTGCCATCAAATAAACCATTAATCTTGTTTCGCACTCTCTTAGTAAAGGCCTTGGAATGGAAAAACTGGGTGTTGCGATCCCCCGACTTAAGCTACTCAACTCTAACTCTCTGACACTAGTACCTTTCTTCTAATTACAGAACATTATCCAAATGAGTTTCCAACTCATTAATCTTCTTCAAGCATCATGTACTCATATTATTACTGGCTTCTTTAAGAGCATCTTTCTTCTTAGTGATATCTTGTCTCATCTAGCTTCTTTTCTTTTTATTTTACCAAATAAATTATGACCGTAAGCATTAATACTCCTCAAAACTGAGTCAACACTATTAAGGCCCGTACTATTCTTCCAAGCAGAATTGACAATATTTGTACATTCTTGTTCACCAGCCTAACACTCTTCAAAATATAATCTCCCACCTCTATTGTGGTTCCTAGCATCAATATACGAGTTCTTTGAAGCTTCAAGAACAAGCGGTTTGTGATCTGATCCCTAAAATTTTAGATGTTTAATAACAAAATTTGGGAATAAATTTTTCCACTCACTAGAGCATGTACCTCTATCCAAACACTCCACGATCATGTTATCACCATCTCTTTTGTTACTCCATGTAAACTTGGGTCCAATGAAACTCATATCTTATAGACCATAATCCTCCAAAGTTTCACGAAAATCTTACATTTGTTTCCAACTCTTCATATTACCCTGTAACTTTTCAGATTCCTAGATACCTTCATTGAAATCACTTATCCATATATGGGAGCTTTGACATTTCAGACAACCGCCTGATCATTGTCCAAAAATGCGATCTTTGATTCTAAATTGGGTAACTAAAAAATCCAGTGAACCTCCAATCCGGCTTCTTGCTGCGACGAATCCTCACATCAATATGGGCTTAGGAAAAAGAAAGAAAATCTACAACAACCTCATTCATCCAATATAAGCATAAACCACCAAATTTTCCAACACTGTTAACCACCAACTTCCCTTGAATCCCAGCTTCGGACGCCAAGTTTCTAATTTCTTTTCATTACATCTCATCTCCACGATGGACATCATCTCTAGATTACAATCCTGCTAATGGCTTCGCAGAATGTTGAATGCCTATGGACTCGCCAAACCACAGGCATTCCAGACAAATATCTTCATTGTTCACGATGGGCAGGTGGAGACCAGCCGGGCGATAGTGAGAAATTAGAGTAACCAACCTTCTTCGATGAAACCCCTAAGCAGGTAACACTTTCTGTGGCATCTAATTCAGAACCAGCCATGCTTTTCTGACCATCCACGACCGATTCACCATTATGGATGGTCTCTGAGTTTTCTAGTTCTCTTGTTTGCATAATTTCCTTCTCATTTGAAGTCATATTATTGATTTTCCGCCGGCCATTGTCATCATATGTGATTGCAGCACATCTCTTCTTTTCTATTTCAGAAAATTGATTCTCACAAACATCCCCCAAATTACGATCCCTAATTTTCCTAACCCATTTTGGGCGATTTATTGTTTTAATGTGGGTCAAATCCGGCTTAAGTGACACAACCTCCTTTCTTTCCCTTAAAAGCCTAGTGCTCTCATTATACTTTAGCCCATGTATAGAGCCTTCCCTTGTTGACCCATCATTCCTTATTTTCTCAACCGGACCTGTAGAGACAACTAATTGATGGCCCAAGCCTTCCCGTTGAGCCTTTTTACAGGGAATTTGGGCAGACCCAACACAAAGATTCATGTCAAGGTTTGATGCCTTATCTAGTCCAAAATCTATGACAAGACTCGTATCTTGGTCATTTAATGGCGAATCCATATTTTCAACAATCTCCACCAAGCTGCCTTATTTTGCAGTCACTTTTATGATTCCTTCGATAATCTCCTCAATCATTGGTTCAGCGTTCTAACGAAAGTCGTCATTTTTCCCATTTATGCCCACATTCCTTAGCCATGAAGATGTAGACTGACTTCCTAATGGATCGTTGGTCTGACCGTTCACCACCTCATTTTTGTGAGATTTCTATACCTGTTGACTACCCCTCCAGCTACCTCCTGGCACTGTAGGAATCGACTGATTCCTTCCGGATGATGCTACCACTCTATCCCTGTTTTTGTATTTATTAAAAAAGGTTGAAGCTCTCAACCAAATCCCGAATTGCAGCCTCTCTACACCATTAATCACCGGGCTTTGCTTCGTCGAAGGACATTCATGTGTGTTATGATCCACCATTCCACACTTAAAATTATGGTTTGGAAGCCTTTCATATCTAAGAAGCATAATAGACTTAACACCATAACCCAAAATATCTAATTGTAGACACCTTTTCAGGGGTTGATTGATCTTGATTCTAACCCTTACCCGCATTCCCTCTGTCGACTTCCAAGACTTCTCCAATCATGCTTCCAAGGAAAACGCCTATCTTTTTTGTCAAACAAAGAATAGGAACTTGATGGATCTGCACCCATAAATATGCCAGAAGGAATTGTATTGATTCTATTGTACCCTTACCCTCAGGTTTCGCCAATACCATTAAAGCATTATCGGAACTCTAAGGACCCCCTGATATAAACCTCTGACGATCTTCCTCACTTTTAAAATGGAATGTGAAAATATTCTCCGTAACTGATTCTATCTCAAAACCTTCTCTGACCTGCCAAAATTTTCCAATAACTCTCATAAATGCCTATTTGTTTACCGTTTTATTGAATAGGAGCTTACCGGCAAGATAAAGAGACATTCTATTAATTGCTTCATACCTGAGACTCTCTTCCGGTATTTGAACCAGACCATCCCTCTCTATAATAGATAGAGAAGCACAAAGGCTCACAATATCTTCCGATTCCATCGTACTAAACAAAAACTATGGACCGTAAAAATTATGACCTAAAAAACTTAACCAGGCTCCTTTTACTCAGCTTTCATAGAATGCTAGAGAAAAGACTCGAACAATCGATTCTTCATAGTAAGTTAGTAATGAATTTGGTTAATGACAGTGAAGATGAGTATATTATCTAATAACAAGACTTTATTTTAAAAGCTTTGCTTATGAGGGACAAAAAGTAACTGCAAACCGTAGCTTTTCATCACATTTGTCAGTATTTGATTGATGAGATTTGTTCATCATAAATACCAACTTTATTTGATTTACAGATATTGAAGGTAAGAATGGAACAATTAAAGCGTATTAGTTTTACTTTCAAAAAATAAAATTGAAATTAAAGCGTGTTAGCCAGGCAAAGGTATAAACGAAAAGAAACTATGTAATTATTAAAAGGTCAAAAAGGAGAATTAACATAAAAAAAATATCGAAAATATAGCAGTAAAAAAAATAAAAAATAAGAAAGAGCAGAACTATGAAAGTAAAATATACTAATGGATTGTGTTTTGTGTCACCGACCTCTCCACACTCCAGACGCACGTGACCCTAAGAAACCGCCACGTCAGTAATTCGTTCGTCACCTGACTCGTCCTCCCAGTTGTCTCATGGCCATTGGCGGTTACCTCACTCACTCGACAAGATCTCATCGACCTATTTCCTAAATTGCCCACAGCTTTTATTGAATTGACAAATATATCCATCTCTCCAAGTTAATCTCTCGCTCTCTCTTTCGCTTCTCTCACAGCCAGTTTTTTCGGGAGTCTCTCTGTTGTTGCAGTGCTTCGCTTCTCTTCTCGTCTCATCTCTCGTCTTTCTCTCTCTGTTTATGCACACAGACGCTCACACGTTCTCTGTCTCTCTTCAAATCTCTCTTTTCGATTTTCAGATTTCGCGATCGGACGCTTCCAATCGCTTCACTCATGACTATGATGACTCCTCCACCGGTCGACGTAAGTCCATCACTCTCTCTATCTCTCTCCGTCTCTCGCTTTTCGTATCTATACGTGCACGTACATATATGTGTTGATTGTTTCTTTACTGTTGTAACTATTTTAAGATCGTTTAGGGTTTTGTGCTTGGATTGACTTGAATTTCGATGAAATCTTATCTGTGATTTGTATTTAGGGTTTTTTTTGGAGTCAATTATGTTTAGTTTCGTTTATTTAATTTGACAAGTTCTTTTATTTTGTTGGATTTTGTTGTAGCAAGAAGAGGAGGAGATGCTTGTGCCTCATTCGGATTTAGTCGAGGGTCCTCAGCCTATGGAAGGTTTATTTTAATAATTCTCCTGTATTCTTGTTTTGTTTTGCTTAATGTTATTAATTTGATGTGATAGAGTTGATCTTGAATCGTTTTCCGATTGGTTATGATTATTGCGGTCTTGAGTTTTGTTTTGTTTATTTGATTCTGGAATGTTTAGTGGTGGCACAAGTGGAGCCAGCTGGTGCCGTTGAGAATCAGCAAGTGGAGGATCCTCCTTCTATGAAATTCACATGGACTATTGAGAATTTCTCTAGATTAAACACTAAGAAGCACTATTCTGATGTGTTCGTTGTTGGCAATTACAAATGGTAATCAATTGATGAAATACCATATCTTACTCATTAGATTGTTCGATTGTGTATGCAGTGCAACATGTGTGTGTGTTGTAATTAGTTTGAATGATTTCTACAGGCGGATACTTATCTTCCCGAAGGGAAACAATGTGGATCACTTGTCTATGTATTTGGATGTTGCGGATTCTTCAACATTGCCATATGGATGGAGTAGATATGCACAATTTAGTTTGGCTGTGGTTAATCAAGTCCATAATAAATATTCAATCAGAAAGGGTATCTTCTTTAACCATTTGTATTGTTGGAATTTTTCATGATAAAAAGTTGTGAAAGGGTATCGCCTTATCCTATCTTTATTGTCAGAATTTCACTGTTAATGCTTTTTTTTGGGGGTCGGTAATTTATGGCAACACCCTTTTAAATTATGAAACTAATGATTCTTTCATTATTATCATGTGTATGCTTTCAATTCCTTGGCTTTTATGTTGTAAGTTTCTTTTGTCCCCAGCTTACCATTCCAAATAGAGTAGTATGGAAAGTTTTTCAAAGTTACTATTTTTCAAGTTTTTCTATGGTGCGGAACTAGAATTATTGATTGTGTAAATATCAATTCTTGGTTAATTAATTTATTTGCTTGTTCATTTCTTTTTGAATCAGTGGCAATGCATTCTTTGCTTTCCAGATACATCATACATGCACTTAATATCTGATAAAAACAAAAGATGCGTGCATTTATTATATTGGCAGCTTCATTGTAATTTGTAAGAAATCAATGCATATTTGTGTAATTAAGTCCTAGACTACTTATACTGCTAGTCAAATGGAGAGGAGTCACAAAAGTACTAAAAGCAATGTGTGCTAGACAATAGTTATTTTTGTGATATATAGTCCACAATCTTGTAATTTGTATGCGAACCTTTTAATAAGGGTGAATTTCAGATTAGTATGCCAGCTTGGTGAAATTTATGTGTAATAGAGAAATATTGTTAACATTCCAAAAAAATATAATATAAAATCAATTTGGTTTCTATAGGTCCTGGAAGCTAATTTAAGGTATCCTTAGGTTAATTGTGTTGATTTGTCTGTCAAGAAGCTAAATTAAAAGCTTTATTTGTATCAAGAAGTCTGGTATTTTTTTAGATCAAGTCAGGACAAATTTTTTGGTGACAAACTGAAGGGATTTTATCTCAACCATCGTATCAGATTTTGGGTGTATTGTGGACTCAATGTCACTCTGACCTAATGTTTAATGAATTCTGCAGACACACAACATCAATTTAATGCAAGAGAGAGTGACTGGGGTTTCACATCTTTTATGCCTCTCGGTGAACTTTATGATCCTACTAGAGGATATCTGGCTAATGATTCAGTTATTGTTGAAGCTGAGGTTGCTGTTCGTAAGGTTATGGATTATTGGTCATATGATTCAAAAAAGGAGACAGGTTATGTTGGACTGAAGAACCAAGGAGCGACTTGTTACATGAACTCTCTTTTACAAACTTTGTATCATATACCTTATTTCAGAAAGGTGAGTTGTAATCTCAGCTTTCAGATGTGATCTCACCTTGACTTGTGTCAATGTTTTGTTTAAGATGAAACACCTCAAGTGGAAAACATATTTCAGGCTGTGTACCACATGCCAACAACCGAAAATGATGTGCCCACAGGAAGCATTCCTTTGGCTCTGCAGAGTTTATTCTATAAGCTTCAGCATAATGATACTAGTGTTGCAACAAAGGAATTAACCAAATCTTTTGGATGGGATACATATGATTCTTTCATGCAACATGATGTGCAAGAACTCAACAGGGTCCTGTGTGAGAAACTTGAAGATAAAATGAAGGTATTAGCGATTCAACAAGTTTACTTTCTTGTGTTAGTATGTATATTTTTTTTAATCTGAAAAAAATTCCTGTATCTGTATGTGAATGTTCATGCATGTTATTTTATTTTGGTTATTGTTCTGCTGGATCAGGGAACTGTTGTTGAGGGAACAATACAGCAACTTTTTGAGGGTCACCATATGAATTACATTGAATGCATAAATGTGGACTACAAATCTACAAGAAAGGAATCATTTTATGGTATTTATTATTTACCAAATTTTAAGTTGTTTGGAGTTGGAGTTTTTATTTTGTTGATAGTGCATGATACAGATGTCTTTATTACATGGCAGATCTCCAACTTGATGTCAAAGGCTGTCGTGATGTCTATGCCTCTTTTGACAAGTATGTGGAAGTTGAACGGCTAGAGGGTGATAATAAATACCATGCTGAAGAACACGGTTTGCAGGTCAGTTTATTTATGCATATTGATAGCAACCTAATATTGAGGTGTGCAGCAATCAGTTGGTATATGTTTGATTCTTCCAGGCTTTGTACTGCACAGCCTAGGGCTTTTGTGAAAACATAAATTTGCCAGATTAGTTATGTCATTCATTCTTGCATTTTGACTGGCGTTTATATGTGCAACCATGTTTGAGAGAAATCAAAGAGAGAGTTGCAACCTTTATACTAGGCATTTCACTGTTAACTGTATATGGTTAACAATGAGTTAACATTTTGAGGGTTCCCAGACAGATTATGACATTTTAGAAAATTAGTTTTTTGATGTACACTATGTGTTACTTCATTTAGATCCAGATGTCATGTGGTTTGTATTTGTGATTGGTTTCTGGCCCTATGGGCATCAGCTCTATATTATTAAGAAAATCAGGCATTTCTCACTGACGCTCCTAGACTAAATAACTCTATTTTGACTGAGAGATCATTTGCAGAAGCAAACAGGACATATTAGAATTTTCCCTAACTGCTCTATGAATGTTTATTATAGATAATATAATAAGCTGATTTTCCTGTGCATCACTATAGTAAATGTTATTGAAAATTTTCTATTCAGAGGATGGTTTTTGAAGATAGATCATTATTCATATGCTCCAAATTTTGTTAAAATCAGGATGCTAAGAAGGGTGTGTTATTTATCGACTTCCCTCCTGTGCTTCAACTTCAACTGAAGCGGTTTGAATATGATTTTATGCGGGATGCCATGGTTAAGGTAAGTTTGCATGTATCTCCCAACCCTCTGATTTTTTTATTATTAAATGTATAGACTAAATATTTTATAATGAAACATGAATTTTATGTACTAAAATCTTCAAGTCATTTAAATGTTCCTGCTCTGTGAACTACCTGATGACTGCCCTAGATGATGTACAAATGCTTTTACTGGCATGAATGCTAAAGGTGTAACCTGTTACATGAATTGTGAGTGAGAACTTTGTTTCCATCTGGTTACTTATGTACGCTTGAATTACTGTTGCATATATTGCTCTGCTGCAATAGCTTCTGCTATTTCCTTGATGTACCAAATAATGGTTTTTCCATAGACTGTCACCCATTATGTTTGTTTTCTGTGCAAGAGTAGAAATTAGAGTTTCTGTTGGTATAGTAAAAATACAATTATTGTTGTTAACAAAATGAAAATTGTTTCTGCTTGTGATTTACTTGGTAATGATAGATATACAGATTTTGGATAAAGGATCTAAAGCAAAAGATTAAATGCCTGATTAAAAAGATGATTGATCAACACTAAAACAAAAAAACATATTTATACATGATTATATGTCGTTTGTATCAATACGTATTTGTGCGAATATGCATCTAGCTACTATTGGTCAAAAGATATGCATCGTGTCTTATTATTATTTGATTATGGCATTCCATTTCTTTTTGGTTAAGGGTTCATTTCCATGTCTTCTTAGTCAATGAAGTGTGTAAAACATTAAAGCGATTTGTTATCAATTCTTCTATTTTTAGTATATCGTCTCTTTTATTTGTTTTGTAGATAAATGACCGCTACGAGTTCCCTCTTCAACTCGACCTTGACAGAGAGAATGGGAAGTATCTATCACCTGATGCAGATAGGAGTGTTCGCAACCTTTACACGCTTCATAGGTGCTAGTCTTTGCAATGTGTTTGTCCATGGATATAGTTTTATTGTAGGATTATCTGATGGTTTATATTGAGTTTGTTGACTATCATCGTAGAATTATTTTCTACGATTTTCAACTGCTAGTAATCTTGTTTGCCAGTTGAATAATTTGTTTACTGCCCTCTGCATTGACTGAAATTGATGAAATGCTAGCTCTTTGTTTGCTTCGTTATTGGACTTTTTTTTTTTATTTTTTTATTTTTATAGGTTTTTCATGTGTTTAAAATTTTTAAACATTTGTTGTTGGGTCATTAGTCACATATCATTTTAATATCTCTTGCTCTTATTAACATTTACGAGAGTATCATTATCCATATTCTTCTTTTGAAGTTAGTATAACTTTAATAATCACAGGAATGATTAAACTTAGTAGGACAAATTGTGTGATTAAACATCACTAAACCTGGCTTAAAAAATAAAATGATGAATTTTTATACCTTTCTGTTTCATCTCCTTTCTAAAGGTCACAAGATCACAAAAACCAAATCTTTCAAATTTGCACAGCTTTGTATGTGCCATGCCCTAAGTCTGTGTATAATGTACTTGTATGATAATCTACTTGAAAGAAGATGAGAGTTGGAGGGTTTTTGTGGTTTATTTGTCGTGTCTGATAATATACTTGGATGGATGTGTCTATAATGTATATGTAATTTGTAGAATGCTCACATGTTCACATGTTATCGTTCTCTTACAGCGTCTTGGTTCATAGTGGAGGGGTGCATGGTGGACACTATTATGCTTTTATCCGGCCAACCCTTTCTGATCAGTGGTATGCATCAGCACTGCTCCCTTTCTCAGACCTTTTATTTTCTTTTTTAATTTTCATAACACGTTGCGAGTTACTTTACTTGTCTTGCTAATTTGTTTTTCTTATAGGAAACAAGGAAAAAAAAAAAAAAACTATCAATGAAAAGGAAATTATAAAGTGAACCAGCAGCTCTTTGGATAATCAAAAAAGGCCCTTCTTTGGAGAAACCATAAAGCTATATATATATAGAGAACAATGACCCCAACTCCAAAACACAAGAAAGCAAACCAAAATTATCTCATGGCACCCTCCTAATTAATCTGAATGAAGATAACAAAGGAATTCTTTTAGTAATTGAAGGCAATAAGAGGCTACTTTTGACTTGCCAAGTTGAATAAACAGAATTGGCCAGGAATTATTTTTAGAAAGGATTGTGCCAGACCATGTAATGTCATCTTCTTTTATTTTGCTTTCTTTTTCTTTTTTGATAAAAAATTGATAAAAGTCATAAACTGTTTGCTTTATCTTTAAAATTAAATTCTATAATTAATTGGTTTCAATCGTTAAAGGTTGTTTTATGTGTTTTGTATCAGTACATATTTAAATACTAAAAAATTAAATTGAAGAAAATTTCACGAGACGTGATACATATATAAAAAAACAAAAATAATGTATAAATTTGAAATAAAAATTATTTAAAAGATCTTATTAATTAATTTATACAACATAAAATTATTTAAAAAATGAGTAAAAAGATGTTTAAAAAAAATGAGGGGACCGTGAACGGTTCTCCATTAAAAAAACGTGTCAAAACTTGAATTTGGGGGGTAAATGGAATTGAATAGAATGGTTTTCTGAACTCAAAAGTCAAAACTCTAAATCCTATTTAGAAAATTTATTCCTTAAATTGCTAAAGGGATCCTAAATATCATTCCCCATGAATGTATACCTTCAAAAGTGGATTGCTTATGAATTGAGATTCACTGCTGTAGTACTTGTTACCATGAAGTTCCAAGTATATATTATCACTTTAGTCGTTATACTTATTTAGCTTCTGAAAATGTTATGTATATTGCTATGCGTGTACATGTATTCAATAATATGCAAATTTATTTATCAGCAAGTGATTTGTTATTCTTAGGTACAAATTTGATGATGAACGAGTCACTAAAGAAGATATGAAGAGGGCATTGGAGGAGCAGTATGGTGGTGAGGAAGAGGTAACTAAAGTTTTCATAGCATCACTCTTATGCTTTGTTTACTTGTTTACATGATATGATCATGAACTGACCTTGCCTTGTTCTGCTGTGTCCAACAGTTGCCACAGACCAATCCTGGCTTCAATAATACTCCTTTTAAGTTCACAAAATACTCAAATGCATACATGCTTGTGTATATACGTGAAAGTGATAAGGACAAGATAATATGTAATGTTGATGAGAAAGATATTGCTGAACATTTAAGGGTAATTTCTCATTCTTTTTTGTTGATTTAGACTCTATTGCTTTATATCTCTGTGTGTTTGCAAGTTGGCGCAGCTTTGGAAATATTTTAACACACCAACATCTCTATCCAGATAAGGTTAAAGAAAGAACAAGAAGAGAAGGAGTACAAGAGAAGATATAAAGCACAGGCCCATCTTTACACAATCATTAAGGTTATAGTTTCTTATATTTTTCTTTTTCCTCTTTTCTTTTTTATATATATTTTATTTTTTATGTGTTGTCCATTTAGTATTGGTTATCATATGTCCTCAAAAGCTAGCCCAATTGTTTAGATCCCACAAAGTGAAGCATAAGGTTTAGGGATCAATTCCTCTGACACCAATCTTGGTGGGAAATTTGTTTTTTTTTTTTTGGTTTTATTTGTGCATGGGGTCAGTGGGATTGGGTTTGCTAATTTTTTACTTTTATTTATATTATTTTTTAGCATAGTGGTTACTCAATTTATGGCTAAAGCAATTGATTGATGCATCTAGGTTGCACGAGACGAGGACCTTGCAGAGCAGATTGGAAGGGATATATATTTTGACCTTGTGGATCATGACAAAGTTCGTAGTTTTCGTATTCAGAAGCAAACGCCATTTATTGCTTTTAAGGTACTGCTTACCTACTTAGTTTCAGTTATTTTGAAAACTTTCAATGTCTGTTTGTGGATAGGGTCAGTAGTTTAACAGATTCTATGCCGTTATACATAAGTGTGGTAATTTCAGTAATTCCATGGAATTGTCATGAATCTTATTCTTTTTTAAACTTGTTACACATTTAATTTTTATGTGGTTAACAGGAGGAAGTTGCCAAAGAATTTGGTATACCAGTGCAGTTTCAGCGTTTTTGGATCTGGGCAAAGCGGCAAAACCACACTTATCGTCCCAATCGACCGTTGTTACCGCAGGAGGAAGCACAGACTGTAAATATTTTATATTTCACTTCTTGGCAATTATTTATTCATTTCTTATATTGAAAATAGATGTGGTATGCTTTAGGTTACGACTTATGGGATCATTATGAATACCTGAATGTGTAATGCCTTCTCTCCACTGTCTTGGAATTTTTTTGAGGAAAGTAGTTTGTTAAAAAAATGTTGAAATGGAAACTGCTTTTTGCAGTCTTGTAAACTTGATTTTGTTCAGAGTTTTAGAGGGTTGATTTTCCTTAATTGGGTTGGTTGAAGTGTGGATTTAACTAATTTGCAGTGGGCATAATCACTTTGTATGCACATCTGTGTGAAAGGTGAACTTTCTTTGTAGTTGCACTGTTTGATGAATGGAATATTCGAGTGACATAATGTTAACCAGCTTTTTGCTCTGTGCTGAAAATGCATAGATGTGGAGTTTTCTAGATACATTGTCTAAAACTTGTCCTTTTGGCAAAGGATTGAGACGGTGAAGCACTGAAACTTTTATTCAGATATATCCTAATGTAGGAAGTATCTGGCTAAACTTCAGCATTACCATCATTCCCCCTGCCATCCTTTTGCTTTTTCCCTTGTGCTGATTGGAAATTATATATACATGGGGAATTTTACATTTTGAACTGTTATATTTTCATTCCAGGGGTTAATTTTAGTTGCCTAAAAACTTGCATTTAGTATTTGAAATGTTTGGCATGTAGCAGAAAATTCCTATTATTCTGCTAGGATTTGTCCTGGCTGTTGCTTAAATTGAGACTAGAAGTTAGCAGGCTCATTGTTGTTGACAATGTCTTTCGGAAGTTTCTGATAAATCCTCAGTATCCATTTGATAAACTTTCTTCTGGCAAGTAGTGCCATTTTATCTTTTGGTTGGTACTTTGGCTGTATATTGGGAAAAGTATGATTTAGGAATGAAAAATAGTTTTTTAATGCCCCCTGGTGCTTTAGAATTTCTTTCTTTATGCAAGCTAATGGTTGCCACTTGCCACTTGTAGGTAGGACAGTTGAGAGAGGTGTCAAATAAGACACACAATGCAGAACTGAAATTATTCTTGGAAGTAGAGATTGGGCCGGTAATGTTGTCTTAACAAGATTTTATTAGATCAATGGTGCATGTGATTCTCTGGAACCAATATACATGTAAGCTTCTTTTCATTTACTGGTTTATTTCAGGATTTACGCCCTATTCCTCCACCTGACAAATCTAAGGAAGACATTCTGCTCTTTTTCAAGCTTTATGATCCTGAGAAAGCTGAACTCCGGTATCTAATAGGACTTTTTATTATTATTAGTTTTATTCTCGGTTGTTTTAAGGTTTCCTGACACTTTAGTTTCTTTCATGTTTCCAGATATGTTGGTAGACTCTTTCTGAAAAGCTCCAGTAAGCCAATAGAAATCATAGGGAAGCTAAATCAAATGGCTGGCTTTGATCCCGATGAAGAGATAGAACTTTATGAGGTTCGTTTTCCATCCGTTTTATTTAACAAAGTTTCCTTTTTCTGTATTCTCTGTTTTCACTTTAACATAATATTTTTATGTTGAAATCTGTATTCTACATATTCACTTTAACATAATATTCTTATGGAAAAGATATAATCTGTTGCTTTACAATGCCCAGGAAATTAAGTTTGAGCCCTGTGTAATGTGCGAACATCTTGACAAGAGAGCCTCATTTAGGATAAGTCAGGTGGGTGTTATTTTATTTTATGGTGTACTTGCTCTCAGATGGCATTTCATAATGTAATACCTTTGTTGCTTTGCTTGCAGATTGAAGATGGGGATATCATATGTTTTCAGAAAATATCTCCTCTTGAAAGTGAAGAGGATTGCCGATATCCGGATGTTCCTTCATTTTTGGAATATGTGCACAATCGACAGGTAGAGTTATGCTCAAACTTTCAATTATTTATTATAGTGATAATGTGCAATGTTCGTTGTTAGTTTGTTGCTGTCTGAATCCTGAATGAGTACGAGAGGAATGTTGTGTGTTCATGGCAAAGTTGAAGTTGTGCATGATCCACATTGAATTTTTTATATTTGTTTTGTACTGTAAGATGAATTGGTAACTAGTAATTAAATGTCAATCACTTGATTGAAGATGTAAGCCGCTCCAAATTATTCCTCTTTTTTTTTTGTTAATCTTTTTTGAGGAACTTTGTTCTGGTTTCTAGGGCTTCCAGGTAGAATGCACCTATCACTTTGCTTTCTGTGGACCTAGTTGAAGTTGTCTTTGTTTCATTAGTTCTTTTTGAATTTTTATACAGCTATGGTGAGGTTGTCTCCTTTCATCATCATAGTTTCATTTCCAAAGTTCCCTTACGCTTCATACAGTAGGACGAGTAAAACATTGTAGTTGGATCAGCTTTTTCTGAATATGCAATTTCAACTTCAAATCCTTCTTTCATGTGATAACCTGATAAGCTGTTTTTGTGATATGGTAACTGAAACAACATTTCCCCTCTTTGTTAGAATTCAGTTATTGGATGCTGTCTTTGATTTGACTTTGATTTGATTTGATTTATAGATTGTTCGTTTTCGATCTTTGGAAAGACCAAAAGAGGATGATTTTTGCCTAGAGTTGTAAGTATTTCCATTTCAAACCATTGTTCTATCAATATGAGAATCCTTAATTATCATCACTGTCGTCATCATCATTTTCATTTTTTCTGCTTGGTATCTGTGACCTTTTTTCTTCTATAATATTCAAGGTCCAAGCTACATAGTTACGATGAGGTTGTGGAAAGAGTGGCTCGCAAAATTGGTTTGGACGATCCATCCAAAATCAGGCTCACTCCGCATAACTGCTACTCTCAGCAACCTAAACCTCAACCCATTAAATATCGCGGAGTAGAGCATTTGTCAGATATGTTAGTTCACTATAATCAGGTAGTCATCTAACTCTTCCGTGTTTACCTTTTTTCATACTTGTACACCTTGGGTGACATCTTCAATTTTTTTTTCTCTGTTTACAGACCTCTGACATTTTGTATTACGAAGTGTTGGATATTCCTCTGCCAGAATTGCAAGGCTTAAAAAATCTGAAAGTTGCATTCCATCATGCTACAAAGGATGAAGTATGTTTGAAGTCTATAACCATCTTCTCTTTCCCTTGTCTTTGAGCTGTGCAGTGTTCTGTTCTTTTGGACTATTGTTATAATCTTGTTCAAATAAATTGTTTTCAGGTGGTAATTCACAATATTAGATTGCCAAAACAGAGCATGGTGGGAGATGTGATTAATGAACTTAAAACAAAGGTAAGGTTTGATTACTTATTGTTGCATTGCCTTGGAAACTCTTTTTCAAAATGATGGAAGCATTTTTTGCATTCTTATTGATAACCTGGATCGTCCATGTCTATGTGAGAATCTTTATTGAATCCTTCCAATTTTAATGTTGGTCATTATTTTTTATATTATTGTACAATGTACATAGTTTTCTATATTCCAACATAACACCAGCTTAGTATTTATATTCCGAGGCAACTGTCATGTACCTTTATTTTATTGAAGAAATGATTTCAAATGCAAAGAGTTTTAGGGGAATTTACATTATATTGATATTTAGTAGATGTTGAGATATGAATATAATTTTCAAAGCAAGTGCCCCATGTATAATAATGCTATAAGAAAAATATATGTAGTATATTTATGTGCGTACTCTTTTGACCCTCCTTTTTATGTATATCTTTTCTAGGTGCAGATGACTAACATTTTGTTTACTGTAAAACAGGTGGAGCTGTCTCACCCAAATGCAGAGCTAAGATTGCTTGAAGTTTTCTATCACAAGATCTACAAGGTACATTCTCATTGGAATTTGATTGCAATGAATATAGTTGTGATTTTAGCTGCTGTAGACAGTATATACTCCTTTGCGGTTCATGAGGCAGAATGATGATTCCTGTGTGTTTGTCATATGGGGTCAAATTCTTGCTGATATATGAATCTCATTTCAAGATTAATCCATTTACATTTTTAAGATTCCATTAGGATCCAATCACTTGATTTCCTTTGTTGCGCAACCCATAATTCTGCTATATCATCCATGCAGATCTTTCCACCCAATGAGAAAATAGAGAATATAAATGACCAGTACTGGACGCTGCGTGCAGAGGAGGTAAGTCCTTTATTTTCTTTTCTTTTTATTCTATATATAAGTATAGTGTTCCATATAGTGTTCCATATTGCTTAAGTAACCACATGGTCATATAAGCACTATTGCATGGTAACAGTATTGAGATGGTGAACACAAACAAATAGCAACTGAAAATCTTAGCGGCTGTATTCACTCAGATTTGGAATGATTGTTAATAGGGAATTGTTATAGTAATTGCAAAAATTTAGGAACTTCGTCTGTTGACTGAGAAGTAAAGAAAATCACTCCGTGAAACTTTTTTGTTGTTGAACTACTACAATATTTTGGGAGTAGGAAGGGAGCATGACTCGAACCTACAACCTCATGGATGTAGGTGAGAGGGGTTTACCACTGAGCCAACCTCATCTTGTCAAACATAAAAAAGAATATTCAATCGCTAAACTATTTTTTTTTTCTTATATCTTGAAATAACTTAAATACATTAGAAGTGTACGCGGTTTGAATATCTAGGAATCAAGGAATTCTACTAGACTGACCAAAATTTCATTATTGTAATATTGAACCCAATTAGTGATAATCCTAGCTGAATGAGGTATCGTAATAAGAATTCTTATCGAATTTGTGGATTTGAAAACAGTTAAAAATTTGGGCATTATGGCACAATGTTTATGCTTTTAAATTAATTCTTCAGTTGATAAAATTAGTGGTTGTTTCAATAAGTATTCCCATTAATTGTCTTGTCTTACCATATCTATGAATTTGTGTCCTCAAGTTTGGCGTGTTATTATTACATTTAGAGTTGATTTTGGATTAAGGATATGGATTGATTCATGCAAAATATTGTGGTGGTGTATCTCCTAACCACTCTTATTTTTATTGACGCAGATCCCAGATGAAGAGAAGAACCTTGGTCCCCAAGATCGATTGATTCATGTTTATCACTTTACGAAAGAGTCTGCTCAGAATCAGATGGTATTGAAATGTGTATAAATTGGTTATAGTGCATTGTGTATTTGAGCTGTTTGATTGCTGTGTGCTTGAAATTGGTTAAGTATTGCAGAAAACTTTTAAGATACTCATGCTTTTAAATTGTCTCTTTTTGACAGCAAGTACAAAATTTTGGAGAACCTTTCTTTTTGGTCATCCATGAAGGTGAAACTTTAGCTGATGTTAGAGTGCGCATACAGAAGAAATTGCAGGTCCCTGATGAGGAGTTCTCTAAGGTATCGTTTCTTAGTGCTTTTCATGTCACATTGCTAGGTAGCTTAGTCTTTTGTATTTTATCATTTAAATTCCACATTGTTAATTACCTGAGCTTTTGTTACATATCTGTCCCTGGGGAATATTTTTTCATTTGAATTGTATTGTCAATAAATAAATAAATATATATATATATATATACTGGGTATCGTTTGTCTTTTCCTGACCCTTATATCGACATTTTTATCTGTTGAATCAGTGGAAGTTTGCTTTCTTGTCACTGGGTCGTCCAGAGTACCTGCAAGATACTGACATTGTGTTCAACCGTTTTCAGGTTTCTGACAATTTGCATTTTTGTTTATTTTCCTTTCCTTGGATGCCATTTGTTATTTTTATTTATAATATTTCCTGTGTGGAATCTATCTTGCATTACTCCCTTCAGAGAAGAGATGTTTATGGTGCTTGGGAGCAATATCTTGGGTTGGAGCATTCTGATAATGCTCCTAAAAGGGCTTATTCTGTAAATCAGGTAACATAATCTCTAATGCTTGAAATCTTTATAAGTTTAGTTTTTTCTTATTAATGATTACATGACAAGTAGTTCAGCAAATTACAAAGAATCTTTAGACAGGTCTCATCCCTATTGGTGCTTCCAACCATTCCATCTGATACTGTTGTCAAGTTGGCATTTCAGTGCATATGATTATAATAGAAAGGATATTAATATGAATATTTCTGTCTCTCATGTTGGAATTGCAGAATCGTCACACATTTGAGAAGCCAGTCAAAATATACAACTAGTGCTAGAGCTGATGATCCACCAGCGCATTAAATCCTTGAATGCCTTCCTCGGCATTACTGGAATGGAGAGAATGAACGGTGCAGTTGAAGGAGGAACAAATGAGGCTCACTCTGTGGCTTCTGTAGGTTTCGATTGTTGGTTTGTAGGTCTATATAATTTTTTTCTTATATTTCTATTTATGGAATGTGAATGGGCAAGGGGAGAGGTCATAGTTTTAGATGGTAGTGTGTTATAATTATTGACGTACCCTTGTGTTACTTTTTTTTTTTTTTTTTTTTTTTTCTTCTTTTAGGAAAGCACCGCCATGGATTGAGAGGTTGGTGGCTTTCTGTATACAGCTCCAGTGCAGTGTATTTTAGCAGTATATAAGAAGATTTTGACGGGGATGTATACCGAGTATAGTAGTTTGATGTAGTTGATTTTTGCTCTTTTCCCTTTTCCCCTTTCTTTCCTGTAAAACAAGTGTACTACTCTGCGGTCCAAAATGTTACTTTTAACGCCTCTTCTTCCAAACCGCCTGCCTCTATCAACAGACGGACATTGATGTTTTGTTAAATCTTAAAATTTGTTTTAAATAACATGTCTTTTTATGTGAACAGTTGACAAGCCTTCGAATTCTAGTTTTGTATGGGTTCAGTTTTACTTTACACCCATCTTTTTTAAGGCTTAATAAAAAGGCCAATTATGGTTTTTGATTTTTTGATTTTTCTTTTTTTTTTTTTCAAATTACTTGCATTACCTCCTTTTTAATTTATTTCTTAAAAATGAGTAAAATTTCT
The DNA here is from genome assembly GCA_035582765.1 of Acer negundo. Classification (NCBI taxonomy): domain Eukaryota; kingdom Viridiplantae; phylum Streptophyta; class Magnoliopsida; order Sapindales; family Sapindaceae; genus Acer; species Acer negundo. The sequence continues at coordinate 11,963,740 of CM069243.1, forward strand.
CTTATAATGATGGCACGTCGCTAAAACAACAGTTCCGTTTATAAATCAAAGTTATATTTGAGAGATGGAAAAATTATAGAATTTTTTGTTAAATTTGTAGCATTGACTTGAGTATATAGAGCAATTTGTGCAGTATTTCTCCGAAGGAAAACTGATAAGTATATACAGTAAGTTGTGGAATATTTGTCCAACTCTATGCAGTCGCAGAGAAAACAATATCAAAAGCTATGCCAAATTGCCAATGCAGCTTATAATGATTCAGTTAAAACCATAATGACCTGAATTGTAATCATAGATTAGGAGACATCATGTTTACAAAACTCGATAGGATAGCACTCCATCAATTGTTTCCACAACCAATTTCTTTAGACGCACTAGCAGCAGCAAATATGATCTTGCTTTATGTCCTGGAACAAACAGCAGCAAATAATAACTTCTTAGTTACCGATGAAAAATATAAATTCTGTCAATATTTACTTCTTGTTTTTATAGGACTGATTCTCATAAAATGTTCCTAAACTATTCACTACTGCTTCATATCCAGGAGTGCATATAATAGAAAGAACATACCCAACCCTAGGGATTCAATTTCATCTTGGTGGAAGTAATTGAATCCCCTTGTTTTCTCTTTACTGCTCAAGCTTGAGTTAATCTTCTCGACAGCAGCCATCAGATCCTGCAAGTCAAAATCCCAAATAAGGCTCTTCAGATTCAAGGGGATAACAGTAGTGTTGTGTTTCCACACACAAACCAATTGTATTCCAACTAAAACCTAAATTTCTAAGCAATTATGCTAAAGAAATTAGAGCTGATGAAAATTCATGTTTTTTAGATACCCATAAAAAATTCTCACACAGAAATTCATTGTTTTGACCCCAAGTGTTTACCCAGTTGAGCACAGAAGCCTTTCTATTTCTATTGTATGCTCAATGAGATGCAAGACAACCTATTAAATACATAATATTTTAAGAAACACAGCAATAATTTGTAGTCTTAACAAATATCTACATGTAATTCAAGTTTGAAAAAGATTTTTGACAACTTAACATGAAGTTCTAATAACGCAAAGCCTTAAATCACAGAGGAGCATATGAATAAATCCACTTGTGTTATGTATTTTTTAAATGTTAATCCAACAATATGAGAGCTTTAGCCTGTGAAACGAACACCTGACAGGGGGTTTGCATATCATTAACATTAGCCTAAATTAAGCCTCAGGGTTTCCTGAGTCGTAATCACTTCAGAGCATAAGCCTTAGAAGAAGCTTTCATAAACTCTGGTTGGGTTCATCATATCCAAGACGACTTCCAGAACTTGCACATTAATGAACATGAATAGAACTATTCCATAAGTTTCGAAATTTCTTTCAAACATACCAAAGTTTATATGGCGTCCACAAAGAAATATACCTATCTCTCTGTACACAAGGATGAGTTTCAGAGGTTTAAATTTGTGTTCAAGACAGATTTAAGTTTCCCCATCTTATGTATTCAAATGCAAACAGAAAAACCTTCTCGTTATCAACCCACAATCTATTGACAGGGCTAATTTCTTTTGAAGATGCACAACTGGAAAACATTCAATTCCATCTAAAATAAAAACATAAAGAACTTCATACCTCCCATGGAGCTAAGCTTTTCATGTAGGAAGGAATGCTTTCATAATCATCCTTTGATACCCTTACTATGGGGCCAGAAACTTCAATTGACTCCCCATCATCTTCCAACTCCCCTATGTTTCACAATAAATGATAACTGATTATGACTCAGAGTTTCACTATCATTGAACTTCTTATACAAATAGGTGCCTTCTACCTTCATTTGTAGCAGCAGGTTGAAAAAGAACTTTTCTACCATGTGGGTTGATCTCATAACATCTAAAATTGAAATTAAAAAGTATGCATTAGGAAAATATTATGACAACCTTGAGCAACATAAGGAATTTTGAAAGCTTAAGTTAAGACTTACTTCGTTGGTCCTTGCAAACTAGGGTCATCAAGCTTATCATTACCTGTTAACAGAGAAAGATAGCGTACTAATAAGCATCATTCTAGATAGTAAAAGCTAATTGTATGATATCCAACAACAAATGCTTTGAAGTCACCGACCTTCAGATGCTAAAGTGGCAAGACAAACATCCGATAGACCAAGATTCTTTAAACTCAATGATTCATCAAGTCTAAAAAAAAATCAAGAAAAACAAAAGATTTTCAACTGGTATAATAAATTATATCAAAATGCATAACAAATGCATGGAACCAGTTCAAAATTGTAAAAAATGGATACAGAGGGTCGTCTTCGAAGCTCTTCATGACTGAATGAGGTAGAGAGACTGGCGATGGCAAGTCCAATCCATGCTTCAAGTCTGAGGCATAAGGAGTCGATAAGCTGGTACTTTCATCTTCATCATCCATCTCAAATTCTAATCACATTTACCCCGCAAAAACATAAATCAATGACACTAACAGAAAGTAGACAAAATTAAATACGCTGTGAATACCCACATGCCCCATTAGTGATTTTAACTGATTTGCTGAAGAATTACCAAAAAAAAAAAAAAAAGCTAGATAATTTAAGCATTTTCAATTGCTCGGTAATAATAATGAGAAAGCGATAAATGTAAAATCTTAAAAAAAATTTGAAAGAGAGAAAAAAACCTGGAATGTAATTGAAGGTCTTGAGATGATCTTGTAATTGAAGAAGATGGGTTTGGTTTTTCTTGTAAACTTCATTACAATGTCCCAATAACTCTTCAAATGAGACAGTACCAAACGACATTGACTCCAACAAATTGAGATCGCTGCTAACGCTTGTTACACGCCGATTCAAGCATTGTATGAATATGGATGATGCCGAGTCTGGATTTTGAAAAAACAAGACAAAGTTAAGAAAAAAGAATGGCAGTTGATTGAATAAAGAGATAAAAAAAAAATAAAAAATAAAAAGGTACCAAGAGGGATTCTGCGGCGCTGGAGGGATTGCTTGAGAGCATCGCAGGTGTTGTCGAGATGGTTGCAGAACCACCCTAAGCTACTACAAACATTCGAAATACTTTCATCCATTTCTCAATCACCCGCTACTGATTCGGACTTGAGAGTAGAGACATCAAATTTCAAAAGTGAAAGGGCAAATCACTCCCGCATATTATTTTGAATTTCGAGCACACATCTATACTAATAAACAACTATAATATATAATAATTAGGTGCAACATACTTTCAATTGAGCGCCTGTAGCTCAGTGGATAGAGCGTCTGTTTCCTAAGCAGAAAGTCGTAGGTTCGACCCCTACCTGGCGCGTGCATTATTTGATATTTTTTACTTGTAATTTTTTGTATTTTTAAATTGCATAATAATTGATTTTTTTTTTTTTTTTATAATTTAATTTAAACTAATATTCTATTAAAAATATATATTTGTTTGATTCAAAAAACATACACCATCAAATTAAAAATCTTTTAACTACTAACTAATCTTTTAATTTTGTTGATGCTTTAATTACTATATATTAAAAATAACTTATTTTAGTTGGACTAAACTATATTAAGGTTTTTTTTGGTTTTGTTTTACAATAAGAACAAATTGAAGTATTTAGCAATTAGGTTGGATTCCAATCTATTTGGATCTAAATTACAATCGAATAAGATCGGATTGAATCCTGCTATAGAACTTGAAGATGTCAGATTTAATTTCTTCGATCCAATGGAAAGGAATCTAATCGGATAATGAATCCTGCAAAATCCAATGGATCTAATTCCCAAAATTTGATTACAATTTACATGAACTCTAAACCATCTATCTACCTTTGCATAAATCAGGGAAAAGCAGTGTAAAAGATAAGTAAAAATCTCGTGTACATGCCAGCAGCTCTCTGTTTCTCATGTATATATGTATTATTACTCTTCACTCTTTAGTTTTAATTTCATGTGAGTTCTCCTCTGAGTGCACTGGCAGCCCTTTGAATGGCTCTGGCAACCCTCCATACCTCATGCTGTATTAATGCCTGCCCATCTCTCCGGCTCAGTTTCAGTTTCGTTGATCGAGAAATAGCATCCGCTATTCCCGGAAAGAAACCCAGTTTGCTTTCATAGTCACCAGCAGGCCCATAAACCTACAAAGAATGGTGTGTCATTTGTCACACTATTTGTCCTACACTAAAATGACCAGCTATAAATAATAATAATAATAAACCAACATTTTTTTTTCTATCAAGGAAAGCACTTACAAGATGCTTGAACCACTGCCTTCCTTGAAGCCCATCTGAATCTAGGAAGCCTCTTTCAGCAAGCATTAGCCGATCATTCAAAGCTCGCATTTTCAGAACACCTGTCGTTTCTAGCTCTCTCAGTATCTGCTGCAGTCAAACACAAAGCAAGCCCCGAAAATTAGCTTTAAAAAATTGCAACTTAAAAGGTAGTTATATGATGAAGGCTTTAAATAGAAAATTTTAATTATCTTTAATAAAATTAATAAAATTCCAATAACTAAAAACCAGATTCCACCTTTGCTTCATCCTCAGCTTCTTTAGCTGCAGCAGCAAGTTCTTGAATTGCTGTCGTTAAAGGATCTAAAGATATGCTACCATCCAACATCTTGCTCAAGATTTCTTCATGCTCCTGCCAAGGACAAAGTTTATATTAATAAGTTAATAAAACCACAAAAATGAAGGGTTTCGACAACTGTTAGGATTGATAAAGAAGGCATCCACTCCATCTTTGTTCAAAATTCATCGCATTTTTCTTCATATTGTAAATATTATATTATTTTATTCATAAATGAGTTCAGTTCAAGTATTCAACTATCCATTTAAATTGGATAACCTTTTAGGAAGCTTACATGTCATTTGAATTTCTGCCATCAGTGGAGACTCAAAAGGCTTAACTAACCTTGAAGGAAGCACCGCTAGTAAAAGACCTTAAAATCCTAAAGAAAGATCATTGCTAGATGAAAGTTACCGAAAATTAGGTCATCCCGATCAGCTAGATTTGAATCACCTGAATCCAAACACAGGTTTTCATTGATTTACTTTATCTACCAAACATTTAATTCAACTCAACCCAGCATAGACATTACTTCAATATCAATGAACTGCTTATATATTTCACAGGGAGAAAACGATGAAGAAAATATTGAAGAACCAACACAAACACAAATATGAGAAGGTACAGCACACCTTTAACTGATCTGCATATGAAAGGTAATTGAAAGATAGAATAGAATCATCAGCCAGGTGAAGGACTAGAAGTCCACAGATTCCTGCAACTGAATCAACAAAAAGAAAAACAGAAATGTAATGTTATCAGGACGAAGTAGCAGACTCTTTAATGGCCACAACACATATGCATTAAAGAAAGAAAACTAACCAGCTACATGTCGCTGAAATGATGGATCAGCATGGTTTATCATCCACTCATACGAGTCAAAAGCAGTATGATAAACAGGAAAATCTGATCAACAGAGAAGATTCTTATATTACCAACTGTTTAGCCTCAGAAACATTAATTTAGTACTTGAATTAAATGGCAAGGTTTATATTATCGTAATGACTATGATAAAGAGTGATTCTACAAAAGCAAACAGTAAAAATTGAGGTCATCACCAACTTAAAAGAAATCGTAAACAGATTAAAAACGTAGGAAATCTTCTAAAATTCTCTAGTCTCGTGAGCCAGAGGAGAGGGGGAGCCGAGGAGGGAGAGAACAGTTCAAATTTATGTTACACCCAGAAAAGTATGCCAATATCAGCTCAGACTCAAATTTGAACAAAAAATCACCGATGAAGGATCTCTAGGGCTTGAGAAGTGTACCTCTTCCATAGTACATATCAACAGAAGGGACCCCTGCATGTTGCAGAAAAGGAGCAAAATCTGAATCCACTCCACTGAGTCTTTGGATCTGCAGTACAGAGATGAAAACCAAATTACCATCCCGTATAAGTTTCATATACCTAAGAAGACAAAAATGAAACATACAAAAGTTTGACTGAAAAAAACCCTGAAATTGTCGGATCATTCTCTGCCCTTTGTTTATCCTCGACTCTTACAACAGAGAATTAATCGGAAGTCATTGCAAAAAAAGACAAAAAAATTGCATAAAATACAAACATAGATGTAGATATAATTACATCATGGGGGCCTTACATTGTGGAGTTCGTTAGTAGCAACCCACTGGTCATATATAGTTTTACCCCTGAAGTCAGGATCCTTGACCTGAAAATGGTATAACTCTTAGTTGATCAGAAGGTTTAAATTCGTTCATGATATAACTCTGAGTTGATCAGAAGGCTTAAAACGGTATAACTCTTAGTTGATCAGAAGGTTTAAATTAGTTCATGATAGAAGAGGCGGAACATAACATTTTGAAATTATGGTCCGTACTTTCCTACTCTCTTAACTTACCTTCTTTGTGACCTCAATAAGAAGATTATCTAGCTGAGGAGTTGCCCCAGCAAAGAATCCTGGCCCTTGAACTGCACAATCTACATTAAGATAGGCCACAGCTTTGGCTCCCAAATTTACAAGGTTCTGTTCAACCCACTCAGTGGATCCAACCTGAAGGGCAAGAGACCGGTATACAAATTTGTTTAAGAGAGTTATTCAATGATTTCCAATAATCAATATATAACGGACAAAACTGTTAAAAAAGCAAATACAGTGGCAGGGAAATGAATAGATTGATAATCCTGATGGGTTTTGTAAGGAAGGCAACACTTTATAGTATCCATATACTGATTTTAACGATAACCACATCTCCTTCCACCTCCCCAGCAGACAATAAATATTTGTTCGTTACACCCTACTGGAATAAACCAACCAATGAACCGTATCCCTATTAGGATCAGTGAAGCAGCCATTCAACAGAAAGTAGAATATAAAATTGTTAAAAGGCCTATCCCATTTACACTGAAATGATGTAAGTGATGTGCCCCAAAATGTGAAGCACAATAACTGACAATAAGATGACGATAAAAAAAAGAAAAAGAAAAAAAAGCTAAAGCGGGGATTAATTATAATATCCTACATAATATATGTTCTTTTCCCTGTATATGTAAAGATGCTGACATAATAGAAGTCATCTTCGTTTAAGTTGCTGTCTTAAACAAAGCACTGCTCACATGAAGTATCTACAAGAGATTTAATGTCTTTCCTTGATGCATTATGTGAACTTCAAGGACAACATTGCAGCTAGACAAGGTAGTAAACATTCATGATCAATGAAGACTGAGTATTACCTACCATCCCGAATTCTTCTGCGTCCCAGCTGCCAAAAATAATTGTTCTTCGAGGGCTCCACCCTGAACGCATCAACAAAGAGTATCGTCGGGCAATGTCAAGTAGGGCAGCTGTCCCACTGTTGGGGTCAACAGCTCCATATGTCCATGCATCTCTATGGTTGCCAAGGATCACATAGCGGTCAGGCTCTTCTAGACCTTTTATAACAGCGAAAACATTCTGAATTGTTGCCACCTTTTTCTCCCCCTAGGAGAGCAGAGACAGAAACAATTTCAAATAAAGAAATATATAGGAGGAATTTTGAAGAGCTTACCTATTTAATTGTGATTGTCCTTTAACCAAACAATTTTATACCAAAAGAGTATAGGAAAAACATAGAGAAATGCAGTGTAAACTATAAATTTAATAACACCTCTAAATGTGAGCACTAGCTAGCTTAGCCGGTAAGATCTCATATCATTGTACAAGAGATTTTGGATTCAAAACCCCACTCCCACTTGGTAGGAAGGGGTTAGGTTTATTTAAATAATAATAATAATAATACTTGTGAACAAAAGTCAACTAAAAACATAAGAAGAATATGATAGAAATGAAACAACTCTTAATCTGACCCTACACTCCCATCCTATAAACCTCTCCACCTTGTTGAATCCATTAGACAGCTATATACATACAAAAACAGGCAGGTGGTGGGTGCTGGTCACTACGGCACAACAAGGCAACATAAACTTACAACTTACTAAGAATACTCTGTCTCCTATTATGTTTTAAAACGATGATTGCGAGGTAGTTAACAAAAAACTTAATGAAGAATGGGATCTTAACCATAATAATAATGGTTGCGTGTCATAAGATCCTTATAACCTTCAAAATGGGCGATGCTTCATATGAGAGAAATACTGTCTCGTCGTAAAACTGTGAATTACAGTCAGAATTTACTAGGGTTGTCCACATACTAGTCCAAATTGATAATTCTTGTCCACATGATAAAAAATCCTCCATTCTTCCAAACTCTTCAATCATCTACAAATCTTCTGTTTCCTCAGCAAAATATTTACAACAAAGCTAATTAATTCTACAGCCTAAGAGAATCCATATTTGACTAGAAACCAATATTGATAAAACAGTGAACACCAAAGAGTAACTTTCCTACAATACTGACCAAACCATGAATTGAAATCGAATTAAAGCAAGGTAAAGCAAAGCGACCAACCAACCTGGTAAGTCAAATTGACCATAGTCGGTCCCGGGCCGACCCTCAAACCATTGACCCAACCCGAATCATTCCAAAACTGGGGCACAAAACCTCCCCCCAGAGACCCCAAAATTATCAAAGCATTCTCAAGAGACAAGGGCAAAGATGGAATTTTGGGAAATCTCTTCAAAACTTGACTGTCCTCCAAATCCAAGGTCTCTCCTCCTTCAACCCCAGCCCAACCCGGAGTAAGTGGGTCCCCAATACCTTTCATCACTGTTCCTCTCTCAACCCCACCACCACCATCTCTTAACCTATCCCCCTCGGTGTACAAAAGCACACCCAGCGCACCTTTACTCTCTGCTACTAATATTACACCACCTCTCGATATGCTTTCACCTTTTCTTGCTAAAACTAAACACCCACTAACGTTCACCCCCATCACTTCCAGCGCACGATAGTCCTCTTCTCTCCCGTAGTTCACGAACACCACCTTAGCGTGCGCCGACCCGGAAGGCGAGTAAGCGTGATAAGGCTGAACTACGTCTGAGGAGAAAACAGCAGTATCCTTCTCGGTCAAAGACAGGTTAGTGACGGAACCGTTGCTAAAATGCACAAGGAGCGAAGCGTGCGCAGGATAGGACAAGAGGGTTTTGTACTTGACAGTGTGGGTGTCGAGGCTGAGGTTTTCGAAGTGGGACTTGACGTATTGGATTGTGTCCAAGGAGGGTTTTGTTCCAGCGAGATGAGGATGCAGGGTGAGGTCGCGGAGGTAGGTGGAGATGGTGTTATTGGAGGATAAAGAGAGGAAGGTGTCGCGGAGTTTAGAGGTTGAAAATGGAGGAGATGTGGAGTTAGAGAGGTGGGGGTGGTGTAGGGTGTAGAACCCCAGAATGCAGAGGACCAGAAGGAAAACGAAGGTGACGAGAGGCGGTGGCGATTTTGATGGGGCGGCGGTGGTGAGTTTGGTGAAAGGTTGGGCCATTTGTGGAGGAAGAAACAGTGAGAGAGAGAGAGAGAGAGAGAGAGAGAGGTAGGGTTGGATGTTTTCGAGAAGTTACAAAAGTAGTTGAGTTAGTGGCGGCAGGCATAGCAGAGGGTGGCGACTGGACTGAACTCTTAAAAAGTTTCAGTGGGCAACTTAATTCTCTTTTTAATTATTAGGGTTAATATTAAAAATCTCCCCTCATCTTTGTTCTATTATCAGATGTATAGTTGCAAATGCTTTTATTTTAAACTTTCCCTTTAAATTAACACCGTTAGCATTCCGTCTGTGTTGACTATTAAAAAGTCTAAAATGTTTATATTTAAGTTTTAATTGTAACTATTATTGGACTATTATTACCTTTGAACTATTAGATGTACAGTTATAAATGCTTTTATTTTAGAAATTTTCCTTATAATTTAACACCGTTAGCATTCCGTTTGTGTTGACTATTAAAAAGTCTAAAATGTCTATATTTAAATTTTAATTGTATGAATTGACCATTATATCCTCATACTTTTACCAAATAAATTAATAAAATAATACAATTGAAGCTTAAATTAATAATATTCTCATTTCGTTATTTTGTTATTTTTAGGGATAAAATTGTCAATAAAATAACTTATTCTTTGCAAGTTAACATTCTCACATTTTGTATCGGTTTATTAATTTATTTGATAAAAGTATGAGGGTATAATGGGTATAATGGTCAATTCATACAATCAAAGCTTAAATAGAGATACTTTTGGAATTTTTAAGGGTCAAACTCAGTCAAAACAAACGAAATACTAACGGCGTTAATCCTTAGGGGATGTTTCTAAAATGAAAGTATTTATAACTATACATCCAATAATAGTTCAAAGGTGAGAGGATGTTTATAATATTAACCCTAATTATTAATACTTTTACAAGTTGTATATATATATATATATATTTAAATATTAAATAAATTCTGAGTTATTTGAGATGGAAGGATTCAAGAACAAAGCAGTCCAAGATCTTATGATATATATGTAAAGAGTATACCAATAGACCAACCGTACTTTTATATATATATATATATATATATATGAAAATTGTCATCCATTACGTTTGTATCTTGTTATATAATATCAGATACACTGGTTCTGTCAACCAAACGAATACATCAAAATCCGAATCAAACTGAAGTATCGTATCGTATGTTAATATGCATATCACTATATCGTAATCAAATGTATAAAGAAATATATTGGGATATGGAATTATGCATGAAGAGTGGGCCCACGAAAGAAAGAAACCCAACTTACAAAAGTAACGGCCGGTAGTCACATTGTGGAGAAGAACTTGGGTACATCTGATGCACTATGCATCTCCCACCTTGATGTTGCCACGTCAGCAAAATCAGGGTGGGAGATGTATGGTGCATCCCACTGCACCCAAGATTTAGTCCACATTGTGAAGTAGGAAGTTGTTGAACTTGAACAAGGATTATTATCATTCACGACTTCACGTCACACATAACTGTATTCTGTGTCATAGTCGTCAATTATGTTACTTAAATGTTACCATTTCACATGCTCACACATATATATTTTTTATATATGTAATACATTATTTTTAAGTATCACAAATACATTCATTTTGGTCCTTGAGAGATCATATTATATTATCGTTTTTTAAACTATTAAAAAATTAAAATTTAAAATGAAGTGCATAGCTTAACATTTTGTCATATCACACATATTAAATTAATCTATTAATTACAAAAATATTCCTTAAACGGCATTGACCACTAATGGTGCTCTTAATGCCTCTTAACGGTTATTTGGTCTTTTGTTGGTGAAAAACAAATAAATAAAAATGAATTAAAAAAAAAAAAAAAAAGTATGTCACTTTCTCACAAAATTTAAAAATAATTGTAAACATAAATAAATAAAAAGGAAAATACGATGCCACCAAAGAAATCTGATTGGATCTCTTCCATTTGATGCAGAAAATCATTAAATCAAATATCACCGTTTTCTCTTTTTCTTCTTCTTCTTTTTCCTCTATCTTCAAATTTATTATTATATACTACTAGGTGTCAACCCGTGCGCAGATTTTCTTAAAAACAAATATAATCTAATATCTTTATAATGAACTTTTTGAAAACCAAATCTATAATGAATTTTTAAGAAAATCATTATGAATGTTTTTAGTCTAAAAAAATTATAAATTTAATATATATATATATATATATATATATATATATTTTTGACAATTTTATAAAAAGTTTTGGAATTTTAAGATAGTTTGTGTGTCAAGAACCATCGAAAATAAAAGCTTGAAAATGTATTATATATGGTAGATCCATATATGAAGATCTCAAATCTCCTCAATAGGAGAGATTCATCAAGGTCCTCTTTGAAAACGTTAAAATATATATATATATATATATATATATATATATATTTCTTTTCTCTTTGGTACATCCTGATATAACTTCATAGATTATGGAGAAGTTTTGATAAGTGCATACACCTTGAGTCAAAGCATGTAAATCTAATAGTCCATATCCAACGCACTGACGGAGTTATATCAAGACACACTGACTTGAAAATCTTCATATATATATATTAAAATTATATATGCATGTAACTCTTATTGAGAACTATATCAGAAGGCTTAGAAAAAACCCATAATAATGTACAGGTTAGAGCAGTAGAGCAATAGATCATTGGAGATACTATTACATATCATAGTAATATCTATGAAAGATCAATATTTAGGCTTGACTGTCATTGACATAATCAAATTTAATCAAATTATCGAAAAGGAAAATACGAGAAATACATACTTAAAAGTTCAATTCTAAAATTAAGAAAATAAATAAATAAATAAATAAATCATCTTAAATGTGATTAATAGTTTGTAGTGGACTCTTCCCTTTAAGATATTCACCCAAATCAATTGCTCTATTTTTTTGCATCGTTGAAGCTTGAACTTGCGAAGCTTGGAAAATCACAACCACCACCACCATTTTAAAACAGTTGAATAATACCCTCTGGTCCAGTTTATGATCATAAGTGAGCAGCTACTGCTGTCGCTTTGTTGAATTCATCATCATCATCATCATCATGTTGGTTTTACCATGACAAAATCTATTAGTACCAAGCAGAATCCATGGATATGCCAAAACTATAAGAATTATTTAGTAAATATGATTACAGGATAATTATTTTTACAAAGGATTTTATTAATTATTAAATCCGTATAAAATAAAATAGTGCACACTTTCATATTTTAGAAAAAGAAAAATAAATTACTTAAAACGTACACTGCTATCTTGGGATCATTCATCTGAAATTTCTCCTTAGTAAAACAATTTTCTATTACAAATCCATGTTGCTAACACCACCGATATATGAATTAATTAATCAAGATAAAAAGAAAAGAAAATGAACAACTTATATTATTTTCGTAATATAAAAGACAATTTAAATTCATAAATTCATACCTTCATGATTCTGTTGTTGCTTTCTAGAAGATGTCATAGAAATCTTTGTAGATCAAAAAAAAAATTCTACACATAAGACATAAAGCATGTTTCATTAATTAAAGCACTAACAATTTCCGATTTAAAAATATATATTAGAAACATAAAAGATAAAAGATGAGTTATAAATAATAAGAGACATGTTTTAGAACAAATCAAAATTATTGAACAAAATAAGGCTCTATAGTTATTAATTTATCTAAATAATTTCACACATGAATCTTGATTCATGAATTGAAAAGAATAAACATTTAAAAGAAAAACTAATAATTCAAATACAAAAAATACGTGGTTAACCGATTAAAACAAACTAACAGTTTCCAAAGAAAATAAAAAATTATCTATTAGAAACATAAAAGATAGGTTACCATTAGAAGGGGTCTTTAAAAGAAGAAGAAACATCTAATAGAGATAAAGATCTTCTATTCATGGAAAGTTGGTAAAAATATATTTCATAACTGCTTTATTGAGAAAGAAACCAAGAGAGGAAGATGAAATGGGCTAGAATTAGTTTAGGAGGGTGTATTCAATTAAGATTCTTAAGGACATTTAAAGATATTTTTTAAGTGACAGATTTTCATGGATTTTTACGGATTTTTACGGATTTTTATAAATCGACATGTATTTTCAATGATTTGTTTAGACATCTATCTCAGACTTTTATGGATTTATTTAGATATCTATCTAAGACTGTTATGGATTTGTTTAGACATCCATAGACTTTCATGGATTTGTTATCTCTGACTTATATTATAAATGGAGAAGAGTAACAATTTTTGCACCCCTTAAAAGTTGTATGTACACCCCTCTGGTAAGTCCAATCAACTTTATTATTATTTAAAAATTTGCTATTGAATTTTTTTTTTTTTTTAAATTCTAACTCTTTTAAATTATTGATGTTATGACTGTATTTGAATGGATTAGTTGCATCTGATTCTATGAAGCATCAAAATTGGATTTTGTTTTGATTAGATCACATGGATTGGTTGTTTAAGTTTGTCACTCATATTATGCGTACTGGTATGTTGTTATATAGCAAATTAAAATCCATGTTTATATTCTATATTGTTTACGACGTGTGTTGTTTTGGACTTGTGTGTTGGTTGTGTATGTAATCTGGTTATGATGATTTATTAACAGAGTCAAACCAGTGGCTGATTCTGGTTTTGGGAGGATCCAGATCTGATCGTATGTAGGATCCAGATGAATTTCTCAAAATCTTAATGATTAATTAGGGTTTGAGCTAATTTTATTTTAAAGTAGTATATTAATATAACAAAAGAAGGTAAAACAAAAACAAAAACAAAAATAAAGGTAAGTTAAATGTCCAGAACCTGTATAAAAGGCAAAATACAGATAAATTAAAAAAAAAAATTTAAAAATCAATCTTTTTGCTTGTATGTGTTGCCACTTGCCAGTGTTTGCAACTCACAGGGAAAAAGAAAAAAAAAAAACAAAACAAAAATAGCACTAATCGTGGTGGTGGAATGTGCTTTGGTTTGTTGTCTTTTTTTTTTTTTTTTCCTTTTTTTTTTGTGAGTGTTGTTGGTTAAGGTTGTAATCGAAAAATCAGTAAGGGAAGATCATTGATCATGATTATTTGAGTAGAGAAGAAGTGAGAAGAAGCAACATGTTTCTGTTTTGAGAGAGAGAGAGAGAGAGAGAGAGAGAGAGAGAGAGCAAAGTCCACCAAAATCTTTGGGGAGAATGCTGGACATGTTATAACATTTGATATTTATATCTCTCACCATCAAGTCCACCAAAATCCATAACCTAAGAAAATCATTTAAAATCTAGTTAGACATTTTTAAAGTCTCAATTCAATACACCCGGATTTGGAAAGTTTCTTTAAAAGTCCATATAAATCCGAATTGAATACCACTGGATTAATATAGACTCTTTTAAAGTCTTTAAATGTCCAAATTGAATACACCCGGATTTATAATGTCTTTAAATGTCTTTAAGAATCCTAATTGAATACACCCCCCTTAATTAATGCAAAAGGATTGCGGTGGAAGTGGAAAGTGTGGAACAATGTTAACATTTCATTTTAATAAAAGAAAATTGTTACAATATTAAAACAAACTAGTTTTCCAATCAGAGCGTTGCACGGGCTTTGTATAAAAATTTGTTTGTAAAACATTGTGTTGTTTATATCAAAATTTTTGATGTAAACATGTTTAAACCTAATGAACATGTAGTTTTTCCTTCTTTTTTTTTTTTTTTTTTTTTTGGTATAGAGGAGGGCAAAGCCCAAAACAGAAAAAGAACTAAGAAGAAGACATAATACTTAAAGAACATTGCCTCACAAGGCTGGTGCCACTACCATCAGTGTCGAAAATCTCTTTTAACGCAGTAGAAGGCTTGTCAAAGAACCTTAACCCCAACTCCATCTTGTGCCCCAAATGAGCGAGACCATCTACAAGGAAATTTCCTTCCTTGTAAACATATTGCACAACATACCTCCAATCATCGTTGAGGATCTCCTTACAGCTTTCAATGAGGCTATAAAGCGGGTGGTTAGGACTAGTGTCAGTATTAAGAAGCTGAACAACACTGTTGGAATCTGTTTCAGCAATAACATTCTTAAAACCATCATTCCAGGCCATATTTAGGCCTTCCAACATACCTCATAATTCTGCTTTAAGGACATTCCCCATCCCTATGTTCATCGCAAAACCTTTGATCCATCCTTTCTGATTGTTACGCAAGACACCCCCAGCAGTAATAACACTGCAGCAGCTACCATCAGCGTTGAGTTTCACCCAATTTTCATTAGGAGCAGCCTAAGAGACTGCAATAGGAGACATGATTTTACTAGTATCAGCAACATTAGCCGCCCACCAATCTTTAGTATAAAGCTCAATAATCATGTTGGGGGATTGAGGTACCACAAAATTAGGGACAAAAACCTTGTTACACCTCTATTTCCAAAGAAACCAGAGAGTAATTGTGAAAATCAAAACAGAGGGGATATTATCGTTGGCCATTTTCGTATCATGCATATTATCATACAACCAATCATCAAGGCTTGCCTCCGTTGCCCATGCCAGCCTGGTATCCCTCAACACTGTCTTCTAAACACCGACAGAAATTCTACAATCACGAAGCAAGTGCTCAGTATTTTTGATGCTAGGCTCATATCTCGAACAAGACATATCAATACCAATCCCACGCCTGACCCTCTGATGGTTGATAAGTAACCTGTCATGAAGCAAGATCCAAAGAATATGTTGTACCCTAGGCAGGATTTTCAAACTCCAAATGAACCTCCATTTCCACAAGTGGCTCCTATCAGTTTCAATGAGCCCACAGTAAGCAGTCTTAACCGAGTACTCACCATTATTACTCCATCTCTAAAAAGTTTTATCCTTACCATTATGCCTTCTCTCAGCATGAAGACTACAAATTCTGCAAACAATATTCCAAGGTAAAACTTTCATAAGCTGCTCAACCTGCCAACCATCATTACATAAAAAATTGCCCACATTATGTTGAAGATCATCCTCGATTATTCCTACAATTGCGTGGTCTTTAAGCCTTCCCACATCTGGGACCCAAAGATCAAGCCAGAATTTAACACGGACACCCATTCCAATTCTCCAATGAATCCCTTTTTCAACAAGCTTCACCCCATACTCTATACCTTTCCAGTTGCTCAAAGATCCAATACTTTTCTTCAAATCAGGGTTACATGTGTTACGGTTCTTAATATACTTACATTGAAGAAGCTTGCACCATATACCATTTTCTCCTTGTAGCAGTCGCCAACTCATTTTAGCAAGAAGAGCTTGGTTCATGTGTTCGTTTTCTTTAGACCCAAACCACCACTTTTCTTAGATTGACAAATGTTATCCCATTTAACAAGATGAACCGCATTCTTGTTATCAGTGCTTCCCTAGAGAAAGTTCATGTTGATACAATCCAACTTTAAACAAATTTCATTAGGTAACTTCACTGACTGCATGGTATATATAGGAAAAGCAACAATGACAACTTTGATAAGAGTGGCACACCCAGCAAGACTAAGACAATCATTTTTCCAAGTCGTCAGTCTTTTCTGAGTCTTCTCAACTAACCCCATATAGGTTTTATTGTTTATTATGCAGTGAATAAGCGGTACTCCCAGATAGTTCCCTAAATCCTTAATGAGAGGAGAACCACACATTCTAGCAATGGTACAAGCATCATTATCGTTCATGTTCTTAGAGCAAAACACTCTAGATTTAGGGAAACTGATTTGCTGACCAGAAATATCATAGAAAGTCTCCAAACAATCTTTCATAATCTCTGCTTGGGTCTGAGTAGCTTGACCAAAAATAATCAGATCATCAACAAAAAATAAATGTGAAACCTCAGGTCCTCCACTAGAGATTTTAACACATTTCCCAGTTCCTAAAGCTAATCTCTGTTTAATCAGGTGAGAGAGCTTTTCCATACAGAGGACAAATAAATAAGGAGACAACAGATCACTTGTCTAATGCCAGCTCTCGGAGTAAAAGACTTAACGGATTCCTCATTTAACATGATTCGGTAATTGACACTATTAATACACCACATGATTAGGTCCAGAAGCTTGCCACTAATACCAACTTCCATACACACATCTCTAATGAAACTCCATTGAACTCTGTCATAAGCTTTGGTAAGGTCAATTTTCCAGGCAACATAACCTTTCTTACCTTTCATAAGTTTTAATTTATGAAGAATTTCCTGAGCAACCACAATGTTATCCTGAATCTGTCTCCCTTGAATGAAAGCAACTTGATTTGGGCTAATGAGGTCCGGAAGCAGAGGTCTTAATCTCTAAACAATGATTTTGCTAATAATCTTATAGGTGGTATTGCATAAGCTTATGGGCCTAAGTTGGGTCATATCAAGCGGACTAGGAACTTTAGGGATAAGAGCAATGCTAGTAGAGTTAAGAGCAGCAAGGAATGTACATGTCTTAAAACTATCCTGCACATATTTTACCATATCCGACTTATAGACTTCCATTGATTTTGATAAAAAGAGGCTAGGAGACCATCCAGGCCAGGCGCTTTGAGACCACCAATACTAAAAAGTGCAGCATTCACATCCTCCTCACTAACATCTTTAGAAACGCTCGCCAAGGTCTCAATTCCAATATTGGAAAAGCCTCTTAGTAAATTCTCAGAATAATCCAGTAAAGGCTTAGTAGCAAAAATCTTCAGAAAATAGTCAATATCAATTTTCTTCATAATTTCTCTATCACTCTACTAGTTGTCATCTTCATCTTTTAACCCTTCCAACTTATTATGATGTCTTCTGATCATAGTGGCCAGGTGGAAAAAATGGGTGTTTTTATCTCCCTCTTTAAGCCAAGTAACTCTAGATTTTTGAAGCCAAAACATCTCCTCTTGTTCAATAATTTAGCTATACTCCTCTTGAAGTTTGGTCTCAAGCTTAACAAGACTGGCCTTGAAACTAACATTAAGACACGATAGTAGACCATGTAAACAAGTTTATAGGGACTGTATCCTTTTATAAACTTATAGTTGTGGGTTTGGATATCAACAATTAGACATTTTTCTTTGTGTTCATCAGCCTTGAGACTGACAGTAAAGTTTGGATAACATTGAAAATAAACTGGTCCATAAGTTAGGCTTGACTCTGCTATAACAATTATAGATTTTTTATAATTGGTGATCCTTTTGTCACATAGGCAAATAAGCATAGAATTGTTTAATCCAATTTTTGATAGAGACTTTATACCGATTTGGACACTACCTATGTGCATATTATTGTAACCAATTTTATAATAGTGCTTCATACTATTTTTGTTTAAAAGATTGGTTGAGAAAATATAGTCATCTTGGAATATAACATATATCTCCTTGGTTATTTGTTCCAATAAAGTCTTAAAATCTAAAGCTCTACTTTTCTTATAGATAATATATTTTTATATGTTTAGAAGTTGTCATGCACTTAAATCTTTGTCACTCCAATTAGTCTTATAGTTTGCTATAGATTGTCTTGTAATACTATCTCCTTTGTCAGGTTCTATATCGGCTATGGAGCTACTTGTAGATATGGTAAAGAATAAAGATTTCTAAGATCAAAACCTAGGTTTTTACTCACAGCCTGTCTATAGGTCTGCCTAACGCCCTCCTGGCTAACGGCTATCCTGGTAACTATTGACTTTTGCACCTAGCTATTCTGATCAGACACATAAAATAATTAGTGATTTCAAAAGTAACCTAGAAAAAGAACTTTGTTCTTCCTTTCCTAATGTTTTCTGGGATAGAAAGAAACATATAGTCAGTCTTCCTTATAACAAGGATTTTTTAGAAAAAGGAATACCAACCAAAGTTAGACCTATCAAAATGACCTATGAACGCCTTGAATATTGCAAAAGAGAGATTCATGACTTATTACAGAAAGTACTTTTTAGACCTTCCAAATCACCTTGGAGTTATCCTGCTTTTTACATTAGAAAAAATGCTGAAATAGAAAGAGGAGTTCCTAGACTTGTCATCAATTACAAGTCTTTAAATGAAGCTCTCCAATGGATTAGGTACACAATATCTAATAAAGCAGACTTATTAAAAAGACTTTATGATGTAAAAATATTTTTGAAGTTTGATATGAAATCAGGATTTTGACAAATCCAGATTACTAAAAAAACCGATATAAAACTATTTTCATTGCCCTTTTTGGACAATATGAATGGAATGTTATGCCATTTGGATTGAAAAATGCTCCTAGTGAATTTCAATACATTATGAATGAAATTTTCAATCCTTATACTGAATTTTCCATTGTTTATATTGATGATGTACTAATCTATTCTGATAATGTTGACCAACATTGGAAGCATTTAGATATATTCTTGAAAACTGTTAAAACCCAAGGTCTAGTAGTCTTAGCCCCAAAAGTTGTTTTATTCCAGACTGAGATAAGATTTTTAGGTCACAATATCAGAAAATGTACCATCATACCCATCCAAAGAAGTCTAGAGTTTGCTAGCAAATTTTCAGATGAGATCAAAGACAGAACACAGCTTCAAAGGTTCTTAGGTTGTTTAAATTATGTTACTAACTTCTATAAAGAATTAAGAATCATTTGCAAACCATTATTTCAAAGACTTAGAAAAAACCATTTGCCATGGACAGAAGATTATATACAAGCAGTTAAAACAGTCAAAGAACATGTCCAAAGACAAAACCTTAAGCGTAAGAAACTTAGTGATTTTAAGTGGTATAAAGATATTTTCCTTACTAGAATTTTACAAAGAACAGATAACGCAAATTTCTATTGGAATGAGAAGTTCATATCTGGACTACCAACCTTATTTGCTAATAAGGTAAGAGATAAAATGAGGGAGCTAGTCTAGATTGGTCCCAAATTGTTCTCAACACCTGGACTTATGGTGAAATCATAACAACAATCAATATTGTTGCTATGCAATTATGTACAGACATTATACTTAAAAGCTAGCTTAAGAAACAAAAACTTACCACCAAAAAAGAGCTCAGTTCTTGGTGTGAACAATTTGATTTTGATAAGCTTCCTAACCAAAGTAGAAGAAAATACCACGACAGGAAAACAAAACCTCATATAAAGCAAAAAATCCAATCAGAAACCTGCAGACCTTTCAAACGTTTTAAAAGACAAAAGATTTAGAAAACCCACTAAAGACACAAAAAGATACTTAAAATGTGGTAAAGAAAGACATTTTGCAAAAAATTATCCTGAATTGAGAAAATCAGAAACAAAATCCCGTGAGTTACAGACAAGGACAACTCGTGAGTTACAGACAGTCTATCATGGTCCAGTCAGAATCTAATGCAAAATCCACATGTGATAATTATGATTGTAACCATGGTTAGTTTATTTTGTAACCTGAGTAAAGTCTTCCTTTATAAGGATAGCTCAGGGTAGTTTTCAGCAAGTTCAGTTTTTAGGATCCTTCTCCCTTCTTTGTAATCTTTTCTCTCTCTTTTGTAAAAGTTCTAAATCCTCAATAAAGTGTGCGACTTATTTTTTGTATATCCATTGCTCATCACTGCTATCAGACTTATATTGATATTGTAAGTATTATTATTGTTATTTTAATTACTCATATCCTAATTTAGTCATATCCCATTTATGTTTTTACTTTTGCTATACATTATCTTGTCTATACTATCAGTTTTTAAGATCCTTCTCCCTTCTTTGTAATCTTCCCTCTCCGAACCTTTCCTCTGTAATCTTTTCTCTCTTTTGTAAAAATTCTAAATCCTTACTAAATTGTGCGACTTATTTTCTGTATATCCATTGCTCATCACTGTTGTCAGACTTAGATTGATATTGTAAGTATTATTATTGTTATTTTAATTACTCATATCCTAATTTAGTCATATCCCATTTATATGTGGAGACATTAGAAACAGAAATAACATTCTTCCAATGGTATACTAATAGGCATAATCTAGAAGAAGAATGTCTTATTTTAGACTAGAAAAACTTTAAAACCTATAAATCTAGTAAGGGAGATGAGACGCGAATGCACCCTCCTCCCATAAAATGTACTATTAAAAAAGACAATGAAACCCTAGGACGCATTAGTGAAACCTTAGAATGTATTTCTTTTATTATGCTAGATGAAGAGTTATCATAAAATGTGGCGGCTTCTGCACACAAAAGACTAGTATAGGAAAAGACAACTCCATATTTCTGTAACAACAGATAAATAATCTCAGCATGAGGGAGAATCATTTATCCTTTCTATATATATTTACACACTAAATATAATTATTCTTTTCAAAAAAAGAAAAAATTGATTTCCAAAAAACATATTAATGTCATCCACTTATTTACTAAATGTCACTCATTGAAAAAATTGATTTCTAAAAATCATCTAAAATAAATTAATGGCATCTCCTTATTTACCAAAATGTCACTTATTGGATGGAATTAGATGAAATGACTATTAGTATCACAAAGTTTGTTAAAAATGGTTATTTTGGAACAACTTTCCAATCCAATGACTATTTTGATAGTGTATCATCAATTTGATGGCCACTGAGATAATTATCCCTTAATTCAATGAATTTTCCTAAGGAAATTATTACAATGGCTGTGCCGTTGTATTTCTTTAGCTATAAAAAAATATATATTACAATTAATAAGAACGGTACATAATTGATAATAATTATAATTTATAAAGATTATGACTCTCCATCTATTTAGTTTAAAAAAAAAAACACTATTACATTAATTAATAATTAATAAAAATATAATAACAAAAGTGCTAACTCTTCAACTTTTTAATAAAAATTAATGTAATATATTATATTATATAACTACATAAATTATGTTGAAGTATCTTCTTTTTATATATATATATATATATATATATATATATTTTTTTTTTTTTTCAGATTGTTTTAATATTCTGATTACTTTTATTTTTTCCAAATTTGTTTTTATTCTTTGATCACTTTTTTTTTTTTCGGATTTTATTTTTTTTAATTTTCTGTTTACTTTTTTCCCATTTTTTTTTTTTTTTAAATTTCTGATTGCTTTTTTATTATGATATTTTATAACCCCGTAAATTATGTTGAAGTATTTTTTTCCAGATTGTTTTAATATTATGATTACTTCTATTTTTTCCAGATTTGTTTTAATATGGCATCGATGTGGATTGCGATCTATGGCGCTATGAAAGCCTATTATAATACATTTTCTATGTATTATTTGTATAATATTTAAATCCAAAGCTCCCTCATGGCAACATGTGGCGCTGTAAAAGTATATTATATTATTATATATATGTGATTAATTTAATGGTAATAAATAAAGGATAAAATTATTGACTACATTTTAAACAATCGCACTAAAAGAATAGTCAACGGTCAACTTGGACGGAACAAAGTTAACTAACACCAACCATAAAAGAATTGCGCAATTTAAGAGAAGTTCACTGGATGAGGTTGGTCCGATGGTAAACCCCTTACATCTGCATTACAAAGTTATGAGTTTGAATCTTCTCCATTCCCAAAAAATAGGGATGGCAATGGGATGGGTTCGGGACGGGTAGTTCTCCCCGTATCCCGCCCTATTTATTTTTTAAAACCTCATCCCCACATAAAACCCCACAATATATGGAGCGGGGTGAGGAGGTTTAGTGTATACTTTATTTATCTCCACCCATTTACCCAATTCGCCTTTTTAACCATTTATCAAGATTATTTATTAAAATAATAAATATATAACCTAATAAATAATATATAATATATAAAGTAATTCTAAAAAAAAATTATTAAAAATAATCTCATAAACATTAAAAATAAATATAAATCCCACAACTAAACAAATAAATTTATAATTTTTAAACATAGTATTAAAAGAAAAAAAATATTCAATAAAAAAAATAAAGATTATATTTTAAGCGGGGCGGGACGGGGCGGGGCGGGGCGGGGATTATAAAACCCATCTCCACCCATACTCATTGTGGGTTTTACTATCTATCACAATCCCTGTCCCATCCCCTCCTCATAAGTGCAGGTCCCCGTTGGTTATTTTGTCATCCCTACAAAAAAAAAAAAAATATATATATATATATATATAAAACTCCTAATTTATATAATAGTGAAATGCTTCAAAAAAGAAAAGAAAATTTCACAATCCACATTTGTCTAATTAGGGAAATTTTGGGAATGTTCATCCAGTTTGCCATATGGCCAATATATAATACCGGTAAATACATGAAGGCTAGTATAGACAAGTAGCCCAAGTAATTTTTTTTTTCTTTTCAAATTTTAAATATTACGATAATTTAGGGTTTTGAGTAGGAATAAGCATTGGGGTCCATTGGGACTGGGAAGGGTTCCCTCACCCTCACTCCTAAAAGCTTCCCCCACCTTCGCCCCCAAACCCCATTTAAGGGAAGTGGAGATGATGGTGTTTGGGAGAAGGTTTCCCTGCCCCCACCCTCGTCCCCCATTTCTCCAATTGAATCAACCTCATCTCATCACAAAAATTGAATATGGATATATGGAAAGAACAACCGTAAATTATTTATTAGGATTTTGATCATCGTCATGTGCCCTTATGCTATGTTTGTTTGGAGGGATATATTGAGGGAGGGAGAGGAGAAAGGAGGGAGTGCTTCTCCCTCTGGACCCACAAAATTGAATCCCCCCAATTTGGGTGGAGGGAGAGGAGAAAGGAGGGAGTGTTTCTCCCTCTGGTTATCCCTCATACTCTCCCTCCCTTCTACCAAACATAGCCTTAGTAGACAATGGGACCCATTAATAATCAATATCGATGTCCATAATTCATATATGCTTTCAATACATAATTAATAATTATGTACGTCTATACTAAAAACATCATCATTTCATTTGGATCAACCCAAATGATCAAATAATAGTGTACAACAATGAATTATGTTGTTGATTAATTCCAAATAATTGTGATAAATAAATAAATAACCGACAAGTTTCCAGATGAATATCTTTGTATAATGACATATCACATAAAAGAATACCAAAGTTGTGGCAGTAAATGAACATAAAAGAAGTTCTCATCATGGCTTTGATATCGAAAAGCAACCTTTTCACTTAAGTTTGCTGCGACAACAGAATGAGAATCTCTGTTCTCTCAATCTGCTTTCACTTTCACTTTTATTTTTTTTTTTGCAATCTTTCCCAAAAGCACAAAGCACAAAGCACACACACTCACTCTCTGTCTCTGTGTTTGTGCATGAAGTGGATGATCACAATGGATGCTGAGGTTAGTGGGCAGAGCATTATTATTTTTATTATCATCATAATTGTTAGCTGGTTTGATACCCATCCATCCATTCAACACGCTTCTCACCATCTGAAAAAATCAAAATAATTAAATATATATATATCTCAAAGTATATATTACAACTATTACGTTAACTCTCGATTTCTCACAAATCAGAAGAAAACTTTTTATACATACTTGTAATTGAATCCCATATAACTACTATTGAAAGAAGGTGCACTACCATCTCTACTAAGATAAAATACCGACTTAACAAATAATTCAATCGCATAATATAAAAAAGAAAATATTGTTAGAGTGACATCTCTGTTCTAAACAGAGGTTGAAGGTCGAATTGTATTGGTCCATTTCATCGATCACTTGATTAATTCTTGTCAAATGGTCCCAAGTCTTATCCTAGGTTGGCACCTGGCTTTTCAATACCCTTTTCACCTTTCTCTGTTCCTTCTTTTTACTTTTTATTCCAAAATCAAAAAAGATTAAAAAAAAAAAAAAAAAATGTTTTAAAAAAGGCAAGAGGAAAGAGAGCATGAATGATGAATCTTGCTTTTAATTATAAAAGAGTTCATCAAAAGCCAAAGAATTTGGAAAATATATTCCTATATATGTTTTATACAATTACAATTTCATTTTAAACAATTAGAATTATCATTTGATAAATGGTTAAGAATAACTCATTTTAATCTCAAAGTATTTTTTGTATATGATTGGTCAATTGCTGCCTAAAATTACCATTTAGTCGATTATTCAATCTAATTAAGTAATATTTCATTTACTAGAGTGGGAAATGCATATCTCACTATGGACTACCACAATGGTAATGAAAGCGAATGTTACAAGATCAAAATGAATAAAATCGTGTAAAGCTAAAGGAAGTAATGGATAATACCTAATATACTTTAGTATGAAATGATTGCATATTTTCAAGATTTTTATGAGGGTGAAACTTGTCACATATAGAATGGTTGAAAGATTTTTCCAACCTTATAATAAAGGAAGCTAGATCAATTTTCCATTTCAAGGAAGTTCAATTACAAAAAACTTCCCACAATAAGTATTTTTTGTTTCAAAATCCCGACAATTAGTACTTTGATCTTATCAATAAGGAAAAATCATAACAACTAATAATGGATTATGTTTATCCAAAGTATGAGATTTAGATATGTGAGTTATATATCTCGAAAAGTCAATCAAGTTGCTCATTTGTGAAGTCTATATACTAAATCAATTTACATTTTACATTCAATTCAATAAAAACAATACATTCGTATGTATAACCCTTTTTTTTTTTTTGAAAAAAATATATAAACCTATTTGAAAGAGTAATACTAGACATTTAAATTCATATCTCAATGTGATTAGAACCTTGTCTTTTAAACAATCAGTCCAATTAGTTAAGTTGCATTAACAGCCCAAGATCAAGGCCTAGACCATGACCAAGCTTAGTCCAAAGCCCAAAACCCAAAATCTAAGATCAAGATTAAACCCAACCCAAGAGATAGAATGAGAGGACCAACATCAAACCCAAAACTGGACACAAGAACAAGCCCAAGCCTCTGAACATAAGAAAACGCTGTAGTAGTATACAAGAGTGCAGGACCAGATGATGTTGATCGAATGGTACATCTCTTATACTTGCACCAAGAGGTTGCCCTTTCCCCAAACCCCCAAAATAATATAAAAAAGTGCAAATAAAAACAAATCAATATCTTTTAAAAAAAACGACGTCGTGAACTAGTGGTAAGGCTCTTACACCTACGGGCATAGCCCAACTAGTAAATTGACGAACTTAGGGTTTGAGTAAATGACTCCGAAGTCAACGACTTGAAATGATTCTTACTCCATTCTTTTCAACACATTTACCACTTTTATTGGATAATTCCTGGAAATTGTTTATGCATTTGCAAGTTGCAACCCAACTCCAAAGCTTCATCAAAATCTTAACTAAGGACTTCATCAAGTTGCAAGTAGGTTGAGCTTTTTTTTTTTTTTCCTTTCTAATAAATAGGTAATTTTAATTACATTGAAAATTAACAAAAATAAAAGATGTAACCTACACAAATCATAATGCAAGTTCTCGACTATTAAATTAGACTATTGAAATTAAATTTAACACACAAAATAATTGGTGACTTCTCAAAAATAATAATCAGTGACCCCTAGTCCCCTAATATAATTTATCTTTAAAATACTAATTAAAACAAATCATATTATTAATAATAAGCCATTTTATATAAAGGATTACAAATGATTTAAACTATTAAGATTTATATCTCAAAAAATAAAAAAATTAAAAAAAATGCTATTAAGATATCAAAACCTAATCAATAAATATTCAATTGAATAAGTATATAAAAAATAAACTCTATACAGAAACTAATTCTATAAATAAAAAGTTAGTTTTGGGCTTAACCCCTAAAGGAATTTGGATTCTCAATCTAATAACCGTGTAGTTAATGACTAGATTTATTTATTTTACTTTTATTATCTTTAAATACAAAGTTTTATCTTGAAATCCCAATATTCAAGTTTAGTTCAAATGAATATTAAAATCCAAATATTTAGACCACAAATTCAAATATAACTAAAACATTTTAATTTTACTCCATTGCTGATATAACAAAAATAAAATCATGAGCTGCAATGTAAATAACATAATTCTCAAGAGGCAAAATTTTCTCTTCCTTTGCAACTTTTGTTTCTCCATGAATTCCTTAAAAGAGAATCTATTCCCCAATGCAGTCCATATAAAACTTGAAAGCATTACAACTTCAAACTCCTACTATGGAGTTATATGTACCATAAGCTGCAAAAATCAATCCAAAAAACAATATGCAGAAATCCAAGGCTTTCTCCCGGAAATTCAAAGACGATCCTAACAGTTTCAGGTGAAATGTAGCAGGCAAAACGAATGAGACCAGTGCACATACAGTGCTCCCGACAAGTGACACAAATTCGCTGAATCCTGGGACACACGATGCTAAGGTTGCTAACCCAACTATCAAAACTGCTCGAATAATGTACGTCACAAACTTTTCTAACGTTGTTGTTGAATTGTTGTCATAAGCATTGCAGGGGAGCTTTTGAAACAATTTAGTCTTCTTCAACTTCCCCTCTACAATCTCATGAATTGGATGCACCATGATTGGGAATGTAAATACTATCCCCAAGCACAAACCCATCTGCAAGAAAACATCAACTTAGCAACAAAGTAGGACAAGATAGTAATGTTCAAAAGACAGCAGGACCCCCAATTATTAATAACAATTATTCGATATCTGTAAAGTACACACACCCAAGTGGGACATGGAATTCATTAGTTGTATATACAATGGTTTCAGATACAGGTCCTAATTTATTATTTTCACTCCATGTTGTGGAAATATGTGTTGCGTTGTGTTGGTTTGTCGGTTGATAAAATATTATAATTATCATTGGAGCAATGCATTAAAATGACCACATTCTATAAAGAATTTGGATCATGTGATGCCTAATTGAGCTCACAAATTGGTTGCAAGTCAGGAAAAACTAATATACGTTTGGGAGAGCTTCTCTACTAGCCAAAAAAGTTAACAACCAACAATTTTCTTTAAAAGCTCTACTTGTAGAAACTCTATTTCTAAAATATATACTTGAAGAAGCTCTTCCAAACCCCAGCAGAAATTTTAGGTTTCTTAACTTAAATTCATGAACAAAACCGATTGAGAAAAAAGGCAGATCAAGTGCAAATGAAACAAGAAAAGCAAATGAGAGAAATGAAAATATGGCAAAAATGATGCACAGGTATGTGAAAATTAGTTACCTGAACTGCAATGGACCACCAATTGTGGGGCAAATTCAGAGTTACAATGTCCATAGTTTGGTCACCATAAGCCATGTAACCAAAGAAGCCAAACAGTACATAGACAAGAGTTATCCCAGTGAAGGCCTGAGCCAGCAACTTGGAAAATCTACCCCTCTCTTTCATGGAAGCTTCCAAAGCCAACGTCATTCCAAACCCTTCGAAACAGAACACCGCCATTCCTGCAGCGAAGGGCAGCCCTCCAATGTTATTAGTGATTGCTTCTCTGTCCTTGAATGAAAACTCACCCCCTGAAATCTTTTCTACATTTTCTTTGATCACAAGCGCCATTGCCAAAACATTGCAAATATCGGCAAATATGCTAAAAGGTGCGAGTGATGATAAGGAATTGATCCATGACAATGCAATCTGAATTGGGACTACTAAGAAAATGTAGGAAGAATATGTGAGGGTCTTGTAGTTTTTGAATATAGATAAGAGGTTTTGGCCTATGAAAATTAAGTATGAAATGGATCCACCGCACTGGGAGATGAATATGAGGAATTCTGTTACGTATCGACCAGTTTTTCCCATGCATTTGTAACCCAAATCACCATATGTCTTTACCTCTGCTGATTCTTCTTCTGATGCTAACTTATCTCTGCATTGTACCTGTCCACCAACATAATTGTAAAAAAAAAAAACATAAGTGCAAATACTTGTCCAACTTTATCCCTGGATCAAAAAGAAAAAGAAAAACTTCAATATTGACAACATGATGAACATTGAAAATATCAGTATCAGAAATGATACGAACTCATTTACTTAACGGATTTAACATGTTAACTGGCCCGAACCCAATAAAACCTAACTCAAACATGTAAATATCGTGTCGTGTCACCGGGTCGTGGCGCCTTTGCCACCCCTAGCTACTATACAGAACCGGTATACAGGGCTGGGAAAGAGGGTTTCTAACCCTCCAACTATACAATTTAAGCTGAACCATTGATTAGCATGATATATCTTTAAAGAAATAAAGAAAATCTTACAAACATTATTTAAGGAAAAAAGTACAATTTCTTTAACAATATTGATTTTTTTCCCTTATAATTGTGATCCAAGAGAATATCATTAACAAAAAATAAATAATTTATAAGGGTTTGTTAAATAATTACTTAAAAAAAAAAAAAAATTATATGTTTTAAAAAAGAATATTCACTAAAAAAAAAAGGGGAGAGAGAGAGAGAGAGAGAGAGAGAGAGAGAGAGAGAGAGAGAGAAGTAACTGACAAGGAGGAGCATGCAGTAGCATGTGGAGATTCCAGCGATAGTAACTCCGAGAGATCCGGCAAACCAACCGGCAACCCGAAAAGCGAAAGGCAGACCCAAGACGCCGGTGCCGACTATGGACACTATTATATTCCCCAGCGTCTGGGTCGTCGACGCCGTCCCTGACGACGAAGAAGATTGCAGTAGAGGCACTGCACCGCTTTTCTCAGCTTCACGTTCCATAGACCACTTATGTGTGAGTGAATTTAGGTATGTGTTTTATTGTTGTTGGCCTGCGCTGCGATTCTACTTCTAGCAGTGTGTTGGGTGACTCATCAAAGTGTCGATACTCCAAAGTTTGGTCGATCTATCGAGAATCGACTGTTCCTGCGTTGGACGCGTCACTGTAGAAGTGTTCAGATCCACATAGATTTTAATTTAATTACGGGTTCTACTCACATGCAAGCTCATATTTTGTCATGTCATGCCATTTACCGTTGGATTAATCTTGTGGCTAATATCAACTTTTATCAAATTTAATTTATAATAATATATTAAATTTATGTTCTAAATTTTTTTATTTATTATATATATATATATATATACGGTCCTGTTCCTATCGGGGCATCCTTATATAATTTTATCAATATATTGAATGTGAGACACTCATTTATAAAAGTGATTTGACAAGTACATATATACCAAGTCAAAGTATGTAAAACGAGTGTCTCACATTCAATGTCCTTATATAACTCTATCAGGGTATCCTCATAGAAAAATTTCCGTATATATATACATATATATATATATATTAAAAAATGTTCTAAATTTAAGACGTTTTACCATCTCTCTCTCCTTGATAAAAAACTTGGGTTCATTCGACGGGGTTCAAATTTTTTTGGTCACTATTTGGAGGGGTTTTTGTGAGAATATCACCGGTTTACCAATGTAAGTTTAAAAGACACATATTTAGGTGACTAAACAAAAATATCCTCATTTTGTCTGTTTGCGTTTGAAGAGAAAAAAGTTTAGAGAGAGATAACAATCAAAAGAGAAGACTTTGAACCCAGAAATACAGTACTAAATCTCACGGCAAACTCACCGACGATGGCACTACAGTCCTGAAGTCGACAAGAAGGTAAGTTTCATTTTCTCACGAGTTTTTGTTTTTGAAAATTTAATGTGCGTTTGATGTTAGGTGTTGGTTAGACATGTATATTAGATTAGATTTGATTTGTTGTTGTTAGGCTTGTTTGATTAGATTAGGGTTTAAAACTTATGAAAAAATTCTGTTGAACACGATGAATTTCTGGGTTTTCGAGACTTTTAAAACTACATCTGAACCTTTTCCGAGCTTTTTTCCATGTCATCCGAGCCTTTTTCGAGCAATTTCAATAGGTTTATGAAATTTGAATCTCCGAGTTTTTTAACACTGTCTCCGAGACTTTTAAAACAATATCCAAGCCTTTTACAACATTCTCCGAGCCTTTTAAGGAACATGAATAGGTTTTTGGAATTTGAATCTCCGAGCACTTTAACACTGGCCCCGAGACTTTTAAACAATATCCGAGCCTTTTACAACATTCTCCGAGCCTTTTAAGGAATATGAATAGGTTTCTGGAAATACGTACCTCCGAGCCTTTTACAACTTTCTCCGAGACTTTTCAATAATCTTATGAGACTTTTAAATACTAATCCGAGCATTTTATATCGGTTTGAAAATTTTGAATCTCCGAGCCTTTTATATTGTTTTGTAAATTTTGAATCTCCGGTCTTTTTATAACATTCTCTGAGCCTTTAAATACACTATCCGAGCATTTTGAACAGTGATCCGAGCTTTTTAATTTTAAAGTTATATGTTTGTGAAATTGTACTCTCCGAGCCTTTTCATATGTTGTTCGAGACTTTTCATATACTATTCGAGACTTTTCAAATACACTGTTCGAGACTTTTTATATACTCTATGAGCCTTTTCATGTGTATTATTTTGTAACAGGATATTTTTTTTTTTGAATGAATATGCAGATGAGGAATCAACTCAAAGATTCACTTAAAACTCCAGAGGATGAAAGGTACTCGAGGAAAATAACTCGCCATGACCATTTCGATAACCTTAGAGATATCGACAACGCACTTAATAGGGTACCTGAACATCTTGCGGTCGAAGAACGATGTCGGTATACTGAGTCATGTTTTGGACACTTCCTTCGAATGGATCGTGAGATGAAGTTTTCAGCTGGCATTGTCCATCGGTTGCTTATTTGCGAATTGCATCATGATAGGCCTGAAGATGAGATGAGATTTCTTTTAGGAAGGCATTCGGTCCGGTTCTCGAAGTTTGAGTTTTGTCTGATAACTAGATTGAAGTTCGGAGAACTTCTCAACACGTCGACCTATGATATGGTAGAGAATGGCATACACCAGCGGTACTTTGATGGTCGAGATGAGGTCGAGTATGCAGAGTTGAAAACCGTTCTACGAATTGGTGTTTTTTCTAAGAAGTACGATGCGGTTAAGCTGTGCTTATTGTATATGTTTAACTGGATACTGATGGGGTTGGATGAGAGAGAGAAAGTTCCAGTATGTCAATTTCGCCTAGTCGAGGACTTGGACGTTTTGATGCGTTCTCTTGGGGTGCACACATGTATAAGCGGTCTATATACGGTTTCAAGTATGCATTGGTCAGTCGACATGGGCGGTTTAAACAATGCCAGTGACGAAATGGCGTTAACGTACACACCACGGAGACATACAACATATATGGTCTAACGCATGCCCTGTTGGTGAGAATTTAGAATTTCAATTCGTACTTTAATCGTAATTTTTTCCATATGACTGATGTATTTATTGGATTATTATCGTACTTATTTGTTTCGCAGATATTTGATTTTGAGGTTATCCCCAAGCTTGGCAACAACGGATATGGGACCTTGCAAGGAAATTGAGCTATCCCTCCCGAATTCTGAAATGGGAGTTGAGTACGCGACCGAGGGGGTTGAAGCTAAATAGCATTTTCATCGAAAGGGTAAATATCTTTTATTATTTTTTTATTTTTTATTTATTTTTTATTTATGGTCGTAGCTATTACTATATATACAATTACAATGGTCTAACTACGATTTCAGATGTTTACGAGGGTTCAATTGGTGCCGGCGGTAGTTGAGAGGGCTGAATGATACTTCGAGGGTATTTCCCAGGGAGGCAGTCTGTATGATGCCAATGCTAGTGATATACATGTTCCGTCTCGGATCCCCAACGATGTACGACTACCGGAACTAGTGATACTGAGGGTCCATCTTTTGAACCCGTTGATACGAAGGGTTTTGACCTGGATGGTAGCAATATTCAACCCGCGAAGACTAGGCGGGTTCGATTCACGTTGCCTAGAAAGCCTCGAACTGGAGATAACTCACGAGGAGGCGTTGGAGGGCAAGTAGAGGTACGTATAATTCTTTTTACCATATTATTTAATTTCAATCGAGTGAACGGTTTTAGTACTGACAATTTCGAATTCCTTTCAAGACCATCGGTATACTGAACTGATGGATAGGTTCCAAGAGTTACGAGAGGAGGTGCGAAAGAGTAATGAGAAACGAGATCAACAGCATCAGGAGTTGCTGGATTTGATTCGGGGGCTTCAAGGTTCGACGTCGCATAGTGGAGGTACACGGTTCGATGACCCACCATTCGATGATGAAAATAGACACCAAGACTTCAGTCCTAGACGTCGGACGGATGGGACCCACCAAGAGACTGGTAGTCAGCTGCAACCTACTACGCAGCTAGTATCTAATCAGCAGAGGCCTGGTGTGACGCCACGAGAGGAGGGTACTGGTGGTACTAGTGGTATAGATACAGATACAGATACATCACCTATGGAGATAGAGCAGGTACCTTAGCAGGTTTTACTAGACGAGCCTGTTCATCTCCAGGACCTAGGACAAAGTACCTCCTTACAGCTCACCCCTTTGGTCGATCCTAAGGCAGTGCACCATTCCATTCATTCCACGGGGACAGACTTCCCTAGTCTTAACGCATCCCTCGAGCTCACACATACAGGCGATCCACGGGGACAGAGTTCCTCTATACAGTGCTCCCATCCAGTGGATCCCAGTGCTTTGGACCGGATTCCCCCACCCCTTTAACGTCAAGAGCGGGTTCGCAGGCGAGGTTAGCAGCAGCGGAGCCCATACACTGATCTCTGTCGGTCGAAGTGGCCAAGGATTATGCCACCTCCACCACATGTATGGACGCCCAACGGATTGATAGATCCTCACCACCTTGCATCACCACCTTGCAGCGTACCAAGCCTATAAGAGGAACTAGACGGGGGAATTGTAAGTATAATCCTATATATTACAATATTTTTATAGTATTTTGAAACACTTACGTAAAATTACTTGTTTATCTAACTTCTTTAACAATTATGCAGACGTGATGTGGATCTACACGAGGCAGTTGGTGTCCCTTGGTTCCATCGGTTTCAAACCAACATCATAGAGTTTGAGGATACAGGTATGGTCTTTACTAGCACGTTGTGTATAAATTTTTTCTAAAATAGTAGAATGCTAACAACATATAATGTTGAAATTGTCAGCACATGGACGCGTACCTGCATGTTCTGCGGAAGCGTCAGCGATTATACCCCACTATCTACGGTCTAAGGATCAACATACTGGATTCACAGTTCTATGTAAGTGTTTATATTATACGATTTTCGACCATCCATTGATGTGTTTTATACATCTTTTAGCTAACGTTTTGACAATTTTCTATATACAGTCAGTGTTATTGAATGACTGAGAGAGAATGATGGGAAATGGAGCTGACAAACCCTGTCGCGGATGGTCTTTGTTGAGGTACCAGTAGTCCGCTGATGACCTTACGGTGGTACGTGGATTGCTCCCGACAGGAAACAAACTATGGAACGAAGTTGACGTGGTGAGTGTTTATTTTACATTGTTTGAATTAGAATTTAAAATATATTTCACATTGATAACGCTTTGTTGAAACACCTACAGGTTCTGATTCCTTGCAACCTTGGAAATACGCATTGGGCCATGGCCATTGTCGACCTCATAACAGGGACTATCTACCTGATGGACCCGTTCAGACAAGATGTACAATTTCACCACAGGAAAACCCAGCTCGCGTGCTTACGGTCTTTTTTACCCTCGATGCTGCATGCGGTGGACTTTCACAGTCAAAGATAGAGGGGCGATATGACATACACATTGCAGAATAGGGTCTTTCCGCTGACCATTGTGTCTAGAGACCGTGTGCCCCAACAGGATGGAGGGTATGACGATTTCAATATCTGATTCTATCCCAATTGGTTTTAATAACGTTCCATTCTAATGGTCGTTTATATGGTGAATTGCAAGGGTAACTGTGGTGCCCATACTTTGAGGTTGATAGAGTACCTGACAGTGAACGGGGATACGTTTGACTGGTCAGAAAACGATATGGGCACCATCCGAGAGAAGATGGCAGTGGAGGTTTTTTGTAACTCGAAGGACTGGACTTCGAGTTAGTGATTTAGTTTCTGTACATAACATTTTGAGAAATTAAATGATATTTTTTTTCATGAAATTTTAGTTGTTTGCAATTTAAAGTTGAAGACACATGTCATACATTTAAATCCAAAAATAATACAACGAATTCTAGAACACTATAACAAAGGATCTGGTATGGCATTAAACGAAGAATCAAAAAATATATCAGGATAGTTAAACAAAAAAAAGCATAAGAACCAACGGTCTCATAACACGACTGTATCGAGCATGGTTCCCAACGTTTGAAAGATGTTGGAAGACATCAAGTTAGAGAAATGTTCCTCAAGGTGCTTCTTTTCTGGTGGCAATTCGTCTTCCTTTTGTACTGCATTGTTATGTTTGATTGCTTTCCTCAACGGCTCCATTCATACCACAGTAGAGTCCTTCTCAGGGCACGTTTGTTTGTTGTGTCCAATTGAATGACATATGCTGCACTTGCGACGGTATTCCTTAGGAACAATTGTGTTGGGACCTTCATTAACCATCGGCGGGTTGGAATACCTCCTGCTATTATGTCCTGATTGTCCATATCTTCTACATGACTGTGTGGTTGTCCTTTCCGAAGACGAGACATGTCGACCCTCCATTGGGCGATCTAATTGTCTCTTCGACTTTGGATTTAAAACCACCCTAGATGCGATATCGGATGACACTACCCATGAAGAAGGATGGCCAACAGGCATAATAGGAACCGAGTATGCATCAATAAGTGTCTCTCTCTTGTAGTAGTCCGCACACAGAGATGTGAGAATCCAAGTTTCACTCCCTACAACAATGAAAACAATAAGATTCAAGTTTGTGGGTAATATAAAACGTTAATGTAACATCTCATTTACCTTGCTGCTGCGAGTGTGTGAGAACATGGGAAATTATCCATTTGGAATTTGTTGCATGTGCAAGTCTTCAGGGCTAAGTTAACCGTCCACTGGTTTTTCTTCAGTTTGACGGAGAATATATTCCAGTCAATCGGATTTACGGTCATATAACTGCACTTCTCAACACGTTTTGTGATGACAAGATGTGATGTGTCAGTCAATTGATGACGCATTGTCCGTACAGCTGGATGACGATCGTAAAACCACTTTTGTAGCATATTCCTAATGAACTCTACCAATGTCATCATTGGCAGTTGCCGTGCGAATTTTAGGCATGAGTTTATGCACTCTGAAACATTTTTGGTCATCACCCTGTACTTTCTTTGGGGACAGTGTACGCGAGACCACTTGTGTGGACCGGAAGCAATGATATAATCGAATGCAGCCTTGTGCAGCCTATATAACTCCTCAATATACCGATTATAATTGAATTCATTGTACTTCCTAGCTGCTGAATCCATTATGTCGGCAATATCCTTTCTGTGGAATCGCTTCTTCATATTTTCACCAAAATGCCAGCAAGATATGGTATGGGTTGCATAATGGAACACTTTAGAAATCCTTACTTCAATGCTTGCATAACGATCGGAAATAAAAACCAGATCATCTATATGACCAAGGGAACCCCTCAAGCATTCCAAAAACCACTCCTATGAAAGGTTGTTTTCCGAGTCACCATACCCAAAAGCAATTGGTACACTGATCATTTCCATCTTGTGCAGTTGCAACAAACATTGTACCCCCGAATCTTCACTTCAAATAGGTACCATCAACTGCAATCATAAGATGCATACACCTCTGGAAACCTTTAATTGAGGACCCTAACGACATGAAAAAGTATAGGAAGGTACCATCGTCTGCGCATTGTAAGTCGGTGATTGTGCCAGGATTATGTTGTTCCAGAATGTATGCAAAAAATGGTAGCATTTTGAAACTTTCTTCATGCGTTCCATAGGTCAATGACAATGCATATTGCAGGGCATCATGTGTCTTACTGTACATGACTTGGATGCCATACATTGTTTTCATATCGACGATTATGTCTTTCGGATGCATGAGACGACCATCATGTTGTTGAAGTCTAGGTGCAACGAATTCTTCGATTATAACTGCACTAGCTTGTCGGTAGCGACGGTGAACCTCTTCAAAGGGAAAATTGTGTTGGTTGACAAAACTTCTGATTTGGAAGTAAGTCTCTTCATCTCTCCTCATCCCTCTTAATTTCCACGTACAGTTGTCAATGATGCAAACTAGATGTAACGTTGTCTTATTAGACCTTTTCACCTTCCATTCAAAGTTCTCTTGCATTGAAAAAAGGCCAACTAGCCTCTTCAAATCCTTTTTACTTGGAAAAAATTGACCTTTATATATTATGCTTGTAGGTTCTTGCGCTGCTAAGGTGCTTCTTCTACCAATACCAAACGAGTATGAATCTGTTCCAGGAATAACCCACGTTATCATATTATAAGAATCAGATGCAGTAACATTATGCCGGACCTCGGAAGTCCCAAGCCTATTTGGTACAGTGCAACTAACTTCTTGTACATGTCTTCCTTGTGTTTGAATTTGTGCAGACTTTTCATCCACATTTTCTAGATCATCAACCTGTTCATTATTTGCCTCATTATCCACCTCATGATTCGGGTAATTGTTCTGTTCATTGTTCAAATCATTGTACTGCTCAATGTACTGCTCAATTCGACAAACAAACACATTGCCAAGTTGAAGTTCAACTACGTGGTCAACCGCTACTGGTGGGACACCACACATATTTTTCCCACCTTCGGCGACAGTCCTTTGGGTGAACACTTGGTTGCTACCACTAAAGGATCCAAATTGTTAGGTATTTTCAGGAGGAGGAATATCATTCCCTATCATATCTACAGCTGTCCTCTGAGTTAGACTTACACATACTTGAGGGATCACTCGATCTTCCCCTAGCATAAACTGAACATCATCGTCATTTTTTATAAATGTGCGACATGTACTTTAAGGAGCGATTGATATTGATGTCAGATCAACATTGAATTTGTTTACATTATACTTCATAATTGTATGCATGATAGCCACCAATTCTTCGTAAGTAATATTCTTTGATGCATACATTCCCTGGTTATCAGATCCAATAAACCTCTGACTTCCATCGGGTAACTGCTCCCATCGACCGTTGTAAGATATTATTATTCTAACCCGATTCATGATGCTATCAAATTGATCATCACAAACCATTAATAAAAACCCAAGACTACAAAATATTTTCACATTTTACATTTACAAAGGCTCAGGTATGGATATTGAAAAGACTCGGAAAACACTTGAAAAGTCTCGGAGAAGACATAAAAATGCTTGGATAAGACATGAAAAGTCTCGAAAAATATTTTAAAAGGCTCGATTTACTATTTAATGAAAAGTGCGGAAATGTTCGATTAGTGATTCTTTGAAAAGGCTCGGAGAAGACATGAAAAAGCTCGGAGAAGACTTGAAAAGGTTCGATTTGTGACTTTAAAAAAGTCTCGGAGAATACTAGAAAAGACTAGGAGAAGACATGAAAAGGCTTGGAAAAGATGCAAAGGCTCGATTAGTGATTTTTTCAAAAGTCTGGAAGATGACTTGAAAAGTCTCGGAGAAGACATTTAAAGGCTCGGAGATCATTTTAAATAGCTCGGACAAAGGTGACAATGTCTCGGAGATCCACAATTCTCACAATGGCTTAGGACACCAAATGAAAAGGAACAAATGAAAATGTGAACAAATGAAAAGAAGTATTTGCAAGAAATATTACCTTGTTGTAATGAAGCACGTCCAGCTGTTTATAAGTTGAACTTTTATTTGTAGACACAGAGAGAGAGAGAGAGAGAGAGAGAGAGTGAGAGAGAGAGAGTAATTGAGTTATCGTTTTTATTGGAAGTGTGGAAAGAGAAAAGTACAAAGAGAATAACATAAATGATTATCTAAGGGCAATTTTGGTAGTTCACCATAATAGGTGTCTTTTAAACTTAAGTTATTAAACCGGTCACTTTGTCACCAAATGAGTTGGAAAAGGTGACAGTTTTCACCAATTCCACACATTCGATGCATTACATTGGAATCTATTAGTGAAGTATCAGATGCACCCTGCTTTCTCTCATTTTCAGACCTGTTTTTACATGTCGCCGATCGTCGAAGAAAGTGAGTCGACACCACCCAAACTAGAAGATACAAGAAAAGCCGACTGTCTGATCTTTCGAAAGGGTCGTCGCTAAACGAAGTCATCTTGATGGTCAAACCCGTGTTTGAAGTTTGACAAAACCGTCGCCGCCGACATCATCACCAGTGAGTTGTCCGACAAAACCATCAGGAAAACGTTCGCCGAGTGCTGATCGTTGTAACCCAAGAGTTTGTTTTTAGATTTGAGCTGTGTGGAGAGAGAAACGAAGCCAAACCCGAACTATTGCCGAACCTTCATCGTCAGATCTGCACCTATCCGTCATGAATCCGACAATGAATTATGCCATCCAAACCCAGCTACAAACCTGTGAAATTAAGCAGGTTCGAGTTTGAGTTTCATCCGCGGGTTTTGAAGGCATCCATACCTGCCCCACGAGCTCATCAATTTAAAATATATATATATATTATTATATTTTTTAGTTAAAAAATATTTAACTATTGAAGATTAAAAGGAAGTTGAAATACATCGATATTCAATTTATTTAAAGTTCACATTTTAAAAAAGACAGACATCACTTACATAGAAGTAAAGAGTGAACCCTTTATTCATATTTTTTCAATGTGAGATTCTCTTCAATCCCATAAAGAAAAAACATGAATAAATCGAAGAAAAAAAAAATGAATAAAGGGGTTACCCCACAAATATAAAAGGACATTTAACGATTGTTGAAAACAAACATGGAAGAGAATGAATGCATTTAATTTATTTTCAAGTTTCACTTAGGATATATTTGGTAAGAGAGAGGGAGAGTATAAATGATGGATAAATTAAAAGGGAGAGAGAGTATGAGGGATGAAGAGGATAACATCAATCATCCATGTTGTTTGGTATTGAAAGGAGGGTTGGATGGATTGATTGATATTTACTTTGTAAAATTACTTTATTACCTTTAAAAAAATTGGAAGGTAGTATAAAAAGGGAGGGTATTTTTGTCTTTACCCCCCAATCACTCTCCCTCCATTGATCGGCCTATCATTGGGCGGATCCAATTTTGTGGGCCCAGAGGGATTTCTTCTCCCTCCTCCCATCCTCTCCCTTCACTTCTCCCTCCAACCAAACAAGTGATTTCCTCTCCCTCCAACCCTCTCCCTCTCTCCATCCTTCCCCCATACCAAACACAGCCTTAAAGTTTTAATTTTTAATTTTTAATATTCTATATAACTAAAAATTCGAAACTTTTAATTAATAAAGAAAGGAAAAAAAAATAGAAAAAAAAAATAACAAAGTAGACGGACGTGCAAATTTTTTAATATTCTATATATTTAGTAATAAATTATTATTATTATTTTTTTTTTTTGAGGAAAACTTAATAAATTATTTTTAATATTAAGCGAGTTCACGGGTCTTTTTTTTTTTTCAAAAAACAATTTCGGTGTATTTCATTGGACACACACAAGCTTAAATTTTGCATGTGAAATTTCAATTTCAATATGATTTTGTAGTCTGTAATGTGTCAGGAGGCAGACGGTGACATGACTAGACTAGTACTATTTTTATATAAATGTCTGCTGTATATGTCACAATATATCTTTACGTTGATAATATATATGCTTTTAGGCCTACCCAAATGTGGAGCTAATTGAATATATTATCACCAATTTTAAAACTTAGAACACATGGGTATAGAGGAGGCTGTCAATATGTACAGGATGCACATGCCTCTTCGTGTCAGATATTGATTGACACATCAGTAGATTTTCTTGTCAAATTTCAAAAAAAGAATAAAAAATATAAATTTGATGAGACTTGAGAAAGGTTAATTGCAACAATAATTCATTCATGCACGTACTCTATGACTACGGCCGTAATTAGAATTAAAAAGCAGGATAAATTACAATAAATTTTTTTAATTAAAAATAAAAATACACTTAATAAAAAAGATACGGAGAGATTTACTTTATAAATCTATATTCTATATAAATGCGTTAATAAAATTAATCAAAAAAATAAAATTAAAACACACTATAAAAAAATAGACTTTTTACCGTGGGAAAATCTGCAGCAAAAAGCTTTTTACCACGGATTTACACCGGATTTAAAGAGTTGCAAATACAATCATGGCAAATACAATCATATATTAATTAAGTTATATCATACGAATTTTCAAAAGATCAAACTTGTCAATTAAGAAATCTTGATTAATTGCACCGGTACTTTATTACTTTAAAAAAAAATCCAATCTATTTGATTATTATATTACCTTAGTTATGATAGGGTATTCACATTTAATAAATAAATATATACTTCTATTACTATTTATTAACAAATCTAAAAACAATATACTATTTAAAACCCCCCCAAAAAAATAATAACTTAAAATGAAAGCATCTAAATTTCAACCTAAAAAAAAATTCAATAAAAAAATATAGTTAGTTTATAAATTTAAAATTAAAATAACCGATAATTAGATTACTTTAAAAATTTTATGAACTAAGAACTTTAATAATCCTAAAATTTCAATATAAAACAAAATATTTAAATTAACAATATTCATACTGGTATATTCGATTGTGAAATCAATTTTTAATGTTGGTAAATAGATTTTTTAAATTTGAAATAATTATTAAAAAAAAATGAGTCATACCTCGTGAGTCGTGACGGATGATAAAAGTTTAACAATAAACTGACAAAGAACAATATATGCAGGCATGTAGCCCACTCATACACGTTTAGTTGCTATTAGAAATAATATTAATTTTTTAATTTTATTTTTTTAACTAATCAATTGTTTTTGGAAAAGTTAGGGTGGGTTTGGGCCCACCCTAGCCCAGCCCAAGGTCCGTCTCTGTCTATGTCATAATTCAACTAATAGATGGACGAACTTAGGATTTGTATAAATGACTCTCATATTAATGCTCTTACAAATGGTTTAAAGCTTCAAAAAATAAAATACCTGATCTAGATATCTAGATAGATAGATACCCGGTCCAAATAAAGAAGGACTAAGATTCTCTTATTGGCTTGTTTTTCCTTAACTTTCCATAATCCAATAACACTTAAGTAAAATATAAAATATAAAATACATGGTCAAAATTAGTTCTTTTTTTTCTTTCATGCAATTTGATATTTGAATTATACTTGAAGAATGTCAAGAAAAAATAAGGACCAAGGAAAGGATCTTAACTCAATAAAAAAAAATGAAAAAGAGTATCTGCCTAGGAAGTAAAAAAGTAAAAAAAAGTACGTTGATATGAGTAGAATCTCTCGTTGTATTCTATGTGTGTCGAACACAATCTGCAAAATGTATAGACAGATTTCATTACAACACTGACATAGACATCGCTTACAATCTCACGTATAGTATCTTTAAGACCTTTTTATTTTTAAAAAGTTAAAATCAACTTATTTATGATTTTAATATAAAATGATGTTTGGTAAAACTTTCAAAAGTGATTAATTGATAATCTGACAAGTTTTGACAGTGATTTTGAAGAGTAGGTGAGGGATTACTTTTTAAAAGTAATTATTGAATAATTTATTTCAGTATTTAATGAATCTTTTAAAATATCATTATTACCCTTATAAAATCAAATTAAAATCATTTATATACCTTATTTTATCTTAAAATTAAATATTCTAATTAAATATTGATTTAATTTATAAAATCTTTTTTTTTTGTTAATTTATTATTTTGATGGAATTTTTTTTTAATTTAAATATTCTACTTAAATATTGATTTAATATATATATATATATATATATATATATAATTAATGAAAAAAATGAAATGATGTTCTAAAATCATATCTATTTTAGTCATTGTAACTAATTTCAGTACTTTTGAAATAAAATTTCCAAACATATGTATACTGCTTCTGAGCTATACATCAGTTTTAAAAGTATAATTAACTAAACAACTATTGATTAACTTCACAGCTGATTATTTCTCCAGCACAACCAACAGTGATTATTATAAAAGTTACAGCAATATCTAACTAGCCCTAAATATATAACTACTGGAGTTGGCTAGAGTACATGGCTAGAATACAAACCACCCTTATGTATTGTACCATACAAATTAAAAAAAAAGGTATAAAACAAATATAAAAAAAAAACAGAAAGTGGTTGATAGCCACTAAAAGTAACCGGTTCCAATTGGTTGCTATACTTTTTAAAGTTTTTTTTTTTTATTACATATCATATATATATATATATATATATATATGTATTAATAATATAATATAATTATATTATATAATAATTTTTAAAAAAATCAATTTTTAATGAAAAATTCATTTCAAATACATTAAAATAATAAATTTTATTACATAAAATAAATAAAATAAAATAAAAATTTTGAAAATTTGAATTTCAAGAACGAGTTCAAGGTAGATTGAACAAGTTTAACGTTCAGATACATTCATCTGAACGTTAAACTTGTTCAGTGAACAAATCAATGTAAATCTTCATGAACAAGTTCAACGTAGGTTGAACGAGTTTAACGTTCCTCTCAAAGTTAAAACGTTAAACTCGTTCGGTTAACAAGTCAACGTAAATCTTCATGAACAAGTTCAACGTAGGTTGAACGAGTTTAACGTTCGTTGAACGAGTATAACGTTCATCCTAATGTTAAACTTGATCGGTGAACAAGTTCAATGTAGGTTGAACGAGTTTAACGTTCATCTTAACGTTAAACTTGTTCGATGAACAAGTTAATGTAAACCTTCATGAACAAGTTCAACGTAGTTTGAACGAGTTTAACGTTCATCCAAAGTTAAATTCGTGGAACGTTAAACTCGTTCGGTGAACAAGTTAACGTAAACCTTTATGAACAAGTTAATGTAAACCCTCATTAACAAGTTCAACATAGGTT
The DNA here is from genome assembly GCA_035582765.1 of Acer negundo. Lineage (NCBI taxonomy): Eukaryota > Viridiplantae > Streptophyta > Magnoliopsida > Sapindales > Sapindaceae > Acer > Acer negundo. The sequence goes on from CM069243.1 coordinate 12,007,928, forward strand.
GAACGAGTTTAACGTTCATCCTAACGTTAAACTTGTTCGGTAACGTTAAACTCGTTCGGTGAACAAGTTAACATAAATGTTCATGAACAGGTTGAACGAGTTTAACTTTCATCCTAACGTTAAACTTGTTCGGTGAACAAGTTAATATAAATGTTAGAATTGTGTAGTTATGCAGTAATTTGTTGTAGTTGTATAGTTGTGCAGTAATTAATTGTTCAGTAATTAGTTGGGTAGTAGTTACTTGAGTAGCAGTTAGTAGGGTGTTAGCTGCTATAATTAACTAATCTTCACTGTTGTTTAGCCCCAAGTCCTGTATTTAATCTCCGTCTTCTACCAGAGAATAACACGTAGAAGAATATTTTCAAAATAATCTTCAGAGCCCTTGTGTTTCTAGATTATTCTCAACCTTCATTGTCGATTCTTCAATTGTTCCGGTCTTCATTGCCATCGTTTAACCATCAACAATCGTTTCCAGAACCAACCTTCACTGTCGCTTATGTTTCTTTCCAGTGATATTTTTCCGATTGACATTCTGGTTTTCATTGTCGTTTATTTTAATATATTGCTTGCTTTAAATAGCTTTAAAAATAAAAATAAACTCTAATCACTTCTTATATTGATGTTTAATATCAATACTTTATTATGATATTAGGGTGATGTATTTATATATATATTTTTTTGAGTGTTTTGTGTGAGTTTTCTTGCTGCCCCTTTTATTTTTTGAGAAAAAAAAAACCTTTTCTTTTCTTAATAAAAATGAAGTTTGTTTGTAATGTAAGAAGAAGATCATGATCATATGTGTTCATATATAATTATTCGTTTTGGATTGTTTTTATTCCGTATTATATGTATAATTGTTTAATATTGGTATAAATGTAAAATTACTTATTTTCAAATAATTTTACTTTTAAAAAATAAATGTATTGACAATACATTTAGATGTGAAGTTAAAAAAAAAAAAAAAACAAACATGTCATTCAAGTTCAGATTTTAGTCCCTATTCAGTTTTTAGAAAAATTTAGGACTGTTCAATATTCGGACAAAAAAAAAAAAAAAGACCTAAATTTCCACAAATGTCCTATGACAATTCATATATTTATAATTTTATCCATACATAATAAAACTCTAAAAATCAATTTTCTAAAAATTCCCAATTTTGAAAAAACCTTAACACAACCTGACCAACTGAAGGGGGGCGACGGCGGCGCCGCCTCTTGGTACCGAAGGAGGCTGACCACCATCCTCCCATTCATTTTTTTATTTTTTATTTTTTATTTTCAATTTATAAAATAAAAGTTATTTTGTTACAAATATCAAAGGATATTAAAAGGTTATAAATGGAAAAAATTAAAAATTTCACATTTGTAATAAGTCATCCAAAATAAAAAAACAAATATATCATAGTATCTTAATTTATAAAACTGATCCATATATTTAACAAATTAAGGTCTTGTAAGACTTTAGATAAAAAACACAAATGACCCATAACTCTCTCTTACATATGTTTATTGCTACTCATCAACTATATATTATCAAGAACTATATATTATCAAGAATTGCTTTTTTATCTGTTCGGTAAAACTTTTTATATATAATATTTTTGGGTTTCTGTCAGGAAGGCTTTTTTTTTTTTTTTTTTTTTTTTAACACAGAAATTGTCACAACTTTCCTCTATGAAATTTAAAATTTTCAATATATATCCTTTTATTTATTTATTTTTATTACAGATACATATAGTCAAACAATCTTCTAACTAAAAAAAATGGTGTTCGTCAAACAATCTATTAACGTAAAAATGGTGTTTTTTTTTTTTTGTTAAAAGTCCTAAAAAAAAAAGTTCTAACAATAAAAAATTTTACTCAAGAAGCTTTATTTCAAAAATCATTTTAAACGCGCCTTCATTGCCGGGTAAAATTAAAAGTTGGTTACTTTTTACTAATTTCCCTTATAATTTCCGTGAAAAAATAAAAGCAGCACTGGCAGTCATTTTCATGTGTTACAAAAGGAAGCTGAATTTTCTGCAGTGTATACAACCATCATCTACATGCTGGCACCAAGGCTTTTTCACTATTTTTCAGAGTAGAGAGTCTCCACACATGCCTTTACCTCCAACTGGACCAATTTGAAAATTTACAACAAAATTGAAGTTTGTTTCTCTTGCATTCTTCTAAACTCTCCTCTCTAATTTGTCTGAATCAGATCCTATAATTATTTATGATTTATGAGGCCACAAAACAATAAGGCTGACAGACACATTCGATAGCATGCATCAGCTTCCTTCGCGGACCAACTGCATCTGCACCCATATCCTTGAGTTTCTTCATGGTTAGATTCACCAACTGAAATTTATTAACATTCTTTCCCTGGAAAAGCTTAACAAACTGTCCCAGCCCCAGCGATGCCAACCACTGGCTCAAACCACCAGCTTTTTGTAGTTTCCTCTCAAGATTTATCGCTCTCAGCCTTTGATGTAGTAACGTGCTCCTATCGGGGAGAGCATTGATGCCGATGCCATGCAATAGTCTTGGGGGCTTCACAGTTTTCATAATGTTCGGTACCCCAAGTATATTATGCAACTTTGAAGTGCCAACTTGATCTGGATTTTCTGATGTTCTGTAATCCAACATTACTGGCTTGCCTGAGGTTGGAATGCACTGATGAGGAGTTTTTCTTGTAATCTGGATACATCTTTTAGGAGCCAACGATGTCAACTTCTCTTGATCATCAACTAAAGGCTTCTTCAGATGTGGCTCAGTTGAATATTGTGATTGGTTATTTACTGTTTTTCTGGGAATTTCTTGCATTTGATCTGGGCCTGGATTTAGTGTTGTGGACTTATTAGCCACAGGTAGAGGAGGCACCAGAATGGTAACTTTCTGCTTTTTAACTATAACCCAGTCATCATCTCCATTCGAGTTAGAATTATCTTCAGGCACTGCTATCAACTGTCTTCGCTGTTTGACCATTATTGCAGACCTGCTAGTTACATACAAAGCAAAAGCTCAAAAACAAAACATACTTCAACAGAAAAGTAAACAGATCACACGAAGGTTTAACAAAAAGTAAATCTTATAGCTTAATAGAAAAAACATTGCTCTTTAGGCACAATTTCATGTGTGTGTGTTACTTTTTTACAATTAGAAAGCTAGCAACTGCTGTAATCAGTTAGCTATCAACAAGAACAATACACTTTGTTAAAACGAAAAAGAAAAAGAAAAGAAGCAAGAGCAATACACTTAGCAAGTATGCATCACAATGTCGCATCAGGAAGAAGTGGAAAATTATTCCAACATCTTACATGAATTGAGGACTGCCAACTAACTACAATGATTCTAAACTTCTAATGGAAAAGAAACAATGTGTGCATCAGAGATTAAATAAAGAAGACTAACCTCCTCATTGCACTACAAGAAAATCTAACTTTTATAAGCTTTTAAAACTGCCGTAAAAACCTTTTTACGGCATTTAGCAAAATGTCATTACGAAGGACATCGTAAAAGACTGCCAATTTATTACAGCTTGTTACCAATGCCACAAAAAATGCTGCATAAAAGATGTTTTAGGGCAATTAAAAATGCCGTATTAGAATTGTTTTGGAGTAGCCAAAAAATGCCATATCAGACATGTTTTGGAGCAGCCATAAAATGCCGCATAAGATTTACTTTGGGACAGCCAAAAAATGCCGCATAAAAAAAGTTTTGAGGCCAAAAAAATGCTGCAAATACATAAACTAAATGGTTCATGGTTCTTAATTTTCTATACAATCAAACACCGGAAATCATATTTAATACATATAAAAACAATTTATCTACAAGTTTGAGAAGAACTTAGTTAAAAGAATGCCAAGCATGATTTATTCTGATCATAAATACCTGTTTTAACATAAGCATTATTTGTTATACTTGTCATCAAATTCTAAATGAAGCAAAATGTGTAAATATTACATAAATTAACTTGAACCTAGTACCCTAGCATTCAAAGATTATAAGTGTGGCATGACTTCTTGTAACATCATCCATTTCATTCCCAAATCTGAGAGGGACTTCAACTTCAAGGCCTCAATTTTCCGGAAGCATAGTTATCCTCCTAGAAGCTTTGAAACATTTCTACAATAAAAAAGAAACTAAAGAACCGTCCAAGAAGAAAAATAAATATTGCATTTCAGTCAAAAAAGTCCATGAGAATAAAATCATTAAAAGACAACTTGAACTAAACAATTCAAGTTTCCTTTTAGAAGTAGAAAAAAGATCTCAGGATTGGATATAAGATGAGTAAGAAAGCTAGAAGAGTCAATTAGAAGCTACTGATCACAAGGGCAATATGTTCCTTTTACATTATAAAATTGAACATATTGAATCAGAATTTGAGAGAACAGGACAGTACCCTATCTGCAGTAGATTTTCTTAGTTTTCACTATCAATTTATACCATGTCCCATTTAAGAAATAACATTTGGGAGGTAGAGAAGCATTAAAGGCCAAACATAAAACATTGGAGTGAGTCGAGTGACAGGAGGACCATAGAGCATACATACATACATACATACATATATATATATTAATATATATATATATATATATATATACATGAACTTTAACATGTCAACCAAAATTAAAGGCAATGTAAAGAATAAGGGAGTATGAATGATGAATATACCTCTCCTCCATGGACAAGACAGGGGGACCCTTATTAGCAATTAAGCTGCAATATACCCCTGGTTCATAAAAATATTTCAGAAAGGTCAACTACATTAGAACACTACAGAAAGAATTGAAAAATCAAGGCACTTAAAGTACTTACATGAACTTAAATTTTTCAGCTAGGATACAAATAGGAACTTAAAGTACTTACAAGTAAATGTCAGTTTTGTGATATCTTGCGTAAGAGAATTTGAACAAAAATTGACAATGACAGTAGTGTTTTCTATCTCTAAAATTATGGAAATTAACATGTTCGACAAATTTCTACCATAAAATCTACAAGTTTCTTGATTATATCTTCTGATCATTTTCCACCCTACCTATAATACTCTACTGACATGTTGCCAAACCCAATTTTTAATCTTCTTCTGTGATCTTAATCATCTAAGCTTTATAAAATAATTTGCATATATTATCATTATTTCAGTAGCTAACCTTTGTTTTTGAAAACAAAGTAATTTGTGCAAAAGTCTCAGCTGTACCAGCTTCCGCCTAAATGGTAACAAAGTCCTCTTCAAAGCTTCCTGTACTCTTGGATATAGCTTCAACAACCCCCTGCTTCTATTGTTAGCTACCTGAATCGAAACTAACCTAACGAATTAAAAAATTAAACTTCTGGGTCACTTAGTTTAATTTTATTGTTACCCACCTATAGATTGAGCACTTTTGGACTGCATCACTTTCCCTCGGTGCAGTCTTTCTCAATCGCCAATCTTCTGGTTATCTGCACATTGATTTAGATGTTTCTCATGATAAAACTTCTGCAGCTCAGCGGGATTTGGTGTTGTCAAGGGAAACAGAGAAAGCCAGGCATTTTCAGCCTGTCCTAACCTGAAGAAAAACCAACTAATGTATGTGAAGTACTCTTGAACCTAAATTGGAGGAAGGATTATGCTCAATAAAACTTAAATGGAAAACTAAAAGAAATCAAGCATAATTAAGTCCAAAAAGGACATAACACAAGTTGAAATGCAGTAAAATAAGAAGATTTAAATGTCTAAGCAATTGAAGTGAATATAAGAGATAAATCATTAAATTGAATCAATCACTGACCAAAACAAAAGGAAACCATCAATTCAACCACTCAAATTGAAGAAATAAACCGGATCAACCAATTCAAGTATCTTACAAACAATGGATGATTTTAGCAAACAACTTGGAACTAGCAGCACAAAGATCAATCAATCTAAATGGCAAATGCACAACTTTAAAGAAGAATGAAAACAGAACAGTAAGTTATTTCGAAGAAAGCAACATGAGATCTAACATCCTATATAAAAATATATAAGTCAGGAGCTGTGTATTCTTCTACAATAGTCCAAATGTTAGCTACTCTTCCTGTTAATTTGAAGTCAAACAAAAAAACGAATAAAATTAACAAGATGTTGCTTACCTCCTCAATGAGGCAATAAATTCTTGCGATGAGGCAGAGAGAAGACGGTAGCGACGACAGAGACGGCCACAGTTGGAGGCGACGACGACGACGTCAACAGAGACGGAGACTGTCACAGCTCTAGGCGACGGCAAGACATTGACGACAAATCTAAGATTGGGAAACAAACCGGAAATTAGAGATTAGAGATTGAGAAAATTGAGTAAAAAAAAATTGAGTAAAAAATCAATCGTACACAAGAGAATCATGAGAGAATCAAACCTCTGAAATTATAGAAATTTGAAAAAAAAAATAAAAATTAGGGAAATATCGTACAGTGATAGTGGGCTTTGACCTAAATAAATTGGAAAAGGTTTAATGCTTTGGCTGTATTTATTTGGGTTAATTTACAAACAGACCCTCTATTTATCTAATAAAACAAATTTTCAAACAAATGCCATATCCAAACAACAACATCCCAATTGAAATGTGTTTGGGGTATGGAAAGTTAATAGTGCCCTTGGGTAAAAGGGAGATGTTATTTTGTGGGTAAATTTCACAAACAACCCTGAATTTAGGTGTAATTATATAAATATTCATTTTTTTCTAATAATTACATAAATATATCCTATCGACAGTTGACTTTTGTTAAATTTAACCTTTAACCACATTTGTATCCCGAAATAACTAAACTACCATTGAAAACTTATTTATCTTTTCTTTTATTATTTAAATAAATTAAAAAATATTTACTTAAAAAATTGAAAAAATTGAAATAATTTTTTTGTTGCTTTTGTTCTATCATTTTCTTAGGGATAATTGCACAACCATACTCTCTATTTATCTAATAAAGTAAATTTTCAAACATATGCCCTATTCAAATACAAACATCCCAATTGAAATGTGTTTAGGATATGGAAAGTCAATAGTGCCCTTGGGTAAAAGGGAGAGGTTATTTTGATGAGTAAATTTCACAAACAACCCTGACTTTAAGTGTAATTGTATAAATATTCATTTTTCTAATAATTACATAAATAAACCTTATCGTTAGTTGATTTTTGTTAGCTTTAACCTTTAACCACATTTGTATTCCGAAATGACTAAACTACCCTTGAAAACTTATTTATTTTTTCTTTTATTATTTAAATATATTAAAAAATATTTACTTAACAAATTGAAAAAATCGATACAATTTATTTGTTGCTTTCTTTCTATCATTTTTTAAACACAATCAGAACTCATAAAACTGGAAAAATGGCTGTGTTTAGTTGGTTTTGATTGTGTTTAGTGAGTTTTGTGGGTTTTGATTATGTTGATTTAATGTAATTGTTGGTGGGTTTTTATTGTGTTGATGAAATGAAATTATTTGTGGATTAGTGAGTATGAAATTGAATGTTTTCAATTTTTTCAATTTTTTAATTGTATTGATTTTTACAAGTTTTTAATTAAATATTTTTTAATATTTTTAAATAATAAAAGAAAAGATAAATAAGTTTTTAAGGGTAGTTTAGTCATTTCGGGATACAAATGTGGTTAAAGGTTAAAGTTAACAAAAGTCAACTGACGGTAGGGTATATTTATGTAATTATTAGAAAAGAAAATGAATATTTATACAATTACACCTAAATTTAAGGTTGTTTGTGAAATTTACCCACAAAAATAACCTCCCTCTTTTACCTAAGGGCACTATTGACTTTTCATACCCCAAGCACATTCCAATTGAGATGTTTGTGTTTGAACATGGTATTTGTTTGAAAATTTGTTTTATTAGATAAATAGAGGGTATACTTGTGCAATTAACCATTTTTAACACAATCAGAACCCATAAAATTGGAAAAATGACTGTGTTTAGTAGGTTTTGATTGTGTTTAGTTAGTTTTGTGGGTTTTGATTGTGTTGATTAAATGTAATTATTGGTGGATTTTGATTGTGTTGATGAAATGAAATTATTTGTGGGTTGATGAGTATGAAATTATTTGTAGGTTGATGAGTACGAAATTGAATGTTTTGGTGATAAAGTTGGTTTTTGAAATATGAAAATCTAGTGTTTGGGGACATGGAAAATGTAAAAAAAAAAAAAAAAAATGATAGAAAGAAAAAGAAAATAAAAGTGACAAAAAAATATTGTATTGATTTTTTCAATTTTTAAAGTAAATATTTAATATTTTTAAATAATAAAAGAAAAGATAAATAAGTTTTCAAGGGTAGTTTAGTCATTTCGTGATACAAATGTGGTTAAAGGTTAAAGTTAACAAAAGTCAAATGACGGTAGGGTATATTTATGTAATTATTAGAAAAAAAATGAATATTTATACAATTACATCTAAATTCAGGGTTGTTTGTGAAATTTACCAACCAAAATAACATCTCCCTTTTACCCAAGGGCACTATTGACTTTCTATACCCCAAACACATTCCAATTGGGATGTTTATGTTTGAATAGGGTATTTGTTTGAAAATTTGCTTTATTAGATAAACAGAGGGAATGTTTGTGCAATTAACCCTATTTATGTTGTAATAATAATTATAAAAAAAAAAAAAAAAACAGAAAAGGATAAACATATTCTATTTTTTTTTTCATACAAGTTAATTTTAAGACATTTTAAAACTCACGCAAAATATATTAACAACATCATTTTTTTTAATTCTGTAAGAAAGTATATACACACTCATTTCACAGCATTATTTGTAATAAACCTTGTAATTGGTTTCAATTACAACATTTTTTATAAAATGCTGTAAAATGAATGTTGTAAAAGGTAAAATTTCTTGTAGTATTGGAAGTATATAGTCAGAATCAGATGGAGACAAACTCAACTACTAGTGCTAAAATTGTAACAAAGGCTACAAGAAGTCTTCAGTTCAATTAACTGAAATTCCCAACTATCTTACATTACATGTTATAGAAATTTCTTGTGTAGTATATTTTAAGTAAAATTGAAAATAATAGATGTCCCTTTGTTGAGGTTTTACGAGATTCAAACTTCACAATCGTGTAAACAAAGTAGTTATTCATTTTATAAATTCACCATCCTACCCTGCCAACTTGAACAATACAATTTTCATATATATACTGTAGCCTATACGATTAACTACATTGAAATAAAACATTCCATGCCAACATAAAGAAAACCTAGATCAATGAATCCTACAAACTGGTTCAAGAACAACAACAAGGAGTTCATTTTAGTAGCTTTACTAATAGTTACAATTACAATATCAGATTCAAACCTAAAACCCAAAACAACTATGCTCCAACTATGTATTACTTGAGTCAATGCTTAAACGCATTGAAATTTTTTGTTTTGATCTTAGAAGTTAACTTGTGAGAATGTTTTCAAGAAATTCAAATTGCAATTCATCATTAAAACACATCAATATAAGTTAATTCACTAGTCAGAGAGTAAAAAATTCTGTTTAGGTAAGATAAACAACCTGATACCTAGCAAATAATCAAGGAAGGGACATAAAAGAGCAATCCCCAACTATGATCCAACTCAAATCCGACAACAAGGACATACAAATATTTGACAAGTTTGTTTGTTATCCGTTTTGTTCGATTCGAAAAGAATGGACCAATTATGTAACATGAGATACATTCAAAATCAACTCAACTTTTAAATCAACTTAAAAAAAAAAAAATTCATTTCCTAGAACATTCTGACTGAAAAGATTTAACATTTTTATCAGAACATTATTAAGAGCTCCTGCAACCTATGTTGCACAGACACGGACACGGTGACACGACACGGTACGACACAGGGACACGGCAATTAAAATAATATATTTTTTATATTTAAATATATATATATATATATATATATAAAGATGATTCAATAAAACACAAGCAACAAGTTTCTAGAATTCAATAACATTAAAAACAAACATAAACATTGTCACATTACATATTCCAAAATCCAAATGAAACATTAAAAAAAACCTCATAAACATGTTCTTCAATCCTAGTTCACTTGATTAACATTGTGACTACTAATCAAAACTAAATAAAACGGCTTCTAATTGTGGTTTATCAAGGGATAGATCTGCAATCTCGAGCATCCCTGCATTTTCCATCTCCATAGAATCATAACCATCCCCTCCAGCATCCCACAATTGAGACACACCTTCATTGTATGCTAGGGTTCTCCTTGATAAAAAATGAAGATTAGTATGCACAAATACCAAATCTTCAGCTCTTTGCGGTGTTATCTTATTCCTCCTCATAGAGTGTATGAAATTATAGGTCCTCAAATTTCTTTCACAACATGAGGATGAACAAGGTTGCCTAAGTAACTTAAAAGCTATGCCTTGGAGAGTCGTTACAGAACTTCCATAAATACCCCACCAAATCTCAGGAGATAAAAAAACTTCTATCATTCATAGAATTAGATCCTCCAAAATCACCTAAGAACATCGAAAAATTAGCATACTCTACATTGACTTTGTCTTCTTTACATGTCATTAGGGAAATATCTTTCAAGACATTTTTTCTTTTCTTCCCTGGTAATCTCAAAGTCTTGGTGTGGAGGAATACGCCCGGGAACCTCTTAAAGCCATTGTTTGCTATAATACCTAGAATTAGAGTAAAAACAAATCATAAAGATATAATGTTCAAAGCAAAATAGAAAAAAATTACTAAAGCATAAAAATTAAATATGTTAAAGAATACTACCTAGGATTTAAAGAATGTGCCCAACAATGAGTACTGCTTTTGGTCCATCTATCCACCAGAATTCCATGCACCACATCAAAGAACCTTGATGCATCATGAAGTTGCCTCCGTTCTTCTCTAAATATAACAATCTTCACTTTTTCTATCATAGAATCCCACCACTCATAAACCAAGTGAAGACAAGGTGTGTCCGTGTCGGTCATCCGAAGCATCTCATAAATGGGAGTTGTAAAGTCAAGTATATAGTCAATATCAAGCCAAAACAATTCATTTAATAACTTTTCCTTGACAGCACTCGCCTTCTCAACATCATCTTCCTTATACATATCCCATTTTTCACTAATCACTATTTGTTGTAATGATTGCTTTATTTCCTTAAATCCCTTCAACATCACAACTGTAGAAGCAAAATGAGTATCGACAACTGTTAACAACTTCAATTTGGAATTCTGATTAAACATAACCAATCTCATACTACGGTTTATACTAACAAAAATTTATGAACCAAGCATCACTAGAAACCTTTGGAATCCAACCACAAACTTCCATCATATCGTCATATTTTGGATGTGCCGATGGTGAACAAATATTCTTCAAAGCATGATTGAGGGTATGGACTACACATGGTGTCCAAAAAATGTGAGGAAATTTGGCCTCAACAAGAAGTTTGGTTGCCTTACAATTTACAGCATTATCAGTGATTACTTGTACCACATTTTGTGGACCAATTTTTCTAATGGAGTCAATAAGCAAGTTAGCAATAAAATACTTGTCCTTGACCTCTCCTTCACAATTTATGGCCTTCAAGAACATTAGTCTAATCTCACAAATAGCCATAATGTTAATAAGTGGTCTTCGTTGAGAATCTGACCATTCATCATTGCATATAGTTACACCTTTTACATCCCAAGAATCTTTAATTGGAACTAACAATCGCTCAATGTTAGCTTTCTCTTTTTGGAAAAGTGTAGTTTTTAATGAGTTGTAACTTGGAGGGAGATAACCTGGAATTGGATTGCTATAAGCACTTTTGAAGGTATTTACATAATGTGGATTTCTTGCAAAGTGAAATGACAAGCCAGCCATGTAAAATATTCTTGCAATTTCACCGTCTAGTTGTTCTCTAGCACCAATATTAAAAGCCTTCTCAATAGCTCCACTCACCCATTTCCTCCTCTTTAGATCCAATCCATACAAAGTACTAGCGGAAGCGGAAGACGAACCAACAACTGAGGGTAAAAGAACTAGCCTAAGTAAAGATTATTTCACCCTTAACTCAACTTCATCCACTACTCGTTGCATTTCCAATAAATTAGCATTCGTAACTTTAGAGCAACTTGCAATCCCACATCCTTTTATTTTCAACAAATGACACTTCACTCTATGATACGATCCTTTGTAAGTTTTCTGACAAAAGTTGCACATAAAGAAAATATTCCCCCTATTTTTCCCTATTTTCTCAAGCTTTGTAACATATTTCCACAATGGAGTTCGATCATTTTCGGTTTCAACAGTATTACTATTAGTATTAGCAGAGGGAGTGCCAATAGAACCCGAAAAGTTTCGTGGTACATCACTCATTTTCCTAAAAAAAAATAAATATCAATAATCAAGTATCAACATTCATTCTGTCAAAACTCAACACTCAAAAACTCAACAATCACTTATCAGTTATCACTTATCACTGTTATCATCAACTATGGTCAACATTCAACAATTGAGTAAATAACAGTTTATTGTCCAAACGTCCAAAACAATACAAGTGTAAAACATGCAACAAAAATTTGACAACATTTAGTTCATTAGTGTGATACTGTGATCCTCTTGCTTACGCATTGACTTCTCTGCAAATAATTTAATTTGAATAAAGAAATTTTTTTCTAAAAACTTATAACTATCTATCAGACTTTGACAGACTTATATAAATATATAACTATCTAGTATGAAAATACCGGGTTGAAGAAAGGAAAAACGAAGTATGAAAAAAAAAAAAAAAAACCTATTTTCCTATTGTCTATTGAAGTGAAGAAAGAAGATCAAAGACTTGAAGACTTGGTAGAGTTGTAGCCTTGTAGGCGTTCGTCGTCGACTTCCTCTTCGTTGGCATTCGTCGTCTACTCGCCAGCGTCCGTCGACTTCCTTTTCCCTTTCTTTCTTCCTCTCTTCTTCTTCTTCTTCTTCTTCTTCTTCCTCCCTTTTCTCTTCTCCAGTTCTCTTATCTCTGTTTTTCTTCTCTTCTCTTCACAGATCAATAAGGTATAAGTGTATAACCCTAACATTATAATTTTGAATTATTTTTATTTGACCCCTAAAATTTTTAAAATTCATTATTTAACCCCATTTTTTCAAAAAATAATTACAAAACTACTCCTACCGTGTCCCCACCCCCCTTTCCTCCATGTCCCTACCATTGACCACCGAAAAAAGTCAACGGACACGTTTTTTCAGCGTCTGACACGTGCCTCAACCATTTTTTGAAGTGTCCGTGCTTTACAACCTATAACAATTTAAATTCTAAGGAACTTTTCCCATTTAATTATAATGGAGACCTGAAAAGAGTTTTATATTGTTATACATGAATTTCTGCCAAAAGTTACTATGATTTATCGTATAAAGAAGCAGAATGAATAATGAATATTGAATTTGATCTACTTCGATTGAATTACAGACTTAACAAAAGCAAAGAGTAAAAAGAGTTTATATGCGCTAACCAGAATAATATTGAACATAAAAGTGAAAAATAAATTACCAAAATAGAGTAGTAATCGAGACAATGTTGAAGAAACTTGAAATTTTTATGGTTTGAGAGGAGAGGATCTGACATGGAAGAAACGGGTCGACATTTCTGAGACCCACACCATCCCAATGAAGAAGAGCAAAGAGAAAGGGATTTTAAGAGCGCTTTTGTGTGAGTATAAGCTTTCCCTGGTTAACCGGTTATAAGGTACATCGTACACCTGTTGAATTTTTCAATATTCGACTTCATTTATTTAGGGTAAATTGTAAAAATACCCCCATTGTTAGGTCTAATTGCAGTTTTATGAAGAGTTTATATGTGCTAACTAGAATAATATTGAACATAAAAGTGAAAAGTAAATTACCAAAATAGAGTAGTGATCGAGACAATGTTGAAAAAACTCGAAATTTTTATGGTTTGAGAGGAGAGGAGAGGATCCGACATGGAAGAAACAGGTCGGCATTTCTGAGACCCACACCATCCCAATGAAGAAGAGCAAAGAGAAGGGGATTTTAATAGCGCTTTTGTGTGAGTACAAGCTTTTCTTGGTTAACTAGTTAAGGTACACCAGACACTTGTTGAATTTCTCAATATTCGGCTTCATTTTATTTAGGTTAAATTATAAAAATACCCCCATTGTTAGGTCTAATTGCAGCTGTATGAAGTTTTTGTATGAAATTGCACAAACATCCCCTTCTGTTTTTTTTTTCTTAAAGTTGACGACATCATTGTGGGTTAAGGGTCTACCGAGACTCGAGGAGATTAGATTTTATAAGCACATGATCAAGACCTGATCCTGATGAGATCGGGCTATATAAGCATAGTTTGGAATGCAACTCTCACTTAAGGGCAGAGGTCTCCTCACATTTTGCGTTTTAATGGCTAAATGTGGATATATATTTATAATACTAGAGTTTGAACCGTAGCGGTAGAGCTTAATTTTGAAGTCTTTTACCACCAAGGCAATAGAGCCTTGGTATCCCTTACTGTTACTTGTCCACTTGCTGTTACTTGTCCTCCGTTATATTATATTTTGAAGTCATCATCCCATCTCTTATTAAGATGGTTTAAAAAAAAGATCATACTTAGATTGATTCATGAGCTTTTCTATAAACAATTGGTGGGAAGAGTTTTATATGATTCTTCTTCTTTGTTCTTATAACCAATTTTCCCAAAAACTGTACCCTCTCTCAAACATTTGAAAACCCAATTTAAATCGACAACATGTATTTCATTGAAGGCACCCGATCATGCATTCAAAATGGCTTTACTAAGAAATTTGAAACCCATAAACCTAAGTCATGCTCCAACAAGATTTTCATGTCCTAAATGATCGCCTATCTTGGTACCATATATCACTTTGAGTAATCCAATGTTGGACTACAATGAAATAAAAAGAAGAATATAAATGACTTTCCAACCATGTCAATGTTTAGAAAGGAATTACCAATGAAATGAAAACAAAATAATGATTGAATTGTAAACCCCTTGAAAACTAAGGAGAGAAAACAATAGTCTAGATTGATCAACATAAAATAATGTAAATTAAAATAATAATAATAAATTATATATGTATATAGGAATTATTCAGTAATTAGGGATTATGTATGAATTTTTCATGAGAGATCACTAATTATCACCGGTGGGAATTAGTGATCCCATACTAGAGGTGGCAAGGTTCCGGTTCGGTTCCGGTTCTAGAACCGCGGGTTTTGGTTCCGGTTCTGACCGAACCGGGCCAAAAAAAAAAATATATATATATATTTTAATGCAAAATATTACATTTTATTTATAAAAAAAAATAAAATGTTAGAAAGAACATTGTAGAGTATTGAGTCATGGCCCATAACCCTGTCTAAGTAATTATGTTTTCCATTCCCTTCTCCTCCTTTTTTTATAGGTTAGACATCTCATTCACTTCTCTATTTTTCCAATGTGGGATGTGGGATAAAGAGTAAGAAATCATTAACTGATTTTTTTTTTTTATACATCGTTAACTAATTTCATGTATTAATAACCTATTGGAATCTAAAGACCTATTGGAATCATTAACTTTTTTTTTTGAACTATTACAATATTCCGTATTGTGGTATAATTCGAATCTAACACAAAAAGAAATAATTGAAATATTTGTTAAAAATGCATAATATGACTTCTTATTCTTCATCTCACATCACACATTGGAAAAATAGAGAAGTGAATGAGATGTTTAATCTATATAAAAAGGAGGAGAAGGGAATGAAACACATAATTGCTTGGACAAGGGTTATGGGCCATGGCTCAATACTTTACAATGTCCACTTTAACATTTTATTTTTTTATAAATAAAATGTAATATTTTGTAAAGTAAAAACAATTAAAAAAAAAAAAAAAACTGGAACCGGGAGGTTCGAACCAAACCAGAACCACTGGTTCCATTCCGGTTCGAACCTCCCGGTTCCGAAAAAATTGGAACTGGAACCAGAACCGGCTTCCCCGGTTCCGGTTACAGTTACGGTTCTTAAACCGGAATCAAAAAACAGGTTCCGGTTCTGGTTCCAATTTTTTCGATTTTGGTTTCGGTTTTCGTTTCGGTCTGGTTCCACTGTTGGAACCGGAACCTTGCCAGGTCCATCCCATACCTCATAACTATATATATATATATATATGAGACTTATCACATGTAAATCCTGTTACATACATATTATGTCCAAACCATTCATATCCTAATGGAATTTAATGAATTTTAATAAGATTTTTTATATGGATGATAAGAAAAATGAAATATACTTATGAAATATATTCTTGGTCTCCTTAAACCACTCAATTTGAACTTTTGAACCTACAGATCATGTTTAAGTAAAGCAAACAGATACATTATGCAATGCTACAACGAGTATCATATATATATATATATATATATATTGTCAACAACTTCTTCAATGTGATCTAAATGTTTAAATATTATATCCGTAACTCTGCAAAAGGCAAACCTTTGCTTATTTATACCAGATACTAGTCTTGACATCAATCAATGTGGAAAAAGCCCTTAACTGTGAGAGTATGAAATCAAGTAAAAGAAGTTGACAAGCTAGAATGCAGTTCAGCTGTTGTTTAATCATAGCCAGGAGTGCACCAGTTAATCAACAGACATCAATCCAATATGATCCAATTGCCATTGTAATTACAGTTGGAAGCTGATGTGGAAAGATTAGTTAGAAAAGGCTCAAAAGTTAGTTACAGGGATTGGGGTGACAACCAACTCATGTGTAGTTGCATCATGTTGAAAATGTATCAAGTCTAATGATCTTCATGATCATTGCCTCTAGAATTAAAGTTGATGATCAGCTTGATGTTTAGGAAAGTTGTTAGAAATAGATGACTAAGATTAATTCAGTTAGTTTTAGATTGATGGCTAAGATTAACTCTTGTAATAATATATATATATATTGATACTCTTGTAATCAAACGATTCAGTGAATGAAATTCTAAAAAAGTTTGTTACTGAAAATTTTACTTTCCTCTCTTTTAGATTCTCTTTTCATGCACCATTAAATGGGCTTCAAACTTTGTTTCTTTATATTAAACAGAGGTGTAGACATTTTATCGAACACCTTATCTTCAATATCAAACTTCTATATTTGCTTCATGGTATCAAAACCTCTGACTTGCGTCGACTATGACTACTGAATCTTCGAATGAATCTACTCAACAAGATCATCAGACTCTGAATCAAGAGATCTATGATCTCGCTTCTGCCATGGATTTTCCGTCACTGGTGAAGACTTTCAACTTCCATATGACTATCAAACTTGATAAGTCAAACTATATTTTCTGAAAAGCACATGTCACAACAACCATTGAAGCCTTTGATCTTGAAGATCTAATCTCAGGTGACAAAACTCTTCCACCAAAGTTTTTTGAAGTCTGAAATGAAAAAGGTATTGTGATCAACACTAGAATCAACAAAGAGTATACTGCTTGGAAGAAGGCCGATAAACTCTTGTTGTGATGGTTTCTCTCAACACTAACTCAAGGAACTCTTGGTCAGGTAACTAACTGCAAAACTTCTCTTGAAGTCTAGCAAACACTAGAAAGAATTTATTCACAACAGTCAATGGAACAATTTATGCAACTTAGGCAACAATTACAAAATATTAAAATGGATCTTAGTAACTGAGTGATTTTATCTTGAATGTTATGAATGTCTTAGGACATGAGTTTGATTTTGTAGTAACATTGGTTACATCTCAAGCTAAGGTGACGACTGCATATGCGATTGCAGGGCTTGGAACATTCGAGAATTGCCTAGACCCCGAACATTCCATAATAAGGTTTTCATTACGACCAACAGGCCATTAATCTCATGCTCACTGATAACTCTTCATCAATAAGGCCATTAGATGCCCCTACTTTAACTTTCTTTTTCTTAACCTCAGAAACAACACTCCACTGATCAAATTGTCTTTTACCAAATAATTCTTCCAAAGTATGCCCATCTCCAAAATCCATTCTCTCTCTAGCCAACATTTTCCATTTAATCATAATTTACTACTCATATCATTTGAGTTTGAATTTTGAGCCTTTTTTTTTTGTTGCACAAATAATTTATATAACTTATTATGTAACGTTACATAGTCGATTCCGTATGAAAAAAAACGTGCTGGAATCCTACATCTGGTAATTTTTAGTTCAATGAATAAAAAAAAAATTATAAGTTTAGATAATTGATAAAATCCCACTCAAGAAACATTTATATATGATAAAGAGTAATAAACCAACTGAAAGAGAAGGCAATGGAGTGAGTAGACTACTAAAACTATGAACTTAAAAAAGAGTGGCATGAAATTGATTAGTGACTACACTACGGTACACATTTCTTGTAGAGATCTTAGTTGTATATGCTCTAATGTGCATGTCACAATCATGATAGGAACCTCAATAGACTATTTCCTTGCTTGTTAAAAGAGCAAATTTGATCAGTTTTTTTGCTTCCCTTTAGTGTTGTTATTCTCATTTTCTTAGCATCAAGAACAAGAGTTCATTTAAGCTACAGTCAAGTGGCAAAATGAATCAAACAAAACTAGGCAAATCGAATATATTTAGCCTACTAAATTCTATCACTGAACTACTTAAAAGATCCCATGTAGCTTAGCTCTACTCATTTCAAAATTCAACAGATTTCGTCGGATATGAATACATTAGATAGTGATCTACCAGCTTCCAGTAACTTAGCTGCAGCTGCAATGATTGATGTACTTATGACAATAGCAATGATGGCCTTAGTAACATGGTATGTGCTCATTGTAGTCATTAATACTATTATAATTGCAAAATATATTCAGGTAAACCTCATTTCTGCTTGCGAGATGTACACAAATTTCCTTTTGTTTCTTGATCAATCGAGGAATGTGATGTCCATTTTTTTTTTATTATGAATGGATTATTCATTAGAAAGAGAGTTCATGAGGATGAATGGAATGGCCAAAGTGCCTATTTTGAACAATGTATCTGAAACATCATGAGGGGTGGTTTCAATTAGAGCTTTTAACAAGATGGAAAGTTTTTTCGAGAACTATATTAAGCTTGTCAACACAGATGCAAGGCTGTTCTTTCATTCTAATGATGCTATAGAATGGTTAGTGTTACGAATCGAAACACTTCAGATTCTTGTCATACTCATTATTTCTCTTCTTATTGTTCTGCTTCCGAGGAAACGCTTACCAGGTAATTACTACAATCCATAAAAGACTATTTTTAAGTCTTAGCATAGATCGTGTTTTTTTTTCTTCTCAAACACAATCTATTTTCTTTTGAAGGGTTTGTAGGACTTACCATTTCTTATGCTTTCTCATCGAGTACTGTCCAAGTAATCATGGCTCGTAGGCACTGCGATATGTCAAACAAAATTGTTTATGTCAAAAGGATCAAATAATTCATGCATATACCACCGTAACCTTATACAATTATAGAAGATATGATGGTGGCCTCATGGCCTATTGAAGGAAGAATAGAGTTGGAGAATTTGATGGTGAGATATTGTCTAAATGCTTTGCTTGTTCTGAAGGGAATAACATGCACATTCAAAGAGGGGACTAGAGTTGGAGTTGTTGGAAGCAAGGACTAGAAGGCCAACACAAGGCCAACACCCCCCCCCCCCCCCCCCCCCCCCCCCTTCAGTTTTACAGATTTCTGTATTTTTATGTTTGATTTTTGTATTTTTATGTTTTTACCCTTGTTTCATATTCCTTGAAGTTTTACAGTTTTATAAATTAATTCCCTAAACTTTCAGATTTTCATGCTTTTACCCTTATTTGATATTTAGATTTTCTAATTCTTTTATAAATTAAGTGTTAGTAATTTTCTCATAACCACGTAGAAAATATATTTGATTCTAAATATATTATTGTTATTTATTTATATCTCAAATATAAATCAAATCGCAACATATATATTTTGTCATGTTAATTGTTACAATGTCATACTTTTTGATAAATTATTTATATAGCTTTGCTCTTTTTTTTATAACAAAAAATGTGTTGATTTATATAATTAAAACATGTCAAGTAACATAGTCAAATATTTATGTTTAATTATTAAAAAAAATTATCAAGCATACTTTTATAATTTTTAACAAGTAACATATTTTTTGGATATTAGAAAAAGACTAGGATAATTTTTAACAGTGAAATTAATGATTTTTTTATAAATGCACAAATTAATAATTTATCTCAATAAAATATTATTATTCATTTAAAATAATTAATGAAAAAAAATTAATGTTTTAAAATATAAATAACATTTTTTTAATTAACCTCTAAGAAATATGTTGGTTTAACTTATTATTTCATGGTGTCCCCTCATAACATAATCATGTATCCGTCCCTGGTTGGAAGAACAGTAAATGGGAAAAGTACACTGATAAGTTACTTTTACAAAGTGATTATGAAATAATCCGCTGTAGATTTAATGAATCTTTTTTAAAAACCAAATTATCCCTATTGCTTAATATAAATACAATTACATCTCATGTTTAATTTCATATAAATCAATTTCATTACAAACACGTTCATCATTATAAGTCATCAATTATCATTGTCTTATTCTTTCTAGTCATTATCACCGATTTCTCTTCCGATCATTTTTGCTGGTAATGTTCTTCTTGTAATTTATTAATTATATATGTTATTCAAATTTTATTTTTTCTGAAATTTAAATTGATGAAAGATAAAAATCTAAGAATATCGTGAGGTTTCAGTTTCGTTTAGAGGAATTCAGTTTGACATAAAGAAACAAAAAAAAAAAAAATTGTTACAAATATCTACTTTGTTATTCAATACTACTGATGTAATATTAATAGCTAATGGATGTTAAGTCATTAGTGATAAAAAGAGAAAAACAAAGCTATGTAACATGTTTTAATTATATTTTTTGTTTTTATTAAAAGCATATTTTCTTGTATGTATTTAATATTACATTTTAAATATTTGAATGAGATTCGTTTGGTTTGAAAACCAAATAAAATACAACAATTTTCAATTTTATGTCTATTTCCTTTGTTACATAAAATCACAGCAATTGATAGTAAATTTTAATAAAGGTATGAATATTAGTTTCAGCAGCAACATTAACTAAATAGTAGACCGATTAACTCCACATTAGATTATTTCTTTAATACAGTTAACTGTGATTATTTTATAAGCTATAACAATACAATCTAACCTTAATCTTATAAAATGCATTTTTTTTTAATTAGATGGAACATTTAACTTCATTCAAGCATAATTAAATGTCTTGGATATTTATAATTTTAATTTAATTAACCCTTTAACTGTTCATAGTTTTTTTTTTATAAAAAAAAATTCTTAAATTTTAAATTTATAAGCATTAAAAAAAAAAGAAAAAAAAAAAGCATTCAAATTAGTCATTAGAGAGAATCAATAATCCGAAAAGTGAAATTTAACACGTAGAATACATGCAGCTGTTACGAACTACGCGTAGCCCAAACGTTGGCCAAACTTGCGTTGGCTCTTGTGTTTACCGAGAATAGCGCGGGGGCCGTACTGGTTTCAAAAACTTCCCAAAGATAAATAAATAAACAACACAACACAAGCATATTCTTTTACTTCCTCAACGCCTGTGTTTTTGTCATTGTAAAACGGAGAACAAATTTCCCAGATCGCTTTCAGTTTCAGGTAATTTTTACTTTTTTTTTTTTTTTTTTTTTTTTTTTTTTTTTTTTTGTTTTTTTCTTGTCTAAGTAATCAGAAAATTTGAGTTCTTTAAGGTGTTTAGTTTTTGGCTGTTGAGAAAAGTAAAAATACTCCCCAGTTCCATTAGTTCTATGAATTTCTTGAATTTTGATTAATGGGTCCGCCTTTTTGTATTCTTTTATTTATTTTTAATTAAAAGGATTATTTTATGGCTGTTTTATATGAATTTTTGTAGGTTTAGAATTTGATTTGAAACAAAACTTGGCATTGTTATTTATTAATAAATTTATATTTGGCTGAAACGACAGAATTTGATTGGAAATTAATTAATAATTTAGAAAAGATGAAGTTTGGAGAAACGTTTATGGAGTATCTGCATGGAGAGCAGGAGAGGTTTTTGCACAAATGCTCTCATGTTGAGTATAAGCGACTCAAGAAGGTTTTAAAGAAATGCAGGACTTGTAAATCATTATCTGAATCTTGCAAATCTGAGCAACCAGGAGACAAGGAGGAAGAGGAGGACTGCATATATGAATACCAATCTTGCCCAGGTAACTATATATATATATATATTTTAATCTTTTGAATAATCAATTTTTACTTCTTGGTGGATTGTTATTCAATAAAATAATTAGGGGGTGATTACATGAAATCTTGTGTTTCATTGTTCAATCAAGACTGGAAGTATAAATGTAATACTGATATGGGAATATAGGGTTGGGGTGAGCTCCTATTGTTGAATATTTATATGCAATTATAATCTGAAATTCATTTTTGAATTGAAGTTGGTAAGTGAGTAGATTTTGCTGTCTTTGAAAGTGATATAACATGAAATGGATGCTGTGGTGATGATGATGATGTCAAGTGTAGTATAGTTATTATCAAGTATTTTTGATAGGAATGATAATAGTGTCTGAAAATACGGAGGAAAATCATTGTAGGTTTTAGATAAACTCTTACATATGTTTCGTGCTTGTTGAAACTTGTGGGGGAACTATCAAAAGGTTGGGGGAATTCTGGGTACAAAAAAAGAATATAAAAAAATTATGTGATGCTCTAATGCTTCCCCCATCAACATCTCCTATATCTAAAATTTGGTTCCCTGTATATGTGAAAATTCAGTGTCTTGGCTTTTGAAGTGTCATTATGTCTAGCTTTAGTTGGAAGAAAAACAATTTTGAGCTGAATTTTGGTTTTACTATCTTTTCTTTTCAAAACAACCAATCTTACTAGTTATTTAAAGTTTGTACTGTAAATTATGCTAACCTTGAAGATTTTTGTAGTGTGTGATCAGATGTTTTTCTCCGAGTTGATGAAGGAAGCTTCAGATATAGCTGGATGCTTTAGTTCTAGAGCTAGAAGTCTCCTACAACTTCATGTTCCTAGTGGAAAGCTAAGATTTTTGTTAGGTGTGCGGCGATGTTTTAAAGATGAACAAGCCTTGAAAGATGAAGGGAGCATGTTAATTGAATACATTACAATGAATGAAATTGCTATTCGTAAAATCCTCAAGAAGTATGATAAAGTATGCAACATTTACTCCATCTATCTTGTATAGTTTTGCTGACTTGGTTGACATTATCTTATTTAATGCAGAGTTTTCTTAATTTTCCACTGTAGGTACATTGCTCTGTAAATGGAAAGAATTTCAAATCTAAGATGAAGGCTGAACATATAGAGCTTTTGCGATCACCTTGGCTGATGGAATTGGGAGCTTTTCTTTTAAATTTTAATAGAATAGATGGTGGAGAATTCAGTGAGTGTTCTGGTCATTTCTCCTGTGATTTCAATGCTTCACTGTCTGTGATGACACTGACACTTGCAAATTCTATAAAGCTAGAATTTGATCTGACTTGTGCCATTTGCTTGGTAAGACCTGTTTCAGTCAATTTTAAAATTGAAGAAAACACGACATTCTGTTTTAAACTTGCTTTTGTTTATGATCTGACAGGATACTGTTTATAATCCGTATGCTTTGAGCTGTGGTCATCTCTTTTGTAAATCATGCGCTTGTTCAGCTGCTTCCGTACTGATGTTCCAAGGCCTTAAAACTGCTAGTCCAGATTCAAAGTGTCCAATTTGCCGAGAGGTTTGTGTTCAACATTAGAACTAAATGGGGAGAATAATTTATTTAAAAATCTCCTTATTTATTTTTTCTTTCTTCTCCAAGAACACAATATTAACCTGGAATTTAACCTGTTGTAGTTTTTGACTTTTTGCTGTACAGGTGCAAATTTTGCACAATATATTGTTGTCTAATAATATATAACATGATGCCTGGCCTCTTATTGCTCATAAGATGCTTTGCCACATATATTTACAGATTTATTTCTTTCAAAAGTTTAGCTGGTTCTTAAGGATGCAAAAGATTGAAAGTATGTTCAGTATTTAAATTTCAAAGACACTATAGGGTATATACAACTGTCACTGATAGATTAGCATTCCACAAGAATGTTATTTTCCCATTACCCATGTTTTACTCTAAAAGCCCTCCTTTTTTGGTCAGGCCGAAAATCATGGAAAATTCAAGATTAAACTTTCTAGGTTTGCTCTGTGTAGCGTGTACTTCTATGAGTTTCCACCATCGACATCAATTGGTTGTTATGATGATTAGTCTCTCTTAATGAAACTTTGATTCTCTGTTATCAGATTGGCTCCTCCTTTCTCATAATGGTGGTTGCTTTAGGCTATATGATGACTAAGGACAGTTTAGCAATTGTGCACACCCATAGAAAATTCGAGATAAATCATGTCTCTTGTTCACATTACTCACATCATATCTATTCTGCACCTCGAATCAAAATTCGCTATATATGCACCTTGTTCTTTACTTGCCTTTGCTTGTCATATATGGGAGCCTGCCTTCTAATGCATCAATGCCCTGTCCTATTTAATAGGGATTGTTTTGCTTTAATAATAAATACAAAGCAGTTATCGTTAATGTAGGACTATTTTGTGTCATTCCTTAGGTTCAATTACTAAAACGCTCTCCATAAGTTTGTGGCCCTAAAATAGTTATTCAATATTGCTAGTTTTCTTTCTTACGTGGTTAGGTTTTAGGTAGTTATTTTTCCTCGTTCGTGCTACTTAAAACTAATATCACTTGAAACAACTTTGTAGAGAGAGATTTGGTAGAGTATTTTCCTATCTTTTCTTTTGAAGTTTATTCTTTCTATATTGAGATCATTTAGATTTCTCTGGCATACTTTTAATCAAACGTGACTATCTGATCATAAGGTATATATGGGTTAACTTATCTTGGTTTTTTGTCCTATGATATGCAGGTTGGGGTATATGCAAATGCAATCCACATGCTTGAACTTGATCTCTTACTGAAAAAAAGGTAAGAAAAAAAAAATCTGAAAATTTGCATTATTCTTTTGAAAAATAAAATCACCATTTCTGAGTAATACAAATTTTCCAGGTTGAAAGAGTATTGGAAGGAGAGGATGTCGGGGGAACGCGCAGAGAGGGTAAAGCAATCTAAGGAATACTGGGATTTACAAACACAATATGCCATTGGGTATTGATTATCAGGTTTCCTTCTTTAAGAGAAGAAAAAATGATTCAACTTTTTCTTCCATTGAATGCAATGGTGTGAATACGTCCCGAGAGAGCCGTTAATGAAAAAGATTATGAAAATGAGAGACCCATTTTTCACCTAGTATTTTTTTTGCAGTTTTTTTTTTTTCCATAGACTATAGCTGGCAAACCGGTTTTGAATTTTTTCTTTTTCTGAAATGAATTTTGATTCCAAAAAAATGATCTCCAAGTTATAGACATATAATTGGAATAAATGTAATCCCATTTCTTTGTTCAGACGGGAACTTTAGGTGGTTTGCTTCTTGTTTATAGTAAATCAAGCATAACTAATCTTCTTGACATTACATTTGATCATATATAACTATTTGTTTATAGTAAATCAAGCATAACTAATCTTCTTGTTTATAGTAAATCAAGCATAACTAATCTTCTTGACATTACATTTGATCATACATAACTAATCTTCTTAATTTCATTTCATTTTCGTTCCCGCGTTAGTAAACCTGTCCTAAATTCTAAGGGTGGCTCCATTGTAAAACAAAAAAAAAAAAAAAAAAAAATCTTACCATATCCATATTTTAATGTGGTAAGAGATTTGACATTGTTATATCATTCACCACATCACCCTATGATTCGTATGGTGATGATAACTCATTTACAGTATTATTTAGGTTGAATTTTTTGTTAATTTTTTGGGTTGTACAATTTTACTATAATTAAATATCTAAATTTATTTTCTACCCCCATAAACTGAACATCTAATCTAAGCCAAGTCAGCATAGCACGACAGCGTTCTTCCATAGCGAAGATCCTTCTTTGTCTTACAGTCGAGGAGTACTATTACTAGCATAATTGCAGGATATTTTATGATGAAAAGGTTTCCGGTAATTTAATGCAATAATTCTTTTCAAAATATCAAATGTAGCAATTATTTTGTCTCCCGCATACGATACATTTTATTTTAATTTTAAGTTGTTTCACTACTTAAAAAAATAAACAAAACAACTTAATAATTTCAATTCAAACTTATTAAATTTTAATTGAAAAAAACAAACGACCCATTAGTTATCAATACCCGTACTTATTTATTTGCTTCAATTCTGGTTACGAGGTACTCGGTGAATTTTCCTCTAGGAATTACTTATTCATCAGGAATAGTTAATGTCAAAATTTTGGGTATAACAACTTAAAAGTTATAAATATGTAAATGAATAAATGGACATCATAATTGAGGTTAGGGATGAATATTTATTCCCGAATTTTCGGAGACCCAAATCCCCAAATCCCTATCCCCATCCCCATTTGAGGGAGAATTATTTGGGGAATATATAAATGAATAAATGGACATCATAATTGAGGTTAGGGATGAACATTTATTCCCGATTTCCCGGGGACCAAAATCCCCACATCCCCATCCCCATCCCCATTTGAGGGAGAATTTTTTTTTTTTTTTTTGGGGGGGGGGGAATTCCCAAATTAAAATGGGGATGGGTCCCCCTATCTCCACTTCCCCCAAACAATATATATAATATAATATATGTATTTAATATTTTTATTCTTTTATTTTACTAAGTATATATACATCTTTTTTACATAAAAAACCTAACCTTAAATCATAAAATTTGTCTAATAGACTTTATTTTGTAGGGTTTTATTGAAAATTAACCCCTTTGGGAGGCTCAAATTGAAATATAATCCATTTTTGAAAAACTTGTAAAACTAACTCATTTTCATACGTAAGTACCATTTTACCCTTACTTACTAACTTTTATCTTTTACTTATTCTATACCTCTTATTTCCTTCTTTTCATCACTTCTTCCTCTCCACACCACCAGACCTGCGACTCTCTCATTCTTTTCCCTCTCCAATTTTTTTTCTTTTCTTTTGTTCTCTCTTCCTTTGTAAGTACAAATTAAGCAACTCTACCATTGAGCAAGTAGAAACAAGTAACACCACCATTGAGCAACTCCACAAGGGTTCCTTCCGTTTAAGCTTTGATCTGAGTTTTTTTTTGTTTTTTTTGTTTTTTTTTTTTTGTTTTGAACTTTTATACGTTATACTTCTCAAACATCTCCGATTTACTTGAATTTGTGTAATTTTTTGTGAAAATAGCTTACATTTACATAATAAAGCATATGTCTTGGTTGAATTTGATGTTGTTGTGATCAATTTAAAGTTTATACTTAAATTTTGAGTTTATTTCTTGTTAAAATGTCTTATTTACTTAGATTTGTGTATTAGAGTTCTTTATTTTTGTGAAAATAGCTTACATGAATGTAATAAAGCATGGGTCTTGGTTGAATTTGATGTTGTTGTGGTCAATTTAAAGTTCACAATCTAAATTTTTAGTTTATTTCTTGGTAAAATGTGTTATTTACTTAGATTTGTGTATTATGACTCTTTATTTTTGTGAAAATAGCTTACATGAATGTAATAGAGCACGGGTATTGGTTAAATTTGATGTTGTTGTGGTTAATTTTCCATTATAGTATTGAATCTAGACAATTGAAACTATTTTTTTGAAATGTGTCCATCACTGTTTTCTCAACAGTCATTAGGAATTCCCAACGCTGTTAGGAATTCCAAACAATTTAGGAATTCCTAATCGCCGTTAGGAATTCTTAACGGTGTTTAGAATTCCCAACAGCCGTTAGGAATTCCAATTCCTAACGGTGTTTGGAATTTTCAACTGCCGTTAGGAATTCCTAACTGTGTTTGGAATTCCAAACACCGTTAGGAATTCTTGAACACCGTTTGGATTCATAATATTTTGTAGATTCAATGTACCATGAATTTATAATATTTGTTTAGGAATTTAAATATAAATTTCCTATGCATTTGAAATGTGGGTTGTATAGATAAAGTCTGGTTTATTGTTTTATATAGCGGTGAATGGAGTAACAGTGGTGAGAAGTTCAAATATCAATATGGAATGTGTAAAGTAATTTCTGTTTCAAGAGAAACGTTGTATGAGTCATTACATGACATCGTATCTCGTCTTGTTGAAGCCAATCCAAGTGAGTCCTCTATCAAAATGAAGTTCATCTTTTGTTCACCTGAGGTTTTAGCACCATTTGAAGTTTTGAATGATGATGATGTGTCAATGGAGTTGGTCTTGATAATATACCTATTGAGTCCAAATGACTTTCAAAATGCTGATATATTTTCTATTGAGGTGGACAATGATGATGAAGTTAGAGATAGTCGGCCATCAACCTCAGAGGTAC
Organism: Acer negundo; assembly: GCA_035582765.1. Classification (NCBI taxonomy): domain Eukaryota; kingdom Viridiplantae; phylum Streptophyta; class Magnoliopsida; order Sapindales; family Sapindaceae; genus Acer; species Acer negundo. The sequence goes on from CM069243.1 coordinate 12,036,371, forward strand.
CCTCAAGAAGATCAAGGGTTACGAGTTTTTAGGGAATTGGGATAAAATCATCAACAATACATAGAAGTTACACATCCTTGGAGAGTGTAGTCAATAATGTTAAAGAAGTTGGAGTTGGTGATTTATTTCCTAGTAAAGAAGAGTTACATATGAAGATTAGTTTGTTGTTAACTGCTAATCATTTTCAGTTCAAAGTGAAGAAATCCTCCAAAATTTTGTTGATTTTGGCATGCAATGTCGAAGATTGCAAATTGCATATCCATGCAACAAAGCTTAAGGATTGTGAATCATTTTGTATATGAAAATACTTGCTCGATCAATTATGCTCTCTTGATGCCCTCCACTTTGATCATACAAGCAAGTAGCAAATTGATTGGACATTGCATAAAATCAAAGTTTGAGAAGTTTGAGGGAACTTCACAGTCTTATAGACCGAACGACATAATTGATGATATGAAAAAGCAGTGTGGAATGACTTTGGGTTATAACTAGAGAGGTCGTCTTAGGTTTAGCTAGAGGTTCACCGGATGACTCATTTACCATTCTTCATTCATATTTTCACATGCTTGAAATGAAAAATCCAAGGGCAGTCACATCCATTGACACTGACGCTGTAAATCACTTTAAGTATTTTTTTTTTATGGCATTAGGACCTTCCATTGAAGGGTTTAAAAGTTGTATTCGTCTAGTGGTAGCTGTTGATGAAACTTTCTTGAAATGCAAGCATCAGGATACCCTATTTATTGCAACAAATTTGGATGGAAATAACCAAATCTACCCATTGGTCTTTGGTATTGGTGATTCAGAAAATGACCAATCATGGCATTGATTTTTTACAAAGTTACATGGGTTAATTGGTGAAATGAGTGATCTTGTATCTATCTTTGACCAAAACTCAAGCATTGCAAAGGCAGCTGCAGATGTGTTCCCTAATTCATTGCACGACATATGTATGTATCACTTTGGTAAAAACTTGAAGGCAAAATTTAAAGGTGTTGAAGTACATGATATATTTTACAAGTGTTCAAAAGCATATTGTGCTGTTGAGTTTAATCATATTATGCGTTAAATAAGGGGTACAGATGCGAGTGTTGCACAATATTTGAATGAGGCAGATTCTACAAAATGGGCTAGAAGTCACTTTGACAGAAGAAGATATTGTATAATGACAATAAACATTGCAGAGTGTTTGAATGACATTTTAAAGGATGCACGAGAGCTGCCGATCACAAAATTAGTTGAACATATACGTGATTTACTACAAAAGTGGTTTTGGGAAAGACATGAAGCTGTTGTAAAAATGAGTACTCCAATGACAAAGTGGGCCAAAAAAAAGCTATGTCGTAGGAGTAATAAATCACATTGTTACCGTGTGCATCCTATCAATCTATACGAACACCACGTTGTTGACGGAGACTTAAATGAATTTGGTAACTTAATTGAGAAAACTTGTACTTGCCGAAAATTTCAGTTGGACTAACTCCCTTGTAGACATGCACTTGCTGCTTGTAACCTTCTTCGTTCCTTATGTTATGATTTTTGCTCCCATTTTTACAACAAGGAAATATTGGCTATAGCTTATGGTAGTTCTATTTACCTCGTTGGGCTTATGGAAGAGTGGGATGTTCCCGATGATGTACAAACTTGTGTTGTTCTACCACCAAAATGCTGTAAACCTCGCGGACGTTCGGCAAAAAAAATGCAAGCCATCTCGATGTGAAGAAATTGTACATCGGAAGTGTGGTAGATGTGGAGGATTAGGACACAATAGGCAGAAATGTAAGACACCAATTCCTTTATCCGATCAAAATGGAAACCTTTAAGGTATAATAAACATGTTTTATATTGTAGTTAACTGTTGTTGATAGTTGCTATTTAATTTTGTGAAATGATTAACTATGTTAACTATGTATTTTTATGTCATATCATTTATTTTTCCTATTAATTTTATATGTTTATTTGTAGGGGCTGGATGTCACGAGACGTTGGTTATGTAGTATTCAAAGGTTATAGACCGGGTGTTTATGAGTCATGGAATCAGTGCAAAGTACAAATCAACGAATTTGATGGAAGTTTTGTGAAGTCCTACAACTCCCTATCGGAGCTATATAAATTGTAATGTTTATTGTTGTGTAATGCAAGTGTTGTGTAAAACATTTCACATAATTTTATATGCAGCTTTTTAGGCATTTAATTTCTTGTTGTTATGGATTTAATTGCTATGAAGTTTGTTGACAGAATTTTATATGTAGCTTTTTAGGGATTTAAGTGTTGTTTGACAGTGTTGTTATGAAACTTATTGTTATGGATTTAATTGCTTGAGATGGCAGTGTTGATAGTGTTATTAACTTGTTAACAGTGTTGTTACATGTGGTTATTTTGTTGTTTGACAATGTTATGTAATAAACAATTTGTACATTTTAAAAACAAAAACAATCTCTGCAATTTAACAACAAAAATAGCCTCTGCATTCTAACAATAAAATCATGCCTTACACATTCATAAAAGGCAGAAATTTCTATATTTTCACAACAAAAACAGCTATTAAATTGAATAAAAACAGCTCCTACAATTTTAAAAACAAAAACAGCTCCTATAATTTTAAAAACAAAAACAGCTCCTACAATTTAACAACAAAAACAACCCTTGCATTCTAATAACAAAACCATGCCTTATATATCCATAAAAGGCAGAAATTTCTACATTTTTACAACAAAAACAACCTCTAAATTGAATAAAAACAGCCCATACATTTTAAAAATAAAAACAGCTCCTGCAATTTAACAACAAAAACAACCTCTGCATTCTAACAACAAAACCATGCTTTACACATCTATAAAAAGCAGAAATTTCTGCATTTTCACAACAAAAACAGCCCCTACATTTTAACAACCAAAACTGCCCCTACATTGAATAAAAGCATAAATTTCTGCATGTTATATTCAAGATTCATGTTGGCTGGCAAATTCAAAAAACCAACCTCACATCCAAAACAAGACTACAAGATATAGAATTTTCAATATCATTTTCATCAAAAGATTACAAGACGACAATATCATTCCTGCTGCAAAATTCATCAAAACTTTAAGATGATCATTTTTCTCAAATCCTTTTGAAGACTGTTCAAGGTTGGTTCATAACACTTTCAACCCCACATGTACTTGTTGAAGGTTTCTAAATCTTCCAATAGTTTAATATGTTGGGCCCCGATGTGGACTTTCTGATCCTTGCCAAACAAAACCGCCTCCAAAATATAGTAAAGCTAGCTTCATCATTATCTGAAGAAGCAGCTTTGAATATTGCCTCCAAAGTTTTGTTATTGAATCGCACTTCCCCATTCAACATAGACGACCGAAAACTCCCACTACCATCCCCTTTTTCCTTACTTAGCATTGGCGGGTTAGAGCCACACTCTAAACCCGTGATAAAGCAAAATTCTTAAATAGAAAATGGAATGTCTTGCCACCTACTACAAACCACATCTCAGATTTATCAAGAGACTATATTTGTCTAACTAAGAGATGATGTACTAGCTGCCCAAAAAACTTAAGGTCATTCATCTCTAGAAGTTTCCCAAAGCATGTTGTGCGGAAGAGGGATAGTTGCACCTCTGTCAATTTTTCCTTAATGCACTTTACATCAGCCATTGAAGAAGTGTTGTTTATCTTCGTCGGGAAATGTTCTGTAGCCTTTACTAACAATTCCACTTTTTTCCCATTTATTTATCCTGAAATATAACATAAAACTATAAAATATTTATATTAGTACAAATATTTTAACCGAATAAGCAATTTAAGGTGATATTTGTTATTGTAGTTCAGAATTCAAAACGATGTTGGGAATTTTCAACAACAATTAGGAATTTCCAAGTGGTGTTATGAATTCCTAACAGGTTTAGGAATTCCCAACTGGTGTTAGGAATTCCAAACATCAGTTATGAGAATTCCTAACAACAGCTGAGAATTTCTTAATATTGTTGGGAATTCTTAACATTGGTTGAGAATTTCTAACACCAGTTAGGAAACCAAAATACAGTACAAAATACCAAACCTAAGAGTATACAACCACTACAAAATCCAATCCAAACATTCAAACATCACTAAACCCAGTAATATAGGAACTCAACTATAACAATGAAATGACAAAAACACCAGCAATATAGCAAACCAAAAATCACTATACCAAAATTACCAAATACTAAAACACCTAAACATTGTTGTCATTACCAAACACCCACACAACCATAACAATCACATTGTAAAAACACCAACCAATATACTTGTTATAATTTCAGGAACTTTGAACCCATAAATTTTGAAAATCAAACATCACAATGCTAAAATTAGAACAAAAGATGTATAAGATGCATAAGCTCCACTTGCAAATGAAAGGATAACTAAATTTAAACTGCAGTATGTCACTATACAATTTTCCAACAAGAAATTGCTGCCACAATGTAAGGAGTTCAAACACAAAATTAATTCAAAGTTGAATAAATATATAACGGGGGACAATGTAAGGAGGCATAAATTTATATTCAAACATAAAGTCGTTTTAGGGTTCGTGTCAGGAGTTCAAACTCCTTACAATGTCCAAAATTAATTCTAAGTTCACTCAAACATTAAACAAATATTCAAACAACACACATTAAACAAATCTTTTAGGGTTCTAATTCAAAAAAATTTCAAAAATTGAAGAACCACCATTCACCTTCACAAACAAAAATTCAAAAAATCAAGAACCATTCACTTTTTTGTTGTTGTTGTTGAAGCCAAACAGATTTGAGGCCATGTTCAAGCTTGTGTCCCGTCGCGCTGTCGTCGACTAAACAAACAACCTTCGTCCTGTTGCGCTGTCGTTAACTTCAAGCTGTCGTCCCGTCGCGCCTTCGTCGACTTCAAGCTTCCGTCCCGTCGTCGTCGGCGTGGTTGGAGACTGCTATCCTAGAATTGAAGTTAGAGACAGAAGGAGAGAAGGAGAAGGTCGTTTGAGAGAGATTCATAGATGAGGTTTGGTCATTTTCAAAGAAATTAGGGATTTTCAATTGAAAGAGGTTTGGTCTATTACAAAGAGTAGATAAGGATTTAGAGTGTTTTGAGGTTTGGTCGATTAGAAGCATTAGATAGGGGTTTTTTAAATTTACAATGGCAATATTGTCTTTCAACAACCCTAAAAAAGTTAGTTTTGCAAGTTTTTCAAAAATGGGTTAGATTTCAACTTGAGCTTCCTAAAGGGATTAGTTTTTAATAAAACCCTATTTTGTAATGGATTAAAATGATTTTATTTGAAATTGTAATGGATTTTATTTTGTATTTGAATTTATGATGGATTTTGTTTTTTCTGGTATGTAATTTTTAATTAAATAGGGGAAATGGGGAAGATGGGGAAAGGGGTAAAATAGGGGAAAACGAAGGAAACAGGGAATGGGGAAAATGGGGAAATGGGGATGATGATGGGGTGACCTCCCATCCCCATTTTCCCCAAATAGGGAAATGGGGGGGGGGGGGGGGGGGGGGGGGGATAAAACCATAATTTAGAGGCCCCGTTTGGTGCGCGAGATTGGATTGGACTATTTCATGGGATTAGATTGGATTGAGATGAGACTGGGATTAGATGAGATTAGATTGGACAGAACTGGACTAAATTAATACTATGTTGTGTTTGGGGGGGGAGGATGGGGTAGGGTTTCGAAAGTGGGGATAGGAATGGGGGGACCTATATCCATCCCTGTTCCCCAAATACTCATCCCCAATTGAGGTGACTTATAAATTAACGTGTTAAATGAGTTTTATCGGATAAAACCATAATTTAGAGGCCCCGTTTGGTGCGCGAGATTGGATTGGACTATTTCATGGGATTATATTGGATTGAGATGAGACTGAGATTAGATGAGATTAGATTGGACTGAACTGGACTAAATTAATATTATGTTGTGTTTGGAGAAACATGAGACTGAACTGAATTAATACAATGTTTTGTTTGGTGAAATATGAGATTTGGACTAAATATAATAATATTTTTAATTTAAAATGAAAATATAATATATTTTTTTTAATTTGATAATTTTCTTTATCTCCATCAAACTTTTAATTTTACATCGACAAAATTAGTCAATAACAAATTAAAATAAGTCATTATCAGATCAACCACAAAAAAATATAATAAATAACAGATCAAAATTAAATATCTTTCTTCCCCTTCTCTCCTCCCATCTCTTCTCTCCTTTCTCTATTACTTGGAATTCTGAAGAAAAAAAAAATTAACTTCTCCTTCTCTAATCTCTCTCCTCCCATCTCTTTCTCTCCTTTCTTTATTACCTGAAAAAAAAAAAAAAAACTTCCCAATTATCTCTCTTCCTATTTTTTTTTTCTCTCCTTTCTATATTACTCGGAAAAAACTTAGACAGATGGTCTTGAGTCTTGATCAATCTTATACCAGATCTCTTCGATCTCACCAGTGTTAGAGGTGATGGTCGTGACGATGGTCGGCGCAATAGCAGTAAGAAGTGCACGAAGGAAGGTGGAGGCGTGTGGAGGTCATGTGGTGGGTGGAGATGTGGAGTTGAATCAGATCAAAGAACATAACTTTGTTGTAAAATTAGTCATAGGACAAGTAAAGACAGGGTAGAGGGTGGGTTTATTTAGTCCCATAATTATGGGACTAAATTTGCTTATGGGATTAGTAATCCCATATCCGAATCAATGCCAAACACCGAACTGAGACTAAAATAATCCAATCCCAGTCCGATCCTAACTGCCAATAAGAGGGTCTTGTTTTGAGTTTTACCACCCAAACTCAGACGTGGAGTTCCTATCAATATAAAAAAATAAAAGGTGGTGTCTGAAAGTAGTTCAGTGATGGCATTCTCCACTTGGCTCTCTCGCTTACGCTCTTCTTCCAAATCCATTTTCACCCATCTCCGTACAACCCGAAACACTAACATCACCACTTCTCTTCTCGCATCAAATCCCACCTCCAAATCCCAGAAGCCGTTTCGGTTGTTCTCCACCTCTCTGCTTCCTTTAGCTCTCGCCGTCTCTGCTGGATCCCTCGCTATTCAATCCCAAACTAATCCTTCTCGCTGCGATTCTTCTTCTCATGATTCTCGGTCAGTCTCTCTCTCTCTCTCTCTCTCTCTCTCTCTCTAATCGAATTTATCTGTTCTATATTTAATTAATTATTTATTATTTTGATTGTGGGTTTAGGGTTGTGAGCATTGGTGGCAAAGGAAGCACAGCGTCTGTGGTGAAGGGGACCCACAAGGAAGTTCCACAGGAGCTTGTTGATGAACTCAAGGCCATTTTTAAAGTATGGTTTTTATTATATCTATCAATACAAATGTTTTTGAATCTCTTTAAAATGCATTAATTTTTTTATTTTATTATTTGGTTAGATAATCTAGACAAATTGTTCTGATATGATGCTTTGTAAGTTTGAATGAACTGATTAAAGTACAAACTTCCTTATTTGTATCTGGTAGGATAACATGACAATGGATTATGATGAGAGGTACTTTCATGGAAAACCACAACACAGCTTTCACAAAGCAGTTAATATCCCTGATATTGTTGTTTTCCCGAGGTGATTGCTTCTTCAATTCACATTTACATTGTTGTTATTTCAATTATGATTCTCAGGTGTAGGACCTCAGATTTATACACCTTTGCCTTTTTAGTGTCGTTTTACATTCTACAAACAAAAAATTGCAAAGAGTTTCAATTCTCTCTGCAGAGAAATGTTATAAGACAAAAGTTGGTGGAATTTGATTTGCTTGATAAACTTGTGTGTTAAAAAACTGGAATTTGGAATAAATAAAAGTGTAATAATTACATTTTCGCCCTGGTTTCCAATGCCCATAAAACAACTGTTTCAGGTCGCACATTGACACCAGTATATCATTCAACAAGCATTTTCTTGGTTTACCATATTAATTACAATAGTTATTCATATTTGATCCTGAACTGTCTGCGCTATTTCTTGAAACCATCTTTGGTTGAGCTGTGAATGTTTGTTTGCAGTTTAACTATCCAATATACATTCTTAAAACTTAGATTAGAAGGTTGCATAGGAACCTCATGCACATAGAAGAAAGCCAACAAAGGTAGTTTCAAGAGAGAGCTCATAAAGTTTGTCTGCATTTCTATCCCTAATTCATAATTCTCTGCAAGATGCTTCAAATTAAAGTTTCTGCTTGCAGGTCCGAAGAGGAAGTTTCCAAGATTGCCAAATGTTGTGTCAAACATAAGGTCTGGTTCTTTTCTTTTGCGCAAATTAGTGAAAAATTCGTACAAGTTCTTTATTTGTTTCTACAGATTTTTTCATAAAATATTTTGGCTTCCTCTTTTCTTTGGATAGTGCTCAGTATAAACGTTTCAAGTTTGGTGATTGTGGATGATATCGTCTAAGATGTTCTAACTAAAACTAAGATTTGACCCCTGTTTAATTATATAGTTCATTTTCTTGCTTTACTTGATCGTGTATAAAATTTTGTGCTTCTTAGCAAGTGCTAATTTGAGTTCTATTACATTGTAATCAGGTCCCTATTGTGCCATATGGTGGAGCTACATCAATTGAGGGTCACACCTTATCTCCTAATGGAGGTGTTTGCATTGACATGTCTTTGATGAATGTATGTAATCAATTTCTTTTATTGCATATAATGTGACATGAGCTTTAATTCATCTAATTGTACATTTCTTCAGTATACAATCTGCTAAAAAAGTACGCAAGATGCAACTCTTTTATAATTGCGATAAAATAAATCATGGCCTAAATTGAAGTTGGCAATTTCTTTATTGGACCGGCATCTTTTGTTGCAAGTCATGCCAGTCACTTACCTTCCCTTGCGAACAAAGATTAGGAGGAAGTCTTGTCATTTAGGTAAAGATGACGTTTGTTACATGTTGAGTAAACATTGCACTTCAATATGGGCTTCTTTTTATCAGATCCGCCTACCACAGTTAAAATTTGAACTTTGGAGTCTTCGTTTTTTCTCCCTGATGTCAAATCATTCTCTTGGGCTAACCTCATTGTTTTTGAGTGTTTTGGTTGTCTGTTACAGTGCATAATGTAATTTTAATTGACTAGTTCCTTCTATTTCTGGTCACTTGCTCTGTCTGCTTGGGCCAAAGAATATACACTAGCCAGAGAACTGAATTATATTTACTTTTCAGAGAATTTGGTATCCATTACCTCTGGTGGTTGTTCATTAGTCATTTGTCCTTCACAAAGTGGTATTTGACCAACATGTCCTTGTTGCTCTGTGATATATTTTAATACAAATAGGATCTTTCATTTTTTTTTAATCTACGTAAGTAGGTTATGGTTTCTAACTCCTTTTTCTGTAGTCACAAGTCCCAAACCCTAACTCTATGGTGGTATGAAGTAATTTGGATGCTGTGTTCAGATCCAATAAAAGTTCTCCATACCTCGTCTTTGTAGGTTCAATATCTGGTGCTTTGGAGGGTCCATTAAACTGACAGACTTTCTGGAGAAGATCCAATAATAGGAATTCAATAGGTTGGTTCTTATGTAATGCCATCAGTTTAAATGATTCTTGCTTTATGTTGTGAGGAAAAGTGAATTCTTATTAGATATTTTTTTAACTATGTAGGAAGTTATGGGAAGTTGTTTCTTTGAGAACTAAATTTGTTCTTTTTTCCTTTCTTCGTCTTCTTGTTTTCTTCTTCTTTTTTTTGATCCAATGGTGCATGTTAAAAATGGTTGATTCTTCCAATACTTGTTGTTAAAAATGATTTTCTTAATAATCTTATGATGATAATCATTGTGGCTTTTCTTAATAATCTAAATAATACCATTCTTAGCTATTGTTAGTAACCATTAGACCAAAAGCTTAAGCTGTTAAGAAGGCTCTCTAACATTCCCCCTCATATGCAACAGTGCAATACTAACCAGTTTGCCGTGTGGCTCAAGCCCTAATACAAGCACATAACAAATTTAGATTATTGAAAATAAATTCAAGTTTCTGGAAATCTCACATGGTTATTGAAATAAAGATTTATTTGGTTTACCAGTTGAAACAAGTTTTAAAAAAATAGGATACAAGTTGGAAAAATCTGGTTTCTTTGTATTTCGAATATCAGTAAGTTTGTGATTAAATCTGGAAACTGGATTATAAGTTTTTGGTATTAGTATCTGAGTAAAAGTTTCCATTGCGTGTTTTTAGGTACAATTCACTGAAATCATTTTTTTTTCCAGAATTTATGCTGTTCTTTGGATTATAGAGTGAAATTTATTTCTGACCACAACCATTATTTAAAAAATAAAAAAAAATTCTTTACATCCCTTATTTAAATAAAAAATAAAGAAACATATCTAGATTTGATACCAAACATTTATATGAATTTGTCTTGAAAGTCTTAGGATGTGTAGGTCAAGTTTTTGAAGGCCTATGGAGCTTGTATTCCCCCCAGTGCTGTGGGGCTTTTGGAAAGCCTGACAGCTGCGGCAGGTTTACTCTGGCTTTATTGAGTTACAGTTGGTTATTTTTCTGTTACTCATTTATTCAATTTTAATAAGCGATTTGATCTTAGTATTAATGGTCGTGTCTTTCCAAAGCTCTTTCTTTGGCCGGGCCCAACATGTCTGTTCTGTAGAACTTAATCTGATCTCACATTTCAGAAATTCTTGGGGAAATTACATTGTAGAATTTTAAGGAAATTTAAGTACTTGAATCTCTAAGCATCTTGGTGAATGAAATTATTCTGATAGTAGAAATCATTTGATTGCTTACCTTTTGCATGTATCAAACAAAATACATGTATTCTATAAATTCTTTCTGCTTTTTAGTCTGTGTGAGGCTAATGTTGGATTTATTGTTCACATCCTAGAGTGTTAAAGCATTACATGTTGAGGACATGGATGTGGTAGTTGAGCCTGGGATTGGATGGATGGAGCTCAATGAGTACTTGGAGCCATATGGTCTATTCTTTCCCCTTGATCCTGGTCAGTTTACTACATTCTCCAATTTTACTTAGTTCTATTATTAAGGGGAAATGTTTGTGGATGTCTTTGTTGTTGACTTCTTGTATTTGTTAGCCTCCTCCCTCCTGAAACTGTAAAATAATTAAAGATCAAATTAAAGTTTGAATTTATCAAATGTGTTTGCCTTGGAATAGTGTAGTGTAAGTTGTCACAGTTTCATTTTCAAGTGCTTCAAATTTACCATGATGATCTATAGACCGTTTCCTTAAGAAATGCTCTCATTTTCTTCTTTGTCATAATCACCTTAGCAACTGAGCTTATGTTCTTCATTTTGACTTGCAGGGCCTGGTGCATCCATTGGGGGTATGTGTGCTACACGCTGCTCTGGTTCTTTAGCTGTGAGGTAATTGCTCTGCTTCATTAGCTGTAATATCTGATCTAGTACTGAAATTTACATAATTACATCAGGTGTTGTCAACAGGTAAAAAGGAAAGTGATTGTGCAACTTCAAAGTATTAATTGACTGATGTCGTAATACTATTCTTAATTATTTTGGGTCTTAGAAAAGTTAAACCTAGGACCTGTCCCCACCCTGGTATAACTTTTTTCTCCGGAGAAAATTTTGCTATTTTTAGTGTTGTTGATAGCTTTATTATTTATCTTTTTAGAGTTGGATATTATCAAGGATGTGAAATGAATCAAGTTTAGCACTAGATTCAAAATGCTATGGGAACTAAACTTTCAATTATTCAACTATTTTATATTTTCTCTCCAATTAGTCCTATATTGTTTCTATTGAATTGCACTGCTTTGAGTTATTCTGTTTTCACTAGTCTATATCTCATAAAGAAATTATTAAAGAGACCATTCAAATGGTCTGAATGCTATTGGAGCTAATTATTTTTCTTTTAGTATGTAGATATGGAACTATGCGTGATAATGTCATCAATCTAAAGGTTTGTCAAATTCCCTTCTAATGTATGCTTTGGTTATACAAGTGATATGTTCCTCATAATTCGTGCGTCTCAGGTAGTTCTTGCCGATGGAGATGTTGTCAAGACAGCTTCTCGTGCTCGAAAAAGTGCTGCAGGGTTTGTTCTCTTAATTTTTTTTTTCAATCTAGTCATTTCTGGTTTTTTCTTTCTGAAAGCCAGTTTTTTGTTATGGTAAATAAGAAATAGAAAGTATAATGAAGTACTACTTCTAACCAATACATTTGTGAATACAGAAACAACCTTTAGAGGGATACAATCAGTGTTAGAGGTTTTTTCTATCCTCGGTTTCAACTTTCAACCATGAATTGACCACATCCATGGGTTTGGTCTATGAATGTCCTTTTTTTTTTTTTTTTTTTTTATAATTTTTTGTTATAATTATTATTTCCTGATATATTTTTCAGTGCAACCCTTAATCATTTTTACTATGCAACCTAGTCTCATGTAATGTTTATGTTATGAGCCCTTGCATGTTTATTTTTTCAAATAAGGCCTATGTGCATGCAGCTAATATATATTTTTTTCTCATGTGTGTGTATGAGATTAATTTGTTTCTAACTCTTGGTTTCATGATGCATAGAAAATTAGTTGCTAACTCTTGGTTTCATGATGCGTAGAAAATTAGTTGTTTTCAACTTCAGCATAATGCGAACCTTATGAGACTTGATTTTGCTAGGTATGATTTGACCCGCCTGATAATTGGAAGTGAGGGAACCCTGGGTGTAATAACAGAAGTCACTTTGCGGCTTCAGAAAATTCCTCAGCATTCAGTGGTACAATGATCTTTCTGTGTTGGGAAGCAATTCTTTTTATTTGAGGCTGTCTTATATTTTAGTTTCGTTACTTAACTCCTATTCTCAAATTTCCTTTTATGTGTTTATAAGATGAATGTTTATTGATCGAGTGTAATTATGTTATAGGTTGCAATGTGTAACTTCCCTACAATCAAGGATGCAGCAGATGTTGCCATTGCCACTATGCTGTCTGGTATACAGGTAGGACTTTATCTGCAAATTTAGTTCCACTTATTCAGTTCCTTCTCAGATTTCTCAAAATTTTGATAAAACTGAATAGGTATCAAGAGTGGAGCTACTGGATGAAATTCAAGTGAGGGCTATCAATACTGCTAATGGGAAGAATTTACCTGAAGTTCCAACTTTGATGTTTGAATTTATAGGCACCGGTGAGATGATATCCCTGTTTTACTTTCACTCATTTATTTGATTTCTAACTTTTGGCTAATTTGAGAAAACATATATCATGCAGCCCATTTATAAATTTTTCCTTCATATATTATAAATCTAGCTTATCTTGTATATTTACAGTGTGCAATCTAGTAAGGCAAACTGTAAGGAATCTGATTTTATAGTAGTAATATTTCCTGTTCGTATTTGATTTTATTGGAAATTTGGGATTATTTTCCTTACCTTTTTGATGTTATTAATATTTGTTTCCTCGTCCAAGTCGATTTAGGTTTTCTAGCTCTATAAATTGTAGTCATTATGGACATTTTATGCAGTAAGTGAATAAAAATACAGTCTTTTGACAAATTGGAGGCTGATCCCCTTTAAGAGATCAAACTTTTATTTTCTTGTTTTCTTAATTTTTTTTTTGGTAAGGAAGTAGGTTCTTAACATTAAATACATTGCAAATTCTGCTGAATTGACTCTTCACCATGGGGTGATTCTGCAGGATGTTGTTATGGTTTTTTTATGGTTGTAGAAGACTTCATTCTAACAGAAATTTTTTCCCTTTTTTGATAAGTTTCCATGTTGTATAATGGGTCATACTTAACACTGGTAGTCTGTTATTGAATTTGATGTATCTTTTGACTGCTTTTTTCCATCTCTCTCTTTCATTTTTTTCCCTTTGCTTACTGTTTTTGATAGGAAACAGAAAATTTTATTCAAAGATGAAGAAAACAAGTATGGATGTGAACCAATAGTCCACCGAAACAAAAACAAAACAAAAATAAAATGCATTGGTATCCAATAAGGAGCTATTTCATAAACTTTGTCTTCGCTTGTACCTGTGCAAAATTCTAATATATTGTCTTTACAATTTGTCAGAGGCATATGCACTTGAGCAGACACTGATTGTTCAGAAGATTGTTTCCGAGCACAGTGGCTCAGATTTTATTTTTACAGAAGAACCTGAAGCTAAAAAGGAACTCTGGAAGGTAATTTGAATTTGATTACTGTATAACAGTTTGCATCTGACTTCTTTCTTGTTAGACCTGTGACTTTTTTGGCTCTTACATCTACATCAGTGAGCGCTTTATTTTCCTTTATAGGGGCTGTCACCCCTTTTGTTGAATTGTATGATATGTATTGTATAATATTAAATTTTGAAATTAGTGTGTTTGAGCTGTACCAGCGATTGTGCAATGGTCTTAGTGTCTTACCTTCTTGTAAGTGTCCATAAATGATTAATTTAGATATGTCAAAAAAAAAAAAATGATTAATTTTAGAAACATTAAAACTGATAGTAACTGTATAACTAATTTAAGTAATATGGACTAGCTATACATGTGTTTCCGGATTTTTTATACAGTTTTATCAGTACTTTCTCAGGGATCCATTCGTTCAATTTCATTTATTTATAATTTCTATTGTTTAATTATGGGGTTTTCAGTCTGAATGTTGAACATGTGCTTGTCTCGGTTGAAAGAGACTTTAAAGCATCGTGTCTAATATTTGGCTATTAAGTTGAATGAACTTAACTGACACCTCAACCTTTAATCGATTAGGTGTCAGGTCAGTATTCAAGTTCTCAACTCTGTGATGCCTTCTTGAAAAAATTCAATAACCGGATTGCCGGTCGTATTCAGCATGTTTTGTCTTGTTTTTCTGGCTCAAATTGGCAGCTCCACTTCAATGTTTTGTTGGGTTGATTATCTACTTGTAGATGAAATTTTGTGATTTGTAAATATATCTGCATTCTGAATGTTCTTTTGGCTCAACTCAGATAAGAAAGGGGGCACTCTGGGCATGCATGGCAATGAAACCTGATTTTGAGGCCATGACTACGGTGAGTTCCATATTAACATGATTCCAGTGGCAAGTCAATTATAAGGATTACTTCATGTATGTCAGATAACACTCCCTTATATTGCTTAATGACTACTTTTGTGTCCAGGATGTTTGTGTTCCTCTATCTCACCTTGCAGAATTAATATCGAAGTCCAAACAAGAGCTTGATGCATCACCACTGCTTTGGTATGGTCAAAATAGTTATTCTTGTTTAACACAATTTGTAGGTTATTGCAATTTATATTTCTTTGTCAGCATGATCATTCAAGCTGATGCTTGTACTGCATATAATAACAGCGCAGTTGTTGCTCATGCTGGAGATGGAAACTTTCACACTGTGATTATGTTTGATCCTAAGGATGAGGAACAGCGGCAGGAAGCAGAAAGGCTAAACCACTTCATGGTCCATGCTGCCTTGTCAATGGAAGGTAAATACTCTATTTCTGGACAGTTGAAGGAATATCTGTCCATTCTTAGATAATTAATGCTACAGATTGTGGTGCTACATTTCGGCACATAAGATGTTGATGTAGACATGTAGTCATCAGGAAATGCTGTAAGGTTAAGGTTTGTCTTCTGTGTTCTCATTAGAGAAAAACATATGAACATATGATTACTCAAGATACTTGCTACAGTTGCCCAGAGCCAATTCTGGTGCTAAAACCTGGTTTATGTGTTTTTGCTAATGAGCAGGAACGTGTACTGGTGAACATGGAGTTGGCACAGGGAAAATGAAGGTATTTCACTCCTACCCTTTTGATGTATACCCCTGTTTTGTATGAGATTGTTGAATGTGAGATAGATAGTATCTTGACTGTGACTATGACTTGGAGTCTAACACCACCATTATGAATTTGTATTCACTTGTGTTGGCACTTCCATAACTTGTTAATGTTGTGATAATTGAGGTTGGATATACGTTTTATTTGGCAAGTGTAGCAGGAAATGCATGAAATGATTCATAAATCATGATAACTGATTAGATTACTCTGGATGCTTTGTGCATCAGTGGGTTCTCTTTCTTCTCAACCTCTAACATGTTTATTGTACCAGATTGGTTTTCAGTCCTAGATGCCGAGTTCTTTTTGTTGTTTTTCCATGGGAATGTAATTATTGGTATGATTTGAAATGCTTTATGTTTGCAGTATCTGGAAAAGGAGCTTGGAATAGAGACTTTAAAGACAATGAAAAGAATCAAAGCCGCCTTAGACCCGAACAATATCATGAATCCAGGAAAGCTCATTCCTCCACACGTATGTTTTTAAACTTGCGAATAGCGATTGAAGAGAGAGAGAGAATCAGAAAGAGAAGGTGTAGGGTTCCAATCCATGTAATACTGACATTGTTGCTCAAGTATGTCATAAAAACATTTGTAGTCCAAAGGTTAAGAAACGGTGTAATTATAAATGCAATAAAATAGCTGTAATGATTTGAAATAAAGTAGATAGTGCATATGCAACTCCACTCTAAGTAGCTAAAATGGTGATAAAAGTGCCATTGCCAACCCAAGCTGAGGTTAATTTGGGTTGTTTTGGTTGCTCAGGTGGTGCTCTGGGTACCTCACTTATTAGCTAAGAAGACATTCAACATGTGAAGATAGTTAGCAATGGGAAAGACAATAACAAGAGTAGGACAAACCACAAGTAAAATTCTAGACTTTTTAACAAAAAAAGAAGACAGATTCTAGACTTTTTTACAATAATAATAATAATAATAATAATAATAATAATAATAATGTTATGAAATAAATAAAATAAATAAGAACATAATAACATAAATATAAAGTAAGAAATGAGAGAAAATAGTAGCCTAAGAAAAGAGATTTTTTTATTCCTCAATACTTCTCAATCTCTCATACATCAAGATGAAAACTCTTATTTATAGTCTTACAAATCTTTATAATCATAACTTACATAATAATGGATATAAATTACAATATAAATTGACCATAAATCATTTGGGTGTTACAAGAGAAGTTAGGAAGATGATAAGCTTGATTTCTTAATATGGACATCCACTCACATTAAAACATTAAATAATGTTTTCATAACACTCTCCCTTGGATGCCCATCGTATAGAGAATATGTCTCATTAAAACCTTTGCTAGTAAAAACCCAGTGGGAAAAAAAACTAGCAGAGGAAAAAGAGTACGGTATTCATCTACATATCAAATTAACCTCTGAAGGAATTTGGGATACAAAACTGCTTCGTTAAAACCTTATTAGGAAAACCCTATGGGATAAAAATCTAGTGAAGGAAAAAGAGTACGGTATGTACAATTTTCTCCAAAATCAATATATCCCCCCCTGATAAGGTGATAAATACGCTCCCTCTCATTCTGACGTAGATGCTTCAATATTTTACAAAGATATTGCATCCCGATATTTTGTACCAAGATTTTATTTGTTGCAACTGGTAGTGTATTTATAAATAAATCTTCAGGATTGAAAACTTATACGTATTTTTTATCACCACCTTTTTGGAGATCATATGTAAAGAACTTTAATAAAATCGATTTCTGAATTGGTCCAACTTGTTATATACAACATCATGTTGTTTTATTATAAAAACACAAGTTGAATCTATATTTGGTACTTCAGGACCTAAAGTTTTTCAATAACAAGAAGAGATCATACACCATTTTAAGTTATGGAATAAATATCGAGGAATCCATTCGATATGTTTTATCCATGGAAAAGTACTTCATGACATTTTCCTTATATATGTTGACTCATGTTTAATGTCAAATTTATTAGCTGAGACTAAATATTATTTTCCAAGACTTTTCATCTTTAGAAATTATTCCTTTGATATATATAATTTATAAACTTAGCATAATTTTTACTAAGCTTTACACAATCAACATATAATTATTTTAATAAATATTCACTATGACGAATACACTACATTCATTCTGATTGTTTAATTTTCACTATACAAAACTTCACGTAGCTTTGAATAACCTGCTTCAGACATTTAAATCCTTCGAGGATTTTTATTCATTGTCAAACTAGGTTTCTACAATAAACCTTTTATCTTAATTCATACAAAAAATATTCAATAAGTTTGATATCATCAAACATGTGGACTACAGGTTCAAAGCTTTCAAGTTTTACATTAATATAACTTTGCCTTTTATTTGCTAATAATTTTTATGTCGACATTTCTATAATTTATAATACAAGTCTTTCATTATTTTTCATAATATGCAAAACAAATAATATATAATCTCAATTTCTATACCAATATATTTTATTATAATTATGTAATTCATATGCTTCTTCAAGGACTTATTCTAATAACTTTACTGTTAAATATACACTATACATGTCTTTCTATACAAATATCTCTCCAGGAGAAGTATAATCACATTAAATTTAATACAAGTGCCTCTATTGGGACAATTGAGATTCTTTTATTTTCTTCAATGGTCTCATAGGGGAGATTAACATTTCTATATGATTCTTCAGGATTTTGTTTTCACTTATGATACTAGCTTTTCAATAGCTTTATATGATGATGATTTATCTATCACTCGAGTATTATTTTAAATATGATCTTAATTTTTAAAATTCTAGTTCTAGGAACCATATCTTTTGAACCAAAGTCATCTTTTACGACTTTACTGTCTAACAGATGATTTTTGCTGCCATTTCATAAATTGTTCTATAGGAACAACCACCCGAGTTTATATATTGGCAGAATGTAATTTTATTATTTTATTTGAATCATCTGAAAATTTATTTGCATATCATGCAATTCATAGGATGATGCATACCTTGTAATTTTATGTCGTTTATCAACGTATGATATTCTCCCCCTAACGACGATAAAATTTACTTTAAGGAATTATATGCATCATAATAATTTTCTACATAAAATCATTTATTTTGTCATATTGTCAAGGACTAATTTATGACATTCACTAGCAAAAACTAATTAGTTATGAAATGGATGTCCATATAAAATATTTCAATATTTCGATGCATCGTTTAATTTTAGTAAAGCTTATTGTTCTTCAGGGACATTCACTAACATGTAATCATATAATATAAGAATATAATAAATTCTTTTGGCACGAGACAAAATAAATGAGATATAATAAGAACTTCAATTCTTCAAATTTCATGTTCTTATGTCAAGTTCTTAAACACTCACATGTTTTTTTGGAACTTCTGGTTCGTGTAGGAACTTCTGGTTCATAAATGTAAAATCCTATATTTAAAGCTTCGCGTTCTTAAAATAAAATCACAATTTTACTTTTCAAATGAAAAGAACTATTATTATATCAAATTTAGAACTTCTAGTTCTAATTAAATTTGATATGAAAAATTAAATACAGAACTACAAGTCTAATTAGTTTGAAATTGATAACATCGGATTTTAATAAGATAAATATTCAGAATTTCAGATTCTGATTTGTATTAATATTAAGAGCTTTAAGCCTTTGTATTTTCCTTTTCAAATATTTGAGTAGCCAAATATTCATCTAGCAATGGAAATTTAGATCATCTTTTGATTCAAATCTTCAGGTTTAAATTTCAGAACTTTGGGTTCATATTCAACAATTTATATTCAAATTTAAAACTGTAGGTTCTCAATTGGATTTGATTTTGAAACTTCTGGTTCTATATATATCAATCAACTCCAATAATATTAAGAATCACAAAAAAATAAAAATAAATTTATTTTTTGATGTGGAAGATCCAACATAGTGGCAACCACAGAGCATACTCATAGAATTAGTTATGTGGAATAAATTAAATCAAAATAACAATGAGTAAATTATATTGAAATACTTACTTGGCCGGATATGATCTTCTTAATTATCTAGGGACAATTTCTTATATTGTAGATCTTTCAGATCTAACAAAATACAAAGTGTCAATTTTCATGTAATTTGTTTTAACTTTGTGTCATATATTAGCTCTTCTGGAGCGTTCATTGTTCTTGCTAAAAATCAACAAAATATTTTAGATATAGCAAACAAACTTTTATAATTATTAGAAGGTGTATTTTACACCCTTTCAATATTCTTGCTTTGTTAAAGTGTTATTCCACTTCTGGTGATACAATTTAAATTTTTTTTTATAGTGATCACCTTGACATCAATAATTATTTGATTACAACAATATCCACGATCATCACCATAATTATATGTAACATTCACTTCAAGGAATGATATTGATCAAACTAGGTGATGTCAATGATTTTATAATCAAAACTAATTATTTTGTTCAACCATGAAAACCATGATATAAACTAATAGTATACTCAAATACATACGTTATTAATATTGCCACTTCTAGAGCAAATTTGAAGCATAAAATAGTGAAATATATACTGCTACTTCTGGAACAATATTTGAAACAATATATACTCATTATGATTCATCGATCATGTTTTTATCTACTTGGTGATCAAAACCATTTTTAAGCAAATATATATAAGGACAAATAATTCGTTGACGATAAGATATTTCTATTAGAAAAGAACATCTAGACATTTTTTTTAACAAATAAAATAAAATATAATTCATGATATATCATACAATTTACTAAAAATAACAACAAATATCTAGCATGATATGAAGTTGTTTTCATGATTTGTTGCAACTTGCAATTGCAAGTTTAATGCTAATATAAATCAAAGCAATAAGAAAAATCTCATATTTGAAAGAATAATGGAATATAAATATTATATTACTAAAACCATATGAATTTAAATCAACTTAGAATAAAACCAACAATTTTAAAATACAAAAATCAATGAACCATAAAACTATATCACATGGTGAATAAATTCAAATGTTAATGAATAAACAATTGAGACATTTCGTGATTAATAGGTGTGTGAAATATGAAAATTTATATTTTTCTAGTATAAGAAAATATAAGATTTCACACATTACATACCTTAATAAGGAGGAAGAAATAAAGAAGAAAAAATATTTCATTCATAGTAATTGTGTCTCTTAATGTGAAATATAAATAACCAATACAAAATAATAGATCAAAAATGTCAGATTCATGATCATGTGAAATATAAACAACCAATTATAGATAGATAGATCAAAAATGTTTGAAAACAAAAGGCAAATTACTTTTGCACTTTTTGGTCATATTAATATCGAAATTTAATGTTATATTATATCATAACCTTATAGTTATGATTTGCAATTCTATAACTACAGGTTCCAAATAAAATTCATATTTGATAAAAATGTTGAATTCCATCGAAACTTCAAGTTCATATATAAACTTCTTGTTTATAATTGTAAACCATGAATTGAGAACTTCGGGCTTCAAAATTAATCACATATGTCGAAATTCAGAACTTTGGGTTCTTATTCGATAATTCAAAATTTTCATATTTTGGTTTGATTGCAATCCATATTTTCTAATGAGATTATGTTAAGCTTCAAGCTTTTTGATTTTTTAATCTCCAAACACTAAATTGAGCTTCAAGCTTTTCGATTTTACAATATTCGGACATCAGATCAAGCTTCAGGCTTTTTGATTTAACAATTATTAAATATATATCAAATCGAGCTTCAGGCCCTTTGATTTTGCGATATTTGGGTTGCAATATAATTAATTTCATTTTTGCAATCTTCTAGTTGCAATACAATCATTTTTTTTCTTTTATTGGCAACCCAATGAATATTAAGAACAAAATTAAGAAGAGAAATAATATAAACCATTTTTTTTTCTTAGCCCAAAATTAGAGAAAGAAATACTTTATAATTGCTTGGATCTCTTGGTCTCATCAAAAACTCTCGGCATCATCAAGAAATTGTTATCTCTCTTATCATTTATCGAATTTGGATCATATGACATCTTGTCTTCAAATAATAAACTTTCAAATCTGAAACTTGAAACATATAATGGTTAGAGACTCGTGCTGATAACGTGTTATAAAATAAATAAAATAAATAAGAACATAATAGCATAAATATAAAGTAAGAAAAGAGAGAAAATAGTAGCCAAGAAAAGAGATTATTTTATTCTTCAATACTTCTCAATCTCTCATACATCAAGATGAAAGCTCTTATTTATAGCCTTACAAATCTTTACAATCATAACTTACACAATAATGGATATAAATTACAACATAAATTGACCATAAATCATTTGGGTGTTACAAGAGAAATTAGAAAGATGATAAACTTGATTTCTTAATGTGGACATCCACTCACATTAAAACATTGAATAATGTTTTCATAACACTGATAACTTTATATGTAAAAAGAAAAAAAAAATGTTTTTAGCCGCATACAAACCAACTCACTA
Organism: Acer negundo; assembly: GCA_035582765.1. Taxonomy (NCBI): domain Eukaryota; kingdom Viridiplantae; phylum Streptophyta; class Magnoliopsida; order Sapindales; family Sapindaceae; genus Acer; species Acer negundo. The sequence goes on from CM069243.1 coordinate 12,058,634, forward strand.
AAAAAATCACACCATAGCAAAAATCCAATTTCAAAAATATTTATCTTATTGTTCAAACAAATATTCTACCACATTTTGTATCTCAAATTTCTCACTCATTCTCAACGATTTGGCTCAAACACATACATAATAAAATTTAGGTACAAAAACCAAATGAAAAACAAGTTCATAGTGTGTTATTGTTCTAAGTGGAAGAGATTTTTTAAATTTGACAAAAAACATCATTCATTTGATTAGTTGGTCGTATGATGCAATAATTGAATATTTGGTTTAAAAATAAAATAAATTTTTGAAACGCACGAACGGCATGGTACTTCAACATTGGATTGGTTTGACGTTGTTGATCCAGATTATTTTTCCATCTTCTAAGAAATTGTCAGATGACCCCATTCAATCAAGTGATCCACATCCCATTATCTGCAATTCAATATTGAAGGAAATATTTATTTTACCAGGTGTAATTTAATTAATTTTATTGCTTCACATGTCATTAATAAGTATCGTATGAACCAAAATAAAAGAGTTTTCTAAGTTACAAAGTTTCTGGCTCATCAAGGGACTAGTTTTATAACTTCTCAAACAAATCGAGTCATATTGAAAGTCATGTCCTCTGCTTTTATCAGTTGGCCAACTTAAATACAAGTACAACAAACAAAAATTATGATGTATCTCATGAATAAAGGAGATAGAGTGACCCACTAGCTAAACAATATAGACAAATTTAATTTACATTATCCACTAAAACTTTAGCAAAAGATGAAGGAAATAAAACATATATATAAAAAAAAAACAGAGCATAACAGAACGTGGTTGTAATACTTTGATCGTTAAACAAATTCTTCTTCATGTATGGAAAGTGCACATGACAAGTGATGCCTTCATCCAATCCAACAAGATTAAATGAAATGCACAGTTCATGAAGTAAGCATGGAACATTCCTTCCCCCATGAATAATCCTTTTCCTCAAGGAGCAAAAGAGTGATAGCATGACCTTCTTCCCTTGTGTTTGAAGGAACTTTAAAACATGACTATTTTTCACGTAAATACAAGTGCTTTTCTTGTGTAAAGCATTGTAGCTAAACCATGCTTTTGATATGATCACTTTTAAATGAGAGAGGTTTCCTAGAAAAGAGAGCGAGTAATTTCTTGATCGTGTTGCTTTGCGAAAATGTTGTATGAGTTTCACACTTAGCTTTCACTGATTTATCTGCATTGATCTTGTACAGTTAAAACCTTTGATTGGTTTGTGTCATGAATGGTAAATTTGTAACATAATTATCTTGCAATATTATGTAAAATAACTACTTTATAACTTTTACATTGCTATAAAAGAAAGTTTATATGAAAACCTAAATACGAATTACATCGAAATTCATCGGTAATTTCGTTACAATTCCTAGCCCATTTACGTCTTTAATTATTACGGATTACTTTCGATATGATCACTTTCAAATGAGATGGATTTTTGAGAAAAGAGAGACGAGAATAATTTTATGACCGTTTTCTTGTGAGAGTGTTTTATGAGTTTTTTGCTCACTAAATTACTTTCATTTTAGGGTGAAAATGGAAACTAGCCAAAAATAAAGGAGGTTTATTGTTTTTAACCGGAATTAACGTTTTGATTGTTTTTGTCAAATAATCCATTGAACATCCAAAATTGCCCCTCATTTTTCCATTTTACATTTTTTTTTTTGTTTCTTTTTCCTTTGAATACAGTCTCTTCTCTATCTTCCTTATTTGAGAAAAACGAGTCCACACCACCATATGTTGCTATCTCTGCTCTTGACACTCAACTTGCATTTTTTTTTTGTTACTTTTATTCTCCCTTCAATCTCCACGACTCCACCATTTGCTGTCTTCGTTCTCTCTCTCTCTCTCTCTCTTCAATTTTATGTGTTTGTTCTCCATTTGGACGTTGTTTTTTACGGATTCGACGTCGTTTTTCACGGATTTCGGCATCGTATTTCACGAATTTTGCTTCGTATTTCATGATGAATCGAGATGATCTAGGTCCTTCTTTCGGTGGTATGTATTTGAAACCCTAATTTAATTTGTTCCATGATTTTAGGTTGAAGAAGGTTGGTTGTAGTGGTGTGTTTTTTTTTTTTTTTTTGGCTTGGTGTGTTTAATTCATCATGTCTGGTGTGTTTAGTCATTTTTTCCTGGTGTGTTTAAGTCATTTTTTCTTGGTGTGTTTAGTCCTTTTTTCCTAGTGTGTTTAGTCGTTTTTTTTTTTCTGGTGTGTTTAATTACTTTTTACCTGGTGTGTTTAGTAATTTTTTTCTAGTGTGTTTAATTCATTTGTGTCTGGTGTGTTTAATTATTTTTGCATGATGAGTTTAATTGTTTTTACTTGGTGTGTTTAATTGTCTTTTTCCTGGTGTGTTTAGTTTTTTTTTCTTGGTGTGTTTAATTCCTTTTTTCCTGGTGTGTTTAATTCGTTATGCCTGGTGTGTTAAATTATTTTTTTCCTGGTGTGTTTAATTCTTTTTTGCTTGGTGTGTTTAATTATTTTTTATCTGGTGTGTTTAGTCGTTTTTTCCTGGTATGTTTAGTCATTTTTGTCTGGTGTGTTTAGTCTTTTATGCCTAGTTTGTTTAATTCCTTTTTGTCTGGTGTGTTTAATTGTTTTTGTATGGTGTGTTTAATTGTTTTTTGTTTGATGTTTAGTCATTTTTGCCTGATGTGTTTAATTCATCATGCCTGGTGTGTTTAGTCTTTTTTGCCTGGTGTGTTTAATTCCTTTATTCGTGGTGTGTTTAGTCGTTTTTGTCTGGTGTGTTTAATTTATCATGCTTGGTGTGTTGAATTGTTTTTTGTCTGGTGTGTTTAATTATTTTTACCTGGTGTGTTTAGTCTTTTTCGCCTAGTGTGTTTAATTCCTTTTTGCCTGGTGTGTTTAATTTCATTTTGACTGGTGTGTTTAATTATTTTGTTTGGTGTGTTTAATTCTTTTTGCTTGGTGTGTTTGATTATTTTGCCTTGGTTTGTTTAATTGGTTTTCTACTGCTGTGTTTAATGTGAGTGGTTTAATAAATTGAAATTGAAATGTGAGATTTTTATTTAATGAAATGCAGGAAAGGACCCAACTAAATTGGTAATCACTTATGGTGGAAAATGGGTGGGGAACTTTTATGAGGGTGGTGAAACAGAGTTTCTTAAAGTTCATAGGAATTTGATGTATGATGAGTTGTTGAGGGTGGTACAAGGCGTTGTGAATGTTGATTTAAGAAGGTTTACCATTGAGTTAAGAACCTTGGTTGATACCGGTGTTAGGCTTAGGCCTGCCCGACCGAAGATTAAAGATGATAGCGATATGGAAATGTTGTTGTGCGATGATCAACATGTTTCGGAGGTGTATGTTAATGCTGTTGAGAAAATTAGTGCAGATCCTAGTCATGTGGGTGTTCCTACCGTCCAACCTATCTACCAAGCCTTTTTACAGCAATTGGCGGCACAGTTTCCATCCGTTGGTGGAAGCAAATAATGTTTTGGGTTCTACACCAACTACAGACCCGTTATTTGACCAAACCGTGAACCTTATAATTCCTAACCATTGATGAAGTGGTGACAAAACCTTATAATGACGATGATAAATATATCCCAGAATACAATCAGCATAGTGAATATGGGTTAGATGATTTCAACGAAGATTATATTGGTCGTAGTGGAAGTCGTGAGGGTGTGAATGATGAGCCTGCCTCTCATCATGGAATGGGTTCGAATCCAACATATGGTGGTGGTTGTACTGGGTTTGTTCCACCAGTTTTTGTTGGTCCAAGTCGAGATACATTTGAAGATGATGGCGTTAATGTTGCCGATATGTCCAGAAATGCAGTTCCCCAACCTTGGATTATTCCTAGAGCTTCAAACCACTCTTTCGAACGAGCTATAACAAAGGAATTTAGTTCATGTAACCGCTTATCAAAAGATGGGATGTTCTCAAATAAAAAATGTTTGAAGCGAGCGTTGCAGTCTTACGCGTTGAATGATGATTTTGAAGTTCGTGTTACAAGGTCAAGCACGACTAGATATGAAGCTGGCTGCAAGGATCCCGAGTGCAAATTTCAAATCTGTGCGGTTAAGATGGAAGGTGGAAATTATTGGATAGTTCAGATATTTGAGGAAGATCACAGTTGTACAATTGATGGTTTATACAACCGTTACCGTCAAGCGAGTGCATGGTTTATTGGTGAAATACTTTCACCGAAACTTGCAGTTAGTGGTCGATCTTTGAAACCAAAAGAAATCATGATCGATATGCAAGTGGAGCATGGCCTTGGTTTAAATTATACCAAGGCATGGAAGGCAAAAGAACATGCTAAAAATAACGTTTTTGGCCCTCCAGATATATCATATCAGTTGTTGCCTGCATACTGCCACGAATTGAAGTGTGTGAATCCTGGTACTGTAACAACAATAAAGACAAACGATGCTTACCAATTCGAATATTTGTTTATTGCTCTCAGTGCTTCACTTAATGGGTTTCATACCAGTATACGACTTGCAATTTGCATTGATGCAACTCATTTGAAGGGTAAGTTTGGTGGTGTGATGTTTATTGCAGCGTGCCAAGATGCAAACAATCAGGTGTTCCCTCTAGCTTATGGTTAGGGTGATGTTGAATGCAAGGATTCATGGACTTAGTTTTTAAAAGAGTTGAAAAAGGCAATAGGATGTCCTGCAAATTGTATCATTATCTCCGATCGCAGTCCTGCAATCAAGGTAGTAATGGCTAAAGAGTACCCTGAAATAACACATGGCCTTTGTGGTTTTCATATGAACATGAACCTTAAGAATAGATTCAAAAGCGAGGTTGTATGCAATTTGTTCTATGAAGCTTCAAGGGCACATCGAGAATCAGAGTTCTTAAAGAAGATGCAGGAGTTGAGCCGCGTAAACATGCAGACATATGATTATCTAATGAGAGTTAGGCCTCATAGATGGTCTCATGCATACTGTCCGATTAGGCCTTATTGGGGGATGACTTCAAACATTGTGGAGTGCATGAACAATTGTTTGCGACACACTCGTCAATTGCCAATAACAACGTTGGTTGAGTACATATGATGCAAAAATGGTTTCATGAACGTCGTGAAACCGCATCTAAAAATGCAACACAACTGTCCCGGTGGGCTACCGACAAATTAACAAAAAAAAAAAATGAAAATTCACATAAGTACACAGTGCGCCCAATAGATAATGTTAATTTCAATGTGAAGGACGGTGACAACGATGGGTTAGTAAACCTATCTGAGAATACTTGTACTTGTAAGGAATTTCAGAATGACCTATTGCCTTGTTCTCATGCATTAGCTGCTATAAGGTATATATTCTCGTAATATTTATATGAATTTATTTTTTTAGTGATTGAACATAATGATATTTGTTTGGCTGTCTTTGTAGGTTCTGTAAAAAGAAATTTGTGGACTTTTGTTCTGATTTCTACAAAATAAACACCTGGTTGGAAAGCTATTCTAGTCTCATCTTTCCCATTGGACACCCTAGTGAATGGAATACTCTTGCTGAAGTACGTTCCGAAGTTGTTCTTCCACCGGAGTGGCGAGCTCAAGCCGGTAGGCATAGAAAGAATAGGGTTCCATCAATAGGCGAGCATGGCAGTAAGATTAGGTATTGTACCATTTGCAAGAAATCTGGCCACAACAGACAAAACTGTCGAAACCCCTCCGCCGATCAGCAAGTCAATGTTTCGGACCCATAAATAGTTCCACCACCACCTCCCCAACGTCGTAAGTGCAAGTCATGTAAACAAGAGGGACACAACATAAGGACGTGTCCAACACGACCATATGATAACCTTATGGATCCAGACAATGATGTTGAATGAGGTATGATCACTTATTAGGATTAACGTAATTGCATCTTTGGTCATATTTAGCGCAATGGTTTATTTTATTTTATTTTATTTTATTTGAATGAGTTATCTTTGATCGACTTTTGAATGATTTTTACAGGGTAATATTTGTTCCAACATCATTGACCTGGTGCTTGAAATGGACAACTTAGAGCTTCAAGTAAAAGGCAGCGTCTTGAAACACTTTATTGGATTTTTATTTTCATTGTACTGAATTTTCTGTTTTCTGTATTGGGTTTATTGGATTTTTGTTTTAATTGTACTGGATTTTTTGCTATCATAATTCGGTGTATTGGATATTTATTTTCATTTTACTGGATTTTATGTTATGTTTAAATGAATCATTTAGGTGAAAACAAGTCAGATTTTTCAACAATTAAACACACCGGGCAAAAACCACTAAACACACCGGGTAAAAAACAATTAAACACACCAGTGTTGCTGAACCCATTAAACACACTAGTGTAAAAGAATTAAACACACCAGTGTTGCTGAACCTATTAAACACACCAGACAAAAAGAACTAAACACACAAGGAAAAATGGACAAAACACACCAAGCAAATCAAATTAAACACATCAATGAAAAGACTAAACACACCAGGAAAAAAGACTAAATACACCAGACATTATAAATTAAACACACCAGGAAAAAACGACTAAATACACCAGGAAAAACAATTAAACACACCAGAAAAAAACAATTAAACACATCAGACATAAAGGACTTAACACACCAGACATGGTAAATTAAACACACTATGTGAAAAAGACTAAACACACTAATGTAAATGAATTAAACACACCAGTGTTGCTGAACCCATTAAACACATCAGTCATGATGAACTAAACACACCAGGCAAAAAGGACTAAACATACCACACTGTATTCAACAATTACACACAATTAAACACACTGATATTCAACAATTACACCACACTGCTATTCAACAATTACTCAATAATTAAACACACCCTTTTATGAGATGATATGACAGAGCAAGTCCCAAATATATATGTTGCTGTTTCAAACCCAACACTTGTACAACAACAAAAACGGAAATATAGCTGGAAATTATTTTTCAACCACAAATTCTACAAAAAATTTGAACAACATTTAAATTTATAAAATTCATAGTTACACTTACAACTTACAAGTATATCAAAATTTCAAATCCAGTGTTACCTTCAATTATGAGAGAAAAAAAAAAAAAAGACATGTTTCATAAAACCAAATAAATTCAACTGAAACAACTTCAATACATTCCACTTCCTCTACCAAAAAATAACATCTATTTAACCTCAGTATCTTCCATTTGTATATAAAACCAAAAAAACAAAAAATAACACAAACCCCATATCAAGTTTCCATATAACTAATCACCAATTAATCATCTTAATTAAGCACAATCCCCTTTTGTTCCTCTTTCCTATAGCCTTCTCAAACTTCCTTCAAGTCGATTGCACATATGAAATCCTGAAGTTGCATATAAAAATGGTCATATTTCAATTGGATTGCAAAAGTTAGAAATGACAAATGTTAGAGATAAAGTGAGAGAGAGAGAGAGAGAAATTCGAACCTAGAAATAAGTCTACATCTGTATTGGAGACTTAAATACAACACTATTATTATATATTTGGAATGCAAGTTCTTTTCGGTAGTCGGCCATTTCCTTCTGGCCCTAGCTCCAATCAGCCTTCTTCACAACTGCTGTCTCTGCATACTTGTAAATAAATACTCCACAACTGCAGTCATCCACCTGTTGTGGAATCTTTGGATTACTCGATACACCAACAGTGAATATACTTCCTCGTGGTTTTTCGCACCCATTCGAAAAGAAACCACATCTGTTCATTACACTTGGAAGCAGTCGCTGTAGTGGCATTACTTGTTTGAAACGCTCAAAGGGATTCTTCTTTTTCCTTATTGCAGTCGGGTCAAATATTCCAATGTGATGGTCAAGTAGATTCACTTTGCATAAAATCCAATGACCGTCGGGTTCCCCAACACAACACGAAATCAATAACTGCATTGATTATGATAAATAATTGTAATGTAAAAATGAAGAGATAAATTTATATAAAAAGGTTTAAGAATCAACAATTGCATTGTTCATGTTACTTACTTGTGTATACAACCACCATGGTCGTCCCCATCCCGGTCTGTTACCAAGACCGTATTCAATCCAATCTGCTGGACATTCGTACTCAACTGCATTGAACGAAGATCCAGCTTCGTTATCAGCCTCAATTATCCTATTCCATTCGACCTTGACTTTTGTCTGCAACGGATGAGAGTTATGAGTCACCGACATTGAAATAATACATTCCAAAACTATTCAAAAATGCACTCATTCCCAGCTAATTATCAAACATACATAAAATTCAGAAGACAGTAGAACAAAGCTATGTCTGTACTCCTCCGGGTCCGATTCCATCCTTTTCGCCAACAAGCTCATGTATGCATCGATGTGCTGTATAAAAAATGGAATCAAGATCACGAATATTGGATACAAAAAGGCCTATCAAGAGAACGAAAAGTAAGACAAAATGTATACTTACGTCAGTGGACAACCATGTCTTCGGATCTTCCAATTCCATAAAAAAAGACTTATTAACGGACTCCTCCGTTCCCATGTTTCGCCTAAACTCAACGTAAAAAAATAAATCGTTACTTTGTTTTGTCATTAAACAACAAAGCATCTGAATTGATATATTTAAAACCGGAACATACATGATTGAGTTTTTTTTTTAAAACCGGAACATACATGATTGAGTTTTTTTTCTTCTTGAACTCCTCATATTTGTGCTTGTCTTGTGCACGTTTGGTCGCTGAGGCCCGTGTCAGGTCAATAAATGGAAAGGAGCAATAAACTAATCGGAGCCTAATACGGAGCAATCGATCCTCCTCCAAACCATAGTTGTAATTGACCCTAAGATCTCCACTTACCAACCCCTCATCGTCCACCTCCTTCTGGCCTGAGGGACCCACCTCCTGCTCAGTTGACACGTTCGCATCCACCTCCTGCTCAACATACGAACTCGGATCTCTAGCATCGGTCAAAGGTGCCTACAACACAACACATAAGGATCGTAAAAATAAATATTCATCATTTTTTCCTCACACAAATAATACATATTATAACATATAACCATTGTGGAATACTCATTGCTGTTTTGACCACGAGTCGACTGTATCTCTTACGTGAGGCCTTTAAGCACACCCGAAAGTTGTGAGACCTCCCGTTTCACAACGCCTTCCAACAAATCTGGAAGTGCCTTAATTGCCTTCAACAATTCGTACATCCTATCACCATCCTAAAGTTGACATTTATAAAATACGGGATGCACGTTAGTAAATTATAAAATAATTAAACGAAAACATAAAATAAATAGATAAAAAACAGCATTCGACTCTACTTACCCTGGATCGAGGTTCCTGTCGGGATGACATATGTGGGGGTGGTTGCATAAAGGATGACCGATGTGGAAGGGTGGGTGTATATCCTGGTGTAAAGCCTACAGAAAGTGGATTGTCATGTTGAGTAGGTGTATATCCGGGTGAATATGGAGAGGGAAGTGGATCTTTTTCAGCAAGGTTGGTGATTGGTAGTGTTTTCCTCTGCTGCTTTTTAATCGATGCCTTTTTCTTCTGTTTTGGTGCCTTCCGCTTTTTCTTCTGACCACGAGTACCTCTATCACCAACATCATCTCTATCACCACCCTCACCTACTTCACCACCATAACCACCATCGTCACCATCATCCCCAGTGTCCAACAACTCATTCTTATCCTTCATTTCCACTAGAGGTATAAATTGTGGAGCCACAGACATATCAGAGTCTACTCCCACCCAATAATTTGCTCTAGCCCTATCATCTGTTGCATTCAATTCCTCCAATACTTGAATCTGTAATAATGTCATAATATTATACGGTGTAAAATGTTGTAAGCAATTTCATAAATTGATATATTTATGCGAATAACCCACCTTCCCAGCATGAATATTAGCTTCAATATCTGAAATTATTTGCATGCAATTTCAAGGCCTCCTATAAATTGTCCAACGTCTCATCCTAGGCAATGTATGCTCTAATCTGTTGCCAAACCCATTTATTAGAGTGTCCACAACCTCCATCGTCCATACCTGAAAATGACAAGTTATGAAAATTATAAAAGTTAATAACTTGTAATTTATAAGCCAATATTAACTAAAGAAATATAGTAAGCGAAACTAACCTCAACAGCCCATGGGAAACCGTATAACCGGTGCCTGACCTTTCCATGTCCTTTATTGGAGTTTCTCGATCGAAATCCGTGCCTCAAGTAGTGCATCGTCATCTTGAAAACGTAATGGCCCCATGCAAAACTATTGAATGCGTTTAGATCATTAACCAAATTAAAAAGCCAATTGGTGACTTTTTTATCTAATGGTTGGCCAAACAGAACATTGTTTGCTATCAAAAAAAGTCTTATCTTCAGCGAATCATCAGGTTGCTTGAAGTTGCGCTCTAAAAATCGTTCATAGACAGTGGACAATTTCAATTCCTCGCCTTCTGGTCCAGGCCAATACCTTTTCTGTATGTCGTCTACATTTGCTACGTACGACATGTTTATAATCTCTGAGAGTTTGCCGAACCGAAGACCGGTAAACAAACAAAATTCTCTATGTCCAAATCTTGCCTTTTTACCACCTAACGAAATAAACAATTCGTTCTCCGTTGCACCATCTATTGTAATTTCCCTCAATAGTACACCGTGCACAATCATAGCTGAGAACAATGAGTTTTGCGGGAAGTTGCTGAATTGCTTGAAGCAACTGGACATGAATTCCTTGTGCTTCTTTTCCTTGCGTATGATATTCTCTATAGTAGCTAAGTTCTTCAACCAACAACCCACATTGATTAATGCTTCTTCATTCCATTTATTTCTTTTGACCTTCAGAAACTGTTTATAGTTGATATTTTCCATCTGCACAATTCAAATAAGTGGAGTTCAATAAATTAAACACACAATATTTCAATAATTAAATACACCAAGGCACATCGATAAATTAAACACACCTGGCAAAAAAAATTAAACACACCAGGTAAAAATAATTAAACACACCAGCCAAAAAATAATTAAATACACCAGACAAAAATGAATTAAACACACCAAGCATAACAAATTAAACACACCAGACAAAAATAATTAAACACACCAGGCAAAAAGGAATCAAATTAAACACACCAGGCAAAAACAATTAAACACACAATGCAAAAAACAATTAAACACACCAGGAATTAAACACACCAGACAATAAAGAATTAAACACACCGGGACAAAAAGGACTAAACACACTAGGCAAAAAATCAATTAAACACACCAGACAAAAATGAATTAAACACATCAGACAATAAAGAATTAAACATACCAAGCAAAAATAATTAAACACATTAGGCAAAAAACAATTAAACACACCAGACATAACAAATTAAACACACCAGGTAAAAAACAATTAAACACACCAGACAAAAAATAATTAAACACACCAGACAAAAATGAATTAAACACACAAGACATAACAAATTAAACACACCGGACAAAAAAGGAATTAAACACACCAGACAAAAACAATTAAATACACTAGCCAATAAAGAATTAAACACACTAGCCAAAAAGAATTAAACACACTAGCTAAATAACACTTAAACACACCAGACAAAAAATAATTAAACACACAAGACAAAAATAATTAAACACACAAGACGATAAAGAATTAAACATACCAGCCAAAAAAAAAAGAATTAAACACACCAGACAAAAAAGAATTAAACACACTAACCAATAAAGAATTAAACACACCAGCCAAATAACACTTAAACACATCAGACAAAAAATAATTAAACACACCAGCCAATAAAGAATTAAACACAGCAGCCAAAAACAATTAAACACAGCAGCTAAATAACACTTAAACACACCAGGAAAATCCATAACACTAAAATACCGGTCCAATATGCAACCATGATATGTAATCAAGCCACATAAGACGGGCACATCATAAACATTCCAACTTATCCATCGAAATCCACATAGCTGCATATGCATGATGTTGCTGGCTATGGATAGACGAGTCCAATATAAGAGAATACAATACAACTTTCTCTTTAAGACAACCACATAAAAAACTTTCTCTTTGAGAATGAGATTTTCGGCTTCCTCTTGTGATTAATTGTTTATAAAATAATAACTTAAAATTTGTTATTACACTTAATTTACAAAATCTTGATACTAGTAAACACATATACTGCTAAGAAAGATAGGGAGTGTAAGATAATTTCGATATAAAATTGCTCCAATCTCTGCACAAATTTGGCATTCAGAGACAATAAAACTGAGATTCAGAGTGTTTTCTATAGTTTATGAGAGAAACCCTGAACTATAATGAGACAGAATAAGAGGAATATGAGAACGGTAATAGATGGTAAGAGCAGAGAACAATAGAGTGCATGAAGAGGAAGATTATATCTGGAAAATATTGGGCAACAATTGAGAGATTATACAAAGAGATTATATCAATATGTATGTCTTCAGATACTGCACAAAACCCATTTGGTAGATGCCACACTAGATTCCCTTATACTCCATGACTGCATTTTTAAACTAAAGCTTAAGCCACTGCTAAGAATAAGTCATAAATTTCAATCTGGATGTGAATATTACCATATCACCGAGAGATATAACATTTTCATAAATTTTGAAGGAGTTGGTGCGAGTGTTACAAAATAATTCACAGAAACAAAAAAATATACCAAAAACCATACTGCATTAATCTACATTCTGTGACATTACACACAATTGACAATTGTGTGGTTTAGGCATGCAAAAACCCTCTTTTGAATGAGTGAATTGGCTATGGACACAGTATGTACATAAACGCAACCATTGATAGACACTATAAATAACTCTGTTCATAATCTCCCAAATTCCAAATAGTATAATTACCATTTTTATCATAGTAGAACAATCAATAATCAGACAACCCATTGAGAGGAATGTGCTCATATGTACATAAACGCAACCATCCAGCAGTTACGATCTTTTATGTTGATAAAAGAGGTTTAAGATCGAATATCACTCTCGTCAAGATTTAATACGTTTGATTTATATTTTAGTTGTATTAATAAAGATTGACGGGTAAAATCTAGCTCTTATCAAGAGGTTTATTTTTTTGCTTTGCATGACATTGCATATGAACTTTTTAGCATAACCTAAATGCAAACAAACAAACAAACAAACAAAAAAAAGGGTGTGATTTCAGGGTTTGGCTTGCGAGAGTGGAAAAACACGGCCATTGAGAAAGCAAGGAAAGAGCAACAAGTCTGATATCAAAGACATCAAAAGGTCAATTTACAAGAATGAAACCACATAGCCTTGTTATCTCAGCTCTTCAATCTACTATGGAGACTAAGAAAATTACTCTCCAAGAATCAAATCCACTGATTCTCACCATGTTGGAAGTGTTGTCAACATTAATCATCAATAATCAATTCATGAACTGATGATTGATATCTCTAATCATATATAACAGCAGTTTTTTATATAAAAAAAAATAAAAAACTAAAATGCTTTTGTTTTTGTTATTGTTAATTATTATCAGGTGAAGAAAGATGAGGAGAGGAGGATCCAAATGGGAGCAATGCTAACAATGCTGCTTCAAGAGGGAATCGGTGGTAGGGTATATATGAATTATGAAAATTATCGAAAATTCGATGGTTGATTTAATCCAGATTTTAATTAACTAACCATGTATTGTTATATCTCTACAGGTTCCCTGTATTACTAACAACTTTGCCATATATGCAAATTCACCATTTCTGCATATATAGTGAGGTATTTCTAAGACCTCTCTAATGATTTTTTCAATAAACTGTCATCATTTCTTTCGATTTTCGATCTGAATTTCAGCAGATTGAAACGGGTTTTTTGTTGGCCTTTGTTGCAGGAATGGTGGGTGGAATATCAACCTTAATATATTATGGAAATAAGATGGTAATTAGCAGTAGTAGAGGATTAATATATAGAGAAAAGACAGGAGTACTTGCTTCAACATGTTGGGTTTGTTTTTGTCCAACTAGTCAACTTGGGCAAGTTTTAAATTTCTGAGCTGATAATTTTAAGGGAAATTTGATCTGATGTAATCATATTCTATGCTTGATGTTGTATACAAAGTTTATTTTGTCCTCATTTTCCATCTAGTTGATCTATGATACCTATTTCTCTCGTTTGACTTGTTTAAAAATTCGTCAAAAACCTCACACGGATCGTTGAAATTCGATAAAACCTTCCTATCAGCAACATCAATCGTTCAAAAAGAAAGAAAAAATGGTTGCGTTTATGTACATACTGTGTCCACATAGCAGCAACACAGAGACTACACCAACCGAAATGTTCTTCCAAAGACGCATAAATTCTGTAATATCAACAAATTTTAAATTTTCGAAATGGCCATACAAGTTAAGCATACAATTAAGCATACAATTTAAGCATACAATGGCCATAATATTAACAAAGTTGTTATAATTATTTAATCTCAAAAATTTGAGCATACAATTAACAACATTATATGTGACCAACCATAAGTGGTGAGCATATAGCCTATGAGGAAATTTAACATTCTTAGCAACACTATAAGACTAACATTCTTAAATTTAAATAATGCCGTCTGCATTATTTAATCTCACAAATTTAAGCAAACAATTAACTACGAGGAAAGACTAACCAAGACACAAGTACAACCGACAGGCTTAAAGGCTAGCCACATCCACTATCACACAAGCATTCTTACAACAACATACAAACAACTTAACTCAAAACACCAACTGTCACACCCAAGGCATCGAAACACTGGCTGAACTCCATTCCAAATTTTAAGTTCAATATTATAACAACATAATATATGCTCATTCCTCAGAAAAACAAAACAATTTGCTCAATAATCCAAAATTTTAGAGATTAATCAACAAATTAAACATATATATATATATATATATTTCAAAGAAGTAAAGAACCTGTCCAGCAACTTGTTCTCTCTTGTCAACAACCGCATTGTGTTCGTTACTCGCTGTCGCTCCCCCAGAAAGGCTCGCCGTGGCTCCTTCGTTCTCCATCGTCGCTCCCCCAGAAAGGCTCGTCGTGGGTCGTTTGTTCTCCGTCGTCGCTCCTTCGTTCTCTGCTGCCTGCATCTCTTCATACAGGTTCGTTCTCCACCAGCTTTCTTCTTAACAGGTCATTTTCTCTCTCTGCTGGTCAATTTCTTCACAAAACGCCAATCGATTCCCTCTCATTTTGGTTGATTTCTTCACCAAACGCCGTACGCAGGTTGATTTTCTTTGAATTGAAAAGCTAGGTTTTCGTTCTTCTCTCTTTTGTCTCTCTTCTTTCACAACTGAAGACAACTGTTCTCTCTCCTCTCTCCTTTTGCATATTTTATCGTTTTTCAATTCTTTTTTACTGAAGGGTGTTTTTGTCTAAAAGGTGGATTTTTTGACAAATACAATCACTTTACTAATGCTGGCAATAAAGGCCTTGATTTTTGGTTAAAAAGGGGTATTTCCTCTTCATTTTAACTACATTTCATTTGAATTTCAACTGCCTTTAAACATTTTTGTTCTTTTGAAAGTCCTGCTTGGTTTGTGCCGTAATACTTAAATTTTGTATTCTAATTATCTTGTACTTCTACTCTACTATAAAAGAAAGTTCACCGGAAAACTAAATATGGCTTACTTTGAAATGCATTGGCCATTTTGTTACTTGTATGCATAGCTATAAATCATGGCCCATTTACATCTTAAATTGACATGGACAGCCACGTGTCTTGTTGATAATGCTGGTGAATTAAATTGAATAATTTGTGTGTTTCCTTGCCATGTTGTACAGTTAAGTTATTGATTCCCAGGTTGGGGCTTTGCCAACAGAGGTATAGTTCAGCTGCTAGATGAACGAGTTTGAGAATTTGGTAAATGACTCTTAGATCAGTGGTTCGAATCCTATCAATGATGAAAGCTTTCAAAAAAATATCTGATCCTAGATTAATAGATATTGTCAAAAAAAAAAAAAAAAATAAATAAATAAATAAAGTTATTGATTCATAGCCTAAAATGTCTATTGATAGTTTGTTTTTAGCTAATAAAGTAGAATTAAGTCCTCATCCATATGCTTTAAAAGTGGTCTGCCTTGTTAAGGGTGTTGGGGATTTGAATCGATGAATGCGGAAGCGTCATACATAATATTCGCCCATAACTCATATCAATTAACGTCTATAGTAGAAAAATAAGATGAGAGAAAATAAACAATCACAACACAAAATATACATGGAAAAACCTAAATTAAGGAAAAAACCATGGGCCGTTAGGACGACAGAGAAAATTCTATTATATGATAAATTGTTACAACTATATACCTTAGGATTCTCTCTCACACCTCAACCTTAAACCATAGAGCCTAATTAAGTCCCCAAGCTCACAACCGAGCTTTACATCATGACTCTCAACTCAAAACGCTCACAAGATCCTTACCAAGAACCCTCCATTATCCCCTAGGTCTCCCTTGAATATCACCCACGAATCTCTAACTTGATCCACTGATATTCCCCGGATCCCTTTACGGATATTCCTTAGGGTCTTCCCCGGATCTCACCCATACTCTCTGATGTTACCTGGTGTTCTTTTTTGCTCCACACAAAATAACCTAATTACAAGGTCTATTTATACTAGTTACATGGAGTTTAAAATAAAAGGAAATCCTATTCCTAAACGTACAATACTTACTTGTTTCACATAAATACTATTTCCTTTTATTACAAGTCTTCTTGTGAAGAGTATTTATTTTCCTTCAAGCACAAGAAATTCCCAAAAGAACACTTTCTTTTTTTGCTGAAGATTTCCCGTTCCACTCATGCTTATGATTGACTAAAGTTCGGGTCATATATGCTGGCCAGCCGCACCTTATATTGTTACAGTCACTGAATATTACATCGCTAAAAAAACAGCAATCCATATGCTGAAATGATCTTCATTCTTCCGTTCTTCTGGTCTTCAAACTCCCTTAAACAACACCATTCCAACCTCGTTTGGTTCAGTTTGGTTCAATTTGGTTCATTCGAGAATACGAGCCAAAACCTAACAATTCTCCCTATTGACTTGAATTCTCAAAACTTTGTCCACAGCCACGATTCTCCATACTGAGAATCAACATACCTTACTACAAGGTATAGCCACTTACGAACGAACCATCCTAAGATTTTTAATTTTTTTTTTTTTTATGTTCGTTATTTCGACACCATGTCGAAATAATATGCTGAAATTGTGGTGCAACTCCTCATGCCAGATTACCAGGGAGTTTGTTAACCATCGACATCCTTATCCACCATACACCTTGCATCACTTTTTGACCAATGCCTTGTGTACAAATATGTACCACTAGCAGCAACATATCATCTTCCATGGCTTGTGGGGAAAATCGCTAAAAAGATAAACATGTCCTTACATCACCCAACCATGTGAAAGACCTTTGTCCTTTCATTACATACCTGTTGAAAGACTTGCTAGTAGAAACCGAGAATGCTTTTTGTCTGATAAGCCCCACATCACACCTAAGACTTAGAGCGTTCCATTTTTTTTTTTTAAAGCGTTTAGGAGCTTTTTTTTTTAATCATATTGTGCAACTCAGATTAGATCTCTATGACTTGTACCTGCCACCATAAGCCAAATTCTTCTCCATCAATATTCTTCTTTTCATCAAACCCTACCGAGTTCGAAACTGCCTTCAAGACGTATCTCCTTTGCTAAACGATACTGGGCAACTATGATTATCATCCCAATACCACTAAGTCCTCCATACGATCTCCCGTAAAAATATGAAACCGCCATAACAAAACTATATGGCTCTGATACCAATTGTTAGGGATTTGAATCTATGAACACGGAAGCGGCATGCCTAATATTTGTCCATAACTCATAGCAATTAACATGTATATCAAAAAAATAAGATGAGAGAAAATAAGCAATCATAACACAAGATATATATGAAAAACCCTAAATCAGAAAAAAAAAAAAAAAGCCACGAGCCGTCAGGAAGACAGAGAAAGTTCTACTATATGATAAATTGTTACAACCATATACCCTAGGATTCTCTCTCACACCTCAACCCCAAACCATAGAGTCTCACTAAGTCCCAAAACTCACAACCGAGCTTTACATCATGACTTTTAGCTCACAACACTCACAAGATCCTCACCATACCTCCCATTATCCCCTAGGTCTCCTTTGAATATCACTCACGAATCTCTAACTTGATCCACTGATATTCCCCGAATCCCTCCACGGATATTCCTTAGGGTCTTCCCCGGATCTTACCCTTACTCTCTGATGTTACATGGTATTCATTTTTGCTCCACACAAAATAACCTAATTACAAGGTCTATTTATACTAGTTATAGAGAGTTTAAGATAAAAGGAAATCCTATTTCTACTATTTCTAAACGTACAAGACTTACTTCACTACAAGCAAAATTGGTTATTGGGACGAAACTCTATTGGGATGTTTTTTTGTCCGTCCTAATAAGAGATCTATTGAGACGAAATAAACTTCGTTCCAATAGGCAGTCTATTAGGACGAATGTATTTTGTCCCAATAGGTTTTGTTTATAATTAAAATTATAATAATTAATTAATTTTATTAACCTTTAGGGATGAATTACTTTCGTCCCAATATGAGGTTTATTGGGACGAAATACATTACTTTCGTCCCAATAGGAGGTTTATTGGGACGAAATACATTATTCGTCCCAATAGATTGCCTATTGGGATGAATTTATTTCGTCCCAATAGGTTTTCTTTTTATTTAAAATTATAATAATTAATTAATTTTGTTGACCTTTAGGGACGAATTGGTTTTGTCCTAATAGGAAGTTTATTGGGATGAAATACATAATTCGTCCCAATAGACTTCCTATTGGGACAAATTTATTTCGTCCCTATAGGTTTTCTTTTTATTTAAAATTATAATAATTAATTAATTTTGTTGACCTTTAGGGACGAATTGTTTTCGTCTCAATAGACCTCCTATTGGGACGAAATACAAAATTCATCCCAATAGACTACCTATTGGGACAAATTTATTTCGTCTCAATAAGTTTTCTTTTTATTTAAAATTATAATAATTAATTAATTTTGTTGAAAATTCTTGATATTTTTTTGAAGTTTTTTCCTTAAAGATAGATTAATAATTAAATTACCATATAAATTAGAAAATGATGCAATATGGATCATTTTGTTCGTCTGAAGTGGTTCTCTATCGAGATGAATTTTGTTTCTTCCCAATAAGTTCTTTATAAGGATCAATAAATATTAGTCATGAGAGATTTTCTATTATTTTTTTTAAAAAAAAACCAAACTGTCGGAACTGGAATTGAAACCTTTGGTTCCGAATCGAAAACTGAAATCGTTGGTTCTAAATCGAAAACCGAAACCGTTGGTTCCAAATCGAAAATCGAAATCGCTGGTTTCGAATTGATAACCGGAACTGGGGTCATGTCTAAATCCTAGTACGACTAACGATTGATTCTTTGATCTAACAATATATTATTCTAAAAAAATAGTTTAATTAAATGTTATAATATTTTTTTTTAATATTAATTTGTTTATCATATAAAAATAAAATTTAAATTACTGGAATCGATATACAAATAAAATTTTGATTGAAAAATAATTAATAAAAATTTAATAACAAGTAAAGGTTATATATAAAATTATGTTTTTATTATCATATGCATTGGAGTAGCATGGTGGATAAGCGAGCGTGGGTAGGTGGGTGTGTACAGGGATCTACATTCCATAAGGACACCAAATTTAATGTTATTTGTGAGTGTGTGCAGTTGTGCGCTGGTGGGGTGGTGTTGGGCATGGGTTGTGCGCAGGCAACAAATTGGGACGACGAAAACAAAACGTCCCAATAGCCCCCCAAACATAAATACTATTTCCTTTTACCTTTCTTCTAATATTCAAACCTCTCTCAAACAGCACCATTCAAAAAAAAATAGCATATTTTGTCGCTAAATTATTTGTCACGCAAGGTACATTTTTGGTTAGTAATTACTTTTCACAACCAAGTTCTTTTAGTCACCTGTTAGTAGCAGTAGGCTGGATTCAAAAGGATATTGCAACCAATAATCATTTAGAAAGATAGACATTCCGCAACCAACTATTTAGTAGTAGAATGTATTTGTGTTAGTTGTTTAAGATTTTAAAGAATCAAAATCAATAGTTACTGATATTATTTTACAACCACATATTTGGATGCAAAAACTTACATTTCGCAACCAAATAAATTTAATAATCATTTTACAACTTAACAAATTTGGTGGCGAAATGTTAGTTTTTACATCTAAATATTTAGTTATAAAAGTATTATTATATTTAACGTCAATGATCTTTAAAGTCCATGAATATTATATTTTACAACAACAATTTAGTTACTGATTGTTTGTTTCGGTGACTAATATTTATTTAAATTATGACTAATTTAGTTAGTTGTAAAAAACTATATTTGAATTTAATATTTAGCATCCAATATATATTTGGTTACCGATTGAAAGTTACTGTGACTAATATTTATATAAATTCGTGACTATTATTTTTTGATGGTAAAAGCATTTTACTGAATTTAATGTTTAGAATCAAATATATATTGTACCAAATTGTAAAACAGACAAATGATAAAAAAAAAATAAAAAAAACTAAAAATCAATTCACTAGCATAAAAATCAAAGATGTTTGTATTCAACAAATCATAATAAAGTCATCAAATAAAAAATAAACATTCAATAAGTTTCTACCAGTCCAAACTTCTAAAAGATTAAAGAAGATAAACGATAAAATAATACTTTAAGATAACTGAGAATCTTGATCCATATTGAATGACCCAATGTTGGAAGATGCAAACTTGGACATGATTGCCATGATTTTTGCCTTTTGCTCTTGCAACTCTTTTATGAGTTGATCTTGGTGTTCAACTTTTTCCTTTAGCTTAATGTTTTCTAGTGAAATAACATTAGAAGATGATGATGATGTCTTTTGAGGTATAATTATTCCCAAGCCTTTAAGATAACCGAATTTGTTTCCAAGAACCTTCATATAAATTTCTGCTTCAGATATTGGCTCTGATCCATTTTCAGAATCTTCATTCCTTAAGTATCCAATCATTTATATATATATATATATATATATATATATATTTTAAACTTTCAGGTAGATCATACACAACCACATACTAGTTCAAATTCAGACCCCATTCCATATTTTTGTTCCACAGATTGGCAGAATAAAAAGTAAAATACTAATAACGGACCCTTACACCAAAGCAATATGGCTTGCTTCAATAACAAAGTTATGTCATTCAATTCCACGCATATAAACTTTGATTCAACAACCCATAATAAACTAAAAATTGACACATAATTACTAAAATGGTTCTTCCACAGCCATGAGCCATGTATAATACATGACAGCCAATGAAAGACTCGAATCTCATAATTCAAAAAGCCACATGCATGCTGTGAGTTCATAAAAAAACAAAGTCTTTATATACCAAAAAGTTGAAACTAAAAGTGAAGACAAATAAACAGGAAACAATATGCAAAATTATTTTATAAAGTCTGAAATAAAAACATTAAAGAAACTAAACTAAATATATATGAAACAAACAATTTTGAAAAAAAAAAACTAGATCCGCTAAGACCCATAATCCAAATAACACATCCCTTTTGGTTAAGTAATGTCTGTATTTCAATCTTCCCAACTGGACAGCCTTGCCAAAATATATTTGTTGAATTTCCCATGGTTGACATCACTGAATTTTTAAACATAGAGGACAGACAAAGCAAAAGCAAAATAGGGACCAAAGCAAAACCAAAACACCACACAACTCAACAGAACAGTGCAAGACCAAAGCAGAGCAAAAACATATTACTATTAAACATTAATACCATGGAACATACCTCAACTCAGCAAATCAAAGCAAATAGCAATAGCTCTTGATCACCAAAGAAGCCCACACCTCAGCAAATCACAGCAAATAGCAATAGCTCTCGATCAACAACGCCTGACACCAGAAAACAAAAACCAATCAACAATGCCTAACACCAGAAAACAAAAACCAAAGAAATAGAAAACATACACAATCCGTGAAGGCTAAAATCAACGAACTTCGAATCCAAATCCAGTAGCATTCGTTGATTGTGAGGATGTGAGCAAAAAAATCAATTTGAGATTTAGGGTTAAAGATTATATAGCAGTGAAGGAAAAAATTGTGGGACGTGATATGCAAAACCAAAACATCTCCTTCTCTGAGAAGGAAACTGATTTGGATTAGGAAACAAAGACTTTTTTTTTTCCTTAGTTCAACTGATACTCAGAAGAACTGTCGTGCTTTACTATTTTTTTGTGGGGGTTTTATTATTATTTTCTTTACATTATCAGTTTTAAATCTATAGAATAAAATATTATATATATATATTTATAATATTTGGATATTAATATTTATTTTGATTTTGTGCAAGGATTTCTACATCATTAAGAAAATTTAATTTGTATATAAAAAATTTAATTTGGAATGTTTTATTAAATGACCAAATTACCTTTCTAATATTGAAACATTCATAAGGTCATATAAGTCTTTTTGGTAGTGATAAAATTGTAAATATAAGTAGGTCAAACATTCTTTTCAATCAAAAAAATTAATTTTGGGGGTAAAATAGTAATTTCAACATATATGTGTGCATGTACCCCATTTAATCATGTCTTCTGATTCTAGACATTAGAGTGTAGAGCATGATAATTATGAAAATAGTATATAAGGACAATTTGTAGCAAATTATGAGACCAATTGGGAATACAAAGATGTGTGTAATTGGCAATTGCCTAATATTAATAAAAAAAAGTGTCTACAAAACCAAAAAACTAGATTTCAGAATCAAACTCAGACAAAGAACCAAAGAAATAAATATCAAATTCCAAAACAACATTTTTTTTTAACAAATCTTCTAAACAAGAACACTCTTAAACATTACTGCAAAATAATGCAGTGTCCAGATCGGCCTAAAACCACTCTCGAAAATTGGACTCAATAATTCCGTTATTATTATTTTTTGAACGGCAAGAGTTTATTAAATAACTCAATAATTCCATTATGATCTGTCTAATGGCAGGATTACGGATTATATAGAATCTTTCCTAGGAATGTCTAAAACCGTCCTCAGTAATGGTCTCATATATATACATCCAATGTTACCCCAATTTCGAAATCGCTATATATATATTTGCCAACTGTATCGATAATGCAAGAATAGTTATAAATACATTGACTTATGGTCATGTTAAGGTTTTTTGTTTTTGTTTTTGTTTTTTGTTTTTTATAGAAAGAATTGTGCAATTCTGTTTCCCATTTGACAACTAAAGATAATAAACACAAAAGTATTAATTCTCCAACTAAAAGTACAGTTGCTAACTCAATATATTTGGTCTTATAAAAGTATTTTTTGAAGGGAAATATTGGTGCTAAAATATTTTTTCACCTTTGGCAACTAAAAATATCAGTAGTGGAAAAAGTTATTTTCCAACTAACATTATAGTCACGAATAATATATATGTAAAAAAAAAAAAAAAACGGTAACATTATTTATCAACTAAATATATTAGAAACGAAAACACTTATTTTGTGACTAACTTTGTAGTTCTTAATGCTATATATTTAGTCTCGAAAGGTATACTTTTGGCGGGGAAAAATGGCGCTAAATTTTACTTGCCTCTATATCGACAACAATTAATAGTCACAGAAAGAATCAATGTTTTAATCACTCATTTGCAACCAAATTGAACAGTCGCAGAAACATATTTTCCTTGACTAAATTTTGAAGTCACAAATCACAAAAACTTGGTCCCAGAATGATTTGGATCCATGATTTTTCTTTACTGCAAGTACCATGTTACAATGGTTGCAAAGAGTAACATTTTGCAACTATTTATTACATGGTCATATTAGTCACAAAAAGACTTAATGTGTGACTAAATTTATAGTTGTTAATGTCTTATATTTAGTCTCGAAAGGTATATTTTTGGTGGGAAAGAATGACGCAAAAATTTATTTATCTCTTTATCGACAACATTTAATAGTCACTAAAAGAATCATTTTGAGACTAAAACTATAGTTACTAAAGATACATGCTAATCACAAAACATATGTATGTGGAGGGAAATGGTGGCGCTAAAATATTAATCACCCATTTGCAACTAAATTACACATAGTTGCCAAAACATATTTTTATTGACTAAATATTTAGTCACAAATCACAAATATTTGATTACAGAATTATTTGGATATATTATTTGTCTTTGTTGCAACTACCATGTTACAATGGTTGCAGAAAGTAATATTTTGCAACCATTTATTACATGGTCATAGAAAGTTAGTTACTAAATAACAATTTTCTTGTAGTGATTCCAACTTCGTTTGGTTCAATTGGGTTCATTTGAGAATACGAGCCAAAACATAATAAAGAGTTGTTACAATTTAAGCTCTATGTATAAATTATGATTTGACTTGTATTGAAATTATGTGATATATAATTTTATGAAGGGCAAAAAGATGGGGCATTATATTAATGGCACCTCAGTATGAAGAAGCTGCATGTGCACTGTGCCAGTTCGAATTAGAAAATGGGGAGTCTCTGGAATCGATACCCCTTTCACTCACATATTCACTTTGCATGTGTGCTGTTAGTTGTCCGTTGAGAAGAGAAGTCATCAACTTTTCTCCCCGGGTAGATGAGCAATGAGTAATAGTTTATAATTTTGTATTTCTCTGTAGCAATCTAGACTACTAGCTAGGTCAGATTAATTTTCTCATTATTGTGTTGTTTGGATGAATAAAATAAAATGAGGCTTGTACTGTTTCCATTATATTCTAATGTAACAATAAAAGTTTTATTTGATGAGAATAAACTTTTATTATTATTTTATTTTAAAAAAATTATGATTTTCCAACGAATTAAATCATCAGACTAGTTTATTCCAAAAGCATTTGCTTTACCGGAATGATTGGTCTCTTTCTCCTCTTGCAAAGATATGGATTTTAAAGCAAATATCTACGTGATGTGGTGTTGATGAATAAGAAAAGAACTATATACGTGATGTGGTGTTGATGAATAAGAAAAGAACTATATACGTGATGTGGTGTTATAAATTCTATCTTATCCTCAAATCAGTTATAGTCTAATTTATATTTCCTTTCTCTTTCATGACTATTATAAAAAAGTGAGGAGGATTGATCTTGTTGGAAATGGCTCGAATTTCCAATGATTACCAAACACGATTTGCCAATATGGAGACTTCCTGGAGATGTGAGAGCGTTTGGGAGTATGAGGTTATGTTTGATGGAGGCTTGAGGACGTTGAAGAATAGGAAAAACGAAGAACAGTGCAAAGTGCTGTCAGAACCGTTGTGGCTTTGACAGCGGTAATGATAATGGTGGTCATCGTTGTGAGTTTTTGCAACGGAACTAAAAGCGGTCCAATTCTAGTGGATACCACTATGACTTCCAGAATGGTACCTAGAGCGGTTAACTATGATGTGGCGCATGGATCACGGTTTTATGAGTGGTCAAGTTCAACATGGTTTAGGAAGCGGGTGGTCAACTGCAACTTGAGTCATAGTCAATCACAAGCATGTGCTGAATCAGGAAATATTTATGGAAGAGGAAATATGTTGTTTCTAAAAGTTCTTATGATTATAGAAATATGATTCTTCCTTAAAAGAAGACTTGTCATAAATAGAAAATAGTATTTATATGAAACAAGTAATTCTTGTATGTATAGGAGTAGGATATCCTTTTAGTTTCAACTCCCTGTAATTCATATAACTAGACTATAATAACTAGGTTGTTAGTGGTGGAGCAAAATAGCAAATATTAGAGAGATCTCAAAGTGAGTATTGGGTGTAATCAGGGTTTGAGGTATTATTTAGAGAGAGAATCTTTAGTGCATGGTTGTAATAATTTACTACATATTAGAACTTTCTCTTGTCATCTTGATGGCCGTGGTTTTTTCCCTGATTTGGGTTTCTACGTAAATTCTTGTGTTGTGTGTGATTGGATTTGATTACTTCTCTTCATCTTATTTTTTCTTTATTATTGTGTTTGTTTGTATTATATCTAGCAAGGCTTTTGCGCTTATAGTGTTGCTTGATCGCTAACAATTGGTATCAGATCTCGGTTGCTTGGTAGTGGTCTTAACAAACTTTATGGCAAGGATGATGAGATTCGATATTGAGAAGTTCGACGGAAATATAAACTTTTGCTTGTGGCAAACTCAAATCAATGATATATTAATCCCATACAGTTTACACAAGACGTTGAAGGGCAAGTCAACCCCTGCAAACCCTGAAGGCTCTAGAGATTCAAATAAAGAAACGGCTAGTACTAGTTCTGGAAAACCTAAGATGAGCGATGATGACCGGGAGGATTTGGATGAAAGGGCTGTGAGTGCGATACGACTGTACCTAGCAAAGAACGTTCTTATAAATATTCTTGAAACATGTTCAACGAAAGAACTTTGGGAGAGGCTTGAAGAATTATATCAGGCAAAAAGCATATGCAACCAGTTCTACCTGAAGGAGCAGTTTCACATGCTGAAAATGACTTAAGGTACGAAAATTTCCTATCATCTTGGAGTGCTCAATGGTATGGTTTTAGAATTAGAGTCGATTGGAGTAAAGATTGATGAAGAAGATAAAAGTCTAAGACTCTTCTGGTCTCTTCCATCGTCCTATGCGCACATGAAGTCAGTCTTGATGCATGGGAGTTCAACCATATGTTTACATATCATTCATTTGAGAAAAAAAGGATCTACACATCCAACATGATGTGTAGGGTATCATAAAACTGATGCAAGATCCTAATGTATAATAAAATTGAAAATAATATTTTATCCATTTCATACATGCTTGATGCTCATGAAGAGCAATATTCAGAGTTGCTGAAAAAAAAAGGGAGCAATATTCAGATTTGTTGAAAAAAATGAAAATAAGGGGGAAAGTCTGGCTGTTGGGAAAGAAATAAAGAGAATTTAAACATGACATGATACTGACAAAATATATATATATATATATATATATATATATTAAATGGTAGGGTCCATGATGGTGATGCGTAAAAAAAGGATAATTATTATCATTTCAGATGAAATATAAAATGACAATACAAATAATGTCCATAAAATTTCCAGAAGGAAAAATATACGTCTTGATGATAGTGCAACAACTAATACAATTCTACGGAGTCAAATATTTTATGAATTTGACTTTGCTCAGAGCAAATGTTAATACTGTATCAGGTCCAACAGATCTAATAGAAAGCTCTGGAAGAGCCACGATATTGTTATCAAACAATACTAAATTATATATCAATGATACCTGATATTATTCAAGCAGAACATAAAGAAATTTGTTTATTTCAAAAGCATATAAGGTTAATACCAGATCAGATCCTGCAGATCTGATTAAAGGCTCTAGAAGAGCCACAATCTTATTACCAGATGATATTAAATAGTGTATCAATGATACTTTATATCATTTAAGCAGAACATAAAGAAATCTACTTAGATCAAAGACATATAACTTTATTAATGTCATATTGAGACTATGAATAAAAAGAGTGTTGAATATCTGTGCATGATTCAGGTCAGAAACTCATTATAAAAAAGCTGTGTGTTTTATCATCTGAATCATATTATACAATTATGAACTATAAGTTCTCAGATCCAAAAATACTTATGTTTTGACATGACAGTTTTAGTTATCAAAGATCTACGATGATGCGTATAATTATTGAAATTATAGACATTAATTAAAAGGCCAGGAGCTTCTTTAATTCTACAATAATATATGCATTGCATATTCACAAATGGAGACTAGTAATAAAACCATCTCATTTTAAAGTTGGTTTTGAATCCTCATCATTCAAGGAAATATATGTGGACATATTCATCCATCAAATGAACCATTTCATTATTTTACGGTTCTAATTAATGCATCTATGAGATGATCACATATTTGTTTATTATCAAACATTTCCATATTACTTGCACGAATTATAGTTTATCAGGTATATTAACTTGATTGAACTTACAAGATATTTGATGAATATTGCAAAGCAGCTGGGATTGTCAACATCTAGTTTTCAGATATACTAATAATCAGAATATATAAGGGGAATCACTTGTCAAACATCTCCAAGTAATTGCTTGAACTTCATTATTTCGATATAGTTACTAATTTCTATATAGGGACTTACTCACTTTTTAGGATATTTGATCATGTTGTATATCTACTTATTGCATCTCTGGCATGTTCTAAGATATGTGTAAGGACCTCTATTTTATGATTGGCTTACTTCATGACAAACTACATTGGGGATGATTTTATAATGGGTAGCTTAGGTTTTCAATAGTAAGCTTCCAAGCATTCCCATGGCTTCAAGAGCGAAAGGTATATTCACTTGACTTTGCCTCTTGAAGTGTTTAGGTGCACACACACTTGCATGCATTCGTATTGTCATACATTTGTTCCTTATTGCTTATGTGTGCATTCTTTTCACAATCACATGTGCACTTCATTCTTAGACTTATGTGTGGTGTAATTTGTTTCCCAATGATTGATCAGAAACATCTACACATGCACAATGGTGTGTTTTTCTTAGCGCTATGTGTGACCACTAGAGAAATCTCTTTTCCCTATCTTGGATTGGTCTTAGGTCACATGGTCATATACCATGTGTTTAGGCAATCTTGTTGTTTTTCTGGTCACTCAAATGACCATAACTCTTTCTATAGAAATCAAAATCTTGTTTTGTAAAAAAGGAATAGAAAGTAGACATCCATACCTTTCAAATGATATATAATACGAAAGATTTCGATGTCGTTTGATTATGTTTCAGGACGCTTGAATTTGGAGCTATTGTGATGTCTCGACCGCTGTATGATTTTCACAGTGGTTTGCTCAATAATAGAAACCGCAGTCAAGACGGCTGTGAAATCCACATCAGTACTTAGTGATTTTGGTTGTTTTGCTCAAAAATACGTCGTTTCATTTTGACCTATTATGTATATACTTCATCTTCTTTCCCATTTAGACCTAGAACTTAGAAAATCACATCTTATAAAGAGGAAGAGTTCCCCTAGAGAGGGAAAGCTTCAAGCTTCATTCTTTAACTCTCCCAAACCCAAAACACATGTGCATCTAACATCGTCATCGTCATCATCATTTGAGCACATGTCTTCTTGGTTTTATGACTAGGTAAACTATAACTACATGAAATCTCATTTATTGTTGTTCTTACTCTAGATTAGGTATTTATTGCTTGATTAAATACCTAGACTCTCTTTATTGCATATATTTATGAGTCTTGATAACGTGATTAGGTTTGTTTGTGATAGTTTGCATGATTATGTTGTTTTACTTAAATAGCTAACCCTTGAACATTCTTGTGATATTGGTTGATGATTAGGTTGATAGATTAATGTTTATTTATCCAGTCAAACTCTATTGAATGTTCATGTGGATTTAATTGACAATTAGGTAGTTGAAAAATCTCTGCACAACTAATTGAGACTACATGTATGGGCATGTAGGATTTATTTGATAGCTAGGATTGTATGTCTTGATAACATCTAGCTAAGTCTTTTATGTTTTACATTTAGACATTTATAACTTGGATTTTTTGATTGTGTCATTAAATTCCTAGTTGAGCATTTTGTGTTAGTCTAGCACTTGATTGCATTTGAGCATCATTGTCATATTCACTTAGACTTTTATTTTTTTCAATGAGTCAAAGTCTTGTGGCTACAGATATTAGTTGCACAAGCAAGTGAAGTCTTACAACCAAAGGGTTGGTTGGCAAGCATTGCCAAATACCGCTGTAAAAGGCTCGTGGGGTAGATTATGAGGTGATCATGCTAAGAGTAGTGGATCGAAGGATATCACTAGGGATTGAACCAAGAGTGGTGAGTGGTAGTGTCCATAGCCTGAGGTTGTCTAGAGTGAGAGTCCGTGTATTACTTGAGGGTGTAACCATCTTTTCATATAGTGGATTGTTATGGCTTAAATGAATAGCTTGGCTAGTCCCATGGCTTTTCCTTGTTGAAGGTTTCCACGTAAAAATCAAGTGTCCTTTATATTCTTTATATTTCCACACTTTACTTGATATTTTTTATTTGTATTGTAAAGTTTTAGATTTGTATTTGCATAATTCTATTGCAAAACTCTCTTTATTTGTAATGATTAGTTGCTTAGATGATTTGTGGTAATATGATCTTCAAAGAAGAAAAGCAACCTCTTATGCAAAGTCCGTCTTCAAGAGGAAAAAAGATTACTTGGATGCTAAAGTATCGAGACTCTTCTTCCTCTTGCAAGGGGTAGGCGCACACACACACACTGCATACATTTGTATCTTTGCATCGTAGCACTAAATTGGTATAACACATTCACACACGTGTTTTAGTATGCTCATGCATTAGCTCAAATTGACAAACATTGTAGAAATTCATGTACTAGGACTATCTCTAGGAAATTGCATACTTGTGTTTATTTGTTTGTGTTTTATTGTTTTGGACTTGAATATATTCTCATATGATTCCTAATTGAGTTTTGGTTATTTCGGTTAATCATTCATTAGTTTTCGAGTTCAAACAAGGAAGTTACATTACTTTACGTTCTCTTACAATGTATTGTCTTCGTTGTCGTGTATCGAGTCGAATTCATAACCTTTGGTCAAATTTTCATAGTCTTCCTCATGTGTTATTGATTTATGGTTCGTAATCTGAAAGAAAATTCGGAGTTCGGAGTTCGGAGGCCGAAAAATGGTCGAAGAACATGAGTGGTGCTCGAAGGTAGCAAAGGAGAAGAGAGGTGGCGAAGGGCCAACCACCCTCTCTCCCGTGGAGGCGCATGGCCACCATGGGAAGGGCACCTCTTTGCCTTCCCGTAGTGGCCACGCGCCTCCACGGGAAGCATAGTGAGTGTTGGCTCATTTCCCTTTTTGCCTTTCTTCTTCTCCACTTGGTTTCCCTTGCTATATAATTTGAAATCTCGTGCAGAATTTTCTACCACCTCTCATTATTTGTTTTAGTCATAACTCTATCATTTTAACTCCAAATTCAGTGATTCAAAAGCCAAAATTGTTGGTCTTGAAGAGAGGAACAAGTCCCATGTATTTTTAAAGTCAAATTATGTTCATGTTGTTTACGGTGATCTGATTTCAGTTCATGTATTCATAATTTGTAAGTGAATCATCTTCTTTCCATTTTCTTTTATGATCAACTTGATAGATCTTCTTATTTGATTATTTTTAGAATGATTTTGATTCAACTTTTGGACTTGTTTGATTGATTTTCGAGTTGTAGCTTTTGTGATTTTGATTGAACATATTTCAACTTGATTCACATGAAATTGAACCTAGAAATGTTTTGTGTAATGAGCTTGATTGTTGATTTCTAGATTTAGTTTCATGATCTAAGAACTAGGATATTTTGATTGTGATATTCTATCATCTAGTTCTTATTTGATTCACATGCTTAGATTTCTAGATAACTTTATGATTGATTGTTGAAAGCCTATTTTAGTTATCCTATTGCATGTTCATAGAGTTTTTGTGATCCACTTTCTTTATTTGATTGTGTTTGCATCATTTGCATCACTTAGATCATTTTTCCTTGCAAAATGTGGGAAGTCTCTTGTTGTTTAGTGATTTTTCAACATATAGCAAAGAATACTTGGTTAGGACATATGGTTTGGTTAACCAAGCAAGAAGTCTTAATTAAGAGCATGTGGCTTGTATTAGCTAAGCAAGGAAGTCTTGACAAGAAGAATGTGGCTTCAAGTAAGACTGAGCAAGGAAATCTCCCTAAAGACTTATGGATAGCCTAGGTTAGGGAGTGGCTTTCTAGAGGCAAACGATTTGTCTCGGTTAGAAAGTTGAGGCAATCTTTTTATTAGTAAAAGACTTTGAGGGTAGGATAGAAGGGATATTCAAGGGAGAGCATTTCATGTGAGTTGATTGCATTTGAGAGTGTACTTCTTTCCACACTAGTGAATTGTGTGTTGTCGGTGGTTGTGGTATCAACTCGTGGACGTTTCTTCTTTGGAGATTTACCAAGTAAAAATACTTGTGTTGATTTTTCGCTTTAAGTTTCTTTATCTTCATGACTTGTATTGCTTGTATCACTTGTGTAATTGAACTCTCATTGACTTGTTAAAGCAATTCATTTATTAGACACACCAAGTGTGCACATCCTTGTTGTGTTGAAAAAGGAGTTTGAAGAATTTTGAGCATATATCTATTCACCCTCTTCTAGGTATAATTTCATATAGTGGATTGATGTGGCTTAAGTGGCTAGTCCTGTGGTTTTTTCTTGTTGAAGGTTTCCACGTAAAAATAAAGTATTCTTTATATTTCCGCACTTTACTTGATTTTTGTTATTTGTATGTTCAGATTTTTATTGTTAATATAGACTAATTGAAAAAGTTGTTAATAATCGATTAACAACCCATCCCCCCTTTTCATGTTGTATTAGACACACCGTATTTATTTTCAATAAGACTTCCATACCATTTCATTTTGAGATTAATGTTGATTTTAGTTAATCTTCTATTAGATCATTTATACTTCTGATAGTTTATATTTTTACATACAATCTGCATATTATTATATTGATTAATTTCCAAAATAAAAGTTTTTCAAGAAAAGAAGAGTAAATGAAAAGTTACTCTTATACAAAATAGAGTAGGGGTGGGCAAAAAAGTCCATAACTGTAAATCGGACCAAACCAAACCAAACCGCTTGGTTTGTTCCGTTTTCGTACTTAAAAAAAAAAAAAAAAAAACCATATGGTTTTATAATTATAGTAAACTTGTATGGTCCGGTCCGGCCTATGGTCTAAGTATATTAAACTCGGACTAGACCGGATCGTAAACCGAATATCTTTAGCAATTACTATTACTTATTACTGTATTACATGTTACATCCAAAACTTTTTAATAGAATTTAAAAATAAAAGGTAAAGTCAAAAACCCTAATTTATTATTTTGTAGTTATTTCATTCGGTCACCAACCAAACACGTTTGTTCAAGGTGAAATCATCCGTTAACAAACAAAATCCAAGCAAGGGAAGGTAAGAGATTTCAATTTGTTTCCATTCTTTTACGAAATTATCACTGGCTTTACATGGAGGAATATATGAGTTACCTTTCAGTCTTTAAGCCTCCATTGTTTGGCTTCCGGTTTATTACTTTATTTTTTTTGGAAAATAGAGTATTACTTTATTTGGTCTAACATGATGATTTTGTTTGAATTTTAAATATTATATTTGAATATATTCTATACGTCTTATTTTATATTTTATACATGAATTTCTCACTTTATCATGCCATATATAATTATACATTTTTTTAAATAGTCAAGCATTTGGATTTCAAGTCATAAACCGTCAGACTGAACCAGACCAAACCGAATATATATAATTTGGTTTGGTTTGGTTTGATTTGGTATGGTCTGAAAAAAAGAATGGTGATCCAAACTAGTCATATTTTTTAAAAGACTGAAATTTTTGGTTTGGTTCGGTTCTAGTCGAAACCGAACCAAACCGGACCGTGCCCAACCCTAAAATAGAGATACTAGTTCGGTTATATATGTATATAAATATGTCTCAATTCAATCTTCAAACGCTCAAATACAAAAGATAATTGATCATCAGATGATTATTAATATGTTACCTGATATATTAAAGGTAACTAGATTTTTTAAGTTGTCATCTCATAAACCCCGGCCGGGTGATTATTCTTGAAGAACGATCAGAGCAAAGGGTAACAAATAAATCATCTGATACATATCATAAGCTTATGAACCTTTTTGAAATGTATTGCTATCAGGATCCTAATGTAAAAAAATAAAAATAAATAAATAAATAATAAAAAACTTAAGTTATGAATAAATCTACTTTATCTAAATCAACTCTATAAGAGTGATATATCTAAAGAGACACAAGTTTATGAAATTACTAAATCCATTGAAATGAAAGAACTCTCAACAGAGATACAAGAATATAGAAATTAAGCAAATTTCTATGAATCATACAAGTCCATGAAGTGACTAAATCCATTGAAATAGAAGAAATATTAACAATGATACAATGGTATAGAAATTGAGAAAATTTTTATAAATCATACAAGTCTATGAAGTGACTAAATCCATTGAAATGGAAGAAATCTCAACAGAGATATAAGAATATAGAAATTGAGAACATTTCTATAAATTATACGAGAGAAATGTGGAATCATAAAGAAACAATCATTAATGATGTATTTTTATACACAGTAGTGGTACAAGTCTTTGCTTATACTCCATCCAATCATTTATGATGTTATTTCATTTCATGAAATAAGCATCTGTATATGTCAATTAAGTAATCTAGAAGATTGCTTCAAAGGAATTTTTATCAAGGGGAGCGTCCCATCAGAGGGAGCATATCAAATAAAGTATATTAATTATATTGGGGCATATGTTCGATGTAATCTTTTTCCTTTCAATCAGGTTTTTGTCCCATTGGATTTTCTTGATAAAGATTTTTAATGACACAATTCTTTAAGCACACACAAAAAAATAAAAATAAAAACAATGATTTGATCCACAAAAATCATCATAAATATTACATTGATTCAGTAGATCATTGTATATATGTTATCTTGATCAAAAATATTATTGTAAATATTATTTTGATGTTACTAATCATCGTATATATATATTACTTTGATCCAGAAGATCATCATAAATATTACTTTGATCCGACAGATCAATGGATATCTTTGCTCATGTTTTTATCCCACTGGGTTTTCCTTAACAAAGTATAAATATGAGAAATGTTTTGAAGAAAACAATAATTCTGGGCACTGTACTCTTTTACCCTTCGATCAGGTTTTGTCCCACTGGGTTCAGTTTCCCTGACAAGGTTTTTAATGAGACAGTTTTAAGAATGTCCAACCTCACAAGATCCAAAAGATCATTGAATATATTTTGCAAAGGTTTTTGTCACACTGGGTTTTTCCTAGTAAATTAAAATACAAGTGGTGGAAATCCAATGGGGAATGTTCTGAATATTATGTGGATTTACCACCAATTGTATCCACCGCCTAACACTTGATCCATGACCACAGGTGGCTTTCACTATCTTCTCTTCATAGGTTCTTGGGTACACCAACACATGTGGAAGCTTGGTTTGCTTTTGCATCATACTTAAGTTAATTAGGTGGAATATTACAACAATTATCCCTCTTTTTGTTGTGATTTATGCCCTAAATCTTGTTATTTATAAATGTTATAAATTCATTAATAAAATAAGTAGTTATTTCATTCAATTAATATGACTCATATGTTTATATTATATATGCTAACATCCAAGATTGCTAAATGTAATCCCAAACTGAGTATATGAATGTCATATACAGAGGAATTCATTTTAAGACATGCAATCTAAAGAGTTCGTAGAAAGCAAATAAATATAGGTACTTTATTTGTGGTTAATCTACAACTGCGGTCCATTTCGTAATGTACAGTGGTCTTATCCTAGATTACTCATATGGTGTTATAAGAATGGAAGCACTTTATATGATGTGATCATATATGATTGGGCCACGATCTATATGAATCTATCACTAAGATTCGTTTGTTGAAAATATTCATATATATTGACAAATGATGGCTGTATATGTGTGATCTAAATCCTAAATGTCTTACTGACTCTTTTGAGTTAGATCGTGTTTCTTGAAATACCATGAGTGAGATTGAAGTAGCATTCCCGATCAATGACTTCGTATCTTGGAATAGTGTTTGGCTTGTGGCTAGGAAGGTATGCACACAATAGTGGAATCCACTCCTTCTTGTGAGAAGTAGATGAGTAGTTCCCTTAAGAGTTGATTCGGGACTTGAACGATTAAGAGCGCTCTGCTTCTTCATATAATCATTCATTAGAGAATCAATGGTACTTAAAGGAAAATATACAATTAGAGAGGTATAACAAACTTTATGACCTAACTCTAATTATGAACTACTTATGGAGGATCATACCATATGTAATAGCTATATCGATGGACATTGATAATTTGGTTGTGTAAAATATCTTTCAGGTGGCTTTTCCTTTATGTAGATAAATCAAACTAGACATTTCTCAATTAGTGGACCTGTAAATATGTGCATTAAAATAAAAATAAAAAAGTCCCCAGACTACTTAATTTTAGTCAGGCTCAAATATGAGTGAGAGTGAGGTTCATGGTGAGGTTGCTGGGTTGGAGTTTTGATATACATCTCCATGGAGATCCAAATCCAGGAGATGGATCTCCGCCAGATTCTTTTTAAAATTTTGATTTTGATTTTGATTTTGATTTTGATTTTTGTGATTTTAAAAAAATTTAAATATTTAGTAAAATATAAAATTTTAAATATTTATTTGGTGGAGATCTTATTTTTTTTTTTAATATGAAATATTTAAATAAAATTCAAGGTCAACAGTGTCATTTTCCTCTTTTCATGTCAGACATCCGATTCTAATGGAAATGTTAACAGAAAGACCTAACGGAGGAATTGTGGAACTAGAGGGACTGAAACGGTAAAACGTCTAATAGGATAAACTAAAGGGATGAAAATGATTTTAATGTTAATACAGTTGCTGTGTTCCAGTAATTTTTAAAGAGAAATCGAGAGAGAGAGAGAGAGAGAGAGAGAGAGAGAGAGAGAGATGGGTACAAGGGAAGTGTACGAGGAGAAACTAAGAAATGGGAATTTGCATCACGATCCTACCATCAATCCAGGGCTAGGTTCGGCTCGCTGCCCTCGTTGTCTTTCTCTCTTAAACCGTAATTCTGTAAGTCTCTTTCTCTCTTTTAAAATTTATTCTTTTCTTTTTATGTTGAAAGTCTTTCTCAATTCTTCTCTTTATATTAGGGCAAGGGTGAGTGGACTATCACTTCCGTTTTACACGACGCTACTGCCGTGGTCAGTTTACAATTACTTCTTCCATTCTTAATTTTGCATTTGCCTTTTAGTTTTCTTGTAAAAAGTCTTCAATATCAATTCTGTTAAATTAATGTAATGTTGGTGTGAAACAATGAGTGGTTAAAACATTCCCGTGGACACTGCACTGATGCTTTAGTTATGCTACTGTTAATAATGCTTGTCTAGTATTGATAAATATATTATTTTTCACAGGCTGGCTCTGGTATTGGTAGTATGCTTGGTGCAATTCATGGTTTCAATACAGGGATCCCTCTACTTCAAAATTATCTCAAGGGACCAAAGTGGCTTCCTTTTGTAACTGGGGTAATCCTAATTTTCAGTTCTAATTATTTCAGAATACCATTGCACCCCATCATGTTGGTTGGTCCCTACTTGCATCTTCTTCTGCTAACTTCCATTGCTTGTCTTTTTTTCTGGCAGATTCCTCTACTTTTAATGTTTTCCGGTGCCAGTGCTGCCTTTGGAGGTATGGATGTTTCCTTTTTTACCAGGGGTAATTTAATTAATTATTTTGCTTGACATGTCATGAATAACTATTGTATGAACCAAAATAAAAGAGTTTTCTGAGTTACAAAGTTTCTGGTTCTTCAAGGGACCAGTCCTATAATTTCCCAAACAAATCGAGTCATTGAAAATCATGTCCTCTGCTTTTATCCGTAGGTCAACTTAAATACAACAAATAAAAATTATTATGTTGGAGCATCACGTATCTCATGAATAAAGGAGATAAGAGTGACCCACTAGCTAATAATTTAATTTACATTATCCACTAAAAGGTAAGCAAGAGAAAAATAAAATAAAACATATTTAAAAATAAAAAATAAAAAAAATAAAAAAATAAAAATAACAGAGCAGAACAGAATTTGGTTGTAGTACTTGATCGTGAGATAGATTCTTCTTCATGTACGGAAAGTGCACATGACAAGACATGCCTCCATCCATAACAAGAAGGTTAAATGAAATGTGCAGTTCATGGACTAAGCATGGAACATTCCTTCCCCCATGAATAATCCTTTTCCTCAAGGAGAAAATGAGTGATATCATGCCCTTCTTCAGTTCTTCCTTTGTGTTTTGTTCTCATTAAGGAACTTTAAAACATGACTATTCTCCTAAATACTTGTGCTTTTCTTGTGCAAAATATTGTAGCTAAGCCATGCTTTCGATATGATCACTTTTAAATGAGGGAGGTTTCCTAGAAAAGAGAGTGAGTAATTTCGTGATCGTGTTGCTGTGCCAAAGGG
The DNA here is from genome assembly GCA_035582765.1 of Acer negundo. Classification (NCBI taxonomy): domain Eukaryota; kingdom Viridiplantae; phylum Streptophyta; class Magnoliopsida; order Sapindales; family Sapindaceae; genus Acer; species Acer negundo. Next base: position 12,096,903 of record CM069243.1, read on the forward strand.
TTGTATGAGTTTCACACTTTCGCTAATTTATGTAATCTAATATGCATTTAATGATCTTGTACCGTTAGAAGCTTTGATTGGTTTGTGCCATGAATGGTAAATTTGTAACATAATTATCATGTAATATTATGTAAAATAACTACTTTATAACTTTTACATTGCTATTAAAGAAAGTTTACATGAAAACCTAAATACGAATTACTTTGAAATTCATTGGTCATTTCGTTACAATTCCTAGCCCATGTAAGTCTTTAATTAACATGGATTACTTTCGTTATGATCACTTTGAAATGAGATGGATTTTTGAGAAAAGAGAGACGGGAGTAATTTTATGACCGTTTTCCCTTGAGAGTGTTTTATGAGTTTCTTGCTCACTAAATTACTTTCATTTTAACTTCATTTCATTTGAATTTCAACTTTTGAAAGTCTTGCTTGGTTTGTGCCGTAATTTGTAAATTTTGTAATCTAATTATCTTGTACCTTCTACTTTACTGTAAAAGAAAGTTCACTGGAAAACCTAAATACGGATTACTTGAAATGCATTGGCCATTTTGTTACTTGTTTGCATAGCTACAAATCATGGCCCGTTTACATCTTTAATTGACATGGATAGCAACATGTCTTCTTGATAATGCTGGTGAATTAAAATGAATAATTTGTGTGTGTTTGCTTGCCATGTCATACAAGTTATTTATTCCTAGTCTAAAAGGTCTATCGATAGTTTGTTTTTAGCTAATAAAGTAGACTTAGGTCCTCATCCATCTGCTTTAAAGGTGGTCTACCTTGTTAAGAGTTGTTGCTAGTTTTCTTGGTTTTACCATTTGAGCTCTATGCCTCTATGCATAAATTGTGATTTGCCAACGAATTAAATCATCAGACAAGTTTATTCCAAAAGCATTTGCTTTACTAGAAGGATTGGTCTTTTTCAAAATAAACTATCTGTTCTTGTTTGTTTTTCGCTTCTCTTTTTTTTTTTATTTTTTTTTAACTCTTGCAAAGATATGGACTTTAAAGCAAATGTATTCTGATAGTTCATTACCAATTTTTAGACTAATTACACATTCAATCACCGAAGCACTTAACAGACTATGCTTGATCTAGGTTCTAATAAACTTCCGTTGTTGCACCTACTCATCTTTATGCACCTTGAGTTTAGCACCTATCAGTTATCGATGAATAAGAAAAGAACAATATATGTGGTGTTATAAATTCTATCTTAAACTCAAATCAGTTTTAGTCTGATTTGTATTTTCTTGCTTTTTCATGGGGTTTTCTCCGGTTGAGTTTTAAATAACTGTTATCAAAAAGAGGGGGGGTTTTTCTGACTGGGTTTGACTCTGCAATTTAAGTTTTCATATCAGTGAACAGAAATTGTGTGCCTAAATTTGTTGTAGATTCTTTGGCATTGAAAAAAAGTCCTTGTTTTGTGTAGGACTGGCCTTCGATTTATGAATAATGTTCAAGTTTAGGAAGTTTTGTCATTAATCTAAGGCCATATTTATTTAATTATTTTGTTTTACCCGTTCCTATCACTTCAAGATTGCTCATGCAATAATTGTGGACCATAGATATAATTGGTTGCTTGTTTCTAGGATAATGTTAGAAGTATGTTCATGTACGTTGCTTTTTAATGTTTTGCTTACTTCTAAAGGTTCTCACACAATATTTTGAAAATTTGCAATATTAGTTATTTTCAATTTTCACATGCTGCACTTATTTTATAATGTTTCTTGAAATTAGATACTCTAAGGATTTCAACCTTTTTTAGAATATCTTCATGGTGTGTTCATTATTTTCTAGTTTTAGTAGAAGAATTTCTTGTTTGTTAACAAATTGGTGCCGTTATATCTTTGAGGCTGTAACGGTTATTTAAGTTGGATTATTTGGACTGATTGGTTTCTTGTTATTCATGATGATCTAAGTTTTGCAAATATGGTTTTCTAAAAGCATAATCCGTCTAGTGAAGGGTTTTTCTTTCTCTCCTATGTCCTATTGTAAAAACGTAATCGACCATACTCAGTATTCTAGAATCGACTACTCTTTCAATTAGTTGAGCACCTAGAGGGGACTTGGTACTGCTCTCTTATGGATTTCAGGCAGATTGTTTGAGACCCATGGCAGAATAGTCGTAAGTTACTACTATCTGAATGTAAGTTTTAGGGGAGTATGTTTGGACAAAAATCTAGGTTGAAGACTGGATGGAAAAATTCATTAGATGAAGGAGGCACATGGCAGGTGTTCCTCTGTCCAGGCATAGATATTTTCATGTTAGAGTTGTATATAACTGATGTAGCTGATAAAAATATACTTGAGGTTGAGGATGAGGGAATACTAGTGTTTAGGATAATCTTACTAGTTTAGTCAATGTAGGTTTAATATAATTCATGTTAGGCCCTAAAGATGCAGCTGCATTGTCGTAACTATAAGCAAAAAATTGGAGCTGTGATTTATCAGTACTCTGGGGCGACCTTCACACTGATGTAGTGATGAAGCAAGTGTGCGATACGCCAGATGCCAAGTTGGATAGTGTATATGGAATCTAGTGGTCACATTTTTTGGAAATATGTGTACATGGCCCATGACATAATATCTATGGTGCATATTCTGTGCTTCTGCCCAGGTATCTAAGCAATTAATGGGGTCTGTAAACTTGTTTTGGCATTGTGGTGATTATGTCGAGAGCTGTTGGTATCTAACTAGTCTGCTGTAAGTTACTTTTGGAAAAATTGTTGCTTATCGTGCATGCTTATATATATATATATATATATATATTATGTTATTTTAATCTGTCAGCTCCTTTGAAGTTTGAAGAAAAAGATAGAAACTTCATAAAGTTAAAATAATTTGAAGTTCAATGAATAATCACAGGTTTTTACCATGGACTAAATGTTGCTTCTTCCAAAATTTTATACTCTAATTTAACTCACTCTCCCATCTTTTTTTTTTTTTTTTTTTTTTTTTTTTTTTGTTGTTGTTTAAATAAAGGGACAATGACCAAGAATATCCAGAGATTGGCTTTATTATTAATTATTCTGAAAAACTCTAAAGGGACAGATCCTGTTCATTCTCATTCAACCAACCATTCCCCCTTTCCATGTCCACAAAATATAGTATGTATCGGTTGTAATTGAATTTGTAATTTGAATCCTCCTTGTTTTCTGGATACCATTGGCTTCATCAGTTCTTAATAAGCTATTCAATTATTTATTTTTTTAATTATTTCCAAATATTATTAAATTGATAAGTGTCTCAGTCGGGATTTGACACCCAATCTAAATTGCTGTTAACATGTGAACTTGTAGGTTATGGGCTTCCAAAGTTTGCCCAACTTTCTGTGACTTCATATTATGCTGCTTCAAGTGCCTCTCATTATGGGATTTCTCTACTAACACGGCATATTGAAGATGCCCACACTTCCAGGACTTGACAACCCAGGCTAAGATGAATTCTTGCAGGTGCACATGATAGGATCTTTTTTTCAATTTTTTAAGCAATGCTATAATTATGACAACCTGTAGATGGTTTATAGTTGTGATAATTATTTCATCGTGATAATTTTTAGTGCTTTGGTGCTGATGCATAGTTTATTGTAAGTAAGTGTTAAAATAAAAATTGATTATTTACAGTACATCACCTAATATCTTCTCTCACCGTTTATCTGTTCTTGAGAAATTGATACACTTCTGGTCATTCTACTTTGACTAGAAAATTCCTAATACATTTCTTAATATCTTATCCGAAAGCCGACATCTTAGTTGCTATCAACACTGTTGTTTGCTATCAACACTGTTGTTTACCGGATAAGTTAGATTTGGTTGTATTTTCATTCTACTCTTTCCGGAAGAGGTACCGATACGAAAGAAGATATACAATTCTTAGAATTTTGGAACTGTGAACATTCCCATCAACAAGGTCATGTAGATGCTCAGCTAAGATGTGCATCAGTCCATAATCATATATAAATTATAATGTGGAGTTGCACACTTGCTGTGCAGCTTTCAATATGACCAATGGATTAGGGATAGCACATAATCTCTTAATAGAATTGGTACTGCACTTCTCTTCCATATAAATATCCAAAATCTCACTATGTATATTTTATAAGCATGTGTAGAAAGTTTTCTTCGCGGGTTGTGTGAGTAGTTATCTCCCGTTATGAGAGAGAAGATATGCGCAATGCACATGTATTGTTTGATATCAACATGTCCTAACAATTATATTGTAATAGTTGTAATATTAAAAAAAAAATAAATAAATAAAAAATAAGATAACAATTTCACCCAAACCTGCGGGCTGGAATGCGACTCATGATGGTTTGATATGTGTTGCTAATTGGGTTTGTGGGCGGGTTTGAGTGTAAAATTCCAACAAAAACTTGTATTTTAAAGTAAACCTAAACAAGAAAATGACGCTTTGGGTGAAAACAACAATCCCCTGAATCATCTCATCTTGCCAGAAACTCACAATCCCATTTCACACTAGCGCAACTGCGGCGCTTCTTCTCTTTCATCTTCGATTTCAAAGCTTCATCTTTCGTTGATCTTCATGCCCTCGTTGGTCTGCATTCTCTTCCATTAGTTTTGTTTTGTTTTGTTTTTTTGTTTTTTTTGTTTTTTTTATTTTTTTTCTGGTGTTAAATATGTTGATTGTTGTGAAATTCAAAAGATGATGGTCACACGGCTATGTATATGTTGATTGCACTGTGTTTATTCATTTTATAAATAATATAAAAACAACTGAAACTGAAAAGGCTAAAATCAAAAATTGCTTGAACAGGCTTTGAAATCAGGCCGTACGGTGGACCATGATTGCACTGTATTTAATTTACAATATTTTTGGTGTTAAATATGTTGATTGTTGTGAAATTCAAAAGAGGTTGGAATTAGGGGTATAATTGTTAATACAGTTGATGTGTTCCAGTAGTGGAAAATAGAGAGAGAGAGAGAGAGAGAGAGAGAGAGAGAGAGAGGAACATTTTATGTGCCCATGTAGCAAGCCTTCACCTCCTATGAAAGATGAGGAATAATGCAATTATTCTATAGTCAACTTGGTCATAGAATCAGATTTCAACTAATTCTATTGACTTGATTTATGCTGTTTTTAGGAGGATACTCTTATGATCTTATAAAATAATGACATTTTGTCATTATTTTGGAATCAGTAGCTTCAAAGGAAGAGGAAGGCTAAGGCACCTTCACGTTTAGGCTAGCGCATGTAGACTTCTTTTGAAGCTGGGGACAGGTGTCCCTACCTCCCTGTCTCTCACTCTCTGTCTCTCTTCACAAGAAAAGCACGTGTATTTAGGCGAAAAATAGCCATGTTTTAAAGTTCCTTCAAATACAAGGGAAGAAGGTCATGCTATCACTCATTTTCTCCTTAAGGAAAAGGATTATTCATGGGGGAAGGAATGTTCCATTCTAAGTCCATGAACTGCGCATTTAATTTAATCTTGTTTATATATATATATATATATATACATGGTCTTTCTATTGTCAGTTCGTCCTGAAATAAAATATATTATATATTAAGAATGTAGACCATAGATTATAGAGAAGTTTTAGTAAGTGTATACATACACTTTGAATTAAAGTATGTAAATCTAATAATCCATATTCTTTGTCTTAATATATTTTATATCAGAATGAACTGACAATAGAAAAATTGTATATATATATATATATGTTTTGTTTTCTTTATCTTTTGCTTAACTTTTAGTGGTTAATGTAAATTAAATTTGTCTATATTTGTTAGCCAGTGGGTCACTCTGCCTCCTTTATTCGTGAGATACATCACAATTTTTGTTTGTTGTACTTGTATTTTAGTTGGCCAACAGCTAAAAGCAGAGGACATGACTTTCAATATGACTCGATTTGTTTGAGAAGTTATAGAACTGGTCCCTTGAAGAGCTAGAAACTTTGTAACTCAGAAAACTCTTTTATTTTGGTTCATATGATAGTAATTCATGACATGTGAAGCAATAAAATTAATTAAATTACACCTGGTAAATAAGGAAACATCCATACCTCCAAAGGAAGCAATGGCACCAGTAAACATTAAAAGTAGAGGAATCTGCTAGAAAAGAAGACAAGATGTTGTGAAAATTATGATCAACGATTTATCTCCAAATTTTAATTGCTCATAAGTGTACGGATTAAAAGATGGTATAACTAGAGAAGCACAGATATCGTTCCCACAGAGACTGAATTAATCCTACAATTCTTACTAATTAAACTAAAACTAAATCTTAAATTGAAAACTTTAATGAATGAGAATTGATTTGTGAATTATTGACTGAGAACAGAAAATTAAAGAAAAATAATAAAAGTTCACAGCAAAGTAAAATCGAAAATCAAATAGGCGAAACACTAAAAAACCCGATTTCACCGTAACCAATCATACTTAATTCATTTGGCATGTTAATTCTAATTATTTCCCCTTATTGATGATCAATTTTACCAAATATATTTAATGGCCATGGCATATGGTTACACTAAAAGTATTCCTACAAATTAATCCTCTATGGCATTTAGATGAATTGAATTCGTAAAATCTCATTAAGTTCCATAGAAATTGTTAAAAACATCACATAAATCCTAATTGCATGACATCTACAATTAAACATTCATGGTATCAATCGCAAGAAGCAAAACTCAAGTAAAGTATGGCATCTACTCTTACTAGCATCAAGTTACTTAAAAATAGATGGTGATCAAGCATCCAAATTCAAGCACACATAATAAAAGTACAGTAAAAGATACTCAATAGGGAAGAAAATTCGAAATTAACATTAACCAAATAAATCAATAGTAATGCTACACATCCCACCTATAATCCTATCATTTTCATCCCAACACATGTGGCAGCTGATGTGTTACTTGGTGAGTGGACAAACATTGATTGGTGAGTGAATACATAGGTAAGAGAGATAAATATCAATTAATGTATATCCACTCACCAAGTGACACTTTAGATGCCATATGTGTTGGGATGGAAATGGTGGGATTGTAGATGAGATGTTTAGCATTATTGATAAATCAAATAGTCAAGGCTAGGCTACATTGTAGCCCTAGCAAAACTAATTAGTTCCTCATAGTCATAATTACAAGCCTAAGAGAAAACATAGAAGAAAATAATGATAGAACCCGGAAAATCGATGGAATTTCACCTTCGAACTCTTTAACATGCCTCTGCTGCTGTCTATATCTTTCTGCTGTAATTCCTTTTAAATAGGCATGAATTAGGTCTCCTTTTAGTTCCCTGATCATCCTCCAATAAGGCTAATTCAATGTGACTCAAAATAAGAAATACAATCCTTCTAACTTTAGGAATCTTAATCCAACTTAACTAATCCTAACATGGAAAGTTTAGGATCAACTAAAACTGAATCAAAGTTAATTTTAGGCCTTCATTAATCTTCCAAAACATAACAAATTCGTCTAAGACCTTCATTCCTGAATAGGTAGCCCGCAATGCTTTATTTCCAAAATCCTGCGTAGAAATTTTGAGCTGACCTTTGGGTAGTAAAATGGTCATAACTCCTTCTATAAAACTTGAAATTGTGAAACATAAAATTCTATGGAAAGCTAACTTCTGTACTTGTCCAACCATATAAGGCTTGAAACCTAGTTCATTCTGAAATGATACAGTTTAATTCTTGAAATTGACCCATCAACAGATGTTGTTTTCTTGGGCTTGATTGAAAATCTTCGAAATTGCTTCCAATTATCTCCTAGGACTTGAATAGCTAAGAACTAAGAAAAGAAACGTAAAATACAAGAGTTTAACTCAAAACAAAGCAATAAACTAAAGAATAGAGGTATAAAACATAGGCAATTATAATATTATCACAAGCAATGGAAGTTAGCAGAAGAAGATGCGAGTAGGGACCAACCAATATGATGGGGTGCATTGGTATTCTGAAATAATTAGAATTAAAAATCAGGATTACCATATCTACAAAAACAAGCCACTTTGGTCCCTTGAGATGATTTTGTAGTAAAGAGATCCCTTTATTGAAACCATGAGTTGCACCAAGCATACCACCAATTGTTGTGTTTTTTGGCTCATCAAAAACCAAGTCAAGGCTTAAGAAGAAATCTCATTTGGAATCCAATTTGGATTAGGAGGAAAAAAAGTGTGTACATAATTTCCTATTGGGATTAGGAAATTATATTTTCTTAAGAATCACAAATCAACTAGGATTAGAAAATAAGTTAGCTTTTCTTATTCTAAGAGGATTTAAGAGTCCTATTATAGCAAGAAATGTAACCCAAGTCCTATACCTATAAATAGGGTTGTTAGGAGCTTATTTTTAACACAGAAAAACATCAAGCATACAAGGGGTAGAGAGCAAGAGTGATAGAGGTTTTAGCAAGGTTTTGGGGAATTAGCTAAGGGGTTTCAATAAGTTTCTTGTAACCAAGTGTTTTTTTTTTTTTCGTATTGTTAGTGATTTCTCAAGAGAGATCACACGAGGACGTAGACAAAGTTAGCTGAACCTCGGTAAATTCTTGTGTTGTGTGTGGCATGTTTTCTTTAGAGTTCATACTTTATTCCGCATATTCGTATATCATTATCCTATAAGTTTATCAATGTAGTCTATCGAGAAAACATGATCAATAAATGAGTTTAAAATCAACAAATTGGTCTAAGAGCTTGGTCATAGCATTTTTTGAGATGGCAGGTGATAAGATCAATGACGTGAAGCCTATCATAATCGAGAAGTTTGATGGGAAGGTTAATTGTAAGTTTCTCAGTTTTTGATTGACTTGTTTCGTTCACAAACCACATTGAGATTGTTATGTAACAGGTAGCTTAAGTAATTATGTTTGGCAAGCATCCGGACTTCCCAAAGTGCTTCGAGAAGGTAATCACTTGTACTTGACCTCTTGAAGAGATTTAATTGCACACACACACACACACTTCTTCATGCATGTTTTATTCATCTTGCATTTGTGCTTCAATTCTTATATGTGTGCATCCTTCACACTTCACACTCGCACCTCTTTGTTGGATTTTGTTGTGTGATAGTGTCTAGTAATTCGTTTCCATTTGTGTGTTTGGAAACGTATGTGCTTGCATGATGGTGTGCAAGTCTTATCACGATTGTTGACCATTTGAAAATGTCATATTATTCTCTTGGATAAGTGTTAGATTTGGTTTGGTTGTTTGGATTAAAGTGTCTAGTTTTAAAAGATTGGATTTCAATGATTTAAATAATTTTCAAAACTGATCTTTGTATGGTCTTGGGACCATAACTTTTTATACAAAGATTCAAAATGAGTTTTGAAATTTTTTGTACAAACTAGACACCCATACCTTTCCAACGGTATATTATTTATAATATTTCATGATCGTTTGGATTGGTTTTGGAATCTCCAAAGAGACCATTAAAACATGACATCTCTGCTGTAATCCGAATATGACCTTTGGTCACTCAATTGACCATAACATTTTCTACAGATATCAAAATCTTATTTTTTAAATTGGAGTAGAAATTAAACATCCATACCTTTCCAACGATATATCATTCAAACGCTTTCGATGTCGTTTGGTCATGTTTCGGTGCGCTCAAATATTGAGTTGTGCGATGTGGCGGGATTCAGCGATTATAGGCCACCGAATTGAAACCAGAATGTCTGGTTGCTTTTCTTCACCTTTGATTTTGTGGGATTGGGCGCCAAATTACCCGTATTTATGGGCCTTTTTTTCAAAACGTCGTAGTTTCACTTTGCCCTAGTATTTATGTTTTCTCTTTTTCCTATCTCGTTTTTGTGAGCTCAAAAATTGAACTAGGTGAGAGAAAGCCATATCCTAGAGAGAGAAGCTCCCAAATACTCACCTTTACTCAACCAAACACCTTCCCATGAGCATCTAGCATCTTCCTAGCACCATCCAAGCATAGATTTTCTTGTTTTCCTTGACTAGGTAATTTCTATATATCCTAGAACCTTTTGTTTTATTCTTATGACAAGTTTGCCTAGGTTTAGCATTTATTTGTTAATCAAATGCATGTCTCCTTACTTAATGTTATTTCTAACATGTTTGAGACTTTGTTTATTGGTTGAGATGTGTTGTTTGTGATAGCTAGCATTTATGACCATTTTGCCCTCTAGCTAAGTCTATATTATTTGCATTTAAACATTATTGATTATGACTTATTGATTACATTTTTTAATTGCATATTTATTGTCCTTGCCATGTTTATTGATAACTTGTATTGATTTGGCTTTGTTTGATGACTAGGTTTTAGACTTGCATGTCTTTGTCTAGTTATGTCTTTATGAGCATTCATATAGACATCATGATACCTAGGATTGTCCAAATTGACATCTTAAATTCCTAGATAAACATTTAGTGTAGCCTAGCATTATTTGCATTTAGAATATTATCATATAGGTTATTGATCTCTTTATTGAGAATTAAGTCTTGTGACTATCGGTGTATAATGCTCAAGCACATTTGGTCTATAATCACTATAAAAGGCATGCAGGTAGTAGTGGTGGGTTAATAACCGAGAATGGTGTGACTAGAGGTCAACCTAGGGTTGTAAACATCATTGCATATAGTGGATTTGAGGACTGTGTGTGGCTAGCAGAATAACTCGTGGATTTTCATTGTTGAAGGTTTCCACGTAAAAAATGAAGTGTTCTTTATTTTCCACACCTTTACTTGATTTTTATTGTATGTTTGAATTAGGTTAACTGTGACTAATATTGACTAATCAAAAAATTGGTAATAATCGATTAACAATCCATTCACCCTTAGGTTGTATCAGACACACGTAATATATATTTTCAATTGGTATCAGAGCGGGTTCCTAGACATATTTAGGAGATCATTGCTCTTGCTTGTGTGTCTTTCTTTTGTGTATTTTGATTGCTACATTCATTTGCCTACATTCACCCAAATAGTATTAGTGAATTTGGGGCTAGTAAAGAGAGAGCGTCGAGCGTCAGGCCATCGTAGCTCACCAGCGATAACTATGCCTCAAGGAAAGGCAATATAGAGGCCTATGTGTGCCAAATACATGATCGTGCTTGGATGGAAATAGAAGATGGCTACACTCTACCTACAATGACCCCTATGGGTGGTGGAGAGGATGTTCTCAAGCCAAAGGCACAATGGAATGCTCAAGAGTTTGAAGCCTCCAAGTTGAACAACAAGGCAATGCATGCCATCCTTACGCCATGGATGAAAATCAATACAAGTTGATCCAAACAACTAAGATTGCAAATGAGGCATTGGAGATCCTAGAGACCGCTGAGGTGGTTAAGGATTCCAAGCTTCAAGTCCTCCAAACACAATTTGAGACAATTATGATGGAGGAGCATGAATGTTTTAATGACTTCTAAGTGAAATTGAAGGATATCATAAACCAAAGCTATCAATTAGGTGACCCATACTCGGATAGGAGGATCAAGCAAAAGATCATGAGGTCTCTTCCTAATTGGTTTGAATCCAATGTGACATCACTTGAAGAAACTCGTGAATACAAGAATATGAAGCCGAGTGAAGTGATTGGAAGGCTTCTAGTCTATGAGTTTAGGAAGGTTCCTACAACTTTACCTCCTAAGAAGAAAAAAAGTATAGCCTTGAAAACCTCTAAGATTGAGAAGGAGAAGGACAACTCAGATGAAGACATGACTCTAATTGTGAAGAGATTCAAACAATTCTTGAAGCCATAAAAGAAAGGCTATAGTTCTAGGGGGAATGACTTCAATAAGAAGACCATGTTCAAAAATGGTGAGCCAAACCAAGAAAAGATTTCAAGAAAAGCCATTCAATGCTTTGAATATGGAGGATTTTGGCATATCTCCACGGAGTGTGGTAACTTGAAGGACAAGTGAAAAGGAAAGGAGATGGCCACCTCATTAAGTGATAGTGAGAGTGTAGAAGACTCTTCAAGTGATGAGGAGTTTGTAATTTACTACATGGCCTTTAGAGCCTCTCATGTAGAAGTTGAAGAAAAAGGCAAAAGTGCCTCAATTTGTGACCTTGAAGAAGGAGTAGATGAAAAGGTAGATGAAGAAGTTGACTTAATTAGTGAGAGACAATATGGTGAGTGCTCATCATATTCTAGTGATAATGATAACTCTGACTTGGAGAGTTGTGTCAACAAGGAAAAATAAGTTATGAGGATTTCATAACATTCTTTCATGACTCTTTGAAGAAGAAAAAGAAGAAGATTGTTGGGTTGAAAGAAGATAACCTTAAACTAAGAGAAAATGTGATTCTCTTAGATGAATAAGTAAAACTGGTCAAAGAAAGTAAGGACAAGTTGAAAAAAAAGCTTGAAGAAGCAAGGATGTGACTTGCTAAATTGACTTTGAGATCGGAGAAGCTTGTTGAGCATTGGAAAGAAGCCAAATGACAAGAGAGGGATTGGCTTTGTTGATGATGAGTCCACCCCTTCCTCCGACAAGAGAACGTTTATGAAGGAACTTGTTCCTAAGTTGTCTCCTCAATCTCAACATCCTAGGAGGAAGATTGAACTTAGAGAGCCATCCAAGAGTGGCCAAGTGAAGATACCAATAAAGAGTGAAGCTTAGCCTCAATATTCAAGAGCTTCACTCCCTAGCCTTCCTCACCCAAGGTTTCACCAACCTAGAAGGCATGCCATGCAACCTCAACCAAGGAGGCAATCCAATCCGTCTCAACAACAAAGAAAGTGTGAACTGGTTCAACACCAAATGCGACATCAAATGCATGACAAGTCTTCAATGACCTCACAAAGATATGGTATGACTTCTCACTTTATATCAACTTGTCATTATTGTGGTGTTGATGGGCATATTAGGCCAAATTGCTTTAGGTACATTAAAAAATGTAAGGTTGAAAGCATGATGGAAAGAAATAGGCTTAGAAGAGCCCATTTGCATGTGCTTAGGAAATCCAGAGTGAATAATCCTAGGAACTCAAGTAACATGCAAACTATGACCACTAGGAATGAAAATGTGTCACATAGGTGGATGAGAAAAGATGAACCCGCTTGTTACTGTGTTAACATGCCTCCCACAGGTTTAACTAGGTCCAATGGACTTGGTAGGTCTATAGGACCTTATGTCTTTCATTGATACGGTTTGGTGTTTGACCCTATAAGGGGAGCTCAAGCAAAGAGAGTAAAATTGCATACTTGTCATATGCAAAACTTTAAAATTTGTTATGCTTCTTCATTAACTGCTTGAGATTCTTGGTTGCACATATGCTTATATGGTATTTTTATTCAATAAGTGTGAACCTTTGCTTTGTTTATAATCCATATCACTTTAATGTTTAAACATGCATTTTTGGACTAGGAGAATTAATTAAGAAATACACTTGAATGACCCACAATTTATCTTCATGACATGTGAATTTGTTTAATGACATGCTTTAAATGATATGCATGAAATGGATTTTGATTGCTTCATTCTTGAATGCAAATGTGTGTGAATGCAATAGACAAGACTAAACTCAATAAGGATGTTTACCCAATTTAGTCTTCTCTCTTCTTAATGGCTTAACAACACTACTATCATATAGATAATTTATCCGGAAAAATCAAATAGGATCTTTGTATATCCATGTCTTGATTTGCCTTTAAGATTTGATATAGTTGCTTGTTTTATAAAATCCTTGAGAACTATATCTTGTTGCTTGACAAAAGGGTTCAAATTGGTTTGAATTCCTTTAAAAACTCTTTTGATGTTTGCTTTGCCAAATATCATTGTTTGGGCTTTGAAGTTATATGTCTTGCATCCAAAGCAACATTTTTTCACACATTTTTCTTAAAATTAATCCCCTTGCCTCTCTCATAATTAATTGAGTTGTATAAAGTTCTTGTATATGACTATGAAAATGTCTTGTGTCCTACTATCTCTCTATGATAAAAGAGCCCTGGTTGGGAAACTCGTTTGCCTATCTCATGATAAAAAGGGGAAATAGTAAATGATATAGGAGTTTTAGAAGCTTTATGCATGTTGGGGATTGGTTTTGGAATCTCCAAAGAGACCATTAAAACAGGGCATCTCTGCTGTAATCTGAATCTGACCTTTGGTCATTCAATTGACCATAACATTTTCTACAACCATCCAAATCTTATTTTGTAAATTGGAGTAGAAAGTAGACTTCCATACCTTTCCAACGATATATCATTCGAAAAGTTTCAACGTCGTTTGGTCACGTTTCGATGCACTTAAATATTGAGCTGTGCATTGTGGCGGGGATTTGGCGATTAGGGGCCACTGAATTGAAACCAGAATGTCTGGTTGCTTTTCTGCGCCCTTGATTTTACTGGCATTGGCCGTCGAATTACTTGTATTTATGGGCCTTTTTTTTCAAAACATCGTAGTTTCACTTTGCCCTAGTATTTATGTTCTCTCTTCTTTCTAGTTTGTTTTTATGAGCTCAAAAACTGAACTAAATGAGAGAAAGTCATATCCTAGAGAGAGAAGCTCCCAAGTACTCATCTTTACTCAACCAAACACCTTTTCATGAGCATCTAGCATCTTCCTAGCATCATCCAAGCATGAGTTTTCTTGTTTTCCTTGACTAGGTAATTTCTACATGTCCTAGAACCCTTGTTTCATTCTTATGACAAGTTCACCTAAGTTTAGCATTTATTTGTTAATTAAATGCATGTCTCCTTGTTTAATGTTATTTCTAACATGTTTGAGACTTTGTTAATTGGTTGAGGTGTGTTGTTTGTGATAGCTAGTATTTAGGACCATTTTACCCTCTAGCTAAGTCTATATGCTTTGCATTTAGACATTGTTGATTAGGATTCCTTGATTGCATTTGTTATTTGCATATTTATTGTCCTTGCCATGTTTATTGACAACTTGTGTTGATTTGGCTTTGTTTGATTATTAGGTCTTAGACTTGCATGTCTTCATTTAGTTAAGTTAGGTCTATATGAGCATTCAAATAGTCATCATGATATCTAGGATTGTCCACATTGACATCTTAAATTCCTAAATAAGCATTTAGTGTAGCCTAACATTATTTGCATTTAGAATATTATCATATTCACATAGGTTATTGATCTCTTCATTGAGAATTAAGTCTTGTGACTACCGGTGTGTAGTGCTCAAGTACCTTTGGTCTAGAATCACTTTTAATGGGCATGAGGGTAGTAATGGTAGGTTAGTAACCGAGAATGATGTGACTAGAGGTCAACCTAGGGTTATAAACATCATTGCATATAGTGGATTTGAGGACCGTGTGTGGCTAGCAGAATAACTCGTAGTTTTTCCTTGTTGAAGGTTTCTATGTAAAAATTCAAGTGTTCTTTAATTTTCGCACATTTACTTGATTTTTATTATATGGTTCGGTTAATCGTGACTAATATTTACTAATAAAAAAATTGGTAATAATTGATTAAGAACCTATTCACCCCCTCTAGGTTGTATTAAACACACGTAATATATATTTTCATTAACTTCACATTATGGCAGAGGAAGATGTAGAGTGTCCTGATTCAGCAAGATCTGCAGCATGCTATTCTCATAGTAGAGAAGAAGCCGATGGAATCTACAGATGCTCAGTGGAAGTGAATGGACGTAAAGACGAATACATCTTGCCGACGATGTGAAGCTTAATATCGACAATGATATGAACGCTAAAGAGGCATGGAATAAGCTCGAGAAAGTTTATAGGGGTAAAACTTTATGCAACAAACTGTTCTTGAAAGATGAACTTCTTAATCTTCAGATGGAAGAAGGTGGAAATCTGAAGGATCATTTGAGCAGATTTAAGAATTGTGTTACCAATTTATTAAAGGTGGATATGAAGTATGAAGATGATAACAAATGGCTTTTACTATTAATATCTCTACCCCCTTCGTTCAAGCACTTTCAGAACAACAATCATGTTTGGTAAGGTAAGTCTAAAGCTGGATTAGGTTATGAAAGCTATCCAATATTATGTCAAGATGGATGAAAATACTGAAAGCACATGGTTTATATGCCAAAGGAAAAAAGAGAGGTTGGTCACATAGCAAGCACAATAAATCTAGCAACAGGGGTAGATCAAAATCCAAGGGAAAAGAAAAAGAAAAAGAGAACAAATGTTGCTTTATATGTGGTGCTACTGGCCACTAGAAAAAGAATTGCAAAATATGACAATAAAGGAAAGCAAAGGTGATGGTAAGGAATTCAAGTACAGCTAGTGTTGTTACTTCAGATAAAAGTGACGGAGAACTCCTTGCAGTAACATCGAGCTCCAATGCTATCCAACATTTGATTTTGGATACCGGTTGTTCGTTCCATATGTGTGCTAACAAAGAATGGTTCGACACATATGCGGAAAGAAGCTGCGAAGAAGTTTTGATGGTAGATGATTCACTGTGCAAGATTCAAGGTATTGGATCAGTGAAAATTAGAATGCATGACGAAATTGTTAGGGTACTAGATAAAGTCAGACATATTCCTAAGCTATAGAAGAATTTGATATCTTTGGGCACTTTAAACAAAGTCGGTTACAAGTATTGTTATCAAGGAGGGATACTCAAGGTTATCAAAGGATTTTTGGTCATGATGAGAGGTGATACTCAGCCTAACAATTTATATAAGCTTTGGGGAATTACAATAGTAGGTGGAGCAGCAATATTTGTAGAGAAGGATGAGAGTGAGCTTTGGCATTGTAGGTTAGGGCATATGAGTCAAAGAGGGATGCAAGAACTACACAAGAAAAATTAGCTGAAAGGTGTTAGTTTCTGTAAGTATTGTACTCTCGGGAAGCAAACAAAAACATCATCAAGATTGCAGACAGTGAGAAAAGAAGCAAAGAACTGTTGTACTATATTTATACAGACGTATGGGGTCCTACACCAACTAGGTCTAAGGGAGGATCATAGTATTTTTTTATTTTTTTAGATGATTTTTCTAGAAAAGTATGGGTTTACTTCATGTGGGAGAAATCCGAAACTTTCACAAAGTTTAAAGAGTGGAAAGCTGAAGTAGAAAACTAAACAGGTAGAAAAGATATCTGAAAAGCAGCAATAGAGGTGAATATAGAGACAAGAAGTTCTTATAATTCTCCAGGGAAGAAGGCATCACAAGACATTTTATAGTGAAGAAGACTCCTCAACAAAACGAGGCATCAGAGAAAATGAATAGAACTCTCATGGAAGGAGAGAGAAGCATGCGGTTTCATACAGGATTGCCCGACATATTTTCGGCAGAAGTGGTTAATCATGCTTGCTATTTGGTTAACCGATCACCCTCAAAAGGTTCTTGATTATAATTGTGCAGAAAAGGTATGGTCTAGAAAACCTGTTGATTATTCCAATTTAAGAGCTTTTGGTTGCAGTGCATATGCTCATATTTCGAGTGATAAGAGAACCAAACTCAAGCAAAGTCACTCAAGTACATTTATATTGGTTTTGAAAAAGGAGTGGAGGGCTACAAGTTGTGGGATTTTGTTAACAAGAAAAAGGTTTTAAGTAGATATGTCGTGTTCGACGAGAAGACTATGCCCTTAAATAAAATCAAGACAAGTGAGGAGAATAAAACTGATGTTGTAGAAGAAGTAATCGAGTTTCCTCTAATCAAATGGATCATGGAAGAATATCCAGCTTAGGTGGAGCACAAGCAAGTGCATCATGATAAAGGGATTAATGAGGAAAGAGTAGAGTAACAACAACAGTCACAAGTACAGGCTCAAGTGGAGCTGTCACCGTTGTAGGAACAAAACTCTCTAGTTCCTCAACAACTTAAGCAACAGTTTCAGAGAAGCATAGCACTGGATAAACCCAAGCGAGAACTCAAGAAACCGGAAAGGTATGGGTTTGATCAAGACGAAGTTAATTATGCTCTAAATGCTAGTCAAGGAGATCCAACCACATATCAAGAAGCTATAGCAAGTGATGATCAAGAAAGTTGGATGGTTGTTATGTCAGAATAGATGTAATCTCTTGATAAGAACTCCATTTAGGAGATAGTTTCTAAACCAAAAGATTGAAAGATAGTTGGCTGTAAATGGGTGTTTAGAAAGGACACATGAAGGTGATATCGTGAGATACAAGGCTCAGTTAGTGGCAAAAGGGTATTCACAAAAGGAATGAGTTGATTATGATGACATATTCTCTCCAATGGTTAAGCATACTTCAATCAGATTGCTATTATCAATAGCAGCTATGCAGGATGTAGAGATAGAACAAATGGAAGTTAATACCGCGTTTCTCCATGGTGATATAAAAGAAGTCATTTACATGACTCAACTAGAAGGATTTGTCGAAACAGGGAAGGAAAATCTGGTTTGTAGGTTAAAAAAGTCTCTTTATGGGCTAAAGCAATCTCTAAGGAAGTGGTACAAGCGTTTCTACTCATACATTCTGAAAATCAATTTTAGAAGATGGTTAAATGATTGTTGTGTTTACTATCATGTGTTCAAAGATGGTATAATTATACCATTGCTACTTTATGTAGATTACATGTTGATTGCATGTCAAGATATGTCTAGAATTTAGAAATTAAAGATGCAACAGAGTAAGGAATTCGATATGAAGGATCTAGGGGCTACACAAAAGATCCTTGGAATGCAAATTAGAAGGGATAGAGCAGCGAGAAAAATCTGGTTGTCTCAAGCAAAATATATTCAAAATGTTTTGGAGCGATTCAACATGAATGGAGCAAAGCCCGTGACTACTCCATTGGTAGCTCACTATCGGTTGAGTGCGCTGCAATGTCTAAATACATGAAAAGAGTTGGAAGAGATGAGCAAAGTGCATAAGACCTGATCTAGCACAAGTATTAAGTGTTGTTTTGAGATATATGGCGAATCCAGGAAATGAGTATTGGTCTGCAGTTAAGGAGCATTGGTATGCAATTAAACAAATTCTGTGGTACTTGAAAGGTACAAAGAGTCCAAGAATCTTGTTTGAAAAATAAGGGAAAGAAGCATGTGTACTTGGTTATATAAATGTTGACTATAGGAAAAGAGTTGGAAGAGATGAGCAAAGTGCCTTATGCAAGCGTGGTATGATGTCTAATGTATGCGATGGTTTGCATAAGACTTGACCTAGCACAAGCATTAAGTATTGTTTCGAGGTATATGGCGAATCTAGGAAAGGAGCATTGGTCTACAGTTAAAGAGCATTGGTATGCAGTTAAATGGATTCTGCGGTACTTGAAAGGTACAAAGAGTCTAAGAATCTTGTATGAAAATCAAGGGAAAAAAGCATGTGTGCTGGATTATGTAGATGCTGACTATGCAGAGGACTTGGATACAATAAGATCTACTACAAGTTATGTTTTCACTAGTGGTTGTGGGTCGATTAGTTGGAAGACTACTCTAAAATCAATTAAAACATTATCCACTACTGAAGCTGAGTATATTGCACTTGGGAAAGATGGAAATGAGGCAGTTTGGCTTAATGGTTTAGTAAGAGAGTTCAGAATTACTCAAGGTTCCATGGTGATTAGATGTGACATCCAACGTGCTATTTACTTAGCAAAGAATCAAGTGTTTCATGGAAGATCAAAACATATTGAGGCTTGTTATCATCGAATTAAGGATTGGGTAGAATCGAAGAAAGTTACACTAGAGAAGGTTCATATAGAGAAGAACGCATCAAATTACTTGACTAAACCAGTAACAGCTGAGAAGTTCAAGTTTTGCTTGAACTCATTCAATCTTATTACATGATGAGGATTAGGTGAAGCACCTCCTCACTTAAGATGCATTACGGCAAGAAGAAGTTTGCCAAGGTGAAGGTTCTTAAAGTTTTCCAAAGTTGTTTCAAGAAGGTTCGAAGACATTCTGGGATACGACAGCTATTTCTTGGTTTTGACTCACCAAGGTGGAGATTGTTGTGTTTTTTGGCTCATCAAAACCCAAGTCAAGACTTAAGAAGGAATCCTATTTTGATTAGGAGAAAATAAAATGTGCACATAATTTCCTATTGGGATTAGGAATTATATTTTCTCAAGAATCCTAAATCAACTAGGATTAGGAAATAAGTTAGCTTTTCTTATTCTAAGAGGATTTATGAGTCTTATTTTAGCAAGGAATGTAACCCAAGTCCTATACTTATAAATAGGGTTATTGGGAGCTTATTTTTAACAACAACAACAACAAAAAACTGTAAGCATATAAGAAGTAGAGAGCAAGAGTGATAGAGAGGTTCTAGCAAGGTTTTGGGGAATTAGTTAAGGGGTTTCAATAAGTTTCTTGTAATCAAACATTTTTCTTCATAGTGCTAGTGATCTAATCAAACATTATTCTTCATAGTGCTAGTGATTTCTCAAGAAAGATCACACTAGGACGTAGGCAAAGTTAGCCGAACCTCAGTAAATTCTTGTGTTATGTGTGTGACATGTTTTCTTTATTGTTCATACTTTATTCCGCATATTCGCATATCATTATCCTATAAGTTTTTCACCGTAGTCTATTGAGAAAACACGATCAATAAGAGAGTTTAAAATCAACACCAATTTCAGAGCCAACCTATGAAAAATAATACATTTATCAATACTAGACAAACATTATTAACATTTGTAGAACTAAGCATCAGTGTCCACAAGAACGTTTTAACCACTCATGTTTCCCATCAACATTACATTAATTTAATTTTGATGTTGGTTAAAAGCATAAAAACTATTGTATGTGCCTAATTTTTAATTTTTATTTTTTTATATAATTTTAGAAGATTAATTTTAATAATTTCCTATAAAAAAAAATGTATGGTGACTATTAACATTTAATACATTTTCCTTTTTGTTTTTGAAAAGATATGAGTATCAACATTAATAAATAATGCAATGGGGTTGTTATCAATAAAAAATTGGATAGCATCCAAACTGAAAATCCC
The DNA here is from genome assembly GCA_035582765.1 of Acer negundo. Taxonomy (NCBI): domain Eukaryota; kingdom Viridiplantae; phylum Streptophyta; class Magnoliopsida; order Sapindales; family Sapindaceae; genus Acer; species Acer negundo. Next base: position 12,117,697 of record CM069243.1, read on the forward strand.
TTGTATTGCTGACTGCTTGATGGCTTGCTCACAATTCACAAACAAACAAAGTAGGTAGGTATCACTTTCACCTTCTGTGAATTGTGATGTCCTAATCACTAAATTAATTACATATCTATGAGATTGAGATGGAACAAATATATATATTAAACGTTGCGTATTTACCATGCTGTGTATCTACGTGTGTCTATCCAGTCATATATTTTTATTTTAACCTAATATTATAAAGATGGTTGAAAAAAAAAAAAAATCTAAGAAACAAATTTACAATATAAACTTATTCTTTAATGAGTGTACCAATTATATTGATGGCTGTTTGTTAGTGGAAACTACAAGACACACTAAGTGAAAAAAGAAACCCGTGCTGTCATATTTTCATGTAAAAAGGCTATGAAAGAGACAGCCATATATCTCTTCATTTGCGTCTAACAATTTGCCCTTTGAATTGATCCCATTTTAACCCTAATATCACCAAAATTAGGGCATGAAAGGCCAAACAAATCAAATGATAGGTAGGTCAAAAAAATTATAGTCTAGTTGAACACACGGTTATGTTGATTGGAACATTATGATAACTATAAACGAGTCTAATAATAAAACATATTTTAAATATGATATAAGTGAAGCACGTATAGTATCTCAGCTATGTAATTATGTATATAAATAAAAGAAAATTATTATTTACTGTTTACTAACCCTCAAATTCAATACATTAATGGTGGACAGATGTGGTTGCAATTGAGCTATATGTGATCACCAATATAATTTATCTTCTGATAAATTTATAAAACCTAGTTGAATAAGATTTCTAACTCAAATATAGTTTAAGAAATCTACATGAAACAATCGGGATGGCATAAGATTTTTTTGATCGACAACATGTAGAATACAATGAATATATTCAAGTCAAAAAGGAAGAAATAAATTAAATATATATAAAATTTTCAAACAAAATATAGTGAAACAAGTATAGCCACAATTAGTGGATCAACAACACGTTTGTAGATGTATTCCTTTACGTGTACCATGATATAAATGACATGATTACTTATAAAGTTTGTTCAATTCTAATCATTTTAATATTCATGATAGTGCCTAATCTATGATATATAATATCTTCCGATAGTGCCTAACCCAATATAAAAATATATATATATTTCTTTTTGTCTTATCTTTTTTTTTTTTTTTTAAATAGTAAAAGAAGAAAAATGTCCAAGCTTAATTATTTGTAATCAAGTTATTATGGTCGACTAATTTTAGGGTTTTAATTGGTTTAACACATGATATAGATTTTGGAGGCTTTCACTGCCGATTGGGGAAACAAGAGGCCACTCATTTGCCAATCCATTTGGACCCACGAGTACTGTGAGGCTGGAAGAGGCTTGAACCAATGCTGGTGGTTGCAGGTGAATGTGAATTGTTAAAAGATAGGGTTCATGATTATGCCAACAAGTTAAAAGAAATGGGAAAGAAAATAGATTATGTGGAGTTTGAGAGACAAGAACATGGTTTTTTCACAAATGATCCTTACTCCAAAACTTCCACCCACTTTCTGCACCTACTCAACAAGTTCATATTTGAGAGTAACTCTATTTATTTGACAACTTCGTTATTAGTAGAATATATATTTTGTGAAATTTGTTATGGGTTTTAGTCGGTCTTTCTACGTATTGTCAATTCGTCTTGATATAAAATATATCATGATGAAGAATGTGAATCATAAATTATGAAGAAGTTTTGATAAGTACATACACTTTGAGTCAAAATATGTAAATCTAATGGTTCACATTCTTCGTCCTGATATATTTTATATCAGAACGAACTGACAATAGAAAAATTATATATATATATATATATGAAGCAATAAACATCAAAACCAAAGAAACCAATCTGGATAGAAATTAAAAGATAATAATCATAATCATAATCATAATACAATAGACACAAGAAACAAAGGATATATATAAGTGGCTCAACCAATATGTTAGAGCATCTCCAATGCTATTATGTATTTAGAGAAAATGTAGTGCCACATAGGATAGATATTAAAAAAGTTAGAAAAACTCTCTCCAATGATATTATCTAAGTTAAATATGAAGATGATGTGGCAAAAAAAAAAAAAAAAAAAAAAAAAAAAAGAGTTAGAGAAAATGGAGTTGGATTTCTAATTATAGAAACTCTCCTAGAAATGCTGACTATGATTTCTAACTCTTTCCACCAATAAGATTAAAGCTCATTTAATTGTAAAATAAAAAGAAGAGATAATGGAATACTTGTTTTATTATGATTAGTTATAAAATAGATGTATATTTGACTTTAAATAATTGTATTGGAGATGTGAATATACATTTCTCTAATTTTCTTTTACAAAAGTGAGCCCATAATGAATAGAAATGCTGATGTAGTACTATTTAGAAACTTAAAAATACATATTTACACGGGAGATGCTCTTATCTTCAGGGACCGAGAAAATCTTCTATAGGTTCATCTCCCGTCATAAGATCCAAGACGAACCAATAAAAAAGTGTATCAAGCCCATAAATTCAAACAAAAGCATTTCAATTTGTAATCCAATTATATTCTGCCACATGACCATTTAAAAATTATAAAACAAAAGAAGTTAAAAAAAAAAAAAAAAAAAAAGAATGAAAATCGAATCGGTGGCCAACATGGCCACCTGAAAAAGCCTTGCCACGGATTTCGTCGATGGAAAAGAACCGATCCTCCATCACGATTAACTACATGTGGTAAACGAGTATCAATCTAAGGGTGTAAATAATCTATCAACCGGTGGATTTTGCGACATGAATAACCAAATGAATTGATTCGTAGTTTTTACCTGTCTGGATTTAATTTCCATGCAAAAATTGTGTGTTGATTTTCAATCCCTATTTTTTTGAGTTATTGCGATTGTTATTTTACTCGCGAATAGTATTATAACTTATTCATCCCTCTAGATTTTTCATGGTATATATATAATTGATAAATAACTATCACTGTACTTAGCCAAGTCACCATAAAAAGAAAAGAAAAGAAAAGAAAAAAGAAAGAGAGAAAAAGAGACAGAGATTAAACAAACCAGATCGATGTACTCCTAAGCAAGGAAACATCAGCTCAAAGAGAATCGAGATGTTCTATCTCCCCTTCTCCGTTTCTCAATAGATCGAGAAAAGAGGGAGAGGATATGACATAATTCCAATCAAAAGTAGTGAAACAAATGTAACCGCATTTCTTGGAGTAACATGTAACATCACGTTTCTTCTATTCTTTATTTTATTTTATTTTTTATATTTATTATTATTATTATTATTATTTTATATCTAAAATTAGATTGACCTAAGAAAAAAGTATCATAAGAAAAAAGTATCACAAAAGATTATATATTGAAAAACCCACTTCCCCATTTCTCAATAGATCGAGAAAAGAGGGAGAGGATCTGACATAATTGATAATTCCAATCAAAAGTAGTGAAACAAATATAACCACATTTCATAGAGTAGCAAGTAACATCACGTTTCTTCTATTACATATATATATATATATATATATATATTGTCTAAAATTGGACTCACTTAAGGGAAAAAAGTATACCGAAAACCTCTAGGCAGTGTATATGTGTGTATATATATATAAAAGCAAAGAAAAACAAAAAGTTAAGCAAAAAACGTCAAAGGTATGTAGACCCAACAACAAAAAGAGAAAGGCATGCATGCCATAATAAAAAGCGAAAAAGAAACATTTAACACAAATGAAAAAACTCTTTGTCCATGGAATCATTGCCAACCAAAAAAGAACAAAAAGCCGGAGTAGAAGACCACCACAAAGAGACCTTCAAACCCAAAGCATGCTGAGAGATAAGAGTATATGTCATCTGATTACCTTCACTAAGAATATGAGAAACTTGGAAATCCATATGAGTAATCTAAGAAAGACATCTTTGCCAAGCCTGCCAAACGCACCAAGGAACCTGATCGGAGCAAATAGAAAGCAGTTAAACCACATATGAAGAATCATTCTCAAGCCAAATGTAACGACAATCATTAATCCTAGCTTAGTTGATAGCCATCGTCACTGCTAACAATTCAGCCTTAAAAGCAAAAATCTAACCAAGTGAAGCAGTAAATCAACCTTTTACAAACGAGTGACAATTGCGAAACATACCTCCACAAACCCTAACACCATGAGAACCTAAAGTAGGCCCATATGTATTAAGTTTGACCCAACCAGGAGAAAGAGGCAACCAAACAACACTTTTGATGACATGCACATGAAGGGGGCGACCCTAGAGACCAAAATCATAAGGATTAAAAGATCATCTACAATATTATGTATACACCTAAGGCTTAAACGATCTGTATCCTTAACCGTGACAAGAGACAAAGCAAGCCGGTAATCAACAGGCTTATCATCAAAAATCTTCCGATTGCGAGTAAACCACACACTTCACACCACATCATGAATATTAGCTTTCCATAAGATCTGAATCTTGTCACTAAAAGAAACTGTCATTCCTTTAAAAAATAAAAAACCCTTTCCAAGAGTTAGCAGAAACCCGATGTTGGAAAACAGAAAAAAATTGCCTCTCAAAGAGAACCAGCTAGGGGGCAAAGGAGAAAAAGATGTTCACCTGTCTCACTACTGCTACGACAAATGATGCAACGGGAAGCAAGGTGAAAACCTGCCTTACATAAACACTCCTCCGTGGGAAGTCTATTAAGCAACATACGCTAGGACAAAACTAATCGAGAAGGAGGAATAAAACTTGACCAAATGTCCCTTCACTAGGAGACCTGAGGAATCTTCTGGATCATCTCTTAGTAAGCAGCCTTAACAGAAACCAAGACATCTCTAGAAAAAGACCAAACAAGAGAGTCATCGACTGGAGCAATTACAATCCATTCAATCCAAAGACAAATATTCAGAAACAAACCTTAAAGTCCACATGAAGAACCCAACTACCCTCCAAAATAAAATTAGTGACTTTAGCTTGATGGGAAGCAGCCAAATATTCTGGAATACCCAAGGTCTCTAAAATTGACACCCCCAACCAATTGTTACAAGTAATATGATTACTTGTAAAGTTGTATTATTCCAATCATTATTCTTTTTAAGATAATGCCTAATAATCCATTATACACGTAAGATACACCTTTTCCAATATTATCTTTCTCCATTTCTTACTTGGATAAAAAATAATACAAATTGTTCAAGCCTTTTACATTACATTAAAATTTAGAAATTTTGTAGCAAACTAATTAATATATAATTTGATATTGTAAAGTATTGAATTTAAAAATAAAATATCATAAAAAAATATAGGACCACGAGCACTAAAAATGAAAAGATGGTTAAAAAAATAATGTGTGAAAATATAGGGACCAAAATGATAATTCTCCAAGTACTTTTATTTATTTTAAATTTGAAGCAGTTAGAAATAGTCTGCCATTTAGAAATATCCACCGCCCAGAACATGGATTTAATATCTACAACGATCACCCAACTAGCCTCTTTAAAATTATGAGAATTTCCCATCCCAGCTGAGACCACATTGGAAGCATCCCCTTCGGCAGAAGGCACCTTAAATCCTTAATACCTAAGTTTCTAGCCAATTGAACCACCTGAGAGCCAATACAACAATTCACCAACACCAGCATCAAAATTCCCCACCAAGGTTTTAGCCACAGCAGCCACAACAAAGCCTTTAATTGTCATCCCTAATGACAATACCAAACCCAATATGATTTCTACCCTCTTCATAACTTTTTGGGTATCTTGGTATTCCATCAACAGACCTGAAACCCACCCAAGCACACTATTTGCATTTCTCTCTAACCCCCCATGCACCACCACATTACGGTTAGACCAAATACTCCATAAAACCGTTAAAAAAAAAAAAAAAAAGTAAAAATCTTCTCTACTAACTGCAGAAAAAATCCTATTAACACATCATAGTAACATAGGCCTTTATGCATACATAATAACTCCCAGAACACAGTTCTTTTCCATACTTCTCTTGACTTAAAACACGAAATTGATAACAAAAAATAGAGCAGAAAAAACAAACTTGAATATAAAGAAATGGCGTGATTTTACTCACATTTTCATGATGAGAACGTTTACTTGGAGGAATCCGTTCTTGAAGAGGGCTTCTTGATTACATCTTGTTAAACGAATTCACTGATCCTGCATCCATAACTTGAGACAGAGCAAGTAAACACAAAGAGAGAGATAAAACAAATGCAAAAAAATAATAATAATAATAATAAATAAATAAATAAATAAAAACCAAACCAGGCTTGCAAAACAAAAAAATCAGATGTAAAGCAAATCAACAAAATTATATAATCAGAGAAAGAGAATTGATGTTGGTCTGGCATTTTTTTTTTGTTTTTTTTGTTTTTTTGTTTAAAGTTGATGTTGTTCTTATTGATCGAAGATAATTGAATTGATTCTAGAAGAAAAAGTACCGGATATTTATTATATGAGAGCTTCTTTTAACAATCCAATTTTTTCTTTTTACACTTCTTTTCTAAAAACACTTCATTCTCAAAATTTAAATTTTAAAAAATTCTAAAAACACTTCATTTTGTTACAAGATTGTTATTTTTATCTTATTTGAATTAAACTATAAAAAAAAGAAATTATCTCTCCTAAATCATTAGATTAATTATTACATATTAAATACTTTTTCCTAAATTTTTAATTACCATATTAAACTCTCTCTCTACCAATAAATATCTCAAATTTTATATCTTCATTCTTTCTCAGGTAAGATTGATGGTTAAAAATAAAAAATAAAAAATAAAAAAATAAAAAATGAAAAAATAAAAATAAAAACTTACTTATAAGCTTGATTTTTAGGAACCATATGTATGTATATAATAAAAAAAAAACAATAAAAAACAAAAAGCAACTACCTTGTTTTTTTTTTTTTTTTAATAAAAAAAATGGAAATATCAAAATGTTTTTTATTACTCTTGAGTTTAATAGAATCTAGTTGAAACAATTTAAGTTTTCATATATCTTTTTTTTTTTTTTTTTGAAAACTGATTTTTTTAATATATATTACTGTTAGTAAAAAACTAAAATATTCAAAAGTTTTTTTTTTTTTTTTTTTTTTTTTTTTTAACTATTAATCAGATATTGATTGAGAAAATATGAAAATATGATATTATTACTATTTTTTAAATGGAGAGAGACTAATCAGGAGAAAGTGTTTAATATGGTAATAACATATTTATGGAAGAGAGTTTAATACGTAATATTTAATCTAATAATTTAGGAGAGAGAATTTTTTTTTTTTTTTATATATATAATTTAATTAGTTTGTAGTGTCTTAAAATTTTTTTTTTGTCATGTTTAGTAATTTTAATTTAAGTTAAAATTGTTATTAATAAAAAATTCAATTTGGAGTGTAAATAGATAATTTACGGATTGAAAGGAGAATCTCTCTTATTATATATAGTTGTTGGAAAGAGTAAATTACAATAACACACCTCGACATTTGCCTGTATCACAGCCATATCTAATGTTTGCCTTAATTACAAAAAGATACCGTTAACCATAGTTAGAATTAAAGATGGACTTAACAATGTGAGGGCAAAAAGGACTTTTTACAGCAAATAAAGCAAAAAACAATATTCAATTATAAAAAATAAAAATAAATAAAAAAAACGTTATCAACAATATAATTTTTTTTTTCAAATAATGAATATAAACCATCATTTCAAATATATATTTATATACATATATATCAGACTCTCTATTGTCAGTTCGAACTGATATAAAATATAATAGTTTATTGCATGTGGATCATTAGATTTAAAAGATGCTTTGACAATTGCATATAGTCAAGTCAAAGCAATTAAATTCAATTACCCACATGCTAGGAACTGATATATTTGTCCGAACTAACAAAAGAAATATATATATATATATATATATATATAAGTATATAACACATAATTGAAACAAAAATAAAAAACAAACTGAAATCGAAGATTTGGTGGATCCCATTTTTGTTTTTGTTTTTGTTTTTTTTTTTTTTTTAACTTTCCTTTTTTAATTTTCTACTTGTTGATCTCTATTTTAAATTTTTATTGCTACTTTAATATATATATATATATATATTAGTATTGTTTTTTTTTTTCTTTTCATTTATTCAAATAATTAAGAAGTTAATCGAACATTTTCATCTTATGGCATGTTTACTAATCAGCAATCTCATCCAAGGAAAGGGAATTAAGTTCCTAATTTTGAATTCCATTGTTTACTAGTGTTTTGAGGAATTAAATTTTATAGATCCCACATATAAATTAAGAATTAAGTGTCTGAAAGAAAGGGCAGGCACTTAATTCCCCTCACTCAGGGCCGGCTCTGAGATTTTGGGAGCCCGAGGCGAACTATAGAAAATAAATTTATTGGCACCTGATATTTCAAGTTAAGATTTTATATTTTAATTATGAATTTTCGTAGTAAGATTTAAAAGAGTTTTGAAGAATCCTAATTTGATTTTTGATTTTATTTTTGATTTTATTTCTGCTTCTTGTTGTGATAAGTGATATGAGTAGTGTTGTACTGTTGTTTTACCGTTTTAGATATATAAAGGACAATCAGTGTTAAAATTAGGATTCAACCCACGTTTGACTTGGTGAAAGAACTTGAGAATGATAATTGATTTTTATAATTTGTAGGCCTTTCATAAAAAAAAATATGTTCAGTAGGCCTATTTTAAATTTATTTATTAGTTTGTTAGTTTTAAAAAATTTATATGTTTAATGGATCTATTTTAAACTCATTTATGAGTTTGTTAGTTTAAAATCATACATGTATTATATCTGAAATTATTATTATTATTATTGTTTTTTTACAATCTGGGGGCCCTAGGTGGTTGCCTCACTTGGCTCCCCCTAGAGCCGGGCCTACCCTCACTCACCTTAGGAATTAAAGAGGAATCAAGTTCCCTTTTCTAATTACAAGAGGAATTCATGTATTTTTACCAAAATGCCCCCATATAAAATTAATAAATAAAAAAATGTGTATATATTTTTTCATTAATATCTCATATGAAATTATGTTGTAATGACAAAGAGTCCAAGCTAGAGTCGCGGATGGAATATGCTGCAGCTATTTCTTGTCGATGAGGGTCGTTCTTGCCGAGCATGAGTATGAACGTGCATCAGCTATTTCTTCCCTCTATGTTTAAAGGGTGACAGTTGGGCTGCAAGCTTTCTTGCTTTGTTTTGAACTTTTTTTATGCGGATAGGACATACTTATAAACTTGGTTTGATTTATTGGTTTATTATATATGATTTTTCATATATATATATATATATATATGTTTATACAGATTTTCTATTATCGGTTCATCTTAACAATTACTACAAGAAAAATGATTTATTGGGACGAAACTATATTGTGACGCCTTTTTTTTTTCATCCCAATAGGAGGTCTATTGGGACAAAATAAATTTCGTCCCAATAGACTGCCTATTGAGACGAATTTTTTATTTCGTCCCAATAGACCTCCTATTGGGAAATAGATTTTCTTTCTAATTAAAATTATAATAATTAATTAATTTTATTGACCTTTAGGGACGAAATGCATAATTTGTCCCAATAGACTTCTTATTGGGACGAATTTATTTCGTCCCAATAGGTTTTCTTTTTATTTAAAATTATAATAATTAATTAATTTTGTTAACTTTTAGGGACGAATTGTTTTCGTTCCAATAGACCTCCTATTGGGACGAAATACAAAATTCGTCCCAATAGACTGTCTATTTGGACGAATTTATTTCATCCCAATAGGTTTTCTTTTTATTTAAAATTATAATAATTAATTAATTATGTTGAAAATTCTTGATATTTTTTTTTCAGGTTTTTTCCTTAAAAATAGATTAATGATTAAATTACCATATAAATTAGAAAATGATGCAATATGGATCATTTTGTTCATCCAAAGTGGTTCTCTATCGAGATGAATTTTGTTTCTTTCCAATAAGTTCTTTATAAGGATCAATAAATATTAGTCTTAAGAGGTTTCTATTATTTTTTAAAAAAAAAAACAACTGGAACCGAACAGAATCGAGAATCAAAACCGCTGGTTAAATCGTTGAAATTCCAGCTGGTTCCGTCTAAATTGAAAATCGAAACCGCTAGTTCCGAATTGAGAACCGGAACCGGGGTCATGTCTAATTCTGTACGACTAACAATTGACTCTTTGATCTGACAATATATTATTTAAAAAAAATAGTTTAATTAAATGTTATAATAATTTTTTTTTAATATCAATTTGTTTATCATATAAAAATAAAATTTAAATTAGTGGAATCGATCTACAAATAAAATTTTGATTGAAAAATAATTAATAAAAATTTATTAATAAGTAGAGGTTATATATAAAATTATGTTTTTCTTATTGCATGTATTGGAGCAGCACAGTGGATAAACGGGTATGGATGGGAGTGTGTGCAGTGTTTTATACTACTTGAGGACACCCAATTAAATGTTATTTATGTGTGCCCAAGTGGGGTGGTGTGTGTGCGCGTTTGCGGGTGGCCTGGTCAAGCAACAATTTTTATTTTCTTCTTTTTTATTTATTTATTTATTTATCATTTCGTCCCTATAGGTTGTCAAATGGGACGGAAAAAAAAAAACATCTCAATAGCCCTTTTTTTGTAGTGAATAAATATATCAGGATGAAGAATGTGGACCACTAGATTTACATACTTTGGCTCAAAGTGTATGCATTTGTCAAAACTTCTCCATAATCTGTGGTTCACATTCTTCGTCCTGAATCCTGATATATTTATTGTCATGACAAACTGACAATAGAAAGACTGTATATATATTGTATATAAGGGTTTTTTTTGTAATCAACTTTGTACAAATTTGATTCTATTCTTAATTCTTCAAAATTAGGAAACATTGAAATGAAATTTAGTAACTTGATTCTGATTACCCTCTATTCCCATTCTGGTGGAATTTGATTCCGATTCCTTTCATTCCCGATTAGTAAACACACCTTCAAAATTAAACCCACTGTTAAAATTAACAGCTGATCAAGGTACCTTCTATAATTAAGGTAAAAGTTTGATCCGACAATAATATAATTGAAGTCAAACGTGGGGGCATTTTATTGCAATTTACCCCATTAGAAATTGACTCTTTCATGGAAATACCCACATACAAGACTGCCATTTTTCGTTACCATCAAAGGGTATTTTGGTAATTGGATTATATTTTTCTTGCCGGCACAATTCATAAAATCTGTGGGGTTTTATTACTTTTGCTTTTTTTTCAAAATTCATACAATCTCATGAAATTTATCATTTTATAGTTCAGAAAATAATAATAATAATAATTTATATTTTTCTCAATTTTTCTACATACATATTCTGCAACCATTGGTGATTGTTACTTTTTAATTCATCATAAGTAAATTCTGGGGTGTATTCTCTTCACACAATTATACTTACCATTTCATTATTTTTATTAATTAAAATCAATAAGTTTGTTCAACTTTGTAATTAACAATATCACTCGCACAAATAATTTTATTCTTTAATAAGAAAAAAAAAAAAAAAAAAAAGGTTTACATTTCTCTCTTTCCCTTTAACTCCGTGCTCTCTCAACCAAATATTAATTTTCTCTTATTTATCATGTTATTGAAAATTGTTCAAATGAAATCAATCTTATGATGATGAATCGATAATTATTATTGGTAGGTCAGGACTTATTTTTTATATATTGAGAGTATGAAAAATTTTCACATCAACCAATTAACTATAATTAATTAACGAGAAGAGATTGATCCGATGATACCCATCATGCTTACAACACGTGGTTATAGATTGAGTCATCCCCTCTTTAAAAAAAAAAATCCCGAATTTATATAAAATAAATAAATAAATAAATAAAAATTAAAAAATTAAAAAAAATATTTAAAAATTTTAAAAAATAAATTTAAAAAAAAAAAAAAAAAACTTATAACCACAGAGATGTTTGGGCAGCTAAAACTGAAAATAATTGCTTCGTAGTGGATTTGAATCATGCTAATATTTAGAACATATAACCGGGAGCCTAGAATTTGCATATATGAAAGACAATCAAACTCTAATTGAATTCTTAAAGCATTAATTCCATAAGAAGTACAGTTTCTTTTTTCTGAAAACTTTAACCCAAAAGAAGACTTCCTACCCCAGCAGGAGCTTGAACCCAATTACTCTTGGGCATCTCCCACAATCATAGCAGCCATTACTTTGCTAGTCGGTATTTATCGGGCATGAATTAGACCATAAAGCATCTCTGCCGTAGATTCAACTAATTCATTTTGTTCCTCTGTAAACATATCGCCATGAGAGGACTCAACATCCAAAATCAAATCAAGTGCATAATCATAATAAGGAACTTGACTGCTTAACCCACAGAGGTTGAAATCATCATCCACTTTAAACTCTTATCAATCTCAATAAGCTCTTATCATAGATTATCCAAACAGGTTTGAAAGTCACTTTTGGAACCTAAAAGAGCTTTTAAACTCTCTAAAAGCCGAGCCAAAAAAGACTTAATAACTTGTTTGGTTAGACCTTTAAAAAATCTATATTTATAAAATGTATATTTATAGTATATTTATTATAAATAGAGTTTGAAAGAAAAGAAAAAAAAAATTATAGTTTGTATATTTTTTTTTTAAAAAAAATAGGTCTATTTGGAGAAGATTTTCTCCATGAGTTTCTACCTAGTAGATGTTTAAACTCTAATGACCTCTATTGAATTTAAAATAAACAATCTCAAAAACTAAATCAAAAAACTCTATAAAAAACTTAAATAGAGGTTAGTAAAGCTTTTAGGTTAGTTAAAAGTCCAACCAATAACAATACAAATCTAATGTTTTGACTACAATTATGCGGTTCCAGTAATACAGTTAATACTACTCGACCACTAATTAAGCTTATCCATATTTTCAAAGTTAAAACAAAAGAATGAATAATAAACCAATGACCATCAACACACATGCCATGCCACCACCTTGGATAAGCTTACAACATAACCCAATCAATTTCATCTCTATTAATTTCCATTTTTACCCCTTCCCTCCTCTATATATTACACATACCCACCTCCTCCATCACTAGCACCACCACAACAAAACCACCACCTCTCTCTCTCTCTCTCTCTCTCTCTCTCTCTCTCTCTCTCTCTCTCAAATCACAAAAACAAATCATGGGTTCTCTTGCTCACATGGTAGAAGATTGCAATGGCATCGTCCAACTCTACAGCGACGGCTCCGTTTACCGCTCCGACGAAAACGTACAATTTCCAATGCCTTTGATCAACAATGGTGTCCTCTTCAAAGATTTTCTCTACGACAAAACACACCACCTCCATCTCCGCCTCTACAAAGCAGCCGTTTCACAAACTCCTCCACCTCGCAAACTTCCGATACTCGTATTCATTCACGGCGGCGGTTTCTGCGTAGGCTCACGCGTCTGGCCAAACTTTCAAAACTGTTGCGTGCGCTTAGCTTCCGGGCTTGAAGTTCTTGTTGTCTCTATAGACTACAGATTGGCCCCGGAACACCGGCTACCGGCCGCCATGGAAGATGCATATAGTGTCATGAAATGGCTTCAAGCTCAAGCTTTGATGATGAGCAGTGAAAATGGAGACGATGCATGGTTCAACACTAGTGAGGTTGACTTTGACCGAGTGTTTGTCCTTGGTGACTCGTCTGGGGGAAATATAGCGCACCATTTGGCGGTCAAACTCGGGGATGGATTGGGTGGGTTGAGTCCAATTCGGGTTCGTGGTTATGTTCTTTTGGCGCCGTTTTTTGGTGGGGTGGAGAGGACCAAATCAGAGGAAACAGCAAGTGAGGCTATGTTGAATTTGGACATACTTGACAAGTAAGTTTTTTTTTTTTGGATCAGATTCTCTCTCTTTTTTTTTTTTTCTATACTTTTATTTAATCTAATGACACTAAGTATAAAAGAAAATTTATGATCATGATTTGTTGATTTTTTTCTCTCTTATAAAAGTGAGTGTTTCAAGTAAAATCTAAAAAATAAAAATAAAAAATAAGGAAAAGATCCTACCGCCTTTTTTAATTAATTAACTTGATTTGTGTTTTGCCTTCTTTCACTTTCATTTCTCTCTTGATCTCTTTATAAATCCACCTTACGAAATATGAGAAATTTTTTAATGAATACATACACCAGCTACTAAAATCATTTTATATGTCATGAAAAATATATTTGATTGATTATTTATAATAATATGATTTGATTAGATAGAATATATTTCTGAAAAGTAATGGGACTATAAGTGCTATAAAAATATAAAAATAAACACGTTTAAAAGATAAATATTTCGTCAAAAATTAGAAATTAATTAAAATGTAAATCTCTCAAATTTGTTTTTTGTTTTTATTGTTTTTGAAAATATATGACTATCAACTGTAATAAATAAAGCGTGTGGGGGAGGTGGGGTTGTTTTCAATAAAAAGTTGTATAGTAGCATCCAACTTGTAATTCCTTAATTTGTATTGCTGACTGCTCAAAAACAAACAAGGTGGATAGGTACCTATCACCTTTTGTCATGTCCCAATCACAAAATTAATTAACGTTAAAGGATCTACTAAGATATCTATTAGATTGAGATGGAATTAATATATTAAAGCGTATTTACCATTCGCTGTAGTAAAAATACGATTATAATATTATATGATATATATTTATTTATTTCTGAGAAAATTATTGAAACAAATTTACCAATATGAACTTATTTTATAATGAGTGTACCAATTGACGGTTGTTAATTTGTTAGTGGCAGAAACTACAAGGCACTAAGTGAAATTAGCAGCCTCTAATTATCATATTTAATTTAATGGAAAAAAGGTTATGAAAGAGACAGCCATGATTTTCTTTTGCCTCTAGCAATTTGACCTTTGTATTAGTGTCCCTTCTAACTAATATGACCAAAATCAGGGTAAGAAATTAAAGGCCAAACAAATCACATGATAGCTAGGTCAAAAATATCATAGTCTATTGAACACGTCAACCTTATTATGAAAGAGACAGCCATGATCTTCTTAACTCCACTACGTAAATTCTATATGTAAATAAAATAAATATTACTGACTTTTTACTGATTTATTGGATAAGAAATGTGGTTATTATTAGACTATGACCGTAACCATCGACATATTTTATATTAAAATAGTAAAATAATATTCTCCAAAATCCCTCTTGTGATAAAATTTGACAAATTTTTTATTTTATTTTATTACAATAAAACTATTTGGATCAAACAATATATGTACGATCCGAATATATATCTTCACAAATCAAGAAAAAACTCCTCATACATATTTATAAAATATACATTCTGAAACTCAAACTCCACATTACCGATGTGTAAAAGAGGTGCACGTACTATCACCTAATTGAATACAAAGAGGTGTTTTGCAAAAACACAAACCTAGCTGAATAAGATCTTTCTAACCCTAATATAATTATTTAAGAAACCTACACGAAACAATCGGGGTGGCATTAGATTTTTTGGGCCGATAACCTATAGAATAATAGAAATATACTAAAGTCAAATAGGAAGAAATAAACTAAATATTATAAATTTGTCAAATCAAAATTTAGTTGAAACTAGTATAGCCACGTTTAGTGGATCAACTACACATTTGTAGCGATGTATTCCTTTAACAATACCATGATATGAACGATATGATTACTTATAAAGTTTGTTCTAATCATTTTTATATTCATGATGATAGTGCCTTCTTAATAATCTATGATAATATTCATATCAGATAGTGCCTTATCCAATGTCTTCCTTTTTGTCTTATCTCAAAAACAAAAACGAAGGAAAATGTCCAAGCTTATTATTTCTAATTAATTAAGTTATTATGGTTGACGTACTCATTTTGGGTTTTAATTGGTTTAATTGGTTTATAGATTTTGGAGGCTTTCACTGCCGACTGGAGATACAAGAGACCACTCATTTGCCAATCCATTTGGACCCACGAGTACTGTGAGGCTGGAAGAGGTCAAGCTTGAACCAATGCTGGTTGTTGCAGGTGAATGTGAATTGTTAAAAGATAGGGTTCATGATTATGCCAACAAGTTAAAAGAAATGGGAAAGAAAATAGATTATGTTGAGTTTGAGAGACAAGAACATGGTTTTTTCACAAATGATCCTTACTCCAAAACTTCCACTCACTTTCTTCACCTACTCAACAAGTTCATATTTGAGAGCTCTATCTAACTGACAACTTGGTTATTAGTAGAATATATATTTTGTGAAATTTGTTATGGGTTTTAGTTATTTGGATGTGTTAAGTTTTTATGGACCACGTACGGTTGGTTTTTTATTTATTTATATATATTTTTATATTTATATATTATAGAAATTAAGATTGAAGTTGTATCTTGCATGAAGATGGTAGATTTGAAACAGAATATTTGTAAATGTATGTATCATGTATCAGCAAAGGTTGTTGATTATCTAATTTTGTATGAAGCAAGCAACATCAAACCAAGAAACCAATCAAACACAGATAGAAAGATCAAAGATGATAATATATAATAATAAGCACACAAGAAACACACGGATAATAATAATAATATAATTAAGCACACAAGAAACACTAGTATATCATGTGTTTATAAGTGTAACCTAGTACTAAGTTGGTAGCCACACCTTTCAATAAATGTGGATCGAGGACCTCAGGTCCAAGTTCCAACCCTCCCTCTCCACAGATCTATGGAAGCTTTTATCCATCCACGGAGATAATATATTAGTTAAACCACTTATATGTATATATATATATATATGTATATATATATACACATATAAGTGGTTCAACCAATATGTTATCTCCGTGGATGGATAAAAACTTCCATAGATCTGTCTCCTACAATCACAACTAGGATGGACCAATAAGAAAGTACTTACCACGTGGCCATAAACTCGAACAAAAGTATGTACTTTCAATTTGTAATCTAATTATATTATACCATGTGACCATTTAATTGAAAATTAAAACATAATTTAAAAAAAAAAAAAAAAATCACAAACGAAAACCAAATTGGCAGCCACTAGAAAAAGTCTTGCCAGAGGACCCCGTCGATGGAGAAGAATCGATCCTCAAATGCGATTCAAGTGTGATAAGAGAGTATTAATCTAAGAATATAAATAATTTATCGACTAGTAGATTTTGCAACCTAAGTGACCAAGTTAAGAAGACATCAGATTGAGAGAATCTAGATGTTCTACCTCTATTTCTCTTACTTCTGTGTTATCTCAAGAGCTCTTGAGAAAAAAGCGAGAGGATATGACATAATTTTAATCAAAATTAGTGAAACAAATATAACCGCATTTAGTGGACTAACAAGTAACATCACGTTTCTTCTATTCTATAAGACACAAGTGATATGACAACTTGTAAAGTTAGATTACTCCAATCATTATTGATTTTAAGATAATACCTAATAATCAATGGCACGATAACATGAGATTGAGATATCAGATAGTGCCTTTCCCAATATTATCTTTCTTCTTCTCTTATTTGGATAAAAGTAATAAAAAAAAATAATTCAAACCTTTTCAATTACATTAAAATTTAGAACTTTGTAGCAAAATAAATATATAATTATGGTGCACTCTTGGCTTTTGGTTTAGTACATTATTGACCATTTATGATTAATGAACATAAAATGATATTGTTAAGTATTGACATATTCAATCTCATAAAATAAAATAAAAAATTGATTTAAAAAAATATATATGTCAAGTATTTTTTATTTATTTATTTTAAATTTGCAGCCGTTTCTATTTTTATTTATATCATAAATTCCAATCATGATATTTTCTGAAAGGCTTTGTTTTACTGCCAAATCCAGTGTCCAGATTCGCTGAATTTACCGAGACAACTTTCATCATTGAATTAAAAAACAAAACAAAAACAAAATTGTACATGTATTTGTGAATGTTTAGTTGTTTACTTAGCAATATGTTCACATTTCAAAATACAGCTTTGATCAGAAGAATGCAATGTACTAAGACAGCAAATCAACCCAAATTTAAATGGTAGATTAGACACCATGATCTATATAATCAACTTACAATTTCTTACAGTAATCATAGCCTAAAAGACAACCAAATTCCTCGACTTTGCTAGTTTAAATTACAACTTTCCCAACAGAGCAAAACACTTGCTAGTAAACCATTTCTTTGGAACATATAATAAATATTTTTTTTCTCATAAAAGATTTTATCTTTTCGTATTTCTCCATGTAAAACACAAAAAAGATTTTTGGGGTGCATATTAGAGTTACACTAACACTATAGTCTATAGTGGATTGTACTTTATCCCAATAATTAAAAATCTTATATGATAATGATCATACATTATCCACAGTTTAATTAAATGGTGCATCCAACAAAATCTGGAAGGTCAAGGAAAATTATTATATTATGATAACTTCCCTTTCTTGAAGTGTATTTGGTGATTGCCTTCCACTTCCACCATTATTGTATTAATTTAAACTTTTTCATGTCAATTCAAACATGTTTCTTCCCCTTCTTTATTTATTTTTTTAATAAATATTTTTCTTTTCTTTCGGCAAAAAGTTGAGGATAAAATATAAGACTGTGTTTGGTAAAATGAAGAGATGGAGGGAGGGAGAGGGGTTGGAGGAGAGCTTCAATCTATTGTTTGGTTGGAGAGACAAGAGAGATGAGAGGAGAACAGAAGGGATCTCTCCTCCTTTCGGGCCCACCAAAAGCAATCCTCCCATCATTGGGCGGATGAGAAAGGAGGGGTATAATGAGAGCGAAATGACAATAATACCCTCTAATTTTTTATTACCCTCCAATTTAAAAAGGCTAATCTAGTAAATTTATAATTATATACCAATCCATCTATTCAACTCTTTTTTCAATATCAAACAACATAAAAGATATATAATATCATCTTCATCCTTCCTACTCTCTTTCCCTCATACCAAACATAACGTAAATTGCAGTTCACTTCAACATAACACTTGATTGACATATCCACTTTTTGCAAGAGATAGAGTCTCACATCCACCTATTAAATTATAAAGTATGGTTAAACCTCTACGTTATAGTTGAAGTTACATTCCAAACATTATTTATAGTAATTGATCTCCAAAGGCAATACCTGATTGGTATTAGATTTATTTTTATTTTTTTAATGATAGGTGGAATTTTAGGAGTATGTGGATAAAGCTAGCCCTATCTAAACTGGGTTTTACCATTCCAGGTCCAATGGGCCGGGTTTACATGTCTAAGACTTCTTTTGTATAGTCCTCTCTTTTCTGTTCTTTGGATCTGTTCTTGGTCTACATCCTTTTGTGAAAATTTACATGTTTATATTACACTTGTTTTATTTATTTTTTTATTTTTATTTTACAAAATATACATTATACTTGTTTAAATAAAGTTTTAGTTTCTGTCTAGAAGAAACATAATAAAGAATATATAAACTAGGGTTTCAGTGCAGAATTTTTTTTGTGAAGAGAACAACTTCGTTAACAACCAATAGAATTACAAGAAAATATCCTTATTAGCAGGGGCGAACCCATATAGAGACTAGGTAGGGCCCATTCTTTGCTTCAATTTTTTTATAAAAAAAATTGATTTGTATATACTTTATATATAAATATTCATTAACAATATAAACAAAATATCTTTTAATTAAATTTTATCTTAATATTTTGTACATTTTATTTATTCTACCATCTTTTGCAATTCATTTCTTAAATTTTCATTTCTTCTAAAACAAAACAATTCATGCTCGATCAATAAACCATAAAATCTCAAATTTTACTTTATTCGATTAAAATAGTCAATCTATTATTATGATTCATTTTCTTTTATCCTTAGCATCTTTCTTTAATTTATAGTTTTAATTTATTTAGAATCAATAAATCAATAATTTACTAATAATTTGAAAAAAATAAATAAATTTAAAAACAGGTCTAGTAATATTTATTAATAAATTATTTTTGTATAAATTTAAATTGAATTCATTATAAATGCAAAAAAAAAAAAAAAAAATTCTTATTATAAAATTAGATTGTAATTTTTTTTTTCATTATTTATGTTGTTTTTCTTGTTATTATTATTTTTTATACATTTTTTTCTTGTTTTTATTTCTTTTTTAATATAATATTATTTAATTCATCTGAGTAAATGTTCTGTTTATGTATTTTATCTATATATATATATATATATATATAAAAACTAATTTTACTATGATTTTAATTTTTCAATAATTATATATTTAAGTGCCCTGCCTGGTTAAAATTTCTGGGTCTGCCACTGTTTATTGGCCAACAAACAACACCAGCCAATCTAGAAATTAAATGCTCGTAAACAAAAACACAAGAGCTATCAAGACCAGTAGCAAACCTAACTTTAGCATGAGAGTTCAGTGGGTTTATTGACCATTTTAAAAATTCAGGGGACACATTAGTAATTCGTAAATAATTCAAAGGGCAACAGTATCATTTACTATAAATACTGATCAAAGACAGTCACAAATTTAGGCTTGATTTATTTTACTTAAAATTCCTTTTTTTAATTGATTGGTCAAATTAATCAAGTGGATTAAAAGTTTCAAGCTGATTATCAAACTATGATTTTTATTTCAACGAAGGATGCCTCAATGAACTAAGTTATCTCTCAGTCTCTTTTATTTTTATTTTTTTACATAAAATTTTTTAAGCCAATTCAGCACCTTACTTGTATGAGACAGAAAAAACGAAACAAATCTTGAGTATGTAATATATTTTACACTTAGAAGATACTAGATTAGAAAAATACTAGGAGAGGATACTAGCTTTGATCGTATTTGTTATTATGCATATCATAAGGTGATTATTATATAGATTTTGATATTAAATTTAAGAAAAAAGAGTACACATGGTTATACTTATATTATACATTTGCTGGTTTTTAGGAAGAAAAGAAAAAATAGCCCCTCATGTCATTAGACTTTTATTTTTAATCTATAACAGAATTTATTTATCATCAATTGTTTTTATGAGAAAATTTTCCAGTTATTATCTATAAACAATAAGTCTCGACCCGGCCATTAATAACTATAGGTTCATCATTAATTATAGGAGTAATTGCACAAACATTCCCTAATTTTAGGTCTAATTACATGCATATGGATTTTTATTAAATATTACACAAACATCTCTTACTATCAGTTGATTACTTGATTTCCATCCAAACTAATTGTTGAACATATTTTTAATATTAAAAGTCCAAAATATCATTAGTTACTTATTTATACTTTATTTTTTTCCCCTTAAAATAAAATAAATTATATAAAAATGCAAATAAAAACTTTTAATTATATTTTTTTCAAACAAATTTTAAAATACATAAAACAAAAAAAATTAGACTTTAAAAAAAAATTAAAAAAAGGAATAAAGGAAATTTTTTAAGAAAAGAAATGGAGAACAGATCTCAAATACACTATTATTGGGATTTGAACCCACAATCATGTAAAACAAAACTAGATTTTAAGTTTTTGACATTAAAATACAGTCATTATTGATGATTAAAAATTGAATATAATTGTGGAATCCCATTTATTACTAAAAATCATGTGGTTGGTTGGTTTATGAATCATCAATAATTATGAAAATTGAATATAATTGTGGTTTGTTGGTTTATGAATCATCAATAATTATTGTATTTTAATGTTAAACTTAAAATCTAATTTTGTTTTTCATGATTGTGGATCCAAGTCCCAGCAATGACGTATTTGAGATCGATATGTTCTCCATTTTGTTTCTTAAAAATTTTCTTTTATTCTTTTTTCTAGTATTTTTAAATTATAAATTTTTTGTTTTATATATTTTTGCCTTTTAAAATTTGTTTGAAAAATTATATAATTAAAAATTTTTTTATTTGCATTTTTATATAACTTATTTAATTTAAAGGTGAACAAAATAAAGTATAAATAAGTAACAAAGGGTATTTTGGACTTTTAATATTAAAAATCTGGTCAACAGTTAGTTTGGATTGAAGTCAACCGACGGTAGGGGATGTTTGTGTAATATATGGTAAAAAGTCCATATGTGTGTAATTAGGCCTAAACCCGGGGACGATTATACAATTACTCAATTATATATATATATATATATATATATATTAAGTATCATTAATTATTTATAATAATTGGTTTTGATGTGAAAATTTTTACAAACTCTCGATGAAAAAAATAATTCATGACCTACGAATAATAATTATCGATCCATCATCATTGATTGATTTCGTGTGAAAATTTTTCAATAACATAATAAATAAGAGAAAATAAGATTTGGTTGAGAGAGAACGAAGTTAAAGGGAAAAAGAGAAATATAAACTTTTTTTTTTCTTATTAAAGAATAAAAATTATTTGTGTTAGTGATATTGTTATAAAGTTGAACAAACTTATTTCATTTTAATTAATAAAAATAATGAATTGGTAAGTATAATTGTGTGAAGAGTATACATCCCAGAATATACTTATTATGAATTAAAAAGTAAGTACCAATCACCAATGGTTGCAGAATTTGTTTGTATAAAAAATAGAGAAAAATATCAATTATTATTATTATTTTCTGAACTATAAAATGATAAATGTCATGAGATTGTATGAATTTTGTAAAAGAGCAAATACCAGAAATAAAACCCCATAGATTTTATATGAGTTGTGCCGGCAAGAAAAAGATAATTCAATTACCAAAATACCCTTAGGTCATGTTTGGTTCATGAAAAGGAAATCACATGAGTAGGGATGGTAAAATTATCCACAGATACGGATATCCGTAAGAATTTGCTCTATTTAAAATGGGGATGGATACTATTATTTCGGGGACGAAGCGGGGATGAATGTCATCCTAATATCCATTTTATTTTAGGGGATGAGAATGGATATCGTCTATGGATATCCATCCCTATCCGGATCCATTATAGATTTTAATATTTTAAAAATATAAAAATTTATTATGTAATTACTAGTTATAATTATATAAGTTATTATTAATTTTTATATTTGAATTTTATTGGATGTATTTGTTTCTCTTTAAATTGGATAAAATGTACCACTAGATATGTTAGTTATATTTTTCTCTTGTAAACTATAAAAAATTAAAAAAATTTCATCGGATACGGATATAAATGGAACAAGGATGGATATCTCTATCTTAATTAGCGGATTATCCGAATCCGTCCCGCTTACTTAGAAATGAGGATGGATGCGGGGATGAAATTATATATCTCAAACGATTACGGGGATGGATATTGGGGTATTCATACCCAATCCAATCCATTGCCATCCCTACACATGAGAAAGGAATTCATGATAAATGGATTCCTTTGTTTGGTTGACACATTGAATTCATCATGGAATCCTTACTATTTTGACCAAAATACCCCTTATTTATTTGACCAAAATGCCCCTTGTTCTACATCGATAACACAATGGCTTCACAGATTAGAAGATCATACAGCTGTAGTAAAAGCCCTTGCTTGGTGTCCATTCCAGGGAAACTTGACAGCTTCTGGTGGAGGTGGGGGTGACATGTGCATTAAGTGCTGGAACACACACACACGGGAGCTTGCTTGAATTCGGTGGATATTGACTCTCAGGTTTGTGCTCTTTTGTGGAGCATACACAAGCAATAATTGCTTAGCTCTCATGGGTTTACTAAAAACCAGCTCACTTTTTGGAAATACCTATCAATGGTGAAGATGGCAAAGCTCACTGGTTATAACTCTAGAGTTCTTTTCATGGCTCAGGTATGAAATCTATCTTTGAGATTGTTGATTTTTTCTCATTTTGGTGTCTTTGTTTGATATTGTTTTCATAAATTCTTACATTGGATAATTGTTGTCTTCTAGAATGTGTTTGGGACTCTTGAAGTGGCAAAAACCCCGTCTCAAATAACAAATCTGAGACATTTGCTCATCTAAGCCGCATTCGTTAGGTTCAAGATAGGAACACGTATATAATCTTTATTCTATTTTAATTCATGTTGCTCCTTGTTCATTTTCATTTTTTTTTTTTTTTTTTTTTTTTTAAATGTGAATTTGATATATTTTTCATGTTGTAAAGTTTTGAAGATGCAAATACATTTGGTTGTGGATGTGATGTTAATACGATGAGGAATATATACATTTGGTTGTGGATGTGATGTTAATACGATGAGGAATATATATACATATATATATATATATATATATATATTATAAATTTGACTTTGTACAGAGCAAATGTTAATAATGTATCAAGATCAACGAATCTGATAGACAGCTCTAGAAGAACCACGATATTGTTATCAAACAATACTAAGTTATGTATCAATGATACTTGATATTATTCAAACAGAACATAAAAAAATATGTTTAGTTCAAAGACATATAAAATTAATACTATATCAGATCCAATGATTTGATTAAAGGCACTAGAAGAGTCGCACTCTTATTACTAGATCGTATTAAATTGTGTATCAATGATATTTTATATCATTCAAGCATAACATAAAGGAATATGCTTAGATCAAAGGCATTTAACTTTATTAATGTCACATTGAGACTATGAATAATAAGGATATTGAATATTTATACATGATTTGGGCCAGAAGCTCATTATTGAGACGATGTATACTTTCTCATATGGATTGTATTACACAGTTATAAAATGTGTAAAAGTTTATGCAATTATGAACTAGAAGTTCTCAAATCCAAAAATGCTTATATTTTGACATGACAATTTTGGTTATCAAGGATCTATGATGATGTGTAGGATCATAAAAAATTATTATGGATATCAATTAAAGAGCCAGAAGATTTTTTAATTCCATAATAATATATGCACCGCATGTTCACAAATGAAGATTAGTCATAAGACCATCTCATTCTAAAATTTGGTTTTGAATCCCTATCATTCAAAGGGATATATGTGGATATATTCATCCATCAAATAAACCATCTCATTCTAAAGTTGGTTTTGGATTCCTATCATTCAAGGGGATATATGTGGACATATGTATCCACCAAATGAACTCTTTCATTATTTTATAGTTCTAATTGATGCATTTACGAGATGATCACATGTTTGTTTATTATCAAACATATCCATATTATTTGCATTGATTATTAGTTTTCAGGCATATTAAATTGCTTAAACTTACAAGATATTTGATAAATATTGCAAAGCAGCTGGGATTGATGTTCAACATCTAGTTTTCTAATATATTCATAATCAAAATGGATCAGGGGAATCACTTATCAAACGTCTAGGTAATTGCGAGAATTTCATTATTTCGATACCATTACTAAATTATATGTAGGGACTTCCTCACTTTTTAAGATATTTGATTGTGTTGTATATCTCTTCATTGCATCTCTGGCATGATCTAAGATAAGACTTCTATAACATTATGAGATTAATATTAATTATGATTAATCTTGATCATTTAAAATTCTGATAGTTTATATTTTTATGCACAATCTGCAAATTATTATATTGATTAATTTCCAAATGGAAAGTTTCTCCAGAAAAGAATAGTAAATGAAAAGTTACTCTTATACAAAATAGAGATACCAGTTCGGTTCTCTCTCTCTATATAAATGTGTTTTATTCCAATCTTTGTATCACTCAAATACGAAAGATAATTGATCATTAAATGATTATTTATCTGTTACCTGATATATTAAAAGTAATAAGATTTTATAAGTTGTCGTCTCATAAACCCTTACCGGGTGATTTTTCTTGAAGAATGATCAGAGCAAATGGCAACAAATAAATCATCTGATATATATTATAAGCTTATAAACCTTTCTGAAAGGTATTGTTATCAGCATCTTAATGTAAACAAAACTCGAGTTATAAATAAATCTACTTTCTCTAAATCAACTCTATAAGAGTCTAATATATCTGAAGAGACTCAAGTCAATGAAATGACTAAATCCATTGAAATGAAATAAATCTCAACATAGATATAAGAATATAGGAATTGAGAGAAATTCTATAAATCATACAAGTCTATTAAATGACTAAATCCATTGAAATGGAAGTAATCTCAAAAGAGATATAAGAATATAGAAATTGAGAAAATTTATATAAATCATATGATAGAAATGTGGAAACATAAGAAAACAATCATTGATGATGTATTTTTAGACATAGTAACACTACTGAAAATATAAATGATAATTATGATATTTAAAATATCAATGATTGTATATAAAAGGCATGATTGACCTAAAATGAAAAGAAGCAATTCAAGAAGAATTTACTTCATATGCCAAACATAAAGTATTTAGACCAATAGTACTTCAGACACTTGGAGATGTTAAACTAGTTGGATACTAATGGGTCTTTATACGAAAAACGTAATGAAAAAAAACGAGATTGTAAGATATGAGGCAAGACTCGTAGTACAAGGTTTCTCACAGAAACTTGATATTCAATAATGATGAATACAATTACGTTTCGAATTTTTGATCAATTTGGCTGCATTTAAAAGACTTGAAATACATTTTCTAGACGTATGATTCACTCAATGTAGATATTTATAATCCCGGAAGGATTTAAAATGCTGGAAGCATGTAAATCAAGATCTCGTAATCTGTATTTGATGAACATACACAAATCCTTAGATATATATGGATTAAAAGCAATATGAACGGATATGGTATAACCGTCTCAATTAATATCCGATAAAGATAAAGATATAATAATCATATTATATACTCATGTATCTTCATAAAGAAATGAGAAAGAAAATATTGTCTCGAATTGAAGATCGAGCATAGATCAAATGGAATGCTTGTCCATCCATCAGAATATGTTGAAAATATTTTAAAAAGATTTCATATTGATATTACTCCATAAAGCAAGTCTTTGCTTATACTCCCTCTAATAATTTATGACATTATTTCATTTCATAAAATAAACATCTGTATAAGTTAGTTTTAGCAATCTAGAAGATAGCTTCAAAAGAACTTTTATTAGGGGAAACGTCCCATCAGGAGAGCATATCAAATGAAGTATATTAGTTATTTTGGGGCATATGTATATTGTACTCTTTTTTCTTTTAATCAGGTTTTTTGTCCCATTTGGTTTTCCTGATAAAGTTTTAATGAGGAAATTCTCTAAGCATACCCATAAATCATTCGATCCATAAACATCATCATAAATATTACTTTGATCCGACAGATCAATGAATATCTTTGCTTAGGTTTTGATCTCACAGGGTTTTCCTTAATAAAGTATAACTGTGAGAAATGTTTTGAAGAAAACATTAATTCTAGGTAGAGACGACCATTTATCCCTGGGGATCTAAATCCCCACTCCCCCCATCCCCATTTGGAGGAAATTTTTTGGGGTAAAATGGGGAAATTAAGGAGGGGGGGGGCTCTTTCTCTATCTCGGTCTCGGTTTAGCATCATCATATATCGATCCGGAGACAATTTTGATTTCTTTTTGTGCGGATTAAGGAGCTGCTCCTCCATGCTGTGGTAGTGGGGGAAGGAATAGAGGCAGAAGTCGAGGCCACCGGAGCTATCTGTGTCGAGTGTGCCGATGGAGGGGAGACAACTCAAATGCCAGCGTAAAAATCGAAAGAGTCGTGCCAGTGGAATTCCTTTAAGATCCATTGCTTGATTTTTCATGCTCTGCTCCCAAAATGCAGAGAGACTTGTGAGGGCCCCCAAAATGAAATGGGGATGGGGATGGGGATGGGGATGGGGATGGGGGGGGGGGACCCCTCCCCATCCCCATTTCCCCATTTCCCCCACAAATTTATGGAATTGGGGATGGGGATGAGGGTAGGCGTCCTTATCCCCATTTCCCCCAAACCTTATATATATTCTTATTACTTTTATTCTTTCTATTTTAATTATATATATTTTTTTCTTAATAATTTTATTCGTTTTATTTTACTAAGTTTGCAATTTTTGCTTAAACAGGGGAAATGGGAAAATGGGAAAGACGGGAGAACAGGGGAAATGGGGAAAAAACAAGGAAATGAGGGTAGGGATAGAGGTACCCCATCCCTATTTTCCATCCCCATTTTTCTAAAATGGGGGGGAGGAGATGGGTAAGGGTTTGGAAAATGGGGATGGGTATTAGGGAACCTATATCCATCCTTATTTCCCTAATGGCCATCCCTATTTCTGGGCATTGTACTCTTTTACCCTTACGATCAAATTTTGTACCACTGGGTTTCATTGACAAGATTTTTAATGAGAAAGTTTTGAGAACGTCCAGCATTACAAGATCCAAAAGATCATTGAATATATTTTTCGAAGGTTTTATCCCACTGGATTTTTCGTAGTAAATTAAAGTACAAGTGGTGAAAATACAATGGGGAGTGTTGTGAAAAAGTGGATTTCCACCATTTGCCCACCTGTTATACTAACAACATATTTGCCGCTTGAATTTGTGGAGAAGAATGAAGGATTTGCTTCTATCGTAATAGCCAAGTCTTTGGTGTGAGGTGGCAAGAAAAATTGCCACCTCACACTAAAGACTTGGCTATTGCCACCTCATTCCTACCAGGGATGGAGGCATATGAGGATGAGAGGGGGCCATTGCCCCCTCTGAAGTTTTACAAATTTTTAAATTTATACCCTAATTTTTCAGATTCTTATTTTTTTACCCTTGTTTTATATTCCTTGAAGTTTTACAGTTTTATAAATTAATCCACTAAACTTTCAGATTTTTATGTTCTTACCCATATTTGATATTTAGACTTTCAAATTCTTTTATAAATTAAGTGTTAATAATTTTTTCGTAATCACGTAGAAAATATATTTGATTCAAAATATATTAGTATTATCTCAAATATAAATTAAATCGCAACATATATATTTTGTTATGTCAATTTTAATTTTTTCTTATCAAAGTTACAGTTACTCAATACTATCTTAACTAATTTTATCATATCCTTAAAATATTTTCTCTCTCCAAATCTTACTTATCTCACCCTATTACTATAGTACAATGTCATTCTTTTGATAATTTATTAATTTATTATATAGATTTTGCTTCTTCTTTTTTGTTGATTTATATAATTAAAACATGTCAAGTAAACATAGTCGTATATTTATGTTTAATTATTAAGAAATTTTATCGAGCAAAATTTTATAATTTTTAACAATTAAAATAGTTTTTAGATATTAGAAAAATAATTTTTAACAATGAAATTTCATCATCTTATTTTTCATAAATGCACAAATTAAGATAATTTATCTCTATAAAATATTATCCAGTTCCAATCTGGGTATAAAAGTGCAGTTCAATCGTCGAAAGCTTTTAGTCCGGTCTTCTTTTCTCTTTTCAGTCAGGTTCTTAAGATAGGACAGAAAATCGGGTTTTTCAATATCTCTATTCTGGCCGTTAGTTCAAGATCGCCACCCTAAAAACATTCACTTACTGAATGTATGGCGGAGCCAGGTTGAGTATACTACTATTGAAAGACGGCAGGGGAAGAGGGGGATGAAATCCTCCTCTTTCCTGGTCGCCGCGTCTTAAAAAATTTTTGACATTTTTTTAAGGCACAGAGAATGGATCTTTAAAAGCATGGAACACCCTCCTCAAAGGCATCAGGAATAAGCGCTCTCTACCTCTAAGCCGTGACACTAAGCTCTCTACTCAAAGGAGTGGAACACCTTATATCTATCTTGCGTTCACTGAGTTGGAATAAAGAAGAAGTCCAGCTCCAGGCTTTAAAGAAGAAAGACCTGGCTTCAAGGGCTTTCTTTTAGGAAAGAACTGGTTTCACAAGTCATTGTTTGCCCATCAAAAGCTTGCACCCCCTCCCCCCAGAAAAAAAACATAATCCTGGATCCGTCCCTGATTCCTACCTACATATATGTTCTCATTTCATTTGTAAAGTTTGGTTGATCAACTGAAGCAACTTTGAAATCAATATACAAAGCTACTCTCTCTCTCTCTCTCTCTCTCTCTCTCTCTCTCTCTCTCTTTATTTCATTTATTATTTATTTATTTTACAACATTGATATATTTTTTTGTAAACAAAAATCAATTTTTTAATTTTATTTTATGTGCTTGGATGTCAAATACTTAACAATATCATTTTACATTCATCAATCATAAATCGTCAATAATGTACTAAACCAAAAGCCAAGAATGAGTGCACCATAACAAATTAAATATTTATTTGGCTAATTAGTACTGATGCCCCTTAAACTCTTTAAAAATTTATTTCATTTATTATTTATTTATTTTACAACATTGATATATTTTTTATAAAAAAAAATAATAATCAATTTTTTTATTTTATTTTATGTGATTGGATGTCACATACTTAACAATATCATTTTACGTTCATTAATCATAAATCGTCAATAATGTACTAAACCAAAAGCCAAGAATGAGTGCACCAAAACAAATTAAATATTTATTTGGCTAATTGGTATTGATACCCCCTAAACTCTTCAAAAATTTACATTATACTCTATTTACTTTTTTTTTCGACACTAAATCCTTCAAACTCTTGTTTATTGGTAAATACTTGGGTTTATTGTCTTCTGTGAGGAATCATCTAAGTCGGTTTTTGCTAATTTATAAGAGTTCAAGGGTTTAGTGTCGAAAAAAAAAGTATAGGAAGCATAGTGTAAATTTTTGAAGAGTTTAGGGGATTAGTGCTAATTAGCCAATTTATTTTGCTACAAAGTTTCTAAGTTTTAATTTAATTTAAAAGGTTTGAACAAGTTTTATTATTTTTATCCAAATAAGAGGAGGAGAAAGATAAAATTAGAGGAGGCACTATCTGATGATATCTCAATCTCATGTTATCGTGCCGTTGATTATTAGGTATTATCTTAAAATCAATAATGATTGGAATAACTAACTTTATAAGTAATCATATCACTGTGTCTTATGAATAGAAGAAACGTGTTGTTACTTGTTAGTCCACTAAATGCGGTTATATTTGTTTCACTAAGTTTTATTAAAATTATGTCATATCCTCTAGCTCTTTCCTCACTAATTAGAAGTGGTAATTTTAAAAGGGGTAATTACCCTAATGGTCATCAACTTTTACCACCACTATCAAAATGGCCACCAAATGGGGAATTAGTCTTAAAGTGGTCATTTTTGGCAAACATTGTTATACTAGTGGCCATTCCATCCAATTCCATTCATTTCCATAAAATTTCATCCAATGAGTGACATTTTGGTAAATAATGAGATAACGTTAATTTATTTTAGATGGTTTTTGGAAATCAATTTTTTCTTTTGTTTTTTGAAACAAATAATTACATTTAGTGTGTATATACATAAAGCATAACTCAAACACACACACACATATATATATATATATATATATATATATTTCTTTTTAAAGAAGATTAAGGCTACAAAATCTAAAAATTATAAAAAATATATTTGAGATAAGTTGAAAAGAAATATATTTATAATTTTTTTTTTTGAGAGGATTAATGCTACAAAATCTAAAAATTCTAAAAAACATATTTGAAATAAGTTGAAAAAAAAAATATATATATATATATACATATATATATATTATTTTTTAAGAAGATTAAGTCTACAAAATCTAAAAGTTCTAAAAAACATATTTGAGGTAAGTTGAAAATAAATATATATACATATATATGTTTGAGATATGCTATATGTATATACACACTAAATATAATTATTTAAAAAAAAACAAAAAAACAAAAAACCGTTGTGAAATAATTATATTTAGTGTGTAACAAACCGGATGTCTAGTTTTTGGAGTACTTTACGGTTTGTCGATCCGAGTTTTCTAGAAGAAGTCATGGCAGATTTAATAACCGAAGGTCAAAGCTGAAATAGCAAACCGTTGTGAAATTGCACATCAGTACCCCTAGCGGTCCAATAGCAAAGAATCTCGTTTTGCCAAGTGTTGTGACCCCCATAACGATCCTTATAGCGGTTTGACATATTTTTGGTAGAAAACCGCTCTGAATTAGTCCATAATTGTCCCAAAACTTTCCAAATCAAATCCTAATGACTCTAGAACATCAAGAAATGTTTGGTAAACTTCCTAAACTAAAATTAGAAATCAATCATTAAAAGAGGAAATCCAAATTAGGAAAGAATTCTCATTTCTTGTTTCATTCTACTTTCTGTTAGGTTTTTGAGTCATGTTGGCATAAATTTCATATCAAAACAATGTTTCACTTGTATTGATTGGTTGTCTTAGATTGATGATGATTCAAGCTTCAATGAAGATTTGACAACTTATCATGCAAGATGGTGTCTTCAAAGAAGAATATACTTCATTGCTCAACAAAGGTATATTTAGACCCTATTCTTACAAGGTTTAGGCACACACACACACACACACACACACACACACACACACACACACACACACACACACACACACAGAGCATCCATATGTGTTCCTGCATCATTGTGCTAAATTAGTATAACGCATTTACACACTTGATATTGTATGCTCATGCATTAGAACTAAATTGACAAATTTTGTGAATTGCATGTTTTAGGACTATATCTAGCAAATGGCATACATGTGTGTTCTTGTGTTTGTTTGTTTGCGTTTTTATTATATCGGACTTGAATTTAATCTTATATTATTCCTTATTCAGTTCTAGACGTTTCAGTTACTCATTCATTAGTTTTCATGTTCTGAGTAGAAAGTTACGAAACTTTTCATTCTCTTACAATGCATTGTCTTCGTCTTCGTGTATCAAGTCGAATTCATAACCTTTGGCCAAAGTTTCATAGTCGTCATTGTGCGTGAGGGAGTCACGGTTTTTAATTTGAAGATGTATTCGACTTTGAAGTTCAAAGGCCGAAATACGGTTGAAGAACGCTAGATGAGTGCGAGAGAGACGAAGAATAGCCAACACTACAACAAAAACTACTTTTGTTGACAGTTTTTTCTTGAAGGTTTTGAAAAACTGTTAAGAAAAAATTATCAAGAAAAAATTGTCAAGAAATACTATTTTTCTTGACAGTTTTCAGCTCTTTAATTGTTAAGAAAAAACTGTCAAAGACAAGACAGTTTTTTCTTGACAATTAAAAACTGTCAAAAAAGACAATTTTTATATATTATATAATATATTATATTATTACATTATTATATATAATATATATTATATATTATATAATATATATAATATAATATAATATTATATTATATATCATATAATATAATATAATATAATATAATATTATATTATATTATATTATATTATAAATATTATATACTATATATTATATATTTTATAATATTAAATTATATATATTATATATTTATATTATATAAATATTAAAATTTTATATTTTATATATATGTATTATATAATATATATATATATATATATGTTTTTTATATTATATATTATGAATGTTTTATAATTAGGAGTATTTTGTATATGTATTTTATATTATATATTATGAATGTGTTATAATCAGGGGCATTTGGTTAAAATACAGTTAACTCAATTCCATTCCGTTGTTAAACAATATATATAATAATATATTTATATAATATAAACATAATATATATATATATTAATATAATAATATAATATATATATTATGTAAATATTATAAATATATTTATTTAATAAATATATAATATATATTATTTAATATAATAATATATAGTATATATATTATATTATAAAACATTCATAATATATAATTTTTTATTTATCTTTAATAATTTTTTTAAACTTTTACTTCCTATTTTCAATACCAAACAAAATCCCAATATGGATTTATTTTATAGTAAGATATCGGTTTTCAAAAAACAGATATTGGATAAGTAAAATTTTAAATTTAATAAATTTACTTTTAACTCAGTTACTTTTAAAAAATTCAAAAAAAATAATTTTAAAAAAATTGTTTATTTATTTTTGCATCCTCTTGTTTCATACTAAGAAACACATTAATAATCCAATTACCCATATAACTTAGTAATCTGAGTCTATAAATACCCTTATATGCCCTAACTCCATTCCATCCAAAAACCAATGGAAAGCCATTACATTCCATTCCAAACTAAAATTTATATTCTATAAATACCCTTATATGCCCTAACTCCATTACAAAAATACCCTCAACTCCTTTCCAAAAACATATATTATTATTATATATTATATTATTACAATATATATAACGATATATAAACATAAATAATATAATACATTTATATATTATATTATTATTATATATATATTATATAAATATATTATTTCATGTATAATATAAAATAATATATATATTATTATATTATATAATATATTATATATATTCATATATATATATTATTGTAATATGTATTATATGTATTATATAATATATATATATTATAGATTATATTATATTATTATATATTAATGTATTAAATAATATATATTATATAAATATATTTATTATATATTTATATGTATTATATATTTTATAATATATATATTATATGTATTATATATAATATATATGTATTATATATTATATATATTATTATATTAAATAATATATAATTATATATATATAATATACTTTTATATTTTATTATTATTATCCATAATATATCATGTTATTATACATTCATAATTAAGGGTATTTTGGTCAAAATACTCATAACTCCATTATATTCCGTTGTTATTCAAACAAAATAATACCGATTCAGAGACTAATTCTAAAGTTTCAACCAAACAAAAAACTTAGTTTTCCTTTCCTTTGCATTCTTATTTTCGTTCTCATTACTATTCCACCATGTAAGAAAAACGTGACCATAGAGTATTGATCAATAACTTGATTATATATGTTTTAAAAAATATAATTTTATTAAAATTTTTAATAAATATTTTTAAATATATGTCTGTCGTAGAAATTAGAATTTTGATTAGTAGAATAAATTTAAATTTATCTAACAAGAGTGTTTTTTAAATTTCTAACCATTCATATAGTTTATATATAAATATTGTTCAATTGTTAACACATCAAAGGTTGTAGTCAAGTGGTAAAGACTTATAACCTTTGAACTTGAGGTCTCAAGTTCAGCTCTCAATAATGACAATTAATTGTCATTATTATCAGAGGTGGGCGGCCGTCGTCAGTGGGTAACGGTTGCCGACCGGTAGGCGGTCGGAGACGGTGGCCAGTTGTGGTGTGCCAGCGCCGATGGTCGAAGTCGACGATGGTCCGGCGGCCAGTCGGTGGGGGGTGGTCTGGCGGTGTGAGGGTGATGTATATAATAAATATAAAAAAGTTCTTTAATTAAATATTAATAGTTTTTAATTAAATATTATAAATATAATATATAGAATGGTTTTCTTGACAATTTTTAACTGTCAACAATGTTAAATTTTTCTTGTAGTGCAAGGGCCATTCACACCTCTTCCCGTGAGAGGCGTGTGAGCCTTACGGGAAGAGATGCCCTTTGCCCCCATAAGGCTCACGCACCTCCACGGGATGGTAGAGGTGGCCACCTCTTATTGGTCATCCAATTCCCTCCTCTCCTTTTTAAATATCTCATTTCTCTCAAATTTTCTCAACTTCCAAATACCATAACTTTCTCATTTATCATCCGATTTGAGTAATTCAAGTTGGAGAATCTTTGTATTAAAGTTCTCTACGTTATCCAAGTGACTTTCCAGCCATTTGATCAAGTTTTGTTGTGGATCTATACACAAAACCGAAACTGCACGAAAAATCACAAGGTATTGTTTCTTCTTTGAGTTTTGATCTTTCATGTCTTCAATTACCTTGGGTTTTATTCTTTTATATGTATGTGTTACTTTGAAAAAAGCTATTGAGAAGGAGTGCTTCAATTATAAGCTAATCTAATCTAATTAGAGACTTGAATGTGAACTAGTTTCTCTTAAAATATAGGTTTTCACATGTTTGTGAGTTGTATTGTGATTAGCTTATTATCTAGGGCTATTTGTTCTTTGATTGACTTTATTTTATGTTTGATAGCGTTATCATGTGCTAGGATCCATTAGTTGAATAAATCTAGGATTAGCACATTTGATTTTTTCGATCATCTGCCACACGCAATGTAATCAGATCAATGCTGTTCTTTCTTTCTTTCGCTCTCTCTCTCTCTCTCTCTCTCTCTCTCTCTTTTTCTTTTTCTCTCTCTCTCTCTCTCTCTCTCTCTCTCTCTCTCTCTCTCTCTCTCTCTCTCTCTCTCTCTCTCTCTCTCTCTCTCTCTCTCTCTCTCTCTCTCTCTCTCTCTCTCTCTCTCTCTCTCTCTCTCTCTCTCTCTCTCTCTCTCTCTCTCTCTCTCTCTCTCTCTCTCTCTCTCTCTCTCTCTCTCTCTCTCTCTCTCTCTCTCTCTCTCTCTCTCTCTCTCTCTCTCTCTCTCTCTCTCTCTCTCTCTCTCTCTCTCTCTCTCTCTCTCTCTCTCTCTCTCTCTCTCTCTCTCTCCCCCCCCCCCCCCCCCCCCCCGGTTTTAATTGATTATTGGGTAAATAGTTGCTCTAACTATTTGCTAGGATATTCTTTGATCATATCTTTTGAATCTAGCATGTTTGTGTATGCTTATAATATCTTAAATATGTGCTTCATGTATATGATTTATTCAAGTGTTAGTTTTATGAATGAATCTAAGAATTACATGTGTTAGGCGTTTCACATGTTCTAGGTTTTAATTCATGTTTTGTAACTAGGCAGTCTTGATTTATGTTCTCACATGATAATGTCTAGTTTCTATAGAATATATTGATCACATGTTCTATGTTGAGTGTTTGTTTGCATTTGCATTCATTGATCACACTTAGGAAGTCCTTATAAAATGCATGAAGTCTTGGCTAGGACAAGTGGTCTGGATAGTCAAGCAAGGAAATCTTGGTTAATGCAAGAGATCTGGATAACCAAGCAAAAAGTCTTGGCTAGGATCGGGAAGATCCGGATAGCTATGCAATGGAGGCTTTCTAGAGGCATGAGTGTCTTGGATAAAAAGTTAGCTATGACATTGGTAGACTCGGGATATTGATTAGACATAGAGTCCAATGGAGAGTGTTTCATGGGTTGTTTCACTTTTGAGGAATTTCTAATCTATCAATAGTGTTGAGTAGACATAAAGTCCAATAGAAAGTGTTTGACACTTTTGAGGAATTTCTAATCTACCAATAGAGTGGGTAGATATAGAGTCCAATAGTTAGGTAGTATCATGAGTTGGTCACTTTTGAGGAATTTCTAATTTATCATCCAATTAATATAGTACCCAATGGTTGTAGTTTTAACTTGTGGCTGTTTCCTCTTCGGAGGTTTTACCACGTTAAAAAATCTCTTATGTTAATTCTTTCTATCTCTACCTTTTATATTTGTATATGTGTATGGTTGAATCTTGTTTCATAATCTTCACTTCTAGATATGTTTGTAAACAAGATTATGTAAAGTGTGAGATGTAAACACTCTATTTGATCAAAGTTGTAAATATCATTCTTTTGTATATTGACTTATTTGTGTATAATCATATCTTGATTAGTACTTGTACATATTGAACATAACATATTGAACATAATTGTGAATACAAGTATTCTTTGTTTATAGTGTTAATATAATTCCTTCACTTTCAACTTGTAGACTTGATAGACAATAATTTATTGAAAATGCTTTCTATAGTCCACATGTTTTATTTTGTTTAAGTGTTAAAGGGACAAACTCTTATTTGTTTTAAGGGATTGAAAAAGGTATAAAAACCTATTCACCCCCCTCTAGGTATGTTTTAGGCAATTTAACCGCGTTTGTATATTTCACTTTCCTACTTGGTCAGTTTCCTACAACAAAGCAAATTAGGAGTCCATAAGGAGAAGTCACATATAAATACCAAGAGTTTTCTACTAGAGAAAAGGTGTCATGAGTCAAGAGTTGGAGATTGAAGATTGAAGACTTCATCAACATTATCTTCTTCTACCGTTCTTCTTTAGATTAGATGTTTTTATTTCTAGCTAATTTTCTTATTAGTTTGAGCTAACTTGAAACCCTAGACACGATTTCAATTCCATAGACAAGTTTTGTTTTAATGAAGTATTATTTTTCTTACATGAGGAATTCAATTTCTCCATAAGAATTGTTTTTCTATTATTTTTGTTTCTTTGGTTGGCCATCTTAGTAACATGATTTTAGGATCTATGTTGCAAGGATACAAGTCGGATACCACACAAATCTATCCTTAGTTGCAACAATTAATTGAATTACGACTCAATTAAGGGAAGTTGATTCATGAATAACTTAGAGTAGATACCATATTTTAGGGTTCATGTGATATTCATATTCTCTTTGTTCTTAATGAATTCCAATTATTAAATCTAAGTAGACACCATGCTAGGTTATAATTTGGAATATAAGTATTTATGAAGACACCATACAATTTACATGCCAATACGCCTTGAGTGAGACACCATCACCTTGTCGTGAATATCTTCACCATGGTTGATTATTTGTTAAACTATCAACTTCAAGATCTTGCCACCTAATTTTAGCTGCCTATCTTAATATCTGCACACAATTAAAAGGTAAATCATGTGATAATAGCAAGAGATTGAAAGCAAAGAAAGAAAATTCAGAGCTTGAGCATCAATCTCACATATAGAGATAGTGAATCAGTGAGAAAAAGAAACGGCAGATAGAAGAAGATGAGAAAAGGGATTAAAAATCAAACCCGGTAGACAAGTTGAAATGAGAGAGAAATCGTGGAATCAAAGTGAATAGCTAAAATTGACCCAAATTTGTATTATTTTATTTATTTATTTATTTATTTATTATTATTATTTTTTTTTTTTACAGATAGTGAATGAATGAGTAAAAAAAACTGTAGATAGAAGAAGATGCGAAAAGGGATTCAAAATCAATTTCAGTAGAGATTTAAATTTGAAATGAGAGAAATCATGGAATCAAAGTGAATAGTTGAAATTGACCAATAAAAAAAAAATCTAGAGAGTATAAACACATGATCAATGACCAGAGATTTGTCTACTTTGTTTGGTAAAAATATACGAAGTCTTATTCTTTCTCTCAGTCTCTACCCAGTTAACAAACTCTCTATACCATAAGAAATCCCATTAGAAGTTTCAGTTTCTCAAGAACCTAGAAACTATCTCAAAACAAAACATACTCATAAAGAGATAAACCAACATCAACAACAGTAACAATAATAGTAGAAATGATTAAAGATGAAACATAAGGAAAAAAAACCTCAAATAAAACCCAAAAAGGAAAAATAATCAAATAAGAAACACAAAAACAGATAAAATGAAGAAATGGGAAAGTTATGGTTTTATAAGAAATAAAAATAATCATTAAAAAAAAAAACAACAACATGAGAAGAGTGTAGAGATATTCATTAGGAATCAACAACCATTGTTAAATTAAAACAAAATGAATAAAAAATTATAAAAAATAAATTACGTTTCGAGATGATAACTTAGGTCAGAACTGGAATCAGAGCAAACCAGAGGAAAAGACAAACAATGAATGAGAAGTAGGGATGGCAAAATTATCCACGGATACGGATATCTATAAGAATCCGCTCCATTTAAAATGGGGATGGATGCTATTATTTCGGGGACGGAACGGGGATGAATGTCATCCTAATATCAATTTTATTTTAGGGGATGGGGATGGATATCGTCTATGGATATCCATCCCCATCCGGATCCATTATAGATTTTAATATTTTAAAAATATAAAAATTTACTATGTAATTATTAGTTCTAATTATATAAGTTATTATTAATTTTTATATTTAAATTTTATTAGATGTATTTGTTTCTCTTTAAATTGGATAAAATGTACCACTAGATATGTTAGTTATATTTTTCTCTTATAAAATATAAAAAATTAAAAAAATTAAAAAAATTTCATCGGATACAGATATAAATGGAGCAGGGATGGATATCTATATCTTAATTAGCGGATTATCCGAATCTACCCCGCTTACTTAGAAATGAGGATGGATGCGGGGATGTAGTTATGTATCTCAAACAGTTACGGGGATGGATATTGGGGTATCCATACCTAATCCGATCCATTGCCATCCCTAGTGAGAAGAAGGCACTAGGGTTTTTTTTTGGTAATAAGTCACATATATATATATATATAAAACAATACGATGACGTTTTGGTTCTTCAATGTAAACCAAAACTATGTCGTTTTTACCATTTTCGAGGGCCAATTTAAATGTTGTCGATGATACATTTGGTGCAAATGTTTACCGCCAGATGAAAAGTTCAATTTAACACATTTGTAGTCTAATTCCGACGGCAATATACCCTCGAATATAGTATGAACCAAAAATTTAACTATTTTCGATGGCTCTTTTTATTGTAGTCGATGATACCAAAATAAAATGTTTTTTTTCGACCGCTTCTCAGGATATATTCGACGGTCCCCTTTCCTTGGTAATATTTTAAACAAAATATTCACCATTTTCGACCGTAAAATTGATGCCATCGATGATACTATTGGTGCCAAGCATTCTGCTATATGTATATATATATATATATATATATATTTCCAACGACAAAATGACTATTTTCAACCCTCGAAAATATAGTACCTCTATATGCAATATAAGAGATGGCCTTAGATTTAGCCGTAAAAAATGACAGTATTTTCGAGGGTTAATTGCGTAGTCGAAAATGTTTGGTCGTTGATAACCAATTTTTTTGTAGTGTTTCTATGGATTGAATGATTGTTTAGTGGATGATAGGAAGTCTTAGCTAGTATTTTTCTTTATTTTATTTCTTCCGTTATTTTTCTGTTGTGTTTTTATTATTGTTTTTCTTTAGTTTAAATAATCAATTCAAAACCCAAACCAAACCCCGCTCACACCCCTCCCCCCCTCCCCCCCACCAAATTCCCTTTCCGTGTGAGTCAGAGTCTTTGTTTTTTTATATTTTTAGTTAAATTAAAGTCTTATAGTATCATAGTTATAAACTCGATATTTTAGTAGATAATTAATTCTCTGTGAGAATGATCATTGCTTTTCCGCTGTGCTATCGTTTATGATTTATGTACTTACAAGGTTTTTATTATTTTTGTTGTCAATTTAGATTATCCATTCAGCTATTGACACATCATTGGGTGAGATGCAAGTGAGATACAAAACGTGGGATGTCTAACACTATTGTTGAGAATATATATTGTTTTAAATATATGAAGTCGGAATCATAGTTGAGAGTTTTGGTTTAGTAATTTCTATATTTTGGATGTTAGGAACTTGTACGTGGAAGCAATATACTGCAACTAAAGTAGAAACTTGAGAAAAGTAGGGAAAAAGTGAACACACCATTTTTTACGTGGTAAAACCCCCAATTTAATCCGAGGGAAACTAAAAAGATTATAACCTCTCTCTAATATTTTAGGAGAGAACTACAATCTTTCTCTCACATTAGAGGAAAGAACAATTAGGGAGAAGAGAATGCTCAAAATCTTTTGATGATTGAGTGGAGAAACATGTGTTGCTATTTATAAGCAAAGCACCCACCCATGCCATTAATGCAAGTAGTTGAAAAAATCTACTATCACACTCCAACTCTCAACCACAAATCTCATACCTACCAAATGGATGGTTTAGATTAATTCAAGGTTTTAGGCCTTAACTAGTTTAGGCTTGAAAGTGGCTTCACTGTTCTTTCATTCTCCCACTTGAAGTCATATTTTATGGTCCATCATTCCCTCTGATCTTTGCACAAATTCTTGCTGCTTACGTTTCTGTTAGACCATAGGAGGATCTGCACCATATGAACTTGTTAGTATTGATAGGCTTGGTTATTACATCTGCTAGATTCTCCTTGGTGTGTATCTTTTGCATAGAATAGGCATAGAATCTTTATATATATTCTATTTCAATTCATGTTGCTCCTTCCTCATTTTTTTTTTTTTTTAATGTAAAGTTGATATAATTTTTCATGTTGTAAAATTTTGAAGTTGCAAATACATTTGGTTGCGGATCTGATGTAAATACAATGAGGGATTATATATATATATATATATATATATAATATTAATTTGTACTTATATGTACATTTACAATATTCTAGTGCAGTTCCTAGAGTCTTCTGTACGTAATTCCTTATTGTTTCTCTATCTGTGTCTTTCCTTTGAGAATTTTTGTATGGATAGGAATTCTTGGAGGCATTGTCTATTAATTGAATCTGATAACATATATAAAGTGTAATTTCATGGTACTTTTTATTCATGCCTTTCTGTTGCAGTGATTCATTTCAGCGGTTTGTTTGAAATTCTGAATTGGGACAATTAAACTTGTTTAAAATGATCAATGTTGTCAACTCATTGTTTGAGCTCCATAGTAAAATTAAAATTTTTTGTTGGAAAATTTGTCGTGAGATTCTTCCAATCCTGAAATGAATATATTTTCCTCTTCAACGTTTAAGAGGAATACATAAAATTGGATATAATTAAATTTTTATTTATTTATTATAATTATAATATTTTTAATTTAAAAGAAAGCTTAACGAGAATAACTTTGCCTTATATAAAACCAAGACTAGATCATTTTAAAAGCACTTTAAACTTCTGGAAAAATAAATAAATAAATAAATAAAAACACTGTCAATTTTCTATCAATTATGAAGGAGTATGATACATCGATAATCTTATTAATTGCCTGCTTCCTCGTTCAGCTGATAATCATGTGGACACTGATGGTGCCAACACATCTTAAAAGAAGTAAAGATCATATCAATGACCAATGTTTCCACAAATTGAATGGACATGTCAGTTATGCAATAATGGGTACAACACATCATGTGGTGTAAGAAAAAAAAACCTAAGACAGAGGGAAACAATCCCATTACCCGATTGGACAAAGATGATAAATAGACCGAATTAATACTTTGTACAGTGAAACATGAAATTTGATTAAATTATTGAAATATGTTTTTTAAAATTTTCTTTTATATAATTAAATTAAAAGTATCTAAAAATATTATTAAATTATAAATTTAGATTATTTTTAAATATTTTCAAATTTATAATTTATTGATTTAATAAAATATAAAAAAAAAAATAAAAAAAATATAGGTAGGACGTTAGGATTATGATTGAAATAACCTCAAAAATTATCATAATATCATGAGAGTATCATCATTTTAATAAGATAAGTTTAAATGACACTAAATGACTAAGGGGAGTGTATTGGTTCATGATTTTATTAGACAATTGAGATTTTTAAGACTTTTTAAAAGTCTTGAGGTATTGGATCCAGACTTTTAAGATTTTTTTAAAAGTCATGAGGTATTGGATCCAGACTTTTAAGATTTTTTAAAAGTCTAGTGGTATTGGATTGAGATTAAGATTTTTAGGATTTCATGACAAAATGGATTATCCGGACTTTTTCAATGATTTGTATTAAATAGTTGGACCTCGGAATTGTCTTGCTCTCACACACAATACTTTCTAGACTTTCCTGCTTCTCAAATATGCTCTGCAATTCTCATCACTCATAAGATGTTAACCACAAAAATTTTCAGCTTCCTCAACTTTCATACCCATCGATCTTCATCACAAATCTACCTAAAAAAAAGTTTAAAAAGTCTCCCTGATCTGGTTATGGTGAAACATGCTTTTGAAAATCTCTTCACCAAAATATGGAAAAAAAAATTGGTGAAGATCTAGGTTCTTTTCTTCTTTCTTTGTTGGCTTTGGCCTATTGTTTTTTAATTAGAAATCTGAAAATGGGTGGGGAAGATGATGATCAGAGAGTGTGATGTAGCGGAAGCTCTGTCGAGAAAAACCTGCGTAAAACGATTAGAAACAACCTACTAAAGTTCCGTTGATTTGCGCACAAATACCGGAAAGTTAGGCTTCAATTCGTTGATTCACGATGAATACCGAAATTGGAATAATTAGAGAAAACTCTAAAATTTTATAAATCAAAAGCTGAATGGCCAATTCGGCCTACATCATTATTTAAAGCAAAATAAATCCTAAACCTAATCGAATTCCTTGGAAAGCAAGAAAAACGACTTAAAAACGGAAATTTACCAAAAAAAGGCAAAAACGAAATTAAAGCAAAAACTAATTCTACTGAGAATCCTAAACACTCTAGAATTGACGGAAGTCGATTCGGAATTGGGAAACTCAAATTATTGCGAAAAAGAAACTTTCCTAAAACGGCAAAAATTGCAACTTCAAGGCCTAAACGACGGAATTTGCCTAAAAAAGGACGTGCTTACGCAGCGAAGCTTCGTAGTAGTTCCGTAAACGCGAAACGCATCAGCT
The DNA here is from genome assembly GCA_035582765.1 of Acer negundo. Classification (NCBI taxonomy): domain Eukaryota; kingdom Viridiplantae; phylum Streptophyta; class Magnoliopsida; order Sapindales; family Sapindaceae; genus Acer; species Acer negundo. The sequence goes on from CM069243.1 coordinate 12,161,992, forward strand.
GTCAAAATTTCAAATCATTCTGATTCCGCCGCCCGGGTTTAGCCTTACTTGGTTTGTTTCAAATCCCACCCCTCCAAATAATCTAATGCCAGTTGATCCGCCGCATCATTCTCCCCAGGTTGGAGAAAATTCGTCCTCGAATTTATCGCGGTGTCATCATCAGAGGAGTCGCCATGGAAAGGAATCAAATGCTTGACATTGAAGACATTATGAGTTCTAATATGGCTGGGTAGTTTCAGGCGATACGCATTTGGATTAATTTTTTCCACAATTTCCAGCGGGCCTATCTTCTTAGCAGCAAGTTTGTTATACTCCCCCACAGCAAACCTGTCCTTTGTGAGGATTGCCACACAAAATCGCCCACCTCAAACTCCAAATGACGCCTTTTCTTGTCCGCGGCCAGCTTGTATTTCTCTACCGATTGCAACAAATTTTCTTGCACCTGCTTATGAACCTCATGTAACCCCTGAACGAAATCTTCAGCTTTCCCATGAACTCTAGTCTTGCTAGATAGAGGAATCAGGTCTATAGGGCTTCGAGGAATCAGTGAGTACACGACCTGAAAAGGACTGAAGCCGGTACTCCTATTGACAGCATGGTTGTGGGCAAATTCGGCTTGGCTCAACTTCAGATCCCATGACCGAACATTTTCTCCTACCAGACATCTCAGTAAATCTCCAAGCGCTCGGTTCACCACCTCCGTCTGCCCATCAGTTTGCGGGTGATATGCACTGCTAAAATCCAACCTCGTATTGACCATCTTCCAAAGGCTCCGCCAAAAGTGACTGAGGAATCGAGTGTCCCGGTCAGAAACAATTGACGAAGGTAAACCATGAAGGCGATAAATCTCTCGGAAGAACAATTGGGCGACCTTGACAGCATCAGTAGTTTTTTTGCACGGGATAAAATGAACCATCTTGGAAAATCGGTCAACCACTACATAGATGGAATCATGCTCAAGTCCGTCCATGGTTGAGTAGGAATCGGTAATGGTCTGTACAAACCAGCATTAGTCGCTTTCCCTTTGGACACTTGACAAATCCGACAACGTTCCACATATCTCTCTACTTCCTTCCGAATTGTTGGCCAAAAGTACGATGCCTTAACTAACTGAAGCGTGCGATCTCTGCCCACGTGACCCTCCCCATGTATTTCCGTAATAATTTGCAGACGCAAACTACACTCGGGAATACAAAGTTGATTTCCCCGAAACAAGAACCCATCTACCAATACAAATTTTGAATTTTTTTTCTCTCGAACAGCAACCATTATCTCTGAAAAGTGTGGATCTGAATCATATAATTCACGAAAAGAGTTAAAACCTGGAACCTGGACAACCATTGTTGATAACAGATTGACTCTTCGACTCAGGGCATCAGCCACCCGATTCGTAACACCTGCTTTGTGCTTCAGGACGAATGTAAATTGTTGAAGGTAAGCTGACCATGAAGCATGCCGGGAAGAAATTTTTTCTTGACTGTGGAGATGTCTCAATGAATCATGATCGGTGTATAGAATGAATTCTCGGTGGAATAAGTAATGCAGCCAATGTTTCACCGCTTGGACCACAGCATAGAATTCTATGTCATATGTGCTATAACGTACTCGAGATCCCGACAGTTTCTCACTGAAATATGCCACCGGTTTCCCACCTTGACTCAAAACAGCTCCGATGCCCACCTTGGAAGCATCGCTATGCAGCTCGAACGGTTGAGAAAAATCTGGTAGAACGAGTATAGGGGCTGTTGTCAATTTCTCTTTGATTTGCTGAAAACCTTCTTCAGCTTCGGTCGTCCACTGAAACTTGACTCCTTTCATACACTCAGTGACAGGTGCCATAATGCTACTAAAGTGCGGGATGAACCGGCTGTAGAATGATGCCAATCCATGGAAACTCCGTACCTCAGTAATTGTTTTCGGTTGCGGCCACTGCCTCACTGCCTCTATTTTGGACTCATCCACCTGTAGACCCTCTCCAGAAATAACATATCCCAAAAATAACACCTTTGGTGTCATAAAAACGCACTTCTTGGCCGCAGCAACAAATTTTTCTCTACGCAACACACATAACACTTCCCGAATGTGCTGAAGATGCAGCTCGGGGTTTGCACTGTAAATTAAGATATCATCGAAGTAAACAACAACAAACTTACCGATAAATGGTCGAAGGGCTTGGTTCATCACTCTCATGAAGGTGCTAGGCGCGTTTGACAACCCAAATGGCATGACTAGCCATTCATATAACCCTTCTCGCGTCTTGAACGCTGTCTTCCATTCATCCCCAGGTCGAATACGAATCTGATGATACCCACTCTTCAGGTCCAATTTGGTGAACTCATGTGCCCCGCTCAATTGATCTAACAAAATCATCTAGTCTCGGAATTGGAAAGCGATACCTTACTGTGATCTTATTAATTGCGCGACTGTCGACACACATCCTCCATGTTCCATCTTTCTTGGGAATTAACAAGGCGGGAACAGCACATGGACTTAGACTCTCACGGATATGCCCCTTTGACTGAAGCTCCTCAACCTGCCTTCGTAACTCTTCGTGCTCAGTGGGACTCATTCTGTAATGTGGTTTGTTTGGCAACATAGCTCCTGGCTCTAGGTCGATATGATGTTGAATGTCACGTAGAGGTGGTAGTCCTTCAGGTAATTCTTCCGGAAACACATCAGCAAACTCCGAAATCAGAGGAGCTGCCGCACTAGGAACCTCCATATCAGTCTGTGTTTCTTTTCCCATTAACATATACACCGTTTCTACTTCTTTTATCTCCAACTCGAATTTTGCATATGATAACAGGTTAGTAGTATCGCTATGCGCCTTAATCTTCTCAGATGGTTTGCTCGGTAGTAGCACAATTTTTTTTTTCATGGAAAACGAAAGAATAGGTATTCTTAAACCCATCATGATACACTTTTCTGTCATATTGCCACGGCCTCCCTAGCAGTAAGTGACATGCATCCATGTCCACCACATCACACCACATCTGATCCTTGTAGTTAGTTCCCATCGAAAACGAAATTAGCGCCCGCTGTGATACAGTCACCTCACCCCCCTTTTGCAGCCAAGCTAGTCTATATGGTTTTGGATGTTTTTCTGTCGTCACCCCTAACTTTCGTACCGCTTCGACTGACACAATATTCTCACAACTCCCCCCGTCTATGACAAATCGACACACCTTACCAAGGATGGTACAAGTAGACTGAAATATGTTATTTCGCAGCCACTCTCCTTCTCTAGTTCTCGGTGCCAAGCAGGTACGTCGCACCATCAACATCGTTCCGGTGTCACCATCTACCAGTTCTTCACTCACTTCCTCCGCTCCTGATTGTGGTTCTTCAATTATTTCCGCATCTTCCTCATTAAATTCTGCCGGGTCAATAAATAATACCCTCTTTGCTGGTCTTGGACACTCAGACAGCCTGTGAGCCGTTTCTCCACATCCAAAACACCGAAATCCGTCAGTGGTTGCCCTGGGAGTTTGAACGTTGTTAGTCGGGTTCCGTGGACCAGTATATGAACCACTGCTAGCACTAACACCTGGTCGACTTCCAGTATTTTCACTGGAACTACTTGCTCTGTTTCGACTGCTCATTCCTCCTCCGAAATTCAACGTCTGTCCACTATTAGATTTTCGCGACAATGTCTTCTCCAATTGTAAAGCCCTCTGATGCGCCTCAGTTACTGTCACGGGATCGAAAAGATTAACCATATCAAGGATTTGTGTACGCAACCCACCACAGTAGTGCGACACTAACTGATCTTGTGTCTCCTCTATATCGTTTCGCACCAACAACTCATAGAACTCGGTTGTATATTCATCAACAGACCTCATACCTTGACGCAGATTCTGCAACCTCTGGTACATCAATCTCGTAAAATTGTGAGGTAGAAACTCTTTACGCAACTTTTGTTTCATCTTCTCCCAGTCAGAAAGTTTGGGTTTTCCAGCGCGATTCCTAGCGAGTTTAAATTGTTGCCACCAAGCCGCGGCTCTACCCCGAAACCTCGTGGCCACCAATGCCACCCTCTCATTCGCAGGAACTCTTTTGAATTCCAGAATCTCGTCAGCGATTCCAATCCATTCCAGAAACTCTTCTGGCTGCATGCTTCCACGGAATTCCGGAACCTCAGTCCGCATCCCTGACTCCCATCGCCTGACATCTTCAGTTCTGTCATCAACCCTGTCATCAGTCACAGGCGCTCTCTGTCGACGTCGTGGTTACGGATCCCCTTCCACTCCGGATCCTTCCACTTCGTCACTACTTGTCTCGGGATGTAAGGCCTGAAACGGGTTTTGGTTGGCTCTTGACGCCGCAAGTTGCGCCGTTAATTGCTCCACCTGTCGCTCCAACTGTATCACACGGTCACGTTCGATGGCTAGGTCTACAGGAATCTGGTCTGGTCGTCTTCTCGGCGGCATGATGATGTCGTCCCGAACGAACACGGCTCTGATACCAACTGATGTAGCGGAAGCTCTGTCGAGAAAAACCTGCGTAAAACGATTAGAAACAACCTATTAAAGTTCCGTTGATTTACGCACAAATACCGAAAAGTTAGGCTTCAATTCGTTGATTCACGATGAATACCGAAATTGGAATAATTAGAGAAAACTCTAAAATTTTATAAATCAAAAGCTGAATGGCCAATTCGGCCTACATCATTATTTAAAGCAAAATAAATCCTAAACCTAATCGAATTCCTTGGAAAGCAAGAAAAACGACTTAAAAACGGAAATTTACCAAAAAAGGCAAAAACGAAATTAAAGCAAAAACTAATTCTACTGAGAATCCTAAACACTCCAGAATTGACGGAAGTCGATTCGGAATTGGGAAACTCAAATTATTGCGAAAAAGAAACTTTCCTAAAACGGCAAAAATTGCAACTTCAAGGCCTAAACGACGGAATTTGCCTAAAAAAGGACGTGCTTACACAGCGAAGCTTCGTAGTAGTTCCGGAAACGCCGAAACGCATCAGCTGTCAAAATTTCAAATCATTCTGATTCCGCCGCCCGGGTTTAGCCTTACTTGGTTTGTTTCAAATCCCACCCCTCCAAATAATCTAATGCCAGTTGATCCGCCGCATCAGAGTGGGTGGTGGGGATTTCATTGTGATTGTGGCCAAAAATTAGTTCTATCTGAATTTGTTAGCATCAAAGGATTGATTGGTGTCGAAACAATGGGCATGGGCATTGGCATGAAGGATTGTTGGCATTGGCCTGTTACTTTTTTTTTTTTTTTTTTTTTTTTTTTTTTTTTGGCTTTTTTATAATTAGAAACATTGAAATTGGGTGGGGAAGATGATGATCAGAGAGTTGGTGGTAAGGATTTGGGTGAGAGAGTGGGTGGTGGATTGATTGGGAAGATTGGTGTGGGTGACTTGCAAATCTTTTTATTTTATTTTATTTTATTTTTGTGATTTTGCAGAAAAACCTTTTGTAAACAAAGTAAAGATTCAATTTTGATTTTGGAAAAACACAATTTTTATTATTTTACAGGAAACCCAATTGTAGAGATTCAATCTTTTTTATGTTTCGAAATTTTTTTTTTCTATGAATAAAATGATTGGCAAGAATTGTTGTTTATGTGTTTGATGAATTACCTATGAGAGTTCATAAAAAAGTGGCTATTGGCGAGAAGTAAAGGAAGAGACAAAGAGGAGTCAGCTGAGAAACTGGTTTAGACACTGTCTTGAAAGCAATTGCAACATTGTACAACAACAAAAACAGAAACCATCTTGAAATAAAGTCTAAAAAGTCTTGAAACAATGTCTAGATAATCATAATAGTTTCTGAATAAAGTCCAAAACCTTTTTAAAAATCCAAAAAGTCTAATCCATATAATCCTAATAGTCTATAAAGTCTTGCAAATCTATAAAATCCTTGCATCCAAAAATTGTAAATTAAAATCCCAATCCAATACACCCTCCCTAAGATACTAGTTTGCACAAGGCTACCATGCTTGATATTTTTAACTTCATCCTTCATCTTTTAAATTGTCCTCTTGTTATAACAAAGAAGATAGAAAGAATTTTTAAGAGTCGTTAGAAATTGAAATTTTTAGGTAAATTATGAGATCTCTCTTGTTATATACAATCAAAAAATAAGCGTCGTTATTTATAGGGTGAGTATCCTTGGTCACTAAGTAATCACATTCTTAAAAAGAATTGATTTTTTTTTTTTTTAATAAATCTTTCATAAATAATGAATCCCGAAGATAAAATAAACAAAAAAAAACTTTCCCTAAAGAAGAAAACCGACTAATCAAGGAATCTCGAAAAGGAACCTTCCCTAAACAAGAAAACTGACTTCCACAAAAATTTTAAAACAAAATAACACTTTACAATATAAAACCCTTCAAATTAATAACCCCTCTAAACTAATACTTAAGGATGGGTCCCAAGAATATTAGTTTAGAGGGGTTCTACTGTATTTGGAATTTTGAATTTTTTTTATTATTTTATTTTAAAAGGATTTTGACTTTTTTTTTTTTTTTTTCTTTGATAGGCAAATAATGAAACAACAAGGACCTCTTAACAAATAATTAATATGAAAACATTGCTTCTTCTTTCATGTGTTGCATAAGTAGATATCTCCTGATTGTGCAAATTAACATCTGTCCGTATATGAAATATTTGATCTTACCGAATCTGAACCGACTCGATAAAATTAAAAAATAAAAATAAAAAGAATAATGGGGAATAAATTGATAAATATTGAAACAAACACTAATAACGATTGTGAACCGTAATAAATATAAACGTCACCGTTTACAACTATCAACGACTAGACAACTGTCATCTATCAAACTATATAAACTTTGCCATCATGTCCCCTGACTCAGATAGCTTTCGTGAGCGTAACTGTGTGACTGTGAGTCAGTGATTGTGAAGTTGTTTGGCAGGAAAGGGCCATCTGGGTTTTCATGGTCTTCAACAGCCGAGGAGGTCACACAAGGAGTTGATGGAACTGGTCTCACTGCCATTGTCACAGGTTTTGATAATCTTCTTGGTATCTGGGTTTTCTTAATCTTGTTAAAATATATCTGGGTTTGATAGTATTATTATTATTATAATGATGGTGGTGGCTCTGTTATTATATTTTTAAGGAGAATTTGGTTTTAAATTTGATGATATTGCATAGGTTGTCACATGAATTTAAAAATTACGTTGTGGGGTCAATGATAACAGCCTAAATTTATATTGTGTTAATAGCCATTAGGTCTGACTTAAGATGTTAATTAGTGATAGGTTAACGATAACAAAAAGATCAACACATTGTTTTAGTATACGTGCCTGCCATTATGCTTACCGGCATGCATAACAATGTGACACATCAAGAGTGTCACCTGTTTTTATGCGAAAAATGTTTATTCATGACGATGTTTAGTTAGTTAATTAGTGGGCTTGCTTCTGATTTCATTGGAATATATAAATCTCCGGAATCTAATTACAGGGTGCTGCTACAACATGCTATGTGGCACGGGATAAGCGCCTCGGTGAGTATTTTTCCGATAGTAACTTGACCAAGGCGAACGCACAAGGCTACGTACGAATGTCGAGTTGGTGAAGAAGCTCTGGGATTTCAGCATGGATTTAGTTAAATGATATAATGATCGATGTGCACAGTACACATCTATATCACTAGAAACCGTATATGTGAAGTGAGATATATAAATAAAAAATAAACAAATATGTGCTATTTGATTTCTAAGAGTGATTGATTGATGGTGTTTTCACATAAAGTTGAGATGGAATTATTATTACTACCATTAGCAATTCTTTGGTGATTGCATGTGTTTATGCATGATGAAGTTCATTTTATTTTTTAATCGGCTACTCTATAGTAAGGAAGTAAATATCGGTTTCGGTTAAAATATCGAGATATAACACATGTTTTTTAATCTAATAGTTAAGATTTGACATTCTTTATCGAATCAAATAAGTATTGATAAAGAATAATGCTATATTATACGGACAATATGATAAAAGTAATTTTTAGTTGTAGTTGTCTCATATATTATAAGATGATATGTATAATGTATATCAACCAAAAAAAAATCTTCTTTTTTTCTTTTGATATACTACATTTATATGTGGCAGTGTCAACTTGATCTTGAGTTCGATAAAAGGAGTTCTCATATGATTCATGCCATCAAGACACGTTGGGCTATGCTAATAATTTAAACTAATTCGTTGTGAATTAATCTATATACAATAGTAATCATGTATAAATATACGAATATCATGGTATGTGTATCTAATTCTAATTGGAAGCTTTTTCAATAATTTTTTTCACTCAATTTAATACCATTGTCCTAAATTAATTGAGCCAGGCTACCAACTAACCTTGGTCTCTTGGTCCCTCTTCCATAAACTACCACATTTGAAACATAGGTTTGACTAGTATTTCCATATGGGTATCCAAAATTTGGAAACCACTCAAGGTTTAATTTGGAAATGAACCACTCTCACGTTAAAATCAACCAAAAAGTGGTTCATAATATTTGGTGCTACCATACTTATGTGTAGGGATGGACAAAAAACCAATAAACCGAACTGAATCGGTGAACCGAATTGATTCAATCGGTTTTTGTTATATTTACCGATTCAGTTCAGTTTTTTGAAAAACTATTAGATCGATTCGTTTTCCGGTTCGCCGTCTCAAACTGGAAAATCGAACCGAAATCCAACTTATATATATATAAAAAAAAAACCTAATTTAATATTTAACAGTTCATGAAACTATGAAACTATGAAAGTGTGTCACAACTGATTTTTTTTTTTCTTTGATTTTTTGTTGAATATTATTTTAAACTAGTATTTTCAATTTGTTCAAGCTTATAATTTAATTTGGTTGATAGCCCAAATGGATTAAAATATGAAAATCAGTGTAATAATTAAAGCCTATTAATTTGGTCAAATATGTCCAAAACTGAATCGAACCAAACCGGTCCAATTCGGTTGGTTTTTGATCGGTTGACATTTGTAAATTTTATTGGATCGGTTCATTTTCTCAGAAATCGAACTTATATGTTCTATTAAAAAATAAACCGATTCATTAAACGTCTACACCTATTCATGTGGGTATAGTAACCAAACCCTTGAAACATTAAAAATTCATATCCTATATAAAAGGGAAAATAATAATAATAATAATAATAATAATATGAGACACGGACAGTCATCCATGTTTTTTTTTTTTTTAATTTTTTTAATACCAAATATAGAAAGAAGGATTCAGAGAACATTAGAGACTGTCCTGTAAGCGTTTTTTGTTGACTGTTTTTCGAAAAAAAAAATGAAAATGAAAATGAAAATAAAAACAGTGTCTTTGGTTTCAATTTTGAAATCTGAGAACGTGTCTGGTAGCATATATTGAAACCTATATTCTAAAAATAAAAATACTAAAAACGCGTTTGATATTAATTCATCCCAAATAATTATCAAACAAGTAAAAAAAAAATTATTAAATAAAAATTACATTAAAAAAAGAATTTAAAATATTAAACATTAATTTTTCCGCCGATCTGGTCTACATAATCACCAATCAACAATCAATAATAAAATTCAAAGACAAATGAAAAATGAACAACATAACTAAAGATCCAATTTGAATCTTCTCAAACCAATCAACAATAGAACTAAAACCACCATACCTAACCAAATTCACTTCCATCAAAAACAAACAATTCAAAGAAAATTAAACATTCCTATTTTCTAGCTCATTTCGCAGACCAGAACCCAGAAATCTAGTCCAAATCAGCTTCCAAAAATAAAATTCCCACTTCCTACAAAATCATACATACCTTCCTTATGGGCTAGATCCTTTCTCATATTCCAATCCCGTCTCGGAATCCTTTACAAATCACGAGAAACACAACATAAATAAATGAAATTTCTCATCTAAAAAAGAAGAACAATTTTAGATGATAAGATGAGGTAAACCTGAGATTTGATCCATGGTCTCGAAATCAAACATCCTGGTTTAATTTGCCTTGGATCACACGTTAACAAAGGGGAAAAACCCAATTAGATATATGCAGGCACTTACAATTGCAGGTGACAGGGTTGTTGGGAGCAGAAGGGAAGGACCATTTGGTGATGTTGATGAACTCAGGAGAAGAGAAGAGGGTCTGGATGGGTTCATTGGCTGGGGTTGAGCCACCCAAACCTTGGAGCCACAAAACAAAGCTTCGAGCCATCAAGTCCTGCTTCTTGTTGTGTGAATTAGAGTTTGGTAGCTGGTGGTTTAGTTGGAAGAAGAGTATGAATATGAGGGTACAAGCGAGAGTCACTAAGAGGATCAACGGTGAAGAAGAATAGCAGATCGGCGGGAGAGAAAAATAGATCGACGGAGAAGAAGAAGAAGTCAAGAAAAAGAAAAAGAAAAGGTCTAGAAGAAAAAGAAGAAGAATAGTGACGGGAAGATGTGAAGAAGAAAATTATAAAAAAAAAAAAAAAAAACAAAGTAAAAAACAAAAACAAAAACAAAAACAAAGTACAAGTATCTGGTGTTTTTCAAATATTTTACCGTTAACGCTAGTTTTGTTTTTCATTTTTTAAAAATAAAATGAAAACCGGTTAACTAACGTAAATTCGAAATAGTTTTCAGAAAAAAAAAAGTGAAAACGGGTTGAAAAACAACTGCAGAACGGAGCCTTATTATTTTTTATGATCTTAAAGAAAGAAAAAATATCAAAATTCAAAACCAACTTTATTAGTTGACACATTATTAGTTTACTAAAAAAAAGGTTTTGAACCAAAGGTTTTTGGAGACTTCAAACCTAAGCTTCACCATCTGAATTCAAATTATGAGGGTGGACCAAAAGGGGAGCTGACTCGGGTTATTATCGATAGAACAACACTTTGAAATTATGGTAGTGTAAACTAGGGTGGACCAAAATGGGGGGAGGGTGGTTGTTTGACCCAGGCTATAGCCATCGGATTAGTATTTTGAAATTTTTGTTTTTTGTAATTATTACTCCTTTCCCATCAATCCATCACACATCTATTCTCATCACACCTATCACCTCAACATCCACACACACACTCTCTCTCTAACGTCCCAAATCTCAATTCTCTCTTCCCAATAATTATCTCTACCCTTTATAAGATTCTCGGTTTTAAAATTGAACATAAACAATATTCATATTCGGTTATTCAATTCAGATATTTTTAGTTAAAATTTATTTTTTCAAATTAAAAAGTTAGAGTTTGGGTTTGTTATTAATAATTTTAAGTTAGTGTTTTGTTATTATTATTTTTTATAAATTTATTTTCCGATCTACAATTTATTATTTCTAGTGTTATAATTTATTAAGTATCAGTTAACCAAATTGTTTGATAATTTTATGTTACAGTGTCAAACAACCATATATCAAAGTCTAGAAAAAACTATGCTTTTATACTTTTGGAAAAAAAAAAATCAATTATCGGATGTGGACGGATCAAGTTCTCCACGTAATATCAGAGACGGAGAGTTCAAGTTTACATTCTTCATCTCGATGGAATAAAAACAATATTGAATTATTAAAATTTTATATATATAGTTTTGTTTTAACCCACTTTAACAAAAAAAAAAAAAAAAATCAAAGGCATTCTTTGAGTGTAAATATATGTCCACCAAAGCATGGGGAGTCCCTTTGCTAAAAGTGAGAGTTAACTGCCAGACCGTGCTCGTAGAGTCCAATTTCGTAATGTCTTAGTGACAGTTTTTTTTAAAAAAAAAAATCAGAGAATTATTTATAGTTGTTTCATTTTCATTTGTATCAAATCAATCACACTTTTGTCATTATTATAACCTGTATTACTGTATATATTGATCATATTAAAAATTTTAAAAATATATTTAAATTCAAAAGTACTAAAATACCCTTAACAATTCGGGAGATTTTTAATGAAATTATTATAGAATGACTATTGATTTACAATAATGCTAAACATCCCATATAAAATCCCACATTTTTCATCCCACTACATATGGCATGTGAGTTGTCAAATTGTAAGTGGATACACATTAATGATGATTTATCACACCTACACCATGTATCCACTCACCATTTGACACCTCACATGCCACATGTAGTGAGATGAAAAAGGTGGGATTTTAGGTGGGATGTGTAGCATTACTGATTGATTTAACTTCACAATGATATTTGGATTTATTATTATTATTTTATTTTAAAAGGATTTGGTCTTGGTCTTTTATTTTTTTGATTGGCAAATAATTAATATGAAAACAATATTTGATTTGATCTTGACAGATCTTAATTAATCTCGATAAAAATTAAAAATAAAATAAAATAAAATAAAAATAAAATATTTGATATTGACGGATCTCAATAGACCTCGATAGAAATAAATAAATAAATAAATAAATAACGGTACTAAATTGATAGTGGTTGAAACATATACTAGCAACACACATTTGGTAGCTTGCTATGGTGGTGGGCCTTCCCATAGGAACTCCCCACCACCAAGTTTCAAATCCTTGTGTGTACAAAGTAATTTCCCACCATTTGTGTGGGTAGTGTTCCACTTCATGTGGGTGATGTCTCCCCTCTTGTGGGAGCCGTAGTCCGAGCTGAGTTTGTAGATCCCAATCTCGTCAATCCCGGCAGTTGTTGTTGTTGTAATAATAAAAAAAAAAGAAACATACACTAACAACGAATGTGAACCGTAATAAATATAAACGTCACCGTTTACAACTGCCAACGACCTCTAAGTGTAGACAACTGTCATCTATAAAACTCTATAAACTTTGGCACCCATGCATGTACCCTTTATTTGATAGGTTTTGTCATTTGTGAGTGTAATTGTGTAATTGTGAGTCTATGATTGTGAGGCAGATAGACAGATAGATATATAGATAGACAGAAGATGTGGTTGTTTGGCAGGAAAGGGCCATCTGGGTTTTCATGGTCTTCAACGGCAGAGGAGGTCACACAAGGAGTTGATGGAACTGGTCTCACTGCCATTGTCACAAGTTTTGATAATCTTCTCTTGTCGTTAATTATTATTCTTTATAATGCTCAAATGGCATCTGGGTTTTCTTAATCTCGTTAAAATATAATAATTAACAAACCTGATGTTGGAAAATTCCATCGTGTGGGGCCACACATGTAAATATTAAATGTGTTATGCTATCTTTGGTTAAACCTAAATTAAAGTGATCTAATTAAGATTTAAAGTGTTAAGGCTTAAGGGTATAATTGTTATGTAATTAATGTGTAGATACCAGAGAGTTATATCTAATTTGATGAGGGGTCAAATTAGAAATAGCAAACCTTATAATAATCTGATTATTATAAATTAGGGTTATGGTCCCCAAATTACACGATCTTTTTCAGTTTGTTTGTATCCCCATTAACAGAGCAATAGAGAACACTTTAGGGTTCACAAAGATCGTGATAATTTGGAAGATCGCAACTCATCCACCAACATCCGGCAATGGATACAGGTACACTTCCGCTTTCTATTATCTCTCATTTCTCTTGAATTGATATGGGTTAGGAACATGAATTTAAGGTTTGATTAATCGTGATATAGAAACATGTTTATGTTAAACTTTCAGATTAATTATGTGTCAATTCATGTTGATTTAGTTTTTAATCAAATTTATTACAAGTGGTATCATAGCCACTCATGATCGATTCTTGAGAATTTAAGGAATTTTCGGAGATTTGTTGTGATGTTAAATCATTGTTTTGATTTATATATATATATATATATATATATATATATTGTTTTTTTTTTTGTTCGAACAGTGTTTGATATATATTGTTTTTCCTTTTGTTCGAACATTGTTTTGATATCTATTGCTTGGATTCAGATATATGTATTAATATATGTGATACATGTTTTATAAATCGGTGCTTTGAATAAAGAAATAAAGAATATTCTAGATTTGCTTTGTTCATCTGCTGCTTCTGAAACATATTTTTTGTCTAATATATATGTTGAATCCATGAATATATTATGTTTTGTTTGTGTTTGTTTTTGTGAGTTATGTGGATGGTTTTGTTTGGTGGATGAACAAGGAGATGGGGTTGAGGAATCAGATCATGTTTTGATCCGATGAAGGTTTGTGATCAAATCATCAGATCACTTGATCTGGGTATTCTTAGTTGGTGGGTTTCTTTTAAAATAAATAAAATAAATAAAAATCTGGAATCTGTTTGAAACTTGGGGTTTGCTTTTGGGTCGATGGGTATGCTCACCCAAACCCGGTTTTCTTCTCGGGTTAACACCACCACTGTCGGTGGGATTTACCAATTTTTACACAAAACTCGTGCCTTTTGTGGCGAGGAGGAAGATCAGTGGTCGTTGACCATGATCGGGTCAGTTCGAGCGACCCAAGACCACCTCCAGCCTTAGTTCATGCGATCCGAAGTGGATCGATCACCGTCGCCTCGATCGGCATGTTACAGATCATTTGCTACTGCTTTGTTGTGCATCGTTTCCTCCAGGCGATGGGCTGGTGGCTTAGGCGGCGGTGAATGGCGAATGAATCAAGTCATAGACCCTTTTTTTTTTTGCTTTGGGCCATTTTTTGAAAATTTGACATAATATAAGGTTTGTTATTTTTGGGCCATTATGTGATTTTGACAAACTATTGGGGTTTATTAGCAAATATTGAAACTCTTAGGCTTTTTTGTAATTTTATAGATTTAGGGGATGATTTGTAATTTAAAAATTAAGGGAATTTTCTATAATTTTACAAAATCAGGGGCTGTTTTGTAATTTGATTTTTTTTTTTAAAAAAAAAAAAAATTTAAGAATCAACTCAAATTCAAATAATTTTTGGTATATCTTTTATGATTAGATAAAGTAGTCCATCATTCTAAATGGGTTAATTGAAACAAGATGTCGTCAAAGTGACTTCTCTTGTGTAGATTGTTCATGAGGGATGTTGAATGTTTATGTGTGTGTGTGCGTGCAAATTCATACGGGTATTATCCAGCCCAAAGGAAGGTTAATGCTTGACCGAATTACACACACACACACATGTGGTGGTAAACATGTGACAATTATAAGGTTTTATATGTGAATAATAAATCGATCCAAAGATAGATTTATTACATGAATTATTATTAATGTTTGATCACTACAACAAGAGTACCACTTACAGTTAATATTGTGTATGTAAATTCATGCGGGTATTAGCCGGCCCAAATGAAGGTTAATACTTGACCGAATTGCACACACACATGTGGTGGTAAACATGTGACAATTATAAGGTTTTACATATGAATAATAAGTCAATCCAAAGATAGATTTATTATTTGATACTAATTATTGTTAATATTTGATCACTGCAACAAGAGTACCACTTACACTTAATATTACTGTCCAAAGACTTGATATCAATGTTGTGCTAGGTATCTTGAGATGGGACTTACCATTATTTGAATTTATTGATTATTGTATTTGGTTATTAATGTGAGCATGCATGTTTATTTATTTGTTTTGTTCTCTTTATGGCTAGTGTTTCTACTATATCTGCTAATATCAACTTTATACCCATGCTTAATGGGACAAACTTTAAGGATTGGAAGGAGAACATAGAAATTGTTTTCAGCTGTATGGATCTGGACCTTACACTTCGGAGTGAGTAGCCTGCTTCTCTTACGGATGCAAGTTCTCTTGATGATAAGAAGAACTTTGAGAAGTGGGATCGCTCAAATCGCATGAGTCTTATGATCATTAAGTGTAGCATTCCAGAGGCATTTAGGGGTGTCGTATCTGAAAAGATAACCAAAGTCAAAAAGTTCCTAGCTGAAATTGAAAAGTGTTTTACGAAAAACGATAAGGCAGAAACAAGTATGCTTTTGCAAAGCTTGATTTCTATGAAGTACAAAGGCAAGGGGAACATAAGGGAGTACATTATGGAAATGTCTCATATTGCATCTAAGCTTAAGGCACTGAAACTCGAGCTGTCTGACGACTTGCTCGTGCATTTGGTATTAATATCACTTCCTGCACAATATGGTCAATTTAAGGTTAGTTACAATTGTTAAAAGGAGAAATGGACTCTTAATGAGCTCGTTTCTTACTGTGTGTAAGAGGAAGAGAGATTGAAGCAAGACAAGACTGAAAGTGCTCATTTGGCTAGCACCTCTAAGGACAAAGGCAAAAAGAGTGTCAGGTTTGACCGTGGTGGTGAATACTATGGTAGCTATGGCGGTTCAGGTGAACAACGTCCATGATCGTTTGCTGAATTCCTAGAGGAATGTGGAATCGTCCCACAGTACACCATGCTAGGGTCACCTAACATGAATGGTGTAGCTGAAAGACAAAACCAGACTCTTAAGGATATGGTAAGGAGTATGACTAGTCATTCCTCCTTACTATAGTCACTCTAGGGAGAAGCACTCAAAACAACAGCTTACATTCTGAACTGAGTGCCAACTAAAGCAGCTACAAAACCACCTTATGAGCTTTGGACAGGCAAAAAGCCTAGCCTAAAGCATTTTCACATTTTGGGATGTCCAGCTGAGGCAAGGCCTTACATGCCACATAAAAAGAAATTGGACTCTAAAACTGTGAGCAGCTACTTCATTGGCTACTCTAAGCGATCTAGTGGCTATAAGTTTTATGATCCCACACTTAGGTCAATTTTTGAGACGGGAACTACAACATTTTTTGAGGATGTCTTTGTTTGGGGGGAGAAATAAGGTTAGAGACATTGTCTTTGAAGAGGAATCCGTTTTGATTCCCAATATCTCTTTTGACAATGTGTAGGTTTCTATACATGTTATTGATCAAGAAGCGAATCAGGATCCTCAACCAGACAATGTTGATCAACCCCTATTCAAAATGAGGTAATTGTTCCTGAGGAACAAACTTAACAACCTCAAGAACCAGTGCTATTAAGGTGGTCCACTAGAGAAAAAAGAAATGATATTCCAGACAATTTTATCGTATTTCTCTAGAAACATGAGGAAGACATTGGAATGATGGAAGATGATCCAATCAACCTCCATCAAGCCATGCAAGGTTCCAACTCTCAAAAGTGGATTGATACCATGAATGAAGAGTATAAGTCTATACAAGACAATAAGATTTGGGAACTTGTCCTATTACCAGAAGATGCGAAGTCCATTGGTTGTAAATGGATTTTTAAGACCAAAAGGGATTTGAAAGGTAATGTGGATAGGTATAAGGCTCGTCTTGTAACTAAAGGCTTTACCCAAAAGGAAGGGATTGACTTTAAAGGGACTTTCTCTCCAGTTTCAATGAAAGACTCTTTTAGGACAATCATGGCACTTGTTGCACATTTTGACCTTGAGTTTCATCAGATGGATGTCAAGACAGCGTTTCTCAATGGTGACATTGACTAAACAATTTATATGGTGCAGCTAGAAAACTTTGAGTCAGGAGACCCAAAGAATATAGTCTGTAAATTAACAAAATCTATCTATGAACTCAATCAAGCTTCTCGTCAGTGGTACCACAAGTTTCATCAAGTGAGTATCTCGTTTGGTTTTAAGATAAACGTTGTTGATAATTTTGTGTATCACGAATTCAATGGGAGTAAGCACATATTCCTGGTTTTATATGTCGATGACATACTGCTTGCCACAAATGATATAGACATATTGCACGAAACCAAAAGATTTCTATCAAAAAATTTTGAGATGAAAGATCTTGGTGACGCCTCTTTTGTATTAAGGATCCAGATACAACGAGATCGCTCTCAGGGTATTCTTGGATTATTACAAATGAGTTATATCAATAAAGTGCTCAAAAGGTTTGGCATGCAGGACAGCAAACCAGGTGACATCCCTGTCGCTAAGGGAGACAAGTTCAGTCTCAACCAGTGTCTTAAAAATAACCTTGAAGTTAAGGAAATGTAGAGATTCTCTATGCATCAGCTGTAGGGATTCTAATGTATGCTCAGGTGTGTACGCGTCCAAATATTGCATACATTATTGGTATGTTAGACAGATATTTAAGTAACCCTGAGATGGATCATTATAAAGCAGTCAAGGGGGTTATGAGGTATTTGAAGAGAACAAAAGATCACATGCTCACATATAGGAGATTGGATAAGTTTGAGATCATAGGGTATTCCGACTCTGATTATGCTGGATGCCATGGCAGGAAAGTTTGTAGCATGCTATGAGGCATCCAACCTTAGAATATGGCTACAGAATTTTGTCACTGGGCTACGCATTCTAGAGGGTATTGAAATATCACTCAAACTATATTGTGACAATAAGTCAGCAGTGTTATATTCCAATAACAGGAGCTCATCTGGGTCAAAGCATATTGACATTAAGTTCCTAGTTGTAAAGGTGAGAGTGCAGAGTAGACAGATATCCATAGAGTACATTGGGACAAACTCCATGATAACAGATCTGCTTACAAAGGGATTACCACCTAAGGTCTTTCATGAACACACTGCTTATATATGTGTTATTTTGTGTGAGGATATCACATTATAGGACTTTGTATTATTTAGTATTTTATTGCTTTATGTTTGATTTTGGACATACTTATGCATTTATATATTTGGATATTTTTTTGATCAGAAATAAAGTATTTGGTTCATTTCACTCTGTTACATTGTGTTAAGTATTGATCTCACTAAGGAATAAAGTAGGTCCAGTTGGAAATAGACATGTATAGATCACATTGCATGTAATTTTCATGCTACGCATCCATGATTGATCTATGTCATTTGGTTATGTTGCTGTACGTGACCATTGATGGGTTTAGTCACACTAAATGTGACGAAAACCGCTTTGATCCTATAACGGTATAATCAATGGACAAGATTGTTCGGATATACCCTAAAATTGTGATAGCAAAATTTTGAAGCTCATAAAGTCATACATATTTGTATAGTTACATATGTGGCCCGGTGGAAGATTGTTGGAAAATTCCATCATGTGGGGCCACATATGTAAATATTAAATGTGTTATGCTATCTTTGGTTAAGCTTATATTAAAGTGATCTAATTAAGATTTAAAGTGTTAAGGCTTAAAGATATAATTGTTATGGAATTAATGTGTAGATACCAAAGTGCTATATCTAATTTGATGAGGGGCCAAATTAGAAATAGCAAACATGATAATAATCTGATTATTATATATTAGGGTTATGATCCCCAAATTACACGATCTTTTTCAGTTTGTCTGTATCCCCATCAACAGAGCAATAGAGAACACTTTAGGGTTCACAAAGATGGTGATAATTTGGAAGATCACAACCCATCCACCAACATCCGACAATGGATTCAGGTACGCTTCCACTTTCTATTATCTTTCATTTCTCTTGAATTGATATGGGTTAGGAACATGAATTTAAGGTGTGATTAATTGTGATATAGAAACATGTTTAGGTTAAACTTTCAGATTAATTATGTGCCTATTCATATTGATTTAGTTTTTAATCAAATTTATTACACCTGATAGATAGTGATGATGATGATGATGAAGGTAGTGGTGGTGGTGGTGGTGGTGATCGACGGACTGTTTGAAGGAGTCACAAGGAAGAAAAGTGAGTCTGGAGAGAGAGAGACTGCTATTGTGGGACGTGAGGGATTTTGATGCCTTGCCAATTCGATTTCCCTTTTTAGTCCTTAAATTTTGTGAGAATTGCTAAACAAAACCCCTTTCTTATGTGGAATTTATTTATGACCACACAAAAAATTGAAAATCGTTAATAACCACATTACACAATTTTATTTCAATCCCTAACCAAATATTACTGAAATATCCCTCGACACATATAATCTTGCTTCTTCCTTCCCCTTTTACTATTTTATTCCTTCTTCATTTTCTCTTCGATTTCATAGAAAATAAAATAAAAAACTTCACTAAAATCACATTTGCAACTGAAAATTCATGGGTTTTGTGTTGATTGATCAATTGTGCCGATCCTAACTATTCCGAGGCTCTGGGGCAAAATCTAAAAAATAGGTCTCATACAAACAAAATCATTTCCACTTCATCCTAAAATAAAAACCAAAATTAAAAAAAATCCATGATATTTAGGTCTCCGGTTGCCCCTTTTTTTTTTTTTTTTTTTTTTTTTTTATCTGTCTGTCTGTCTTTGGTGGGTAAAGAAGAAATGAAAAATATATTGATAATAGGTGATAGGAAAGTATGAAACTTTAAAAAATTGGATTTTGTATTAAAATAAAACGAATTGGACCCGTTCTAATTATTTATTTATTTATTGTATTGTTTGAGCTTTTTTTGGGACTCACAAGTCGCATCATATATTTTGGACCCCTAGACATGACGGACCCAGGGCAGATGCTGACCCCGACCTAGCCCGACCCACCCCAAGGCCGCCCTGTTGATCAATTGTGTGAGGTTTTGGTGAAAAATCAGTAAAATAATAATTGAGATTATATGTTTAAAAATATTATGAAAAGACAGCATATGAAACAAAAATGGATTTTTTATTATCAGATGATATGTTAAGTACAGTATTCATGTTCATAAGATTTGTCATTTGTGGTTTATAGTGTGAGCATAATCGTATCCTGTAAGAAGTTTCACATAAGTTTTCAATTGCATGTTAATTCAAATGCATAAGAGTTGTGCGAATGCGTGCAGTCTGTTCGTATCTCAGACATCATGGGGAAATTTTGTTTTTCTGAGGTATTTTCTGTGTGGTGAATACTAAATTGTGTATTTTTCCCCGTCGTGGTAACAGGAGCATCTAGTGGCATTTTAAGAGAAACAGCGCGTGTTCTTGCATTGCGTGGCGTCCATGTGACTATGGCAGTCAGAAATATGGCTGCCGGTAAAGATGTCAAAGAAGAGATAGTCAAGGAAATCGCCGGTGGAAAAGTTGATGTCATGGAGTCGGATCTATGTTCCATGGCTTCTATAAGGAAATTCGCATTGGAATTCAATACCAAGAGTCTTCCATTGAATCTCCTAGTGTAAGAAAAATAAAATGAAGGAGCTGGTGTAATTCTAGATGTTTCTTCACTATGTTCCTAAATGCTAAACCAAAAGCTTAAGTTTTTACGTAAGGTCTGACAATAGTATTTATAGACATATATGTTTGACACTTTAACACACACCATCACATGCAACATGGAGACGGGTGGTGGACACATTACACATGATCAAAGAACACAAAATTCAAAAGAGGAGGGGGCGTAAACACGTTATATTGTTCATATGTATTTAACAATTGTGTTCATGCGCAAACACATGTGGTCAGATAATGTTCATCTATTAAACCCAATTAGCAGAAGATAGTATTCTACAAAGACTAATTTTTGCATATGGTGAAGGAATTCGTTTCGATAAGATTAACGATCAATCAGGGTAAATCCACACAGCCTGCCACAACCTAGAATTATTAAATTTTCTACTTACAGAGATTATGTATTATGTTTGTGTAATGTGATTTGTGTAATGTCATGCAATATCTCGAATTGCTTATGTACAGGTACAGCATTTTTGGGGCGTATGGCCAATCAAAGCTGGCCAACATTTTGCATGCTAACGAGCTAGCTAAACGTCTCAAGGTTGGTTTATCTACAAAATTGATCTTGTAATTTTTCTTTGATCAGTATAAAAAAGTATCAATGCTTCTTGTTGTACCTTTGAAATTACTCTTCTGTAATGGCGGTTGTTTTCTTTGAACAGGAAGATAACGTGAATATAACTGCGAATTCACTTCATCCGGGAGTAATTGACACCAATCTTTTCCGCTACAATGGCATCATAAACTGTAATCACTTTAGCAGTTCATGTTACTATGAACTTTTAAGTACAAATGGACTGAGGTGGTAAAATCATGCATTCTGCAAGGCCATGTGTGCAAACTTATCTTAGCTTTCTGTACTGTTGTAATTAGAATCGGACCCCTGCATCTAACATTAGAGATACAAAACCGTTGTTCTAGACATAACTATGTTTGGGATCCCGGACTTGAGAAAAACTATTTCTCACGTACACATACCTACGGATACTTTCACATTATTCTTAATGCTTTGCCTTATTTTCTCTCTGTCATGTATCTAATGCAAGCCTTTCATTGTCTGGCTTCTTCCTGGATCAATGCAGGCTTCACTCAAAAGCTCGGTAGATACGAATTTAAAAATGTGCAGCAGGTGTGTTGTATATAAATCTGTACAGATATCAAGAGACTGATTTAATAACTTCGATATTATTTTTTCAGAAATCATGTAGTCAAGTAGTACGTGCCATTGTGCCAATGTGCCATCTATATATTATGCTTACCGGCGTAACAATATGGCATCCCTATCGATTGTTCTTGAAGCTAACGAAAAGTTTTACGCAAAAAAAAATATATATATATATATATATATATATATATTAACTCATGACAAAGTTTAGTCGGTGAGTTTCATTACCGAAAGATCCTGCATCTAATTTCCTTGGTATGTAAGTATACTGGACTCTGATTGCAGGGTGCTGCTACAACAGGCTTTGTGGCTCTGCATCCCCAAGTGAAGGGGATCAGCGGCGAGTACTTTTCAGACAGTAACTTGGCCAAGACAGACGCGCAGGCTAGGAATGTCGATTTGGCGAAGAAGCTTTGGGATTTCAGCATGGATTTGATTAAATGATGCACCCACCTCTATCACTGTATCTATATGTTACATTTGGCTGTTGAAATTCATATTGAAGTGGTCTTTGATCCAACAGTGATTGAGAGCGTTTTCATTTTTAAGTTGAGAAGAAATAGCTATTTACCATTAGCAATTCTTTGTTGATCATGTTTGTTCAAGAAGAATTTCCATTTCATTCACTCTCTATTTTCCATCATCAAATGTTTGTAAAATACAAAATCTAAACGATATATATGCTGAATTGGTGCCCCACAATACTTTTAATCTCGTGATTTGAAGCTAATATGTCTTAGTCTTTCACTAAAATACATTTAGAGCTCGTTTGGCACATCGTATTGGATCGTATTGGATTGTATTGGACTGTATTAGATTGTATTGTATTGTATTGGACTGTATTATCATTAATACAAACCTGTGTTTGGTGATGCATTATATTATATCATATTAAGTTATTTATATACTACTTTATTGTATTTTACTATATTATAAAATTTTAATATTTTTAAAAAAATCAGTAAATATTTATTTTAATTAAAATAAAAAAATTAAAATAACTAATATTAAATAAAATAAATATTTCCTTTATAATTTTGAAATTATAAAAAAATGTTAACAACATAACACATTTCATCAATATTAAATATTTATTAAAAAAAGTGTTTTTTCTAATACAATACGATATAATACCACCACATATAATGTATTAACTAATACGGTGTTTATTGTATTAAGTAATTAAAATGTACTAAAATAATAAAATACAGTGCTTACACCAACCATAATACAATGCATGCAAACAAACATTGTCTTATAGTCTTGTTAATACGATATATTTGTACAGGAATGGTAAAACAATACAGTGACCGGAAGTTGAGATATTATCGATATACAGTGGAGTCCAAACGTACACATGTTTCCATCAAACAAGAAGCACACACCGGTTCTCTCTCCTAAGAAAACTAACAAGACAAACCAACAATTCAACAAATGTTTTAAAAATTGTAAAAAGTGGTGAAGATTTCCATGTCAGTAATCTATTAAACTAAACAATAATAAACCACACGTCATCTGTTTCAACTTATCGAACACTCTTGTCAGTCGGTGTGTATGTATAATACAAACCACATACAGTTCGTGGTTTCTGGTAGCCGTTGACTCTTGAGATTATATTTGTGAAAAGCTCTTGAGAGATCAAAAGAGAAGAAGATGGGGTTGTTTAGCAGAAAAGGGCCATCTGGGTTCTCATCTTCTTCAATAGCTGAGGAGGTTTCACATGGAATTGATGGGACTGGTCTCACTGCCATTGTTACAGGTTTTTTTTTTTTTTACTAGTCTTCTTTTGATTCTACTAGTTAAATAACATCTTGATGTTGGAAAATTCCATCATGTGAGGCCACACATGTAAGTATTAAATGTGTTATGCTATATTTGGTTAAGCTTAAATTAAAGTGATCTAATTAAGATTTAAAGTATTAAGGTTTAAGGGTATAATTGTCATGGAATAAATGTGTAGATACTAGAATGCTATATCTAATTTGATGAGGGGCCAAATTAGAAATAATAAAACCTATAATAATCTAATTATTATATATTAGGGTTATGGTCCCCAAATTACTAGATCTTTTTCAGTTTGTCTGTATCCCCATCAACAGAGCAATAGAGAACATTTTAGGGTTCACAAAGATCGTGATAATTTGAAAGATCGCAATCCATCCACCAACATCCGGCAATGGATTCAGGTACGCTTCCGTTTTCTATTATCTCCCTTTTCTCTTGAATTAACATGGGTTAGTAACTTATATTTAGGGTTTGATTAATCATGATATAGAAATATGTTTAGGTTAAACTTTTGGATTAATTATATGCCTATTCATGTTGATTTAGTTTCAATCAAACATCTTACAAGTGGTATCATAGCCACTCATGTTTGATTCTTGAGAATTTGAGAAATTTTGGAGATCTGAGTTTTGAATTTTAGGTTTTTTATAAATTTTTGAAATTTTTTTTTTTTGGGGTATTATGATTTCTTGTTATATTGTATTTGAATGATCTCAGGCCATGAACTAACATATACACAACTATGATTGTATGGATTCGTGATTTGGATAATCAATGTGTATTTGTTATAATATATGTTGTTTAATAAACGATGCTCGGTATCAGTAATATTGTTTAATATATATGCTGCTGTATTGTTTGGTAGAGATATTAAAAAATATATATATATTGTTGTACTGATGCTTGCTTATCGGTAGAAAATAAAGAAATAAACATATATTTTGTATTGTTTATTTTTCTTTTTGGTTGGGTTTTTTTTTCGATTTGATGCATTAAATTTATTTTGTGAATATGGATTCAGTTTTGTGGCAAATTTGTTTATGAGTATCAGATATATATTATGTATTGTATTGTTTATGAATAATTTTTGGTGGGGATTCAGTCTCCTTTACGCAGACCCACGCCGACGTTATCGGGTCGATCGTTTTGAGTCGGCTGCCGCCGTTGCGTGATCGGTCGTCGGTGTGGGTTGTGCCGCCGTTTGTCGTCTCCTCCTGGTGACGGCGTGAGGTTTGGGCTGCAGTGCAACAAACCTGGGGTTGATAGAACATTTTTTGCCTCAGGCCCTTGTGTTGAAAATTTGAAATTCTTGAAGGTACTGTTTTGTAATTATTTTGGGTAATTATGTGATTTTGACAAAATAATAGGGTCGATTTGTAATTATTGAAACTTAAGGAGCTTTTCTGTAATTTTATAGACTTATGGACCGATTTGTAATTTTAAAATTAAGGACCTTTCTGTAATTTACATAATCGGGGCCGTTTTGTAATTTTAATTAAAAAAAAAAATTTCAACTCAAATTCAAAAATTTTAAGGTATATCCGAACAATCTCGTTCATTGATTATGCTGTTATAAGATCAAAACGGTTTTCATCACATTTAGCGTGACTAAACCCATCAATGGTCACATACATCAACACAACCAAATGACATAGATCAATCATGGATGCGTAGCATGGAAATTACATGTAATGTGATCTATACATTTCTATTTCCAACTGGTCATACTTTATTCTTTAGTGAGATCAATACTTAACACAATGTAACATAGTGAAATGAACTGAATACTTTATTTTTGATCAAAAAAATATCCAAATACATAAATGCATAAGTATGTCCAAAATCAAACATAAAGCAATAAAATGCAAAATGATACAAACTCTCACTATAATGTGATATCCTTACACAAAATAACACCCATATTAGCAGTGTGCTCATGAAAGACCTTAGGTGGTAATTCCTTTGTAAGTGGATCCGCTATCATGGAGTTTGTTCCAATGTGCTCTATGGATATCTGTCCACTCTGCACTCTCACTTTCACAACTAGGAATTTAATGTCAATATGTTTTGACCTAGATGAGTTCCTATTATTGGATTATAGCACTACTGACTTATTGTCACAATATAGTTTGAGTGGTATTTCAATACCCTTCAGAATGCGCAGCCCAGTGACAAAATTCCGCAGCCATATCCTAAGGTGTGATGCCTCATAGCATGCTACAAACTCTGCTGCCATGGCATCCAGCATAATCGGAGTCAGAATACCCTATGATCTCAAACTGATCCGATCTCCTACATATGAGCATATGATCTTTTATTCTATGCAAATACCTCATAACCCCCTTGGCTGTTTTCCAATGATCCATCTCAGGGTTACTTAGATATCTGCCTAACATACTAACAATGTACGCAATATCCGGACGCGTACACACCTAAACATACATTAGACTCCCTACTGTTGATGCATAGGGAATCTTCTGCATTTCCTTAACTTCAAGGTTATTTTTAGGGCATTGATTGAGACTGAACTTGTCTCCCTTAACGACAGGGGTGTCACCTGGTTTACTGTCCTGCATGCCAAACCTTTTAAGCACTTTATCGATATAGTTCATTTGTGATAATCCAAGAATACCCTGAGAGCGATCTCGTTGTATTTGGATCCCTAATACAAAAGAGGCGTTACCAAGATCTTTCATCTCAAAATTCTTTGATAGAAATCTCTTGGTTTCATGTAATATGCCTATATCATTTGTGGCAAGCAATATGTCATCGACATATAAAACCAAGAATATATGCTTACTCCCACTGAATTTGTGATACACACAATTATCAACAGCGTTTATCTCAAAACCAAACGAGATAATCACTTGATGAAACTTGTGGTATCACTGATGGGAAGCTTGCTTGAGTCCATAGATGGATTTTATCAATTTGCATACCATATTCTTTGGGTCTCCCGACTCAAATTTTTCTGGCTGCACTATATAAATTGTTTCGTTAATGTCACCATTGAGAAACGCCGTCTTGACATCCATCTGATGAAGCTCAAGGTTAAAATGTGCAACAAGTGCCATGATTGTCCTAAAAGAGTCTTTCGTTGTAAAGTCAATCCCTTCCTTTTGGGTAAATCCTTTACCTACAAGACGAGCCTTATACCTCTCCACATTACCTTTCGAATCCCTTTTGGTTTTAAAAATCCATTTACAACCAATAAGCTTCGCATCTTCTAGTAATGGGACAAGTTCACAAACCTTATTGTCACTTGCATAGACTTATACTCCTCATTCATGACATCAATCCACTTTTGAGAGTTGGAACCTTGCATGGCTTGATAGAGGTTGATTGGATCATTTTCCATTCCAATGTCTTCCTCATGTTCCTGGAGAAATACGATAAAAGCGTCTAAAATAGCATTTCTCATTTCTCTAGTGGATCGCTTTAATGACACTGGTTCTTGAGGTTATTGAGATTGTTTCTTAGGAACAATTACCTTATCTTGAATGAGGGGTTGATCAACATTGTCTGGTTGAGGATCTAGATTCGCTTCTTGATCAATGACAGGTATAGAAACCTGCATATTGTCAAAAGTGATAGTGGGAATCGAAACCGATTCCTCCTCAAAGACAATATCTAACCTTATTTCTCCCCCCAAACTCAACATCCTCAAAAATTGTTACAACTCCCATCTAAAAAAATTGACCTAAGTGTGGGTTCATAAAACTTATAGCCCCTAGATCACTTAGAGTAGCCAATGAAGTAACTGCTTACATATTTGAAGTCCAATTTCTTTTCATGTGGCCTGTAACGCCTTACAAGGCCTTGCCTCAGCTGGACATCCCCAAATGTGAAAATGCTTTAGATTAGACTTTTTGTCTGTCTATCCAAAGCCCATAAGGTGTTTTTGCAACTGCTTTAGTTGGCACTCAGTTCAGAATATAAGATGTTCACCTGAACCGTAATAGCTATCGTAGTATTCACCACCACGGTCAAAGCTGACACTCCTTTTGCCCTTGTCCTTAGAAGCGTTAGCCAAATGAGCACTTTCGGTCAAGTCTTGCTTCAATCTCTCTTTCTCTTGCACACAGTAAGAAATGAGCTCATTAAGAGTCCATTTCTCCTTTTGACAGTTGTAACTGACTTTAAATTGACCGTATTGTGTAGGAAGTGATATTAATACCAACTGCATAAGCAAGTCATCAGACAGCTCAAGCTTCAGTGCCTTAAGCTTAGAAGCAACATGAGACATTTCCATAATGTACTCCCTTATGTTCCCCTTGCCTTTGTCCTTCATAGAAATCAAGCTTTGCAAAAGCGTGCTTGTTTCTGCCTTATCGTTTTTCGTAAAATGCTTTTCAATTTTGGCTAGGAACTATTTGGCTTTAGTTATCTTTTCAGATACCGCACCCCTAAATGCCTCCGGAATGCCACACTTGATGATTATAAGACTCATGCGATTTGAGCGATCCCACTTCTCAAAGTTCTTCATGTCATCAGGAGAACTTGCATCCATAAGAGAAGCGGGTTGCTCAATCCTAAGTGCAAGGTCCAAATCCATGTAGCCGAGAACAATAAGTATGTTCTCTTTCCAATCCTTAGAGTTTGTCCCATTAAGCATGAGCATAAAGTTGATATTAGCATATATAGTATAAACACTAGCCGTAAAGAGAACAAAACAAACAAACATGCTCACATTAATAACCAAATACAATAATCAACAAATTCAAATAATGGTAAGTCTCATCTCAAGATACCTAGCATAACATTAATATCAAGTCTTTGGACAGTAATATTAATTGTAAATGGTACTCTTGTTGCAGTGATCAAACATTGACAATAATTCATGTCAAATAATAAATCTATTTTTAGATCGACTTATTATTCACATGTAAAACCTTATAATTGTCATATGTTTATAGGTGTGTGTGCAATTTGGCCAAGTATTAACCTTCCTTTGAGCCGGCTAAAATCCTCATGAATTTACACATACAATATTAAGTGTTAGCGGTACATCATGTTGTAGTGATTAACCATTGACAATAATTCATGTCAAATAATAAATTTATCTTTGGATCGACTTATTATCCACATGTAAAACCTTATAATTGTCACATGTTTACCATCACAGGTGTGTGTGCAATTCGGCCAAATATTAACCTTCCTTTCGGTCGGCTGCTTTACCTATTATTTGCCATCGTTTTCTGGGTAAAACCGGTTTATTGAATATTTAAATGAGCTTGTGCAGGTTTCTTCGCTTCTAGGGGCAATTTTCCAAAGAAAGAAGAAGTTGGGGGCAAATATGGAATTCTGGAGACTTAAAAAGGTAAAACCGCCTTACACTCGCCCTACGTAGGGCGGGTGAACAGCGGATCAACTCCAGAAGATTACCGTTTCTTTCTCGTCTCTAAATGGCTCTACGAACAGCAGTTACAAGGCAAAAATCTGAAGAACTGCCGTACACCCGCCCTACGTAGGGCATGTGAACGGCGGTTTCAATTCCAATTGGTGACCGCCTTTTTTTCGCCTAAATCTGTCGTTCAGCAAAGTATGAAGAACCAATGTACACCCGCCCTACGTACGGCTGGTGAACAGTGGCTGGGCAAATTTTCTAGAAGAATTCCTAGGGTTTCGTGCCCTAATTCCACACATTATAAATACCTCCCTTTAGCTCTTTTCAAAACACCTCTTGCATGACTCTTGACCTCCAAAACACTTCTAAAACACTCAAAACCTTCCAATATCAAATCTTTCACTCAATTCTTTTACCAAATCACCCAAAACCTCCACCAAATCACCATCTAAACCCAAATCCCACCTCACCACCTCATTTCCTTGCCTAGACCTACCATAAAAATATCATCTTGGAGCACAAGAAGTCAAGCAGAGAAGAAATCTAGCACAAGCTAAGCAAGAGAGGAGGAGTTCTTCATTTAGTTTACTCTAGTCCCTTCTCTCTTTACATTTATTTGTCTTTACTTATGGCTTGTACTCATTTCACATATTGTGTAGCCATTTTTTTGTATCATGAACTAAACTTCCTTGGCTAAGGCCAATATGAAGCCTTTTCTATGAATTATTAATAAAGGTCATCACTTTATCACCATTGTTTGTGTTGTGTACACTTATTTCATGTTTTTAATTATTATTGAATGTCTAGCTAGCATTTGGTAATTATTTGGTTGTTGTGTGAAGCACCGAGAGGAAAAGCACACAACGTGCTTGATGAAATGTGTGATAGAAGTTGGTAAGATAGAGATATGCGATGCTAGCTTCTAGGATTCAATTGTGAACCACAAAACTTAATGAATTTGTATGTAGTTCGGATAACCAATGAGAAATAGGCTGTTGGTGCATATAAATGTTGTCTTTATCACTTGAGAGAGGTTAGAGATTAATTGAAGGTGTCACGAATCTACACACACACTTGCATATTTTATTTCAATGATGTGCCTAAACTTTATGAGAATTGGATAGGTGGATTTAAAGGTCTTAGCCTAATTTTCCATAAGTATTAAAACCAACTTGCATGTGTTTGGCTTTGCTTAAGTTTATTTTCTTATCTAGTTTCATTAATTGCATTTTAGATATATGTTTAATTTAGTTAAATTTGAGTAGTGTAATCCAATCATTAAATCTTTGCTTGTCTAAATAGTAGTTAATCAATCAATTGTGGTAATCAATACTTCAATCCTTGTGGAACGAATTCTATTCATCATTGTACTATTCCTTCGGCTCCGTACTATTGTGGATGCTCAATTAGTAGTGGTCAATTTTTGGCGCCGCTGCCGGGGATTGAGCGGTTTATTGATATCACTACTATTTGATTCATTACTAATTTAGATCTTTTCTTTGTGTTTATTTCTTTGTGATTTCAGGCGGTTGCTCTTGTATGCATCATCGTACAAGGAGCAACAACTTACAGGATTTGAGTTTCGATTTGGATATAGAGGGGATGGCTCGAAGAAATAGAAGGAACTGAAGACTAGCCATAGGAGATAATATGAATCAAAATCTAAGACCACCCGTAACCCGAGAGGGACAACATGGGGAAAATGAGCAAATCAGGGATGATGAGAGTCATGAGGGGCTATGTCATGCCAAGGGTGAACCAAAACTTGTCACCCATTCAACTCCCGGCGATAAATGCCAATAACTTCGAAATCAAGTCTCATGTCTTTTAACAGTTGGCGATGATGGGGCTATTTGGTGGTAAGCCAACGGACGATCCAAACAAGCATTTGAGGAACTTTGATCAAGTTTGCTCAACATTTAAGGTCAATGGTGCTTCAGACGATGCAATTCGGCTAAGGGTTTTCCCTTTTTCATTGAAAGACCGAGCTAAGACTTGGTATGATAATCTTGTACCAAGGTCAATAGCCCATTGGGATGTGTTGGCCCAAGCCTTCCTTAGCAAATACTTCCCTCCCGGAAGAGCGGCTCAATTGATGAACGAGATTCATGAATATTCCCAATTTGAGACGGAATCTTTGTATGAAGCTTAGGAGAGATACAAAGAGATGCTAAGAAAATGTCCGTGCCATGGAATGTCGAAGTGGTCAATTGTAGATAAATTTTATCGAGGTATGAACTTGTCTACACGCCAATTTATGGATGCTTTGGTGGGAGGATCGTTGATGAACAAGTCTATGGATGCGGCGTATGATTTGATAGAAGACATGTCTGTTGCCAATTGTCTTTGGGGTAACGATAGGAAGACACCGAAAAAAGCACCCGGTATGTTAGATGTTGATCAAGTGACGGTAATGCAAGCACAAATTGATGCCTTGACAAGACAAATGAACAACACGGGAGCAAGTTCTAGTATGGCCCAAGTAAAAATGTTGAGTTGTGATTTATGCTTGGGGCATCATGAAAATGTGGATTGTCAAGCAGGGAACCCATTTACTTCCGGGCCTTCGGAGCAAGTTTCTTTTGTGAACTATAACAGGAACTTCAATAACTAACCAAGACCTCAAAATAATCCTATCTACTCCAACACCTACAACCCCCTTTGGAGAAATCACCCAATTTCTCATAAAAAATAACCAAAATACCCTTCAACCTGAAGCCAATCTTAAACCACCCGAATTTAACCAACCACAACAAGCCTTTCCTAACCAACAAGCCCAATTCCAAAATCAAGTCGAGAGAAAGCCTACAGTTGAAAAGATGTTCTCTAAGTACATGGACAAGCTCGAAGCTCACATGGAGACTCAAGACTTGTCTTTGAGGAAGCTAGACACCAAGGTTGATCAACTTGCACAACATTCACAAGCCGCAATTCAAAACCTTGAAGTACTAATCGGTCAATTGGCTAGGGGGGTCTCAAACTCGCCGATAAGGGACATTGCCAAGTGACACGATAATAAACCCTAAGGAGCAATGCAAGACAATTTCCTTAAGGAGCGGGAGAACGGTTGAGCAACCGAGAGAAGTTGGCAAAAAGAATGAAGACATGATTGAGGAATATGTAATTGAACAAGAGGTTGTTGAGAAGGAGCTTGTTGAGAAGGACAAGGTAGAGGATAACCCATCCAAGATGTCTTGTGATCCTCCACCCCCACCAAAAGTCAAGGCATATGTGCCTCCAATCCCATACCCATAAAGGTTGAGGAGACATAAGGATGCCCATCAATTTGTAAAATTTTTGGAGGTGTTTATAAAGCTCCACATCAACATACCCTTTATCGAAGCCCTAGCGCAAATGCCCACTTATGTCAAGTTTTTGAAAGACTTACTTTCCAACAAACGGAAGCTTGAAGGGTTTGAAACGGTGGCACTAATGAAGGAATGTAGTGCTATTTTGTAAAACAAGCTTCCTTCTAAGATGAAGGACCAGGGAAAATTTACAATACCATGGACCATTGGAAACTCATAATTTAGCAAAGCTTTTATCGATTCGGGGGCAAGCATAAACTTGATGCCCTACTCGGTGTTCAAGAAGCTAAATGTTGGGGAAGTGAAACCCATACATATCACTCTCCAATTGACGGACTAGTCAATCAAATATCCTAAAGGTGTGATGGAAGATATGCTAGTGAAGGTGGATAGCCTATACTTTCCGGTGGATTTTGTCATTTTGGAGATGGAGGAGGATGTAGAGATACATCTTCTCTTAGGAAGGCCGTTTTTGAAGACGGCGGGTGCTTTGATTGATGTGAGAAATGAGAAGATGACTTTGAGAATTAAGGATGAGCAAGTGGTGTTTGACATGTCTAAGGCAACCAAAAGACCATCAGATGAGGGCAATTGCTTTAAGGTGGAAGTAGTTGAGCCCATGATCCAAGAGTATTTGAGAAAGAAAAACCCCAAGGAGCCGCTTGAAGCGTGTATAGTGCATGGAGTGATAGAGGAGGATGAAAACTTGGAAGTTGAAGGATGTGCCAAACAACACAACTCCCTACCCTTGAGGACACTTAGGGGAAGATTTCACTTTGAAGAACTTGGTGTGAGAAAGCCAAAAATCCCATCATCTATTGAGAAGGCTCATACTCTAGAACTCAAGCAATTACCATCTCACTTGCGGTATGCGTTCTTAGGAGAATCATCAACTCTCCCGGTGATCATTTCGGCAAGTTTATCCAAGATTGAATAGGAGAAACTACTAAGGGTGTTGAGAGAGCACAAGAGAGTAATTGGTTGGTCAATTTCGGATATCAAAGGACTATGCCCTTCAATTTGTATGCATAAGATTAGAATAGAGGATGAGTTCAAGCAGACGGTTGAGCATCAAAGGAGACTTAATCCAAACATGAAAGAAGTGGTGAGAGCGGAAGTTATAAAGCTTTTAGATGCGAGAATCATCTATGCCATTTCGGATAGCCCATGGGTGAGCCCCGTGCAAGTGGTACCAAAGAAAATGGGGATGACAGTAGTTCTGAAAGAAAACAATGAGTTGATCGCACAAAGAACCGTCATCGGATGGAGAGTTTGTATTGACTATCGAAAGTTGAACAATGCTACAAGAAAAGATCATTTTCCTTTGCCCTTCATCGATCAAATGTTGGAAAGACTTGCCGGTCATGAGTACTATTGCCTACTAGATGGATATTCGGGATACAACCAAATCCCGATTGACCCCGAGGATCAAGAAAACACCACCTTCACTTGTCCTTATGGAACTTTTGTTTATAGGAGGATACCATTCGGGCTATGCAATGCCCCGGCCACTTTTCAAAGATGTATGATGGTGATATTTTTCGACATGGTGTAGAAATTTATAGAAGTTTTCATGGATGACTTCTCAGTTTTTGGATCTTCTTTTGATAGGTGCTTAACAATTTTGGGGATGGTTCTCAAGAGGTGTGAGGAGACCAACTTGGTGCTAAATTGGGAAAAATGCCACTTCATGGTGAAGGAGGGCATTGTACTTGGACATAGGATCTTTTCTCAAGGCATCGAAGTAGATAGAGCAAAGATAAAGGCGATTGAGAAATTACCACCTCTAATTTCGGTCAAGGGAGTTAGGAGCTTTTTGGGGCATGCCGGTTTCTATCGACGATTTATTAAAGACTTCTCCAAGATCACTAAACCATTGTGTGCTCTATTGATGAATGATGTCCCCTTTGTTTTTGATGGAGAGTGTCTTCGTGCTTTTGAGACCTTGAAGAAAAAGTTGACGTCCGTTCCCATCATATCTACACCGGATTAGGAACTTCCCTTTGAGCTTATGTGCGATGCAAGTGACTGTGTGGTTGGCGCAGTTTTGGGGCAAAAGAAGAACAAGAGGCTACATGTGATCTATTATGCTAGCCAAACTCTAAATGATGCCCAAATCAACTATGCTACAACCGAGAAGGAGCTTTTAGCAATTGTGTTTGCATTTGACAAATTTAGGTCTTACTTGGTAGGTTCCAAAGTGATCGTCTACACGAACCATGTCGCCATCAATTACTTGCTAGCAAAAAAAGGATGTCAAACCACGGTTAATCCGAGGGATTCTCCTCTTACAAGAATTCAATTTGGAGATTAAAGACAAGAAAGGATCCGAAAACCTTGTAGCGAATCACCTTTCTAGGCTAGAAAGAAATGAGAAAGATGAAGTGCAAGTGGCCATAAATGAAACATTCCCGGATGAGTAACTACTAGTAGTCCAAGATTTGATGACTCATTGGTTTACCGACTTCGTGAATTTCCTTGCAAGTAGAATCATGCCGGTGGAGATGAATTTCCACCAAAAGAAAAAATTCCTCTCGGATGCAAAGTCATACGTGTGGGATGAGCCACTCCTATTCCGGATTTGTAGTGATAGTCTTATTAGAAGATGTGTACCCGATGAAGAGATGAGGGATATCCTCATGTATTGCCATTTTAAGGAGTGCGGAGGATACTTTGGAGCAATTAGAACCTCAAGGAAAGTCTTTCAATCGGGTTTCTATTGGCCCATACTTTTTCAAGATGTAAGAAGCTTTATGGAAGCATGAGACCAATGCCAAAGGACCGGTAATATTAGCAAGAGGGATGAGATGCCGCTCAATGTGATGCTTGAAATGGAATTATTTGATGTGTGGGGTATTGATTTCATGGGACCATTCCCAAGCTCTTATGGAAACTAATATATCTTGGTGGTGGTCGACTACGTGTCTAAATAGGTGGAAGCTATAGCCATACCAAAGAGTGATGCTAATGTGGTCACCAAATTCCTCAAGAAAAACATCTTTACAAGATTTGGTACCTCAAGAGCAATTATTAGTGATGAAGGCTCTCACTTTTGCAACAAGTTATTTGAAACTCTATTGAAGAAGTATGGTGTGAAGCACCGCATCACCACCCTTTACCACCCACAAGCAAATGGCCAAGCGAAGGTATCAAATCGAGAAATCAAAAGCATTCTAGAGAAGACGGTGGGAAACAGGAGGAAAGATTGGGCTAAGAAACTCAATGATGCTTTATGGGCTTATAGGACGGCCTTCAAAACCCTATTAGGCATGTCTCCTTATAGGCTTGTCTATGGAAAGGTGTGTCACCTTCCGGTGGAGCTTAAACATAAAGTATATTGGGCAATCAAAAAGTTGAACTTTGAAATGCAAACGGTGGGAGAGAAGAGATTGCTTCAACTCAATGAACTTGATGAAATCCGGCTTGAGGCATATGAGAATGCTTGCATTTACAAGGAGAAAGCCAAGAAGTGGCATGATAGAAGGATTTCTAAGAAAGATATTCAAGTGGGAAACCAAGTTCTCCTTTTCAACTCAAGACTCCGTTTATTTCCTAAAAACTCAAAAGCCAGTGGATGGACCCTTTTACCGTCACCCAAGTGTTCCCGTATGGAAGTGTGGAAATTGAAAATGGAGCGAAGGAGAAGTTCAAGGTGAATGGGCAAAGAG
This sequence comes from Acer negundo, assembly GCA_035582765.1. Classification (NCBI taxonomy): domain Eukaryota; kingdom Viridiplantae; phylum Streptophyta; class Magnoliopsida; order Sapindales; family Sapindaceae; genus Acer; species Acer negundo. Next base: position 12,198,234 of record CM069243.1, read on the forward strand.
TAAAGCTTTATTGGGAAAATGCATTAGAAGAGCCAAAGGAAAAGGTTCTTCTCAAAGAACCAACTTGATCATTCACCAAGGGAGGTATTTTTTTGTAAATAATAGTTAGTTTTAATTGCTTTCTTGATTTACTTTATTGTATTTTGAGATTGAGTTTCTCCCCTCCGAGCATGAGTTGTGCATTGTGAAATTCTTTTTGAAAAGTTGACATAATGTGAACATTGCGCAATTTAGATTTGGGGGTAGGAGAAACTCAAAGTTAGTTTAAGTTTAATCATATATTATTATTATTATTATTATATTTTTTTATTATTAATTTTAATTATTTTATTTTTATTTTATTTCTTTTATTTTTCTTCAAGCCCATGCATGTAACCTTTTTTGAAGTTTATGAATATGCAGAGCTAAAATGGTAAAAGTTGAGATTTTAGGTGCAAAAATGGACTAAAGGAGGAAAATCCCCAGAAAACCGCCCTATGTACTACGGTTTCTGGGCGGTTCTCCAACGTGTACACACTGTCCTAAAACCGTTGTACAGGCGCCTCACATACGCCATACGTACAACGGTCAAGGCAAACAAAGGAGTCCCAGGTCACTTATCAAAACGCTGCGTTTTGGAGGAATTAAACTAAACCGCTGTACATGCGCCCTTCACAGGCCGTACGTACAGCGGTTTCGTGTGATCTCTAGCAAAAGAAAAAACCCCTTCCTTCTTGCATAACTTCAACACAATTTCCACACTTCAAAAGTTCACGCCTCATTCTCCTTCACGCCCTCTCGTCGAGATCGGTAAGAATCTCTCCCCAAACTCCTTCCATTTCACTTCTTCATCCATTCACATGTCATCTCCATCATCCCATGTCTAGTTACACACATTCTAGGTCATAATTGGGGAATTTTTCGCACCTAGAGTTTTAAAATTGGGGGTTTTTCGAATTGGTTGAAATTGGGTGATTCTTACATATGTTTTGATCGACATTATGAGGATTATTGCATGGGTTTCTTCTTTTAGTATTTTTTTTTTTTTGCTTTTTGAGTTGTTTTTTGAGCAAAAGGGACGAATTTGGTGGGATTTGTTTTGTTCAATTTCGTGATTTTCGGTATAGTGAAGGTAAATTGTGGCATATTGGTGGCCCTTGGTAGTGGAGAAATTGTTTGAAACCTATAAAAGTGCTTGTGTGTTATTTTTGTGTGCTTTGGTGTGGTTGGGATTATCCGAATTACAGATGAAACTCTGTCTGTGTGCTACAAAAAAAAAGGGTAAAACCAAGCAAGCTAATCCGAAAGAGGGCACTGCTAGAGTTACCAGGGCGACACAGGGTTTGGGTCCATATGTGCAGAATAAGGATTTGCCGCTAGATTGAGGGTACTCAAGGACCGAACCATTATCTTTGAGAGAGGCATTAAGTTGAATCCTTAGTGACACCTCCATCCCTAGGATTATGGGAGATCACAAATAGGAGTGCTTTGTGCAGAATCCGGGGATAGCCAACCTCACACTTGTTAGGGAATTTTATGCAAGTATGGTTCCTAAAAGCTTTATGAGTGGGGAAGCCATGATGGTGAGAGGGGTATAGGTTCAAATCAGTGCAAAAAGAATCAACAATCTTTTTGGTACAAATCCAGTTACTCATGAGCAGGCACCCATGGGTCATACTCAATATGGTAGGAATTCAGAGGAGCTCGCGAGGCTCTTGAAGGGGAATGAGGATGGACGATGGGATAATGATCACCCAATTAGGCAGTCCGATTTGCCTAAAGATTTGGCACTGATGAGCATTTTCAATTGTGCTTCGTTGAGACCCATATCACACCACAATTCTATCGCCATCAAGAGAGCTGAACTTTTGACTTGTTTCCTTGTCGAGGGTATCAAGATTGACATTAGAAGGATCATCAAGGGTGAGATTTGGGATGCTGGGGATGTTGACATCAAAGGAAATAGTAAGCCCGGTCAGAAATCGATTGTATTTGTGTCTTATTTCAAAGTTGTACAGAAATGATGGTGTAGTGGAGCTTAGCAGTGATGAGATGACAGTGAGCGACAGAGGGGATATCAATCTGCGATCCTGGAAGGACTTCGCAAACAAGACAAAAGGAAGGAAGAAGCAGAAGAGATCACTAGATGACATACAGGAAGATGAGGAGCTGGATTCCTATCTTGGCCTTCTAGAGGAGGACGTGGGCTCAGAGGCTGAGGGCCCGAGAGATAGCTCCGTTTCGAGCCAGCTAGATTGGATTGTCAAAGCCCTCAAGGCTAATCGGGTTACCTAGGAACGAATAAAGAGGAAGATTGATGATCTCGCTCTGTAGCAGTATAAGGACATGCAAGATCAGGAAGCAGAAGATGAGGATATCAAGGCCGATATGGTAGCCATTAGGACCCAGCTGGGTTACCAGACCTATCAGAGGAGAGAGCGCCGCAGGAGACCACCTCCGTCAGCTGGTTCCCAAGGCAGCTCAGAGAGACCACCTCCGTCTACCGGTACCCAGGGTTTCTCAGTTGCCGATTATGTACTTGATGACATGACTCCTGCAGATATTGAGAGGATGAGGATAGGACAGAGCTCCACAGAGTAGGATTTTCAAGACTAGCCAGTTCGCACTACCTTGCTCTATGTTTTTAGTTTTTAATAGTCTTTTATTTTTAGAACTTGTAGTTTTTTTTTTTTTTTTTTAATTTTTTAATTTTAGTTTTCGCACATTTTATTTCGAACTGCTTTTATCTTGGATTAAACTTTCTTACTTTCCTTACATTGCCGTTTGATTTTGTTTTTATTTATTTTTTATAATTTTTTATTTGCCGTTCTCTTTTAGTTTAAGTTGTGGTGTTGCACTGTGCTTAGCTTTTAGGTTTAGTTTGTGTTACGGTTGCATTTTGGTTTCCCTCCCGCTTCTAAGCTTACATTGTCCGATCCGATTATCTGTGCAAACATTGGGGATAATGTTTCATTTAGGTTTGAGGGTGCAACCATCTAGTGACCCTCCCGCGACTTCATTTTAATTTTTCTTGCATGAGTGTCTTGTATGCTACACTTTATCACCAAAAAAAAAATATATATTGCATGATTGTACGGGCCTAGAGCCAAATTTTGTTAATTTTCCACCATTTTGAGTCAAAATCTAGAGCAGAAAGGGCTGCTTGTTGAGATGCTTTTGGGTTGAGTCGTTGTAGGCACTTTATGTATGCCATGCGTTATTAAGGGGAGCCGTGTTGGTCAAAGTTGCATCACATTGCTTGCACACATACTATCAGACTCATTTTGTGTTTTAGTGAATGAGGTAGCGCGCTTGAGATATCTAGATCATTAGTGGAGACTACCTATGTGAGCTTTATTGCCCAAACATTGCTTCCACAAGAGTGAACTTTTTTTTTTATTCTCTAAGCACTCATCGTGTAGATATTAGGCATGATTAAAAGGACCTTTTCTCATTGCATTAAGCATTAAAGAACATCTCTTTAGCATTGTGCATATATGTGTGTCCCTTGTTGGCTTGCTAGACTCGTACCTTTAGAGATGACGTAAGCAATATGTGTTAGTCATTCAAAATGATTCAAACATATCCATAAGCCTTATGTGTGTGCTTTAATGTACAAAGAATGGAGACCTACTCACTACATTACCCGATCACCATATCCGCCCATGTTACACTTACACCACACTAAACCCAAACACTAGACCATCCAATAGTCATGATAACATGAAAATTAAAGCTCAAGATAAAAATATATACAAGTAGTGTGTACTTAGGCCCAAAAAAAAAAAAAAAAAACGTTGCCTAATTGCTAAGCAACTACATTGTGCAAAGTTCTTAATTTAATAAAATGCCTAGGCACTAAAAGGGGATTGCATAACGCACCATGTGAAAACTCATGATCATTAGCTCACCAATAATTTCATATCCACTTGATACCTCCATCACCATCCAACCATCAAACTCACTTGCACTCAAAAAGAAGTCCTAATTGATCTTTAGGAAGTGTCTAGCTTGAAAACAAGGGTGTTCCTAATGCTTGATTCCTTTCTTGAGGTCTATTTGAATTGAAGATTGAGCGTTCTTAACAATTTTTCATATGCGTTTTAATTTTGAAAATTCTTTGTGCATAAACTCCAACCCGCATATGTTTGTTAAGTGAGCCTAGGTTCAATGTGATAAAATAATAAGAGAACCCAAGAGAGGCTTAGAGTTAGGGCGAAATATTATCTAATGACTCTTGTGTTCGATGCTTTTGAAACTAAATTCACTAAGAAGTCAGGAATTGCAATCATTAGTGTTGTAGCACCTTGGCTACCACACCTCTAGAATGCACTCAATGATCTTAGCATGCTTGTGTTTACTTTACGGTTCTCCCGTTGTCGCATCTCATCTTTAGTTGACTCGGTAGAAAATACGTTTGTAGGTATCATTCTGTAAGCCCTCACCAGACTTCACTCGTCCTCTAAGGATCGCCTAGGGGTTTAAAAGAACTTAAAAAGCTTGTGGCACGTGCCAAGTGCCATCATGTCACCCATGAAAGTGATGTTTTCTTTTCTTAAATTTTTAGTAGGTTAAGCTTAGTTTTGTTTGTTTTGGTTTTTGCTCGGGGACGAGCAAAAGATATGTTTGGAGGTATTTGATAATGCATATTTCTACACTTGGTATAACCCCATTTTACCTATCATTTACCATCGTTTTTCAGGTAAAACCAGATTATTTAATATGTAATTGAGCTTGTGTAGGTTTCTTCGCTTCCAGGGGCAATTTTCCAAAGAAAGAAGAAGTTTGGGGTAAATCTGGAATTCTGGAGACTTAAGAAGGCAAAACCACCTTACACCCGCCCTACGTAAGGTGGGTGAACAGCAGATCAACTCCAGAAGATTACCGCTTCTTTCTCGTCTCCAAATGGCTCTACGAACAGCGGTTAGAAGGCAAAAAATCTAAAGACCTACCATACACCCGCCCTACGTAGGGCGTGTGAACGGTGGTTTCAATTCCAGTTGGTAATCGCTTCTTTTTCTCCCAAATTCGCCGTTCAGCAAAGTATGAAGAACCGTTGTACACCCGCCCTACGTACGGCAGGTGAACAGCGGCTGGGCCAATTTTTTGGAAGAATTCCTAGGGTTTCGTACCCTAATTCCACACACTATAAATACCTTCTTTCAGCTCTTTTCAAAACACCTCTTGCACGACTCTTGACCTCTAAAACACTCCAAACCTTCCAAAATCAAATCTTTCACTCAATTATTTTACCAAATCACCCAAAACCTCTACCAAATCACCATCTAAACCCAAATCCCACCTCACCACCTCATTTCCTTGCCTAGACTTACCATAAAAATCCCATCTTGGAGCACAAGAAGTTAAAGGGAGAAGAAGTCTAGCATAAGCCTAGCAAGAGAAGAGAAGTTCTTCATTTAGTTTACTCTAATCCCTTCTCTCTTTACATTTATTTGTCTTTACTTATGGCTTGTACTCATTTCACATATTGTGTAGCCATTTTTTATATCATGAACTAAACTTCCTTGGTTAAGGCCAAGATAAAGCCTTTTCTATGAATTATTAACAAAGGCCATCACTTTATCACCATTGCTTGTGTTGTGTACACTTATTTCATATTATTAATTATTATTAAATGTCTAGCTAGCATTTGGTAATTATTTGGTTGTTATGTGAAGCACCGAGAGGAAAAGCACACAACGTGCTTGATGAAATGTGTGATAGAAGTTGGTAAGATAGAGATATGCGATGCTAGCTTCTAGGATTCAATTGTGAGCCACAAAACTTAATAAATTTGTATGTAGTTCGGATAACCATTGAGAAATAGGTTGTTGGTTCATATAAATGTTGTCTTTATCACTTAAGAGAGACTAATTGAGGGTGTCACGAATCTACACACACACTTGCATACTTTATTTCAATGATATGCATAAAATTAATGAGAATTGGATAGGTGGATTCAAAAGTCTTAGCCTAATTTCCCATAAGTATTAAAACCAACTTGCTTGTGTTTGGCTTTGCTTAAGTTTATTTTCTTATCTAATTTCATTAATTGCATTTTAGATATATGTTTAATTTAGTTAAATTTGAGTAGTGTAATCCAATCATTAAATCTTTGCTTGTCTAAATAGTAGTTAATCATTTAATTGTGGTAATCAATACATCAATCCTTGTGGAACGAATTCTATTCATCATTGTACTATTCCTTCGGCTCCGTACTATTGCGGATGCTCAATTAGGAGTGGTCACTGGCTAATACTCGTATGAATTTACACATACAATATTAACTGCAAGTGGTACTCTTGTTGTAGTGATCAATCATTGATAATAATTCATGTCAAATAATAAATATATATTTGGATCGACTTATTATTCACATGTAAGACCTTATAATTGTCACATGTTTACCACCACAGGTGTGTGTGCAATTCGGCCAAATATTAACCTTCCTTTGGGTCGGCTAATACCCGCTTGAATTTTTGTATCATTTTGCATTTTATTGCTTTATGTTTGATTTTGGACATACTTATGCATTTATGTATTTGGATAATTTTCTGATCAGAAATAAAGTATTCAGTTCATTTCACTCTGTTACATTGTGTTAAGTATTGATCTCACTAAGGAATAAAGTAGGACCAGTTGGAAATAGACATGTATAGATCACATTGCATGTAATTTCCATGCTATGCATCCATGATTGATCTATGTCATTTGGTTGTGTTGATGTACGTGACCATTGATGGGTTTAGTCACGCTAAATGTGATGAAAACCGCTTTGATCTTATAACGGCATAATCAATAGACGAGATTGTTCAGATATACCCTAAAATTGTGATAGAAAATTTTGGAGCTCATAAAGTTATACACATTTGTACAGTTACATATGTGGCCCAGTGGGAGATTGTTGGAAAATTCCATCATGTGGGGCCACACATGTAAATATTAAATGTGTTATACTATCTTTGGTTAAATCTAAATTAAAGTGATCTAATTAAGATTTAAAGTATTAAGGCTTAAGGGTATAATTGTCATGAAATTAATGTTTAGATACCAGAATACTATATCTAATTTGATGAGGGGCCAAATTAGAAATAGTAAAACCTATAATAATCTAATTATTATATATTAGGGTTATGATCCCCAAATTACACGATCTTTTTCAGTTTTTTTGTATCCCCATCAATAGAGCAATAGAGAACACTTTAGGGTTTACAAAAATCGTGATAATTTGGAAGATCGCAACGCATCCACCAACATCCGGCAATGGATTCAGGTATGCCTCTGCTTTCTATTATCTCCCTTTTCTCTTGAATTGACATGGGTTAGTAATATGCATTTCAGGTTTGATTAATCATGATATAGAAACATGTTTAGGTTAAACTTTTGGATTAATTATGTGTCTATTGATGTTGATTTAGTTTCAATCAAACATCTTACACTTGGTTCTCTTAATTGTCTTGAAAAGGTGTTTTCTTTTTGAATTTGGTAGGTGAGACACTGGTTCTCTTAATTGTCTTTAAATGTTTGGTTTTTTTTTTTTTTTTTGGTGAATGAATTTGGTGGGTAAGAGTCATGATAGAGACACTGTGGAATCATAAATGATCTTGTAAGGTTCATGATATTTTGAGAGTTGATTTCATGTATTTAGAATCAGGGTTGTCTTTAATTTACTTCACTTTATCAATAAAAATCATATAATGCTTTCAATTTCAATGAAACAAAAGTAGGGTTTAGAGTTTTTACCATGAATTAATGATTGTGCTCATCTGATTATATTGGTTGTTGTCTACACAAACATGTCAGTGGTCCTGCAAGATCGATTAATTAACAGAGAAATTTTCGACTTTTTCGTCAACTCCAGCAAGGAGTCTTAATGGGTTGCATTCTAATTTGAATGATTATATTTATTGCTTTCGAACTTCGCGTAAGAATTACGTAATTGTGTGCTGTCTGTTAACATCATCGCCGTGGTTACAGGAGCATCTAGTGGCATTGGAACTGAACAGCGCGTGTTCTTGCATTGCGTGGCGTCCATGTGATCATGGCAGTCAGAAATACGGCTGCTGGTAGAGATATCAAAGATGCAATAGTCATGGAAATCCCCGGTGCTAAAGTTGATGTCATGGAATTGGATCTAACTTCCATGGCTTCTGTGAGGCAATTTGCATCGGATTTCAATTCCCAGGGACTTCCTCTGAACCTCCTAATGTAAGAAAGGAAAAGAACCTGCAATAGTAGATGTGTCTTTTTGCAATGTTAGAACTCACTCAACCTAAAAGTTTAAAATTGTTAGGTAAGCGTCCAATGATAGTAGTTGAAACACGAGATTTGACATGAGATCCGCTCAAGTGCAACATTTGAGACCTTGGTTTCAATATCATGTTAATAACCAGGTTTAACTTAAGATATTAAGTGAGAGTGTAACGATAGTATTGATGACATAAGATTTGTCAAATCCTTCAACTATATTGTGTACGCAACACATGTACCATACATACTTTGCATGAATATCATACTCATACGTTGTTGTTTTTATTTTGTCCCTTGAATTTAGACTTATGTATAATATTTCGATTATGTCTATCTATTTAGTCTGATTAGCTAAACGATTTCTTCTACAAGTACTAATTTTGCTTTCAATTGTAGAAATAATGCAGGAGTTATGGCGACCCCATTCATGCTCTCGAAATACAACATAGAAGTGCAGTTTGCAATGAATCACTTAGGTCTGTAACGTCTGTTATATGTATATTGAGGATGCCTAATTTTATACTGATACTCTTATGAGTATTATATTAGTGTTGTAAATGAACATTTTCGATTTGAGTAATTAGTAGCTGATGCTGTTTCCAAAATTTCTCCAGGCCATTTTCTTTTGACCAGTCTTTTATTGGACACGAAGAAGAAGACAGCAAGGGAGAGCAGCAGAGAAGGAAGAATTGTAAATGTCTCCTCAGAGGGTCACAAGCTTGCATATCGTTTTGGAATTCGTTTTGATAAAATTAATGATCAATCAGGGTAACACCATCCACTCAAGTGTGTTCAATATGAGATATAAAACTATTTATTTCGCAAATCGTATACTTGTTTCCAGCCTATAGCATGATGAAATTTTCCCCATATCGGTATATTAGAAACCTTAAACAAACGACTTTTAGTGGATGTTGCTGATCAGTACATTGGTCTCTTGTTAATAAAGTTGCTATCATAATACCAATTTTTACGTATAGTTTGTGTTCTTGGATTGCGTCATGTTACACATCCGCTCCTTTCATTTCGTAGATTTATTGTTAAGTAAATATCGGAACTTCCCAAGAAGTTGACAAGATTGAGAGTGCTAACCTTTTTCTTCTTGTTCGATTTTGTTCCTTTGTGCTGCGACTGTACTTATGCCTTATTACGAAACATCTTTTACATATCTTGTGGTGTCGGATCAAGTCCTATGAATCTGTCCCTTGATACCCATTTGAATTTGATGCACATACGATGTTATGCTGTTTGATTGTTTCCACTTGCTAATGTACAGGTACAGCGGCTTTGGGGCATATGGACAATCAAAGCTGGCCAACATTTTGCATGCTAATGAGCTAGCTAGACAATTTAAGGTTGATTTGTGAGCAAGAAGCCTTTCCTTTAATTTATCGATTTGGTGTTTCTGTCGTTTTTGCTATTGTGAGTATAAAAAGAACAAATGTGTGTACTTTAAAAACATGGCATGTAATGGTGGTTGTTTTCTATGAACAGGAAGCTGAAGTGAATATAACGGCGAATTCACTTCATCCAGGAATAATTGCCACCAATCTTACCCGTCATAATAGCATGTTAGATGGTAATTGCTTTACGCGGAATAAGGTTTTTTTTTTTTTTTTTTTTTTGTCACTAACTACATCGGTGAAGGTAGATAGAGAGTGGTAAAATTGGGCTTTTCTGCAAGGCCATACATGCATATAATTTCACTTTCTTATATAATACGTTGCCTTGTTTTTGTCTCGCATTCTTCGTCATGTATCTAATGCTGGCTTTTTCCTGGTTCAACGCAGGCCTTGCACGTATGTTAGGTAGATTTGTGCTTAAAAATGTCCAGCAGGTATGTCGTTTATAAATCTGTACAGATACTAGTAGACATGCACAAATCTTATTTATACACTCGAAACAGAAATTACGATGAAGATTTACTTCATTTGAATTCATATTTTCCACAAGAAGCTCAATGTGACACATCCCAATTGGATGTACTAAAAAATAACAAAGAGTGTCACCTGTTTTTATACGAAAAATGTTTATTCATGGCGATGAATAACAAAGAGTGTCACCTGTTTTTATACGAAAAATGTTTATTCATGGCGATGTGATGTTTAGTTAGTTAGTCGACCTGCCTCTGATTTCATTGGTATTAAATCTATGGAAACTGATTACAGGGTGCTGCTACAACATGCTATGTGGCTCTGCATCCCCAAATCAACGGAATAAGCGGTGAGTACTTTTCCGACAGTAACTTGAACAAGGCGAACGCACAGGCTATGAACGTCGAGTTGGCAAAGAAGCTCTGGGATTTCAGCATGTACTTAGTAAAATGATATGCTGATGTACACAGCTATATCACTAGAAACCATATATGTGAAGAATAAAAAATAAGCAAAACAAATATGTGATCTTTGATTTCTAAGAGTGATCGAGGGTGTCTTCACGTTAATTTGAGAAGAAATTGTTATTACACTACTGTTTGATAATTGTGTTTGTGCATAATGAAGTTCATTTTCTTTTTTAATTGACTACTGTATGGTAAATCGGTTTCAATAAAAATATCGTGATATAACACATGTTCTTGAATCCAATGGTTAAGATTTGACATTTTTAATATTCGAATCAAATAAATATCGATAAAGAGTAATGCTATATTATACGGACAATGTGATAAAGGTAATTTGTAGTTGTCTCATATGTTATATGATTATGTTTGTATAATGTGATGTGTATATATATATATATATATATATAAAATAAAATAAAAATCTTTCTTCTTTTTGTTTGATATACCACATCAACATGTGGCGGCATCAACTTGAACCTGAGTTCGATAAAATGAGTTCTCATACATAATTTGAACTAATTAGTTGTGAATTAATCTATATAAAATAATAAATCTTGTAAAAATATACGGATAATATGGTATTTGAATCAATCTAATTCTAAGCAGAAGCTTTTTCAATAAATTGAACCAATTCTGAAACCAATTTAATACCATATGTCCTAAACTAAATGAGCCAAGCTACCAACTACCCTTGGTACTTTGGTCCCCCTTCCATACAATACCAGATTTGAAACATGTTTCTGTTACTATACTTATATGGGTATGGTATCATCAAAATCTGGAAATCACTTAAAGTTCAATTTGAAAACCACTCTGAATTGAATTTTGGTATTGTAAATATACGTCCACCAAAGTACAGGGAGACCCCTACTCTAAGAGTGAGACCGTGAGAATTGTATTCCAAACTGTGCTTGTAGAGTCTAATCTCGTCAGGTTCTAAACTTCCAATAGACCATCACCCAAGGTAGTGTTGGCTTTAAAAAAATAAAAACAAAAATAAAAAAAATAAAATAAAAAAATAAAAATAAAAATCCGAGAACTATTTATAATTGTTTCATTTTCATTTGTATCAAATCAATCAATTCGCTCTTAATCATTGTTGTCGGTATTTCCGTGAACCGTTGTTGAAAAAGATTATTATAACCTGTATATATTGATCGTATTAAAAATTAAAAAAAAAAAAAAAATTATGGAAACACTCCTTTATAATTAAAAATAAAAAACTCTTTAAAATTTATTTGAATTTAAATGTACTAAAATAACCTTAATAATTCGGGAGATTTTTAACGATTATTATAGAATGACAATTTTTGATTTAATGCGACAATGACAGTAAAACCCTTGTAAATTAATTTTCTATTAATTAATATTTTTTCTAAATTAATAAAAAATTCCAGTCCCAATTTGAGTCAGTGTAAAAAATTAATAAATCCCTCTATCGTAATAATTAATAATTTCTTTTTAAAATATAATGTAAATTTTCGGTCCCGACTGTCGCATAAATTAATAATTCCGTAAAATTACAAAATATATTACATAATAATCAAGAACTGGAAAAATACTTTAAAGGGGGTATATTGGTTCATGATTTTATTAGAAAATTGAGACTTTTAAGACTTTTTAAAAGTCTTGAGGTATTGGATCCAGACTTTTAAGATTTTTTAAAAGTCATGAGGTATTGGATCCAGACTTTTAAGATTTTTTAAAAGTTTGAGGTATTGGATCTAGACTTTTAAGATTTTTTAAAAGTCTAGTGGTATTGGATTGAGATTAAGATTTGTAGGATTTCATGAAAAAATGGATTATCCAGACTTTTTTTAATGATTTGTATTAAATAGCTGGATTAACCGCAAGTTATTTGTGCACTCTTTCATGATTTACAAGTGGCATTCTTCTTTACTATCACTGATTAACCGCAAGTTGAGAAACTTTTTGTGGACTAGTTCTTGTGAGGAGACTAAGTTGGTTCGGGTCGCTTGAAATCGTTGTTGTAGGCTTTACTCACATGGTGGTCTGGGTCTAAAAGATCTTGAGTTGCTGAATGACTCGTTGTTGCAGAAATTCATTTGGAAGTTTATAACCTCTGATGGTTTTGCTTTCTCATTTCTTCAGGAGAGGTATCTTAGACATTTGCAGAAGCCTTATGGAGGGTATGTCACCTCCTCGATTTGTTCTTCTCTTCAGCCAAATTATAGTTTCCTTCTTAAGGAAGATATTTGGCTAATTAGCGAGAACTCTCAACGGGATTTTTGGCGAGATAATTGGTTGGGGGTTCCCCTTTTTGAGCTTTTAGGGATTTCAGATTATTTAGTTAATCCCACTTCATGAGAGGGTCTTGGATTTTATTCATGAGGGTAGATGTGTATTGGAGGATTGTTTTCGAGCGCGCTTCCCGGATCTGTGTTTTCGGATTGATCGGATTACGATTTCGCCTGTTGTGGATTCTCTGGTTTGGGCTAATTCTCAGGATGGTCGTGTTTCTTGCAAGGCTGCTTATTCCCAGTTTCTTCGTGATATTCCTCAAGTTGTTTGGTGGAGAGATGTTTAGTCCCGTTTTATCCCCCCCTCACGCTCAGCTTTGACCTAGCGTCTTATGTTGAACAGGCTTTCTACTGAGGATCGCATTTGTAAGTCTGGGTTTCAGTTGGCTTTTCGTTGCAGTATTTGTGGGGTTAGTAGTAAATCTACAGATCATTTTTTTCTTCATTTTCCCCTGGCGGTTGCTCTTTGGGAGGCTATTTTCTCGGTTTTTCAGCGATGTGTCTCTATCGAAACTTAGCAATCATTTTTCTTGCAGGCCATGTCAGTTTCCTTTTGTGAGCATGTCAGGATTTTATGGAAAGTGACTATCCACACAGTGATATGGGGGGTGTGGATTGCCCGTAATCAGTGGATATTTGAAGGGAAGTTGGTGGACTTTAGATCCGTCCTTTCTTTGGTTTGGTATGCAGTTTCAGAGGCTAATTGCCTCGATATTGGTTGTATGCGTAATTGTATAGATGACCTTTTGATTCTTCATTGTTTCGGTCTTCAAGGTCGCCTTTCTAAAGCCCCGGTGATCAAGAGTGTGATTTGGTCACCTCCGGCTCCTGGTTGGATCAAAGTGAATACATATGGCACTGCTATGGGCTCTCCAAGGGTTGGTGGTTGTGGTGGTATCTTTTGAAACTGCAGAGTCTTTGTGAAGGGTTGCTTTTCTATTCCTCTTTGTTAGGTTTTCGCATTTGAGGCCGAGCTTCTAGCGGTTTCATTGGCCATTAATTTTGTATGGAAGTATGGGTGGCATCGAATATTGCTTGAGAGTGATTCTTCTTATGTGGTTCAGCTTCTTTCTTCTCGTTATGAGATGGTTCCTTAGAGGGTTCGTCGGCGTGGCAGTGCTGCATCTTCCAGATCTTGCAGATAGATTTTCAGGTTTTCCATATTTTCAGGGAGGGGAATCAGGTTGCAGATACGCTTTCTAAGCATGCTTTGGAGCTTCAGGCTGATTCTTGGTGGTTCTCTGCCCCACCGTTCTGTTCTTCTTTATTTGGCAACGATTGTATGGGTTAGGAATCTTTTCGTTTTTCTTGATGTTTTCTTTTTCTTTTTGTTGTGGCCTGCGTGCCTCTTTTTGTTTGGCAACTCCATGAATAGGGATGTCAATAACGCTCCATGAATAGGGATGTCAATAACTCTCGCTTGTAAAACAAAGAAGCTGAAATTCCTCATCGATACTCTGTTGTGCGCACCCCCTTTCCTTTCCTCTTCACTGAGGACCGTATTAAAATTGCCTCCAATGCACCACGGCATGGGAAAAGAGGCCTAAGAACTAAGGTTGAACTCCCACAACTCAACTCTGCCTCATTCTATAGTTGGGGTGTCGACATTACAAAACACCACATCTTTAGCTAACTTGACTAATTCACCGGCTATGATTATGCATCAGTCATTTTTGATACACACTTTCGCAACAAACAAATTATCATTCCACAGAGTAATTAAACCACCGGCTGTCCATATTGACTCCACACCCATACCTCTATTAAGCCAAGACCCACCAATAGAACTAATGACTTTGCCGTTAAAACAACTCAACTTGGATTCTCTTGTTGATTTAGCCTTTTGTTTTGCTAAAGGATGTCGCTATTTGTATTGAGCCTTTTGTTACTCTTCAAGTGAGCTTTGTTCTTTTATATGCTCAGATTGGTAATGATGAGTATTCATTTCACTAAGCCACATAAATGATTGCAGAATTTGAAATATTATCGGGAAGTATGAGCGCTCTTATACTACTATGCCATATGAATGAATGCAGAATTTTGTAGTTCAAAATATGTTTCTTAATTATTACACACATGAATATATTCATACATGTTTCATATGGAACATTAATTATATGTTCTCTATAGTAATACGAGTTTAGTCTAATGGTATGCGTTCACACCTACACCAAGAGGTTGTGAATTCGAGTTGTGTCCGCTTTCCAAACCTTGAATTATTATAATATTTCAACAAAAAAGAAAAATTATATGTTCTCTCTTTTTTTTCCAAAGGGAGATGGGTACTTGCCAGTGTTGCCATATTGCAAAACCAATCCAAGACGATTTTGAATTTGTTTGTGTACGTTAGTCTCATCATATCATCAGGTCTCATGGACTGGAACTAATGGCAGTTGGCCTCCATATATTTCAGGGAGTTGACTTTCCTCTATGTCTTCCAGTAGAGTTGATTTTAGCTTTTTGTCATCTACAAATACTATCTGCAATGCCATCCAAAAAAATCAATTTTTACCATATATACTAATGACAAAGCTTTACATAATAACTAAGAGAAATTGATAAAATTTTATACCTTCTTCTTGATATTGCTGTCTAGAAAAAGGCTAACAGTTTTCCATCCAGTCATAAATATATAGGGCACATGCACCAAAAACAACTTTCCAAGTCTATTCGGGTAGTAGTCCTGCCATTAATTGCCAAGAAATTGAAGAAATTAATCAAAGTAATTAAAAAGTACTTAATAAACTCACAAGTACGTACAACAAAGTATTACCTGCATAATTGATAGGGTACCAAGATGTGTACGGAGATCACTGTTTGAATATCCCCAGCCTTGAAGATCCCAAATTAAAACAAACTGCTCCTGTCCTGCTCCCATCTTTTCACATAATTTGTCAAGTAGATAAACTGAAAAACCTGTACATATATAAACAAACAATTAATTCACTACTTCAAATTCCATTTTACCCTACTCTGAAGATCTACAAGTAATATAGATGAATAGTTGGAGGAGAATTGACATGTTTTAATGTTATAATTAAGTAAAATAACATACGCTTGTGTTCTTCTGGATTTCGTTTATTTTGAAAATGTCTAGCCGCAAAAGAAACAGCG
This sequence comes from Acer negundo, assembly GCA_035582765.1. Classification (NCBI taxonomy): domain Eukaryota; kingdom Viridiplantae; phylum Streptophyta; class Magnoliopsida; order Sapindales; family Sapindaceae; genus Acer; species Acer negundo. The sequence continues at coordinate 12,214,179 of CM069243.1, forward strand.
ATGGGTTGACCTTTCTTGTCGAATCCTTGAAGGAACATCTTGTTCTGTGCAATTTCGTTTGGGATCTCAGAAAGAGAAATGGAACCATTTGGAACGAAAGATCGTCTCCATTTGAGGTACTTGAGGAACATGGTAGAACCCTTCTCTGCATTCAAATCACGAGCGCGTAGAAATCTTCTTAACGTAAGATCATCAACTTCCTGCACACCAAAAGTCATCCACAGCCTTCCCATAATTTTAACATGACCTGATTATATAAGTCTATTAAAGTACAGTTATTTCTCGAAAATTAATAAGCATGCAAACACAATACTTTTGTATTATAGCTTCTACTTAACATCAGATCATCAGCTTCCTGGCTCCAGCATAAGCACGTCAAAATTATGAACCCGGTGAATGAAGTCCAATTTGTTATGCAATTTTATTGTAGAAACATCAACGTCAACGTCTAGGAAAGGCATTAAACTTTAGTGGCAATCTTTTATTGTAATATCATGCTATTAAACTGATGTACATCGGTAGCATATATGTCCAAGTAAATCTGTCACGACATGAATGTGATCTCTGTGACTCTGTGAATGCAATAGTATAAAGAGGAAATATTGATCTATTGTAATTAGCTATTCATTCAATGAAAATCGTGATTAATCACCGTTAATAGATCTTGACATTTTGTTTGACTGTTTACACTTGTTAGTTTTTTCTTTTTGAAAAATTGTCAAGAACTTTCTTGACATGAACATCCTTAACCATTAGAAAACTGTTAAAAATAATGTCCCTTGACAGTTTTTAACTGTCATTAAATACGGTTTTTTGTTATAGTGCAAGGAGGAATCAGATCTCCTATGAAAAGAGAACAGTAGCCACCTAACATAACTAAGGCAAACCAAGAAGAACAGCTTCCAATTATTAATTTGAACTCAATCTTAATTGCATGTCACCCTTTGATGACGCCTTTAAAGAAGGTTTCAAACAACGTCCGAGGGGGGGCCTTTGCATACTAATTATTTGAATTAACACATGCAGATGCAACCACCTAAAAGCTTACAATGATTAGGAAATCACATAGAAAGTTGCTATCACGAGTGTCATTTGAATCATGACTACACAGCACATGACCACAAATGACATGCACCACACATTACAGGTTTGTGAATTGTATGATAGCTTTCGATCTCTTACATACTCATGAATTACGAGATTTGTTTCCAGTTTTTCAATTTTCGGATATAGACGAAGTCATCTCTTTTAATCCAGTTAACCATGCCAGTTTGGAGTTTGGACCGAATTAATGCTCCAATTCAATTCATTTCTCCAACAAGCATTACATGGAGAGTACCGGAGAAGTACTGCCAACTATTTGTGTCTAGTTGACTCCACCAAATCAGTCCCAGTTGGGGATTGATAACATGTGTGATTTAGTTGGCCATTCATTTTCAAAACAATTTATAGCTATGAACTATAAACGGTTTTGAGATTATAAACTGCTCACTTAGAATATGTTTGAGAAGTTTTAGTTTAAAAAATATTCATCCATAAATTTGCTTATAAAATAATCAGCTTAAATGAAAAGCATGTATTTAAAGTTGCTTTGTTTTGAAAAGAAAGAAAATTTTGTTTAGTAAAATTATTAAAATAGACATTCTTATATTAAAAAAAATCCATTTATTGAGACAAAATTATTATTTTTAAATAAATAAATTTAAAAAATATAACAAATATAAAATATAGTTAATTAAATAAATAACAAATGTATATATATACACACACTTTTTTTTTTTTTTTTGGAGAAGGAGAGAACTTTGTTCATAAAAACAAGACTACAGCTAAAACGGCAACAACAGCAAACAACAGCAGAAAAAGGAAAGAACAAATATTAGGCATGACGCTTTCCTATTCATTGGTTCAAATTCCCAACATTGACTTGTTAAGTTAAATTATCCTTTTAATATATATATATATATCGGTGGTTTTCCTATAGGTATACAATTATATAAGGAAAACATAGGACATTCACCAATCGTTTCATCCAATGGTGGGAGTTAATTCTTCAGCAGTTCAAAAATAAAAATCTTTATATATATATAATGAATCACCGTAGATGGCCACCTCTGCCGAGACACCAACATAAGTGTCGGAGTTGTCGGAGGTGGATCTGCCTACAGCCTTGGAGAGGGCGAGAGGCTACCCATGTATTCTAGTGTTGTGCCAGAATAAATAGAGGCTGCCTCCTTAGTCCTTTGTAGTGAGAAACGAAGGAGGTAAAGTCTCATCCACTGACCACTATCAGAGGAGAAATTGGCCTCCTGAGGATGTTAGTCATGATTATTTCATATGCTATAACAAATACCTAACACATCCTAAATTGAACACCTCGATCAAACAGTCCCAAATTTTTGCATATCCAGGAACTAACAATAAACACATAGTAATGAATCACCGGTAAGATTTAAGAGTTGTGATAAGACCAAGTGTAATAAAATTTCAAGGAACTCAACTCACTGTGCGTGTATATATATATATCAATATTCATGTTTGTGTAGTAGATAAAAAGTCAATGGTGTGCCTGTAACTAATACTATCTTGAATTTTTATGAACCTCAAAATTTATTTGCAGGATAAAATACATAAATAAATAATTCAAAGAAACGTATATTTATTGAAACTATATATATATAAAGGAAAAACCATTCACATGAAGATGATTTTTAAAGAAACGTAGAGAATGTAGAAAGAATCCGGATCAACCCTAAAATTATTGAAAGAAAAGAAAACAAATTAAATTGCAGTAAAAGAATTGAAAAGCAGAAACCAGACCTTGGAAGAAGGATCTTGTCTCTGAACAAGGGTTCTCATGAGACGTAGTTTGGCCTGTTCCTTGTCATTTTTATCCATAGTTTCTTCTGCATTATGTCTGATGCTATCTTCCTTTTTATCACTTTCAATAATAATGGACTTCATCATATTTTCAACAGTACTGATGCCGATCCTCTAGTCTCTCTCTACTTTCTTCTCACCGGGTATCTCTCTACTGCCTTCTCTCGCTGAAGCATATATAAACAGTCGGATGATATAGTTTATTAATGGTGGAAATATGGAATTAGATATAAGTCTTTTCAATATTAATTGTTCAACGACTTACATATTTAAGTTATTTTGTCTATTATCTCTCAACACAATATCTCATATTTAGCTAAATCTACCTCAGACAAAAGTTATTATGGTAAGCTACTAACTTCCGCAATAATTAAGTTGTGAGTCGAAGTCATTTTCTGGGGACAGAGCTAGAAATATTAGGTTTTGGGGACCATTATGCTAAAACAAAATTTTAGGGTTCAAAATGATTTTTTTTATTAAAAAATTGGGATACTGTCAAAAACCCACCTCTAGTTTGGGTTATTGGTCAAAAACCACCATTTAGTTTCATTATTGGCCAAAAACCACCCTCCATGGTTTATTTATTTATTTATTTATTTTATTTTTTTTTTGTATTCCGGTGGAGATATATATTTTTTACTTGTTTTTGTATTCCGTTGGAGATATATCTCCATCAGAATACAAAAACAAATAACAAAATACTAAAATTTAAATCATGAAGAGTGAATTTTGGCTAATAATGAAACTAAAGGGTAGTTTTTGACCAATAACCCAAACTAGAGGGGGGTTTTGATAGTATCCCTAAAAAAATTTAATGATAATTGTATAATTTTTAAAAGAGTTTTTAAAATATTTTTGAGGGAATGGGGTCCTCTCCTCCACTACTGATATCCCTTCTGCCCAAATTCTAAATTATACAAATAATAATAAAAAAAATTGACTGATTTAAAAATATGTTATTGATATAAGCTTAAAAAAATAAAAACCTACGAAAGAGTTTGTTTATCGAACGAAACGCATTGTCTTCTCGTTGAACCTGCAAAAAATAATAACAGAGAAAAAACATAGATAAAGAACAATAAAAATGGGGGTTAGATTCTTAGTCTTAGGTATGCTTGGACTGAGTGATTGTTGTGCTTGAATTGTGGTCGTGATTCATATTGGATTCCAGTTTGGAATAAGAACGAACAGAATTTCGAGATACTAGCAAGCTTTGTTCTTAGTCCAGAATTTCAGAGAGCTTCTATGGTTTTTCTCCTCTTATTTATAGGTAAAAACTCCTCCCAACGTTAACCTGGTCATGGTCTCATCATGGGCAAGATTTCCAAAGAGATTCTCTCTTTTTGAGTCATACGTTACTCTATTTTGTAATTGAAAGTTGATTTGGTTTTAAAACCACCAAATCTTGCTGATACAAGCCTTGGGTCGACCCGCTATGTGTGGGTCTGGACTAGTTCCAACATAAAGGATTGGGCCTTTTAACGTTTGGGCCTAGAGACTATTTTGGCTACCACAGTTTATCCCTCACTCTTTGAAGATGAGGTCGTCAGATTTAGAGAGTGATGTCGAGTCTTTTGTGGGTTCAACCGAACATCGATTCGAGACAAGTATTTGGAACACTCTTGAGGGATCGTTTTTATCGAGTCGAATGGTGATTCGACCAAGTGTCGAATGGATTTTTGTGACAAAAAGTCCTTTAAGGCGGTTTGTCATTCAACGACTTCGTATATCACTAAGATGGGAAGTCCAATCGATGGGACTGGAGTAGTTCAGTTTCCCATGGCTGACGTAACGCCTCATTTTTGACGCATTTAACTGGGTTTCAAATTTTGAATTAACTAAGGGAGTTACTGTGGTTATCAAGTAACTAGAACAGTTGTGACACGTGGCATCTGTGGTTAAGTGTTTGGTTTATAAACCCAAACTTAACCACTAAGCTTCTCACTTTCACGTTTTTGCAAGAAGAGTAAATTTTTCCAGTAAAAAACACATTCTTCTAAGATATTAGCAAATCTTCGTCGATTTTTGGGTTGATTTCCAGCGATTTCTTCTTGAGTTACTTTCAAAGTTAGTGAAAAGTTACTATGTTTTTTCTTGTATTGCACGAAACTTATTTTCTCATATTTGTAGGAAAATTAGTAGAGGTATTTGAAACTTTTTCCTAGAAATCATATGTTCTTCATCGTGTTCTTATTTGTGCTTGATATAATCGATTTGTAGCTTATTCATTCGGTATTTCGTAGATTTAGATTGTTTGAATGTTGTTGCGTTGTTGGTAGGCGTCGGATCTGATAGTCGCTCGACTTATGTTAGTGGAAGTCTCGCAAAGTTGTGTTGGCTTTGACTTGACTTTCTAGGTTTTGATTGTTCGTGAAAATCCTAGGTTTTGATCTTTGAACCTTAGGTTGTGATTTTAGTGTTTTAGTTTGTGCCTGACTTGTGCATTTTTTGCATTTGTCACCTTTTAGAGATATCATTTTAGCGACGCTACAATCTCTGATCCAAACTATACATGGACCCTTAGTGACTTGGAAGGTGATGTCGAAGGGGAAATTGATAGTAGAGTCGTAAGTGTCTATCGACAAGTTTCGATAGTCAACATGTCGAACGCAATTACAATAAATAAGGAAAGCATGTTGGAGTAAAGAATCAGCAGGTCGAATTCCCAAAGTATATAGATGCTAGAGAGCCATCTAGTTCGAGTCGTTCGCTAGGTTTCCTGTTTGATGATAGTCCAACGAGTATGCTTACGGATGACGACATGGATCATTTACGAATGATTTATGGGATTCCTGCATCTATCGAGTTACACGCACCAAAGGAACATGAATGGGCTGATTGGGTTATACTAGGGTGGACAAGTTTCTATAAGTATGTCCTTCGACTGGGGCTTAGGTTCCTAGTCCCCTCTTTGGCTCGACATATGTTGTTGTATTATGAGATTGCTCCTAGCCAATTGATGCCAAATAGTTTGAGGATACTCTTGAGTCTGACTGTCCTTTGTGAGAGGAGAGAGTTGAAGTTTGGGTTGGGATGTCTCCTACATAACTACCTTATGAAGAAGCACGTAAGTGAGAAAGGTCGTTATATGTTGATTCCCGGGTCTAAAGATAGTAAGCTTATTGCTGACCTTACGACCAACGACCGAAATTAGAAGTATAGCTTCTTTTTTACTAGGGGTCCTCCGATTGACAAACTTTTTGGGAAGTCGAAGTATTATTATAGTGAGTGTTAATTCCCAATGTCATTTAGACTCCCTTTTATTTTAAAATTACCATTATTATTAACGGGTCTAACTGTCCATGTATAAGTATCGGGTGCAGAGAGTAGGTTGATATGTGTCGATGCACCTGATACCAAAAAGAGAAGGTGGAGAGTATTACTTACGGAAGGTAAACTTAGGCCTAGTAGTTTATGGCGCTGGTTGACATTGAATATCTCGCGAGCGCCATATCCTTATGTGAAGGATTTCATGTTGTATGTTTGGATTAGAATGAGTCTTGAAATTCTTCAATGTAATATGAAATTTTTATTACCTATAACTGACGATGAACATCATTTCGCAGTGACGTCGATGTCAAGCGTGAAGTTCAACATGCCTAACTCCACTGAGGCCTTGAGGCTCTACAAAGAGATCATTAGCAAAAAGCGAGCAATGGCAAAGGCGAAGATAGAGCAAGAGCGACTTGATGAAAGTTTGAACGAGCAACTCTTATTGATTTTGGCTTAGGCCATATGCAAAGATAGAGCGGAGCTTTTAAAGCAATATCTGTCTGGAGAACACGTGAAATGGAATATTGTCGAGATGTAGACAGAGATTGATATCTATGACGAGTTGGAGCGTCTTAGACTTGAGAGATCTTCGGTCGTGGGAGAAGTTGTTAAGGGTGGTTTGGAGGATGTCGACAAGATCCCAAATAACGTTGCTGATCCCAGTGCTGCGGTCGATGAGTCAACCTTAAATTGATTTCTTAATATAACTACTTTTTGTTTTAATCTTTAAATTTATTTTTGTCGAACGGGCGTACTATTATGATTTCTCTTATTGACCCTTAGTGTAATTATGAATGAAGTATCGACGTAATTTTTTATGAACTGATATTTTTAGTTTTGAATGAAATATCTATTTGACTATTTTCAATTTCGCTACAAAGTGTTTGTGTAAGATAGCAATGAAGTTGACTCAACAATTAGCGTCGTATGTATTCGTGTGATGGAGTTGACATAATTGTTTCATAAATAATTACTTGCTTGTGTATTTGAGTTGACACGTCCTTTGATTTTATAATGTAAATCACGTACATGCGTAATTTGTCAACACAACCTTTTAATTATAATGGAGATCGTGTATAAGCGTTATCGGTCGACACGACCTTTTTATTATAATGAAAATCACGTACATGCATAATTGGGTCGACACGACTTTTTATTAACATGGAAAATTGCGTACATGCATAATTTGGTCGATACGACCTTAACATAGAAAATCACGTACATGCGTAATTTGGTCGACACAACCTTTTATCAACATAGAAAATTGATCTTTTCATTTACGAAAGTGTTCTAGTATTGAGGCTTGAAGAATCTTCATCATGGTTATCCGGATATAATTGATGTATGATTGTATGTACACTAACAATTTTGTGATATATATACTTTTTCACTTTCATTTTTCTTTTTCTTTTCTTTCTTTTGTTCTAATGTACTTTTTGTATTTAAGTTTTCTTGTAGTTAATAATAATTGAATGGACCATTATATTAACTTTGATTGAATTTGTAACTTGTTATCTTCTTGTTAATTGTCACCAATTTGTGTAAAACAAACATAATTTTCATATGGTTAACTGTCACTAGGTTTGTGTATATCGACAATATTTAAATAATTAATTGTTGATAAGGTTATGTATAGTGACAATATTTAAATAATTAATTATCGATAAGGTTATTTATAATTGTATAGTGACACAATATTTAAATAATTAATTCTCAATAAGGTTATGTATAGTGACACAATTAAATATCAATAAGGTTATTTATAATTGTATAGTGACACATTATTTAAATAATTAATTATCAATAAGATTATGTATAGTGACACAATTTTGACATGGTTAATTGTCACTAAGTTTGTGAATAATGACATAATTTTAAAACTGTAAATTGTCACTAAGAAGATGTATAGTGACAAAATTTTCAAACAGTTAAATGTCACTATATATAAATTTAATGACACAATTTTTATTTTATCACTAATTAAGGTCGAGTGATAATATGTCACTAAAAGTTATGATTCTTGACAAGTACCAAAAGACTGTCACAAATACTTTTAGTGACGGGGGCAAAAATGACGAATTGTTAATAACACTTTTTTTTGTCACAATATTGAAATTGTGACAATTTCTTTACTTATAGTGATAAATAATTTTTGTCACTGTATATCACTTTTTTTGTAGTGGCTTATTCAATGTATTAACTATGGTCTTGTTAGTTGATTTCGCTTGTCCGTTGGCTTAGGGGTAATATGGTGTTGAGAAACTTAGCTTTATTCCATATTTATCGTAGAAATTCTTGAAGTCATACGAAATGAATTGGGATCCGTTGTAAGTCACTATTTCCCAAGGAACTCCGAATCTGCAAATTATATTCTTCCAAACAAAATTACGTACCTCAATGTCGTGTACCTGTTGGAATGCTCCGATTTCAACCCATTTGTTGAAATAGTCTATCAATACTAGCATGTAAACGACATCGCATGGACCGCAAGGAGTTTACCTACAATGTCCATTCCTCATTTCATAAAAGACCAAAGAGTCGAAATTGAGTTTAGCATACCTGGGGGGTGGTGCGATACTGGGGCAAACCTTTGACATTTGTCGTAGGTCTTCACATGATTTTGGGAATCATATCGCATTGTCAACCAGTAGTATCCAGCCGTGATGGCTCAGTTCGACAAGCTTCAAGCGCTAGAATTTTTTCTGCATTCCTCGTAATGTAGACTTTTGAGGATGTCGTACCCCTCTTGTGGAGTTACACATCTCAAATAGGGTCCTGTAAACGACTTTTTATAAAGCTTACGGTATAGAATTTTACAACCTTTGCTTTTAATTTCCTCTCTTCGGACCTATCCACTGGTAGGATGTCGGCTTGTAGATAATTTTGTATAGGATCTATCCAGGTTGTTCCTTGGTCGACATGTGCAGTTATTTTGTTTTCTTGAATTGTCGGCGATAGAAGGAGTATGACATGTATCGCCTTGGAGCCATTGGTCACTGTTGATCCCAGTCTTGCAAATGGATCTGCTCTGGCATTCTCTGACCTTGGTATTTGTTGGATAGTGAACTCCTTGAAGGCCGACTGCAGTTGCTTGGCTTTCGCTAAGTATGCTGTCATTCTTTGGTCTCTGGCTTCATACAACCCATTCATCTATCGAACAACGAGCTACGAGTTGCTCTGTACTTGAATATTCTTTATATTCAAGCTTTTTGTAAGGTCGAGCCAGGCAATTAAGGCTTCATATTCAGCTTCGTTATTTGTCGCACGAAATTTAAAATGGATCGATTGCTCCAACGTGTCTCCCTACGAGGATTTGAGCACTAGTCCTAGTCCATTTCCATTTCCTTTGATGTTGCTAAAGCTGTTGACTAAAAGGGTCCATTTTCCACTCGTAGGACTTTTCGTGAGTGCTACTAATTCCTGTTCAGCCTACTAATTCTCACAAGGGGTAAAGTCTGCAATATAGTCAGCTAGTACCTGTGATTTCATTACAGTTCACGGTTAGAAACTGATATCGTTTTCACTAGGCTTGACAACCCATTTCGTCATTCGACCTGAAAGTTCAAGTTCATGAAGTATATTTTTAAGTGGATATGTAGTTAAAAACTTAATGGAGTGGCATTGGAAGTATGGTTTTAGCTTGCGTACTGCTACGACAAGAGCTAACGCCAACTTTTACAATTGACTATATTTGGTTTCCATATTGAGTACGACTTTACTCACGTAATATATTGGATGTTGTACACCATCTTCTTCTCTTATCAATACGGTGCTTACTGCTGTGTTGGATTCCATCAGATATATGAGTAATGTCCTCGTCTTTTGATATTGACAGTAATTGAGGTGAGGTTAGGTATGTCTTCAAGTCTTGTAATGCCTTCTCGTAGTCGTCGTTCTATTAGAACGCCTTATTCTTTCTTAATGTGTTGAAGAAAGGATGGCATCGCTCAGACGACATGGAGATGAATCTGTTCAAAGCTGTTACGCGACCCGTGAGTTTTTACACGTCTTTAATGCATCTATGTGATTTGATTCCTTGTATCGATTGAATTTGATCAGGGTTTGGTTCGACACCTCTTTGGGTGATCAGATAACCTAAAAATTTCCATGACGACACACCAAAAGAGCATTTAGTAAGGTTTAGTTTCATACCGTAGTATTCGAATACGTCAAGTGATTGTCTTAGGTGCTCGATATGTTGTTAAGTGACCAGGGACTTGACCAGCATGTCGTCGATGTAGACCTCTATCGTCGATCCTAGCATTCTAGTTAACATCTTGTTAACTAACCTCTGGTAGGTTGTACCTGCATTTTTTAAAATGAAAGGCATAACCTTGTAACAAAAAATACCTCGCTCTGTGACGAAAGCAATTTTTTCTAGGTCATCGAGATGCACTAGGATCTGGTTATAGCCAGAGTAGGCATCCATGAAGCTGGGCAGTTCGTGTCCTACTGTTGCATCGACCACCATATCGATATGGGGAAGGGGGAAGTGGGAATGAATCCTTGGGACATGCTTTGTTAAGGTCTATGAAGTAGATGCAAACGCGCCATTTTTCATTTTTCTTCTTTACAACGACGACATTCGCCAGTTAGTTAGGACATTTCACTTTTTTAACCGATCTGATGTCAAACAGCTTCTGGATTTCTTCGTTGATCACTTTATTTCTTTCTGGCCTAAATTTCCTTCTTTTCTGATTTACTGACGAGTGATCTGGGTCTATCTGCAGTCGATGAACTATTACCTCGGGGTTGATACCGACCATGTCTGAATGCGACCAAACAAAACTATTTCTCTTAGGAAATCAACCAATTGTCCATGGATCTCTTTAGGTAGTCTAGATTCGATGAAGACTTTGCATTCTGGTTGATTTGAGTCGATCGACACCTTATCGAGTTCCTCTATCTTTGGCTTGTTCGAAGTCAACTCGACTTTAAATTCATGTGGTTGCTATAATTCCTCTTTCTTTTTCTTTATGCCGTTTTGGTAGCATTCCCTGGCTACTCTCATTCGCCTTTGATTTCCCGTACTCTCTATCTAGTAGGCAATTTAATCATTTGGTGGTAGGTCGATGGGATCATCTTTATCTCGTGTATCTCGGGTCTGCCCAAGATTGTATTGTACGGAGATTGACAATCGAGCACCCGGAAGTTAATATAGAGGTTAACTCCTTCGGCGTAGACTGGCAGTACGATTTCACCTAAGGTACTCTTTTGCTCTCCCTTGAATCCTGTTAACATGGTCATTCAATGGTCGATCTTGTATTCATCGACATGCATTTCTCTTAAGGCACTGTTAAACAGTATATTATATGAGCTACCATTGTCAATTAAATTTTTTTTTTGTTAAACAATTAGTAATATGTAATGAAATAACGAGTATGTCATGGTGAGGAGAAAAAAATCTGATTTGTCTATGGACTTGAAGGTGACGGTCTCATCGATCTTCGAAAGGTGTTCCCTATTAGGTTGAATTTCAGCATTCGACACTTGCCATGTGTGTCTCCTCGCCACAGAGTAGCTTACGCCACTGACCTCAAATCCACATGTAATGTAGTTGATTACTTTATCTTGTCGAGGTGGCTCTGGTGGCCTATCGCTCGTGTTGGTTTGCCTCTTTTCATCGCGTCGGGTGAAGGTTTGTTTCCTTTTGTCCATTAGAAATTCTTGCACATTTACCTGATTTAGAAGCTCTATAACTTCTAGTTTGAGGGTGACACAATCCTCTGTTCGATGACCATGATCCTCATAGAATTTGCATTGAAGTCTTGCGTCCTGATGTTCTAGGGGTGCATTCATTTTTCACGGCCACTTGATTGTTTTCCCTATCTCGCTCATCACCGCTATGACGTCGACCAGTTCGATGTTGAAATTGTATTATGGTACTTGGACCTATGATCGACTTGACTTTAGGAGATCACGCTCGTACGACCATCGGTCGCTTAACCCATTTTGTCTTGACTGAGTGTTTCGTCGATCGTTGGTTGGGTAAGGTTCTGATCTCCTGTCATTTGACCTTTTGTCGACTAAATCATTTCGTCTACTCGTATAGTTGTTGACTTTTCCGATAAAGTTAGCTTCGTCCTTCTCCCATTTGATCAGGGCCCATGCGTTTGCCAGCATATCCTCTATTATCCTATATAGATACTTGGTGAGTTCTTAATAAAGGTCGGAGTTAAACTTGAGGCCTTTTCTAAAGGCGTAGATGGTGGTCGCTTGGTTGTAGTACGGGATCTACACTTTCTCTATTTTGAAGCGTCTGATATAAGTCCTCAGATTTTCGCCATGTCTCTGTGTTATTGTATATAGGTCGTCCAACTGTTTTTCAAGTTTACGACTGCTTGCAAATTGCTCTACGAATGTATCTGTAAGCTACGTATAAAAAGTAATAGAATTATTAGGTAAATTAGTATACCATTGTAGAGCGGGACCACTTAGGCTGGACCCGAAGTCTTTGCACATGCACGCTTCTCTAAGGTCGTGTGAGATTGCTACCATGAACATTCTTTGTTTGTACCACGCTATATGGTCATCTGGATTTTTCGTGCCTTCATACTGCTTTATGTTTGGGAAGCTAAATTTCCTTGGCATTTTGACAAGGGAAAACGTGTCGACGAAGGGTGAGTCGGCGAAGCTATTCACCGTGTTTTTCTTGATCAGTGTTGGAACTCTTGGAATCCTTTGGATAAGGGCTTCCCTTTCTACTAACCTACGGGAAAGTTTTGGGTTAGCAAATAAATGTAGATCAGATCCAGATTTTACTAATCCCAGTGTCGATTGGAGTGAGATGGGTGTTCTCAGGGTGTTCTCAGGTTATAGATCCATGGCTGGATCTTACTCATGTGGCACTTCATTTCGGATTGGCAAGTTGTTGAGATCGATCTCAACCCAAGCCGTCAGGGTAGTTCGTTGATTCTGTCCGGCAATGGGGTTCATGTTTTGTCTCACAGGGTCAATTGGTGCAATCAAAGTCGTCCTATAGACCTCATGTTCACCATTCGGAGCTGGGATTAGGTGCTCCAATATCGCGTTGTCAGGTACTCTGTCGATTAAATCTCGTAGCTCGCCATTCGTCACTTAGATCGCAACGTTTTCTTCTTCGAATGTCCGTAATTTTTCTACACTCGCATCCATTTGGGCAGTCAACGCAGCGATCTACTCTTTGACAGTTGGTGCGTTTCCATCTCTAAACATGTTAAAAAGATGTTCTATCAATTCGGCTAGCTCTTTTGTAAAGTTGCAATGGGCCCAAACTGTAAGAGGGTCGACCTACAGTTTATATGGATCGGGTCAGATTTGTATTAGGCCCAAGGCAACTTGGTTGAACCTGTCGAGTAGGGAATGTCGCCTCCTCTATAAACCTACGAAAGAGTTTGTCTATCGAACGAAACACATTGTCTTCTCGTTGAACCTGCAAAAGAATAATAACAAAGAAAAAACAAAGATAAAGAACAACAAAAATGGGGGTCAGATTCTTAGCCTTAGGTATGCTTGGGCTGAGCGATTGTTATGCTTGAATCGTGGTCGTGATTCGGATTGGATTCCGGTGGCTGGAATAAGAATGAACAGAATTTCGAGATGCTAGTAAGCTTTGTTCTTAGTCCAGAATTTCAGAGAGCTTCTATGGTTTTTCACCTCTTATTTATAGGGAAAAACTCCTCCCAACGTTAACCTGGTCATGGTCTCATTATGGGCAAGATTTCCAAAGAGATTCTCTCTTTTTGAGTCATACGTTACTCTATTTTGTAACTGAAAGTTGACTTGGTTTTAAAACCGCCAAATTTTGCTGATACAAGTCTTAGGTCGTCCCACTATGTGTGGGTCTAGACTGATTCCAATATAAAGTTATGGGTATTTTAACATTTGGGCTCAGAGACCATATTGGCTATCACATCAGTCACATGTCCTAATTTAATTCCAATTTTGTCACTCCCAGACGAGTGGTTGGAGAAGTTGACAACTTGAATCTCTATGATATTAATCGGTAGTTATTAAAGTAGATAGGAAACTTGTGTATGTGAATATTATTTACTCTCTTTAGACCTAAATACTACCCACCTATACTTATAAATAATTTTTAGTTAGATAATGAGGTATTATTTATCGATTTGATGTTAACATCTAGTATCTAACTAACAAAGTTCCAACATCTACGATAGCACCCCAATACCCCACCTAATACTAATTAACCTCAATTATGCCTCTGTTTTTATGATCTCATAACACATAAGTTATGTATTACAATAAATAAATGGTTATAATGTGATTACTTTCCATTTATCATCAATCAATCAAATACATATTTAAATAAGTTGAGGAAATAGCTGAGGTTAGGAGCTTTATATATATATATATATATATATATATTAATATTATAATAATTCGAGGTTTGGGAAGAGAGAAAGACTCAAACCTACATTCTCGTGGTATTGTTGTGAGGTATACAACTGGATCAATCTCGTATTGTCATCTTTAGGTAAATATTGATTATATATTTGACGCCATAAAAATGATTTATTTACCGGTAGATAAACATTAGAAGGCCAACTAGAATGCAAATTTGGAGGTATTCATTCTGCTAACTTATATATACACTGAACTATTATACATTTTACAATAGGGGAATGATACGTTATTTGAATTCACAACTCAATCTAATTGATGTGTATGTAAAATGCTTGCTATTAGATTAACTGAACTTGTTCCTTGCTAATTTATCCTATGATATAAAAATTTGACCAATTTTTAGTATCATTGTATAAAACTAGGTAGAGCGGTGCTATTGGCACCCCTCTACTAACTTATTTATAGCCAACTCTTTATAATTTTGATTTAATTTTGTAGAATTAAATGTTTGTATTAATTTTTTTATTTATTTTCAGAACTACCATTTTACTTATTTTTCAAATATACACTCTATACCTTTTTCATAAAAAGTAAAAATAAAAATACACCCCATCTGATGAATTTGGTGTATAATATTAGGCAAATTCTGCACATGAAGTGCGAATTCTTTCTATCAAGTTCATGCCAAGGAGTGCGAATTCTTTAGCTGACAGTCTAGGAAAAGCAGGTTCAAGTATGCAAGGTGAGCGTCTGGAATGGGGGCTTTTTTGAGTTTTCGGTGGTTCAGTGGTTCGTGGGATTTGTTTTCTATTTGTTTTCCTCTGTTTTGTCCTGGTTTCTGTCTTGTGCTTGTTCCGGGGTTCTTGTTGGCTGGTGTGTGGGTTTTGTGGTGCTTGTTTCTTGGGGTCTTGCCCGCTTCTGGGTGGCTTTTGTTGCTTCTTTTGTGTTGTTTCCAGTTTGATGACACACCATGTAATTATCCCTTATTATGGTTACATACACATGAATTACGAGATTTGTTTCCAGTTTTTCAATTTTCGGATATAGGCGAAGTCATCTATTTTAGTCCAGTTAACCATTCAGTTCATTTCTCCAACTAGCATTATATGGAGAGTACCGGAGAAGTACTGCCAACTTTTTGGGTCTAGCTGACTCCACCAAATCAGTCCCAGTTGGAGATTGATAACATGTGTGATTTGGTTGGCCATTCATTTTCAAAACAATTTATAGCTATAAACTATAAACGGTTTTGCAATTATAAACTACTCACTTAGAATATGTTTGAGAAGTTGTAGTTTAAAAAATAATCAGCTTAAATGAAATGCATGTATTTAAAGTTGCTTTGTTTGAAAAGAAAGAAAAATGTGTTTAGTAAAATTATTAAAATAGACATTCTTATATAAAAATAATAATAACCCGTTTATTGAGACAATATTATTATTTTTAAATTAATTAATTAAAAAAATATAACAAATATAAAATATAGTTTTTTTATTATATATTTTAAAAAATTACATTTTATTTATAAAAAAAATAAAATGTTAAAAGAACATTGTAGAGTATTGAACTGTAGCCTATAACCCTTATCCAAACAAGTATAAAATATAGTTAATTAAACAAATAACAAATGTATATATATACACATGGTGGTTTTCCTATCCATACATAATGATATAAAGAAAACATCGGACATTTAACTTTCATAGTTCATTTCATTCGATAGTAAGAGTTAATTCTAAAAAATATATTAAAAGAAAAAAGATTTTGTGTTAATGATAATTTTTATCTCAACAAGTCAATCCCTAACTTCTCTCTCCTCTCTCCCCTCTTCCCTCTATCTCCTGTTTTCTTCTGTGATCGATCAGTAACATAACGATAAAAATCAAGCTCAAAGTTTACTTATTAAGGATTTAAGGTCTAATTTTGTTAAGATGTCAAAGAGATAAAAGCATTTCTAACCCAATTCACCAGGTTGTCATAAAAAGAGCATCTTTCTTACACCAAATGTTTTTCACCTTCTATGTATCCATACCAAAAGAGTATTTTTACAAAATATTCTCCCAATATATATTTATACAATACTAATTAATTTATACAATAATAATTTTTTTTTTGGCATAACGATATTATTCTTAAATAATTACTCATATAATGTCTAAAAAATAAAATAATAACTATAACGAATATTACCGAATATTAATAATTAAATTTAATAAATTAAAAATGTATATCAATATTGGTATCATCTTAAAGATCCCAACAAGATCTTTTCAACGATATATTTTTTAGAAATACATATTATTATAATTAAGTATTAGAGGATTAAATTAGTAATTTTAACAAATATTAATCGTACAACATATTTGGTGATCACTGTAGCTCCAACAAATAAAATTGGTGAATTTAATGTGTTGGTTGGAGATAGTTTTTTGAGTGTTTTTTTTTTTTTTTTTTTTTTTTTTTTTTTTTTATATTTTGCTTTTTCTGAGACAGAAATTGATTTGTTAAGTTAAATTATCCTTTTAATATTTATATATATTAATTATATACAAAAAAATTTAAGTCAATGTATCCTAATATAAGGTGTGAGTCATTAGTTTTACATAATGTGACTCATGTGTTTATTCACTTACCAAAACTAATTGCTCACATTCAATATCTTGATAAAGTTATACCATGATACATTAACCGTACTTTATATATATGTGTTGTGTTAAGGACGTCCAACTGTATTCCTTCTGCATTATATCTGATTCTATCTTCCATTTTATCACTTTCAATAATAATGGACTTCATCATATTTTTCTCTACTGCTCAGCCTCTCTCTCTCTCTCTCTCTCTCTCTCTCTCTCTGGATTCTCAACTGCGTTCACGAATGACAAAACTAAAAGTAGTTAAGTAGTATATATTAATAGATTGCTTTACAGAAATCTTGTCAAATTATACTAATTATGTTGTCCTGAAGATCTGAAACCATGTCCCTATAACCCTTTCAATTCTAAACATCTTATCTCTTACAGGCTTACAGTCACCAGAGTTTGGGTAGGTTTGCGTCTTTATCTCTCTTGGTACGAAATTGGTGTGTCATTTATTATTTGCTCTGTTTACAATTAAGTGATTAACTACTACCCAGCACCTAACTACTTCAACATTTTTTTTTTCTTTTTTTAAAGCAAGCTAGATATTATGATATTTTCATAACCCTTCGATTAAATTAAATAAACGGTTGGATATTAAAATCCAATTTTAAGTATATATAAAAAAAATTAAAAAAATTAAATTAATAGCTCACCAGCCCACTGAAATAAATAGGTACCCATCTAATAAGAAAGAATTCCATAGCCTTGATTAAATAGTTTAACCAAAATTACTACTGGAAGTAATTGAAAAACGATTAAGTGATTTGCCATCTAATAAGAAAAATTTTCATTCTTTGATTAAAAAATCCAACTGGCGAGATGAGATTGATCTGATGGTAAATCATTCACATCTACCTTATGAGATCGTGGGTTTAAGTCACTCTTAAAAAAATAAAAAAAAATAAATAAAATAAAATAAAAAAACCATAAATTTATGTAATATTTAAAATAAAATTAAAAAAAATCCCATTGGCTCTCATTTATTGCTTACTAGCTGCTGGTAGTGGTCTCATCATGAAGATATAGTAGGTGTCAAACGTTAGAGCATCTCCAACCTAATACATCAAATATTACATCAATTTATCATAAAAAGAACATCTTTCTTAAATTAAATTTTTTTCCACTCCAATGTATCCATACCAAATTTTACACAAAAAAAACATATTTAAAGAATATTCTCTCAATAAATATTTATATAATACCAATTAATTTCTATTAGTTAACTTATACAATATTTAATAATTTTATTGACATAAAATATATATCAAAGTGGGTATCATTTTAAAGATCTCAACAAGATCTTTCCATCAGTATATTTTTTAGGAATATATGTTGTTATAATTAAATATAAAAGGGTTAAATTAATAATTTTAATAAATATTAATTGTTGATATGACATTTAACTAAAAAAACAAAAAACGTGGTATAACTACGATTCTCATCAGATTTGGTGAACACCGTAGCTCCATCAAATTTATTTGGTGTGTTTAGTATGTTGGTTGGAGAGGGTTTTTTGGTGTGTTTAGTGTAGTTGGTGTGTTTAGCGTGTTAATTGACGATTATCTTAAGATCGCTAATATTTTTCGAAATTGAACCGTCATATCAATTATATCGATAGGACAACCTGTGGCACATGCGGTACCAGCTCTTGTTCTTGATGTGGCTCTTTCGGAAGTTGCGGAAACATATACATACATATATATATATATATATATATATAAAATTAGACAAATATAGATGAAGTTGGATAATTTTTAATCCCCAAAAGCATATAACAATTAAATCTATAAAATCTACATCTTGTTAAAATCTGAGCATAAATATCAATTGCATAAACAAAAATAGTGAATTAATTATCAACTTTAAGACCTGAGTAAGCTGCAAGAATTAATTATAAACCCTAGGCTAACTTTTAGTATTACTAAAATTCATGGTGTTAGAGAATTCATATATGAAGCTTAAAAAGATAGGATGATAAGATAAATCTCACATAAAAAATAAATAAATAAATAAACAAATGATATATATACTAATGGATGTCACAATCCAGTATACTAGTATTTTTTATTGAAATGTTATTTACCTGTATAAATTAGCTAAGTAAAGTGGTACGTTACCTATTTATTGAGCTCATCGAACTCTACTCATCTAAGAAAAAGTTTGGAGAGCAACTACAGTCAGTTAGAGAGACAATTCTTCATTAGGACTGGAAGAATAATTAATGACATGTATAATAATCTTAAGTGAAGCGGAGAAGTAGACTTAAAGCATATCTAATGGTACTCTAAAATAGAGTATAAATTTTAAAACAAAGTACCATGAGCTCCAACAATACTCTATTTTTCTATCTCTAAGACAATTTTTTAGAGTTTCATTGTTTGGTACTTTAAATTTAGAGTACCAAATTTGAAACTCTAATTCAACTTTGTTACATTATCTATTCCATTTTTACCCTATATTCATAGTTACCTTTATAATTAAATTCAATTAATATATAATAAGTTTTAATTTATAACTTTTATCATCATAAAAATCATACCATTAAAAATGTTTCACCTAAATCTTTAAATTAGATTAATACTGAATATTTAATAATGATTTTTTTATTTAATAATGATTTTTTTATTTAATAATTTTTATTTATTAAAATTTACTTATTCTTACCTTGCTTTATATTATTTGTTTATTAATTATTATAAGTTAGTAATAAAATAAAGATATTAAAACTTCTAAATGAAAATTATAATAATATAAAAATATAAAAATAAGGATAGCAAAAAGAAAATAAATAACAAAAAGATAGTTTCTTTTGACAATCCAATTTTTTCTTTTTACACCTCTTTTCTAAAGACACTTCATTCTCAAAATTTAAATTTTAAAAAAAAAATTCTAAAGAAACTTCCTTTTGTTTCAAAATTATCCTTTTTATCTTTTGGCACTCATATTCTAAAGACACTTCATTTTATTTTAATAAAAATTGACGAACCATCATAGCCTTAGAATTCATCTAAGGAGTAATCTTTTTTGAATTAAATTATTAAAAAAATAAATTATCTCTTCTAAATCAATAAATTAGTACATATTAAACACTCTCTCCTGAATTTTTAATTACCATATTAAACTCTCTCCTCTAATAAATATTTTTAACTTTCTATCTTCATTCTTTCTCAAGCAATACTAACAGTTAAGGGAAAAAAAAAACATATGAATAAGTTTTATTTTTAGGAACCGTATATATGTATATATTAAAATAAAAAAAATAAATAAAATAAAAAAAAAGTACCATGTTTTTCAACAAAAAAAAAAATTGTAATTGCCTAGAGAACTTTAATTCTTTTATTAGTCTTAAAAATTCTGAATTTAATCGAATCTAGTTGCAACAAATCAAGTTTTCGTATATTAATTTTTTTTTTAAATAAGGTATTTATATTGATTTTTTAATATATATATATATATATATATATATATTGATATTAGTACAAAACCAAAATATTCATACGTTTTTTTTTTCTTTAATTATTAATCAGAGATTGATTGAAAAAGTATGGAGATATATTTTGTTTTTTGAAAAATGAAGAGGGAGAAAGTAATTAAGAGAGAGTTTTTAATATGGTAATAACATATTTAGGAGAGAGAATTTATTTTTTTAATAATTTAATTAGCTTGAAGTATCTTTAGAATTTTTTTGTCTTGTTTAATAATTTTAATTCAGCTCAAAATTGTCATTAATAAAAAAAAATTATATTAAAGTGTAAATAAATAATTTATGGATTGTAAGAAGAAGCTCTAACAAAAAACATAAATAATAGCAACATAACATATTAATATTTCGAAGGATCGTCCAAATAACTTTCATATCTGCCTAAAACATAGAGAAAGTTTGATAGATCGAGAAAATTTTGAAACAAATACAATGTGTAAGAAATTTTGATGAAAAAAATTAGATGATAAAAATATGATTGAAAAGGTTAGAAAAGAAATAACTAGGTAAGGAAAATTAGTTGAAAATTGTTAGACCATAAAAAATTAGGTACAAAATTGTTTGATGAAAAAAATAGATAAAAATATATGGGAGAATATAAATGCTAAGTATTTACTAAAAATAAACAAATATAAAAAATGTTATTAAAAAAACATTTTTTTTAAATTTAGTTGAAAAATAAAATTATATAAAAATAATTTATTGAAGAAAGTAAAACTTAATAATTAAAATATAAATTATTTAAATATAGAAATAGAAATGGAGATAAGGATAAAGAGTGTGGTTGAAGTGAAAAAAATTTAGAAATGGATTTGAAGGAAATTATATCTTTTGAAACTCTATTTTAGAGATAGAGATGGAGTCCCGAACGGAGATGCTCTTAACTTCATTGCTTTTGACAGTGTTGCAGTGCAATTTTTGTTTTATTATTTTGAGAATTCGTCCATCTTTTTTTGAGATAATCAACCCAATATTTTTTTGATGCAGCGGAAAATTCAATACAACAACAATCGATAAAAGAAAGGATAAACGATTCGGATCCATTGATTCGCGCACGAATACCGGAAACAAACCCTACTAACGCTCCATTGATTCGCGCACGAATACCGGATTATTAGGCTTCAAATACGATAATCGACTTCGCGCACGAAGGATAATGTAATTGGATAGTTGAGAAACATCTCTGAATTTTATTTAATCAAAAGCTGTCTTTCAAACCCTAATACAATCTACTTAAATAGAATTGCAAAACTTAACTAAAAAGAAAATCCTAAACAAAAGGAAAAGAATCCTAAATGAAAAAGAAATCAAATCTCCTAAAAATTAAAAGAATCCTAAAACATTAAAAACCTATCTAAAATGGAAATTAGATTTGATTTAAAATTCAAATCATAAAATAATTAATAACCTAATTACATATAAACCAAAAGGAAATAAAATAACATGTATTAATTATAAGAATATTTTTAAAATAAAAAGTCTTCAAGAAAATCTCCAATAATATCTCCTGCATCATTTTTATGATCATTTGGATCACGAGTGACAAGTGACCCAATATTTAACATCAATAGACAATACACAATTTTTTTTTATAAGTATTTTACTATCATATAAATTCGGGGTTTTTTAGAGAGGGAGACTCCCACAACCTCGTAATGCAATTGTGAGAAGTTTACCAACAGGCTAACCTTATCTCGTTAATAGCAAACTCAATTAATCATTTGCTTAATAAAACAATAACAATAGGAAAGATGTCAACCTTTATCAAACTTCAGATTATATTTTTTTAGTTATATCAGTAACTTTAACATTTTATCTCGTAATTCAAACTAACAAAGTTAAATTAATTAGGTTAAAACAAATGAAAGCCAATTCAGCAATTTAACTTTTTACTAGCATTACTTTATATATATAAGGAAAAAAAAAAATTATTTAATCGCATAAATAAATATCATGTGCAATTGTAACATTCATGAAAATTTTACAGACATTTAGGTAGCTAGGTACTACATTGATCCCTTCTCTTCCACATAAATAAAGATGGAATTACAATTTTAATACGGCTTCGGTCGTTGGGTGGTTTGGTGACTAACGAGCTTCAATTTTTATACTAACAATATTAATGGAATCTAAAACGTGTGAATTATTTTCATTTTTATTAACAAGAAGCCATTTGTGCCCAAAACAAAAGGAACAGTAACAGGAGGACAATCCTCCATCCAAAAACTATCGATGACCGCTGAGAAACCCAGTTTGGCAAGACTGTGGACGGCCATATTCGCTTTCCTAGGAACGAAAGCAACCAAATTAATATGGGACTCACCAAGAAAATTTTTAATATCCTAAATGCCCACCCCAACCTCAGACAAAGGAGTATCAGGAGAAGCAACTAAGTTGACAATAGTTTGAGTATCAATTTCTATATCGCAAGGCCACAGCCCCGAATCCCTAGCCAACATCAAGCCCCTCAATAAGGCCATTGTCTCAGCAATTTGAGGCGAAAACTCAGCCACCATCTTCTGCGCACTAGAAGCCAATACACTACCTGTGTAATCTCTAATGATAATACCAAAACCTACACTGCCTCAGCAATATTAATTGCCGTATCCGTGTTCATCTTAAACTTTCCTTCTTCAGGCGGGGAAATCCATCTCGGCAGCTGCGTCCTCGACTCTTTATCAGCACCAGAAGACGCAGCATTAGCTCTTCTGAATTCATCGAGGAAGGAAGTGGCCCAAGGAACCATATCCAAAGCATCCAGGAGTTTATTATCATACAGCCTCCACAAAACCATGCATACCAGTTCAAGTTCCACTGTCAACAAAGTATTCTTACATAAAATCATTAGGTCCATTAATTGCATATTGTGCACCGACGTGCATACTTGCATTGCATCTATACGGTTATCAATTTTTGTAGGCATTAAAACTTGGATAAAAAAATTTTGTTCGAACTTATTGACGTGTACGTTTTCGTCGTTAAAAAGATCATACGTCAAAAATATTTATAAACCTAGCAGTGCCTTAAAAGGTTTTCAAAAACACAAGTATGGTGACAAGCAAGGGTTGTCCATAGAGATCGGAGGGTGATAGTGATAAGATTAGGATTAATAATACTAAAATGCATAAAAGTAAAGAATCAATGGTTTGTTTAGAAAATATTAACACTATGATGCAAGCCACCGTTTCAAAAAAACTAAGATGCAAGCTACAATTAATGTTAAAACTAGAATGCAACTAATTAAGTTAGTAATGTGATGAATATATGATATGAGGACTAAGGAGTTGATAGACTCGTAAGCGAACAATGGGCATGTAAAACTCACAATTAAGTACATTTGATCTAGTGTAACCAACCTAGAGTGTATAGTGTTGGTTATATATCTCTTGCAAGAGGTCAACCTAGGGTGTATAGTAATGGCCTCCTACTTGAGACTATCCCTCCCTCCTAGGGTGTATTGTGTTGGTTGCTCAATTAGGACTTTTTGCCATGAATGCTCATCTAACAATTAAGGGCTTAACCTCTTAATAATGTAGTCATCCTAGGGTGTATAATGATGACTCTTAATCTCTCACAAGAGGCCAACCTATGGTGTATAACGAAGGCCTCCTACTTAAGATTAGATTAAGACTGAGGTTATTTAACCGGATTTCATTTGAAGGGTGTATTCTTGTGAAATCCATAATGTAGTTATCCTATGGTGTATAGTGCTGACTCTTAATCTCTCACAAGTGGCTAACCTAGGGTGTACAGAATTGGCCACCCATTTGAAATTAGATTAAGATTAAGGTTATTAAACCAGATTTCACTTGAAAGGTGTATTCTTGTGAAATCCTTCCATTCAATAGAGCTTAAGACAACCAAATAGGGTGTATACCTAGTTGTCAACTCAAGTAGTTTCTAAATCAATTTGCTAAAAGGGTGTATCCAAGACAAATCATTATTCGAAAGCAATTGATACAAGAGAATAGAACATAATTGATATATTGAATATAGAATAATAGATTTTAATTACACATACCCGAGATCCATCAAACTAATCACATCAACCCCTTAGAGGGGGATTTAGCTACTAGTGTCTATTATAACATATAAACTAAGAGAAAAGATTGAGAGAAAACCCATGTAAAGAATCCTCCTTTCTTTAAGCTTCTTTCCAAATCTCCTAGTTGCCTTTGGTGAGTAAAGAATAGGTATGTGGGTTAATGATGTAAGAGGGAGAGGTTTTGTGGCTAGAAGAGAGTGGGGGAAGAGATAGATCCCATATTGTAAAGAAAATGGTGTATTTATGGGCTTGAGAAGTTAGGACGCTATTTAGGCATGAAATGACAATATTACCCCTCTAAAATGGCCCAAAAACCCGTCATTCGG
This sequence comes from Acer negundo, assembly GCA_035582765.1. NCBI lineage: Eukaryota > Viridiplantae > Streptophyta > Magnoliopsida > Sapindales > Sapindaceae > Acer > Acer negundo. Next base: position 12,239,166 of record CM069243.1, read on the forward strand.
TGTTGGAGAGTGAAGAGTACGGGTAAGGGACCCGCACTGTACCCACACTCTATTGATTCTTCGTTGATCAGCTCCTTAGTTTCACATTAGTGCGGGTTCCGAGCTATGTTTAGATGAACAGGCTTTAAATTTTTTAATCATCTTCAGACCTTTTTGTATACACAAATATGAGGAAGAGATTTGTTTTCATACCTTTGAAGAACACTCCTTCGTTTTCTTTTCGATCATTTACCACTAAGCTATGTCCCGTGATCTAGCAACTGTGTGTGTGGGCACGTCACAAATTTCGAGAGCAGTTGAATGGAGGCATGAGAGAACCGGAAGACAACATCTTACTTCATATGATGATTTCGGCCAAGGTAGGGGGAAGAAAACAAACTTTTCTTTTTCTTTCTTATGTGGCTGCACCCTCTCTCTCTCTCTCTCTCTCTCTCTCTCTCTCTCTCTCTCTCTCTCTCTCTCTCTCTCTCAATTAGGTTTAGGTTAGTTTCTTTTTTCTAATAATTATATCTTATGTACTAGTCATCCTAGGGTTTAGTAAACCAAATCAAAATAGGATTATAAATCCTTTTTTATTCGGTCATCACTAGGGTTTGAACATTTAACCTCTTTAAAACAAATAAAAACAATCTCTTATTATTTTTATTCTTTTGCTTTTGTCAAGGTTCGAAACTTAAACCTCCAAATAACAATTAATAATTCTTAATTATTAATATGTCAATTAAATAATCATATTATTTAATAATATTTAATTAATCAATTAAATAATATATTAATTAAATAATCATATCATTTAATTAATTTCCAGAATATATTTAAATTTCTTTCGTAACTTAATTAATTGGACCATCCAATTCTCCGTGAGCACTATCGTAGAGGGCTAGCAAGGGGACCTAACGAACCCACAGTTTTGAGCTCCAATAATACTTAGAAAAATTAATTAAACTCTTTAATTAATATTTCACGATTATTAACCTAAGAGTTATTCACTAAAAACCCAAGGTTGTACTCTCATAACTGTAGATGTTTTACATAAACAAATTATCAGTGTCTATTGATATAGCTATTACATATGGTGTAAGGTCCTAGATTTGTATTGGTTTGATTCTATTGCAATACTCTCTTTATTTGTAATGGTTAGTTGCTTAGGTGTTTCTTAGTTGATTTGTGCTTCAAAGGAGAAAAGAAATTTCTCATGCAAATATCGTCTTCAAGGGGAAGCACTTACTTGGATGATAAGGTATTGAGATACTTCTTCCTCTTGCAAGGCGTAAGCGCACACACATACATAATTTATACATGTGTATCTCTGTATCGTTGGGCAAAACGTACACACATACATTACATTCATATGTGTCCCTGCATTGTTGTGCTACATTTGGTATAACACGTTCACACACTTGATAAAGTATGCACATGCATTGATCTCATATTGACAAACATTGTAAAATTGCATATTCTAGGACTATCTCTAGGAAATTGCATACTTGTGTGACTTTGTATTTATTTGTTGGTATTTATTTTGTTTTGGACTTGAACATGATCTCATATGATTCTTTATTGAGTTCTGGTCATTTCGGTTACTCACTCATTAGGTTTTGAGTCCAAACTAAAAAGTTAAGCTACTTTACGTTCTCATATGATGTGTTGTCTTCATTGTCGTGTATTAAGTCGAATTCACAATCTTTTGTCAAAGTTTCATAGTCTTTCTTATGCATGAGGGAGTCACAGTTTGTAATCCGAAGATGGATTCTAATTCAAAGTTTGGATGCCCGAATACGGCTAAAGAACGTGAGAGGAGCACAAGAGAGGCATGACATGGTCAATGGCCATTTTGGGGTGCATCTTGTGAGGGAGCGTGAGCCTCACGGGCCAGCCACCCATTTGCCCCGTGAGGCTCACACGCCTTCATTGATAGGGGTGATGTGGTCACCTCTGGTTGGCCACCTAAGCCTCTTCCCTCTCTTTTTTAATTATACTCCTTCTTCCCTCCAAATTTGTGTGAAGAAAAAATTGAAAAGATAGAGGTGAAATTTTCTTCAAGTTTTTGATTTCTTGTTTTGATCATAACTCTCTCATTTCAACTCCGAATCAAGTGATTCAAAAGCCAAAAATGTTGGTCTTGAATAGAGGAACAAACCCCAAGCATTTTCAGAGTCAAATGATGTCGTAATTTTTTTTTCAGTAAATCGTTTTCTAATCGTGGATCATCATTTGTAAATGAATCATCTTCTTCTCACTTTCTCTTGTGATCATCTTATTGAATCTTCTTATTTGATAGATAAAAAGTGTTAAGGATGATGTTAATTTATGTTCTAGGTTTTTTTGATCGATCGATTTTTGAGTTTTAGCTTTGTGATCATACTTGAACATCTTTTTAGACAAACTTGATTAACTTGAAATTAATTCTAGAAAAGCTTTTTGTGATGAGCTTGATTGTTGATTTCTAGATCTAGTTTCATGTTTCTAAGAACTAGGATTTTTTATTGTGATATTGAATATTCTAATTTAGTTCTTATTGATTCACATGCTTGGATTTCTAGATAACTTTGTGATTGATTGTTGAAAGCATATTCTAGTTATCTCTTGCATGTTCATAGAGTTTGTGTGATCAACTTTCTCTATTTGATTGTGTTTGCATCATTTACATCACTTAGATCATTTTGCCTTGCAAAAGGTTGAAGTCTCTTTCAAAGTGAGTGAAGCTTTGTTTAGAGCAAGAAGACTTGACTAGGACATGTGGTCCAGATAGTCAAGTGAGGAGTCTTAGTTAGGGTCAAGGGATCCAGATAACTAAGCAAGAAGACTTGTCTAGGATCAAGTGGATCCGGATAGATAAGCACGAAAGTTTCCTAGAGACGTGAGCGTCTTAGATAGGAAGTTGCTTCCTAGAGGTGTAGGACACATCTTAGACAGGAAGTAGGCTAGGTGATTCACTAAACCCGAGGGTAGACTAGGAATTGATAGCTTAGGGAGTATATCATGTGTTGATTACCTTGAGTGTGTATCTCCTTTTCGTCATAGTGAATTGCTTGCCAGTGGTTATGGTATCAACCCGTGGATGTTTCCTCTTAGGAGGTTTTACCACGTAAAAATACTTGTGTCAAGTTTTGCTTTACGTTTCATTATCTTTCATAACTTGTATTGATTAAAACCACTTGTGTTTATCAATTTATTTGTTAGACACATCAAGTGTGCACATCATTGTTGTGTTTGAGAAAAAAGAATTTGGGAATATACCTATTCACCTCCCCCCTCCCCCCTCCTAGGTATATATTACACTATATTACTTAAGGAAATTTCATTTGGTATCAAAGCGGGTGTCTAGAAGCAATTAGATAGATCTTTTCTTTATAGTGTTAGTATTTGTGTTTTATTTGTGATATATCATGATTAAGGAAGTGTATTCCTATATGGCTTCTTTTATTGAACCTATTGACTTAGATGAGAAAAATATCAATGATATTATTCTTGAGAATGAATGTTTATCCAAGTCAATGTGTCCCTCAATAAGAAGATAAAGAATCATGGTCTAGGCTCAAAAGAATTCAATAAACTTAAAGACAAGATCCTAAGTCTAGAAATGAACCTAAAAGATAACAATGATAGACTTAGCATCTTGAAGCAAGAAATTGAGCAAAGTGAAAGTTTTCTTGATTGTGCTAGGAGGCTTAGGAATTTGCTTAAAGCCAAACTAAGTAAGCACTTGAATCAGCAAGATGTTATCTAGTTCTAGCAAAATAAAAACTCTCATTAAGAGTGGAAAGCATCCTAGTGACAAAAGAGGTTTAGGATATGTTAATGATATGATAACTCCTTCTAACAAATCTACTTTTGTCAAAGCAAGTGGTGAAACAAATGTCGGTACTCTCTTTCAAGGTAAAGCTATGAAAGCTACCGGAGGTGCCTCTATATCAACAAGGAACTCAAATGGAAGATCTCAACAAGATCAATGTCAAAGAGCATCAACCTCAAATGCAAGAGGTAAAGGATCAAGGGTTGCACTTCAAACAGGTAAAATTGAGAAAATACCAAACACTTTGGAAGCAAATGCAAATGGTAAATTTCTCAAATTCATACCTATTTGTCATCATTGTAATATGGTAGGATATATTCGACATAGGTGTTTTGAATACATTCGAAAATACAAATTTGATAATGTTTTACATGATATGTCTTTGAATGGTCCTAGGCAATCATTCATGTATGGATTTAGAACTAGACTTAGGAAGACTTTAGAAAAGCATGTTGAGAAGAAACTTGTTGATAACTTGCTTGCTAAATCTTGTGTTGTGCCTCTATTATGCATAAGAAAATTGATAATGCTTTGTTTGATATATGTGAAGACGTGACTAATAAGGTTAAAGTGCATGTTAAAAAGTCAAATATTTAGTCAAAGCATGTTAGTGGTAAGAGTGAGAGGCGTATTGTGAGAGTGTGTGGGTTAGAAAAGACACCTAAATGTCTAGCTGCACAATATGTTCTCAGAGCCAACTCCTCCTACTATTGGTACCTAAATAGCAATTGCTCTAGGAACATAACCAGGAACAAACAGTTCTTTAAGAATCTTGTCATGAAGGATGGAGGTAATTGGATCACTTTTGGTGATGGTATCAAAAAGCAAGTTCTAGGCAAGAGAACAATATGTATCCCCCGGCTGTACCCTCTCTCTCTCTCAATTAGGTTTAGGTTAGTTTCTTTTTTCTGATAAGTATATCTTACATACTAGTCATCCTAGGGTTTAGTAAACCAAGTCAAAATAGGATTATAAATCCTTTTTAATTCGATCACCACTAGAGTATGAACCTTTAACATCTTTAAAGCAAATAAAAACAATCCCTTATTATTTTTATTCTTTTGATGTTGTCAAGGTTCGAAACTTAAACCTCCAAATAACAATTAATAATTCTTAATTATTAATATGTCAATTAAATAATCATATTATTTAATTAATCAATTAAATAATTTATTAATTAAATAATCATATCATTTAATTAAATCCTATAATATATTTAAATTACTTTCGTAACTTAATTAATTGGATCATCCAATTCTTCATGAGCCTTGTTACTATCTATCGTAAAGGGCTAGCAAGGGGACCTAATGGACCCACAGTTTTGAGTAGTGATGGCAATGGGTCAGATTCGGGTCGGGTCGGGTCCTACTAGACCCGAACCCAGACCCATGAAAATTTTCAAGTTCGGGTTTGGGTTCGAGTCTAGACCCGCGAGTCTTGAACAAACCTAGACCCACCTCGAGGACCCACAAAATTTCATGGGTCCGGGTCTGGACCCACAGACCCGTGGACCCGCTACACCATTAATATACTAAAATCTCACTTCTTTTTAGTTTTTCCTTTCTATTTTTACTTTTACCTATTCAATTTTTAACAAGTAAAACATTAACATGAATTGAAAGAAAACAAAATAACAAAGATTGACTATTTAGTATTGAGTTGAGAATTAAAATAACCGCACAAATCGAATCAATAATCCATAAAGTTAGAAGCCAACATTAAACACTACACAAATAGCATCAAAACAAACACAACAAGTTTAAAATCAATGACACAACAAATAAATCTTTTTTTTTTTTTTGACAGCTCCAAAGAGCAGAACGAAGGAAACATAAAGCCTAGACAAACTGGGAAGAAACAGGCAGAGCAAACAAACAAAGTAGAAGAGCTCATAAAACACTTCTTTTCCAGATAACATCCCTCTTCCTTAAAAGAGCCTGCCTAGCCAACAACGAAGCTATATTGTTAGTGCCTTTCCTAACAAAGGAAATAGAAGAAATCCCAAATTCAGTCATGGAACCAAGAATATCGCAGACAATGTTACCACAACTGGAGTTCCAATGGTTACCATCATTGATCAGCCGAACCACAATGAAAGCATCTGAATCCACACAAAGGGGGTGAAGACCACACTCCTTGCCAAACCTCAACCTATAGAGAATAGTGACTGCATTGACAGATAGGAAACTCAACCCAGAATCTAGAAAAAGGCTTTCAGAAGAGATAGCCAATCCCTCATGGTTACCAATCACAATTCCAATTCCAACCTTTCTATTCCTGGAATCCAAATATGGCTTTACAATTGATCTTGAACAAACCCAGAACTGAAAGGGACCAAACCTCAGCCAAACTCACATCAGAACTATTGGGGAGGAAATTGTTTTTATATCTATAGTTACAGTCACTCAGAAAAGCAATGCACCAACCAATGGTAGATTGAAACTCCTTCCTTTTTAAGTTGAAAAGCAAAATGTTTCTAATGAACCAAGACTTCTAAGGAATTGTACACAACAGACCAAGATCTTTCAAACACAATTTCCTAAAGCTGTCGAAGATAAAATCAGCAAAGCTAGAGAAATTACCAGAACAGCCAAGGTGCATATCTTCCCACTCCCTACGAACTGAAGCCTACTTCTTGCAGCCCTAGATAGCATGTAACGTGGATTCAACTATAGAATGGCATCTCTGGCACCTCATATCCAGATTGACTCCTCTTTAAGCAAGATTTTCTCTAGTAGGAATCCAATTGTGCCAAGCATGCTAGACAAAAATCTTAATTTTCAGAGGAATAGGTGTAAAGATTCTCATTTATTGATTGGCTTATTTCGTGGAGAAACCACATATTGGGGATTGATGTAAGGGTAGCTTAGGTATTTGATGGTTGGTGTTTTGCACAACCAAGGCCTACTCAAGACCTTAAAATAAGAAGCACCAAAGGTATATTCTAGTGCTTTCTTACTTTGAAAAGATCTAGTTGCACACACACACAACTCATGCATATATCTTATTCTTGTATGTTGTGTGTTTTATATGAGTGCATGCATGTTCTTGAACATCTTTTCTTGCATGTTTTAATTGATTGCATCTTGTTCTATGATAATTCCATAACATGTTAGGTATTAGGATGCATTCAATTCACACACTTGCACTTCATGTTTGTTAGTTTTAAGTGTGGTGTAATTCATTTCCATTTGTGTGATCGGAAATGTCCGCGCTTGCACAATTATGTGCATGTCTTAGCGCAATGGTTGACCAATTGAGAAGGCCTCATTCTTCTCTTAGATAAGTGGTAGTTTTGGTTTGGTTATTTAAAGTGAAATGTCTAGTTTCAAAAGATTGGATTTCAATGATTTATATGTTTTTCAAAACTGACATTTGTATGGTCTTATGACCATAACGTTTTATAAAAAGATATAAATTGAGTTTTGTAAAATTATGTGGGACATGGGGGCGTAAAAAGGAAAGAGAGGGATGGGGTTTCTCTTGCTTTTGAAGGCTACAAACTTAGAAATGGAGAACAATTTGAAGAAATGACCTTAAATCTTTGTGTCCCATACCTTTCTAACGGTATATTATTCGTGATATTTCATAACCATTTTGATTGGTTTTAAAATCTCCAAAGTGACCACCAAAATAGAGCAACTATGTTGTTGTCTGTTTCTGACCTTTGGTCACTTAATTAACCATACCTTTTTCTACATACATCAAAATATCATTCAATAAATTGGATTAGAAATTAGACTTTGATACCTTTCCAACGATATATCATACCTCGTTTGGTCATGTTTTGAGGTGCTTGAAGTTGAAGTCGATGCACTGTCGTGGCCAAACTGTTGTTCACTTGCCCTACATAAAGCGGGCACCTGATTGATTTTTCAATCCGCCTTCACCCGCCTTACAACCGCCCTACGTAGAGCGGTCTGAGGGAAAACTTTTGGAAATTTTCCAAAACGACATAGCTTCAATTGGACATCATATTTATATGCCTTTCTGACCTTAGGTCGTCCCAATGACTCAAAAAACCCATATTTTTGATTGAGAGGATTTTCAAAGAGAGAAATTCACCCAAGAACTCATCTTTGGTCATCCAAACCCATTTCCATATGCATAAATCATCATCTAAGAATCATCTAGGTTCATCTAGTATGTGCTAATGTATGGGTCTTCTTCAATACACATGGTATGGTATGTTGAACACTATTATCTTACATAATTAGTGTTTTTGCTTATCAATTTTATCTCATCTATTACTTGTATGTGTTTAGATTAATTTTTACATACATGATTGAGATTATGTGTTGATTGGGTTATTTTATGATAGCTAGGATTTTTCATGTTTATATAACATCTAGCTAATTGATCTCATTTATTGATTGAGATTGTTTTTGATAGCTTTGTATCTAGGATTGGTTATTCTTTACTTAGCTAACGCTGTATGCCATGACATATAGCTATTTTCATATCTAGGATTAATTTTATTGTCATCATATAATCCTAGGAAAGCATCTAGAGTACCCTAGCTCTATCTTGCATATTTGGATATCATTGCATATTCACAGTAGAGTTTGATCTCTTCAGAGTAAGTCTTGTGTGATTTACTGGGATTAGGTTGCTACACCGAGATTAGGTGGCCACTCAAGCAAATTGGACTAGGTCTGCTATAAAAGGCCTATAGGTAGTCGTAGAGGGATATTGGTAGGGATTAGGCTGTCAAACCGGGATTAGGTTGTATACGCTATTGCATATAGTGGATTCGAGGTTCGAGCGTAGTGCACTTACTAGCCTGTGATTTTTCCCTGTTGTGGGTTTCTAACGTAAAAATCAAGTGTCGTTTATAATTCCGAACATTTACACTTGATTGTTTTATTTGTGCGATTAGGGTTATTTCTGTAATATTGACTAATCCGAAAATTTGGTAATAATAGATTAACTCACACCCTCTAGGTTGTATTTAAAAGACACGCACGTAAAAACGAGAATTTATTATTCCTTTCAATTAGTATCAGAACGGGTTCCTAGATATACTTAGGTAATCATTTGCTCATTTTGGTGTGTTTTGCATTTTGTATGTATTTGATTGATTTCATACATTTTGCATTCTTCTCATTTGTATTCATTTGACTCAAACACTATGAGTGAATTTGAGAGAGAAGAAATTGACTCCGATGAGGAGATGACTCACTTTATAAAGAGATTTAGGAGATTTGTGAAATCTCAAAAGAAGATGACCTCCAAAGAAAAGGAGGAGAAAAATATGACCTCTAAAGTGAAAGAGGAGAAGAAAATGACCTCTAAGGTGAAAGAGGAAAAGAGGAAGTCCTTGTTCAAGAAGTGTGAAGAAGCCTTTTCCCATGTTAAAAAGCACGTGCCTAACTTCATAGCTTTTGGGGCTTCCTATGGGGAAGATGAAGATAAAGGTAAAAAGGCTTTAAATGTTGACAACGTTTATGAGTGTCAAATGCTCCTTCTCAATGTGATAAAGAAAAATGAAGAGCTCTCCAAGGAAAATGAGTCCTTGAAGATATGGAAGATTTCCTCAGTGGAAAAAATCTATGCTCTTGAAAAAGGTGAGCATATTTGTCAAATCAATCTTCATCAGTCTTGAGAGATGATGTCTGAGCAATTGGAAGAAAATGCCATTCTCATCTCTCTAATGAAGACCATAAAAATGAAGTCCTCCATAGATGACTCCTTGAAGACGGACTTGAGTGAAGTGTCCAAGTATAAAAAGGAGATTGATGACTGCAATCAAAGGATGAAGGCAATGAAGGATGAACTTGCTTGCAAGGAAAATTCCTTAAGAATTTTTAGGGATAAAGAAAAGAGGCACCTTCAAGACTTGAAGAAGGGTAAGATATTGCAACCTTAAGCTCAAGGCAAGTGCAAGGCTTCACCTCCTTGTCATCCTAGGAGGAAGATTGATCATGAAGAATCCTTCAAGAATGGCCAAATGAAGATGCCAATTAAAGGTATAGCTCAACCTCATCCTCTAAGAGCTTCACACCCAAGTTTTGCTCAACCTAGGCTTAACCAACCAAGGAAAAAAAAACAACCCAGTTCAACATCAAAGAAGGAGAGAACCAATTCAACCACAAAGGCACCAACATCCGGCTAATGCTCTAAAGAAAAGTCATCTGGTGCACTATCAAAGACAACCTCATCAACATGGCAATGCCTCAATGAGAGCTCAAAGCTATGGTATGAATTCTTCTTTTATACCTACTTGTCATTATTGTGGTATGATTGGTCAAATAAGACCAAAGTGCTTTAACTACATAAAAAGATGTAGAATTGAAAGCATGATAGAGAGGAAGAGGCTTAGAAGAGCCCATTTGCATGTGCCTAGGAAATCTTTAGTCAATAATCCTAGGATCTCATATAACATGCAATATTTGACCACTAGGAATGAAATTATGTCACCCAGGTGGATAAGAAAAGACAAACCCACTTGCTACAAGACAAAAATGTCTCACATAGGTTCAACTAGGTCCAATGAACTTGGTAGGTCTTTAGGACCTTATACCTTTCATTGAAGCAGTATGGATTTTGACCTCATATAGGGAACTCAAGCAAAGAGAGCAATTGCATACTTGTCGCATGCAAAAAATTTGAAGTATTTTATGCTTCTTTATTAATTGCTTAAGTAGCTTGGTTACACATATGCTTATATGTTTTTACTTCAATAAGTGTGAATCATGCTTGTATTACAATCCATGTCATATTTATGTTCAAACATGCATTTTTGGACTAGGAGATATATACATAGTAAGTACTCTTTGAATGACCTATAATGATCTCCATGATATGATGATTGTTAAATGACATGCTTAAAAAGTGAAAAGCATGAAATTCAAATGACATGCTAAATATGAAAAGTATGAAATTCATATGACATGCTCAAATGAAAAGCATGAATTGATGATTGCATATTCTTAAATGCAAAATAATGTGTGAAAAAGCAAATGAGACTCAAATAAAAATCAAAATGTCTCTCTTTCTTTACTTGTGAAACATGTCTACTATCATACGGGTATCTTATCCGAAAAAATCAAATATGGTGCAAAAAGTCGATCATGCCATGTTTTTTTTATAAAGTTGGATATAGTTGCTCTAAAATTGAAATGAGTTTTCTATATCCTTGTTTTGATTCATTACAAATGGTGAAATTGGTTTGAATTCCTAAATGAAACCTTTGTCATTTACTTTGCCAAATACCATTGATTTTAGACTTGAATGCAATATGTGTTGTATGCAAAGCAATTTAATCACACATTTTTATGAAAATAAATCTTCTTGTTCTCTCTAATTAAGTGAGTTGCATAAAGTGCATTATATGATTATGCAAATGACTTGTATGCTACTATCTCTCTTTGCTACAAGTGACCCGGTTGGGGAATACTCCTTTGCCCATCTCATGACAAAAAAGGGGAGTAGTATGTAGTTAGGAGGAGAATGCTAAATTGCTAAATTGTTGTAGCATTCACATGATTAGGGAGTTTATTTCTTAAGGGAGAGTAACTCGTTGAAGGGGAGCATTTGCATTACACATACATTGCATGATGTTGTGCTTAAATTCTTATTGCAAATGCTTGTTTTATCTCACTTGATTAATCTCACGTATACTTGTATTGGAAAGTATAGAAACTTTGTTTTGAAGGATTGATTCTTCTACAAGAGATTGAAGACTTGAAGATCATAGCTTTTAATTATCTCTTTGTAATGTAGAAAATCCCTTTAGTTTCTATTTATGTTATGAGAATCAATGTGAGTGGTGGTTTTGTCACAAAATAGCCAAAGGGGGAGATTGTAAGGATTCTCATTTATTGATTGGCTTATTTGGTGGAGAAACCATATATTGGGGCTTGATGTAAGGGTAGCTTAGGTATTTGATGGTTTGTGTTTTGCACAACCAAGGCCCGCTCAAGACCTTAAGAAAAGAAACACCAAAGGTATATTCTAGTGCTTTCTTGCTTTGAAGATATCTAGTTGCACACACATACAACTCATGCATATATCTTATTCTTGTATGTTGTGTGTTTTATATGCGTGCATGCATATTCTTGAACATCTCTTCTTGCATGTTTTAATTGATTGCATCTTGTTCTATGATAATGTCATGACATGTTAGGTATTAGGATGCATTCAATTCCCACACTTGCACTTCATGTTTGTTAGTTTTAAGTGTGGAGTAATTCGTTTCTGTTTGTGTGATCGGAAACGTCCGCGCTTGCATAATTATGTGCATGTCTTAGCACGATGGTTGGCCACTTGAGAAGGTCTCATTCTTCTCTTGGATAAGTGGTAGTTTTAGTTTGGTTATTTGGAGTGAAGTGTCTAGTTTCAAAAGATTGGATTTCAATGATTTATATGTTTTCAAAACTGACCATAACTTTTTATAAAAAGATTTAAATTGAGTTTTGTAAAATTCTAGACAAACTACACACTCATACCTTTCCACCAGTATATTATTCGTAATATTTCATGACCATTTGGATTGGTTTTGAAATCTCAAAAGTGACCACCAAAACAAGGCAACTATATTGTTGTCCGTTTCTGACCTTTGGCACTCAATTGACCATAACCTTTTCTACAGACATCAAAATGTCATTCCATAAATTGGAGTAGAAAGCAGACTTCGATACCTTTCCAACGATATATCATACAAAAGGTTTCGATGTCGTTTGGTCATGTTTTGAGGCACTTGAAGTTGAAGCTGATGGACTGTCGCAGCCAAACCGTTGTTCACTCACCCTACGTATAGCGGGCACCTAATTGATTTTTCAATCCGGCCTTCACCCGCCTTACAATTGCCTTACATAGAATGGCCTGCGGGAAAACTTTTGGAAAATTTCCAAAATGACATAGCTTCAATCGGACGTCATATATATGCCTCTTTCATCTTAGATCGTACCAATGACTCAAAAAACCCATATTTTTTATTGAGAGGATTTTCAAAGAGAGAAATTCACCCAAGAACTCATCTTTGATCATCCAAACCCATTTCCATATGCATAAATCATCATCTAAGCATCATCTAGTATGTGCTAATGCATGGGTCTTCTTCAACACATATGGTATGGTATGTTGAACACTATTATTTTACATAATTAGTATTTTTACTTATCAATTTTATCTCATCTATTACTTGTATGTGTTTAGATTAATTTCTACATACATGATTGAGATTATGTGTTGATTGGGTTATTTATGATAGCTAGGATTTTTCATGTTTATCTAACATCTAGCTAATTAATCTCATTTATGGATTGAGATTGTTTTTTATAGCTTTGTATCTAGGATTGGTTATCCTTTACTTAGCTAAAGTTGTATGTCATGACATATAGCTATTTTCATATCTAAGAGTGATTTTATTGTCATCATATAATCCTAGGTAAGCATCTAGAGTACCCTAGCTCTATCTTGCATATTTGGATATCATTGCATATTCACAATAGGGTTTGATCTCTTCGGAGTAAGTCTTGTGTGATTGACCGGGATTAGGTCGCTACACCGGGATTAGGTCGCTACACCAGGATTAGGTGGTCACTCAAGCAAATTGGACTAGGTCCATTATAAAAGGCCTACGGGTAGTGGTAGCGGGATATTGGTCAGGATTAGGTCATCAAACCGAGATTAGATTGTATACGCTATCGTATATAGTGGATTCGAGGTTCGAGTGTGGCGCACTTACCAGCCTGTGGTTTTTCCCTATTGAGGGTTTCCACGTAAAAATCAAGTATCGTTTATAATTTCGCACCTTTACACTTGATTGTTTTATTTGTGTGTTTGGGGTTATTTTTGTAATATTGAATAATCCGAAAAATTTGGCAATAACAGATTAACAACCCATTCACACACCCTCTAGGTTGTATTTAAAAGACACGCACACAAAAACGGGAATTTATTATTCCTTTCAATAGGTGTTCTCCAAAGGGAAACCCACCATCTGGACGTGTCACTAGGAAAGGAAGTGCTCGGGTTGCTGGACAAATTCGGTCCCAACTTGCAGCCACTTCTAACATAATAGTTTCTTGTGTCTTCAAAATTCCAAATCAAGACATCCTTATAACAACCAGAACTCACCGGAATACTCATAATTTCCTCTGCGTCATCTTTGTCAAAATTCATCTTGATTCGTTGGACATCCCAACCACCAGAGGGAGATAAGAGGCTGGCCACAGTAGCAATGATACCTAAGACCGATTGAGAGGTGATTCTCGAGTTATTAGGCCTAGGCAACCATTTGTCTTTGTAGATAGCAATTGAAGAACCATTACCAACACACCATCTCATTCCCGAATCTAGGATCTCTCTCCCCCACAAAATACTCTTCCAGACAAATCTTTTAATCATCAATGAATTAATGATATTCATCCTTCATTTCCGCTCCACTTCCAATTGCCAAAGTTTCATTGCATTACTCAAGTTGTTCACAAAATGGTTGTTGATTCCTACAACATTAAAGATCAATTATCAAATAGTAATAAATTCAAGAAAATAAAATTATTTTACCTCATCTTCATCATTCATCGTCATCTTCCCCAAAATCAGAAGCTTCAAATTTTCTTTCCAAAGTTGAATCTAATTATAAGTAAAATATATGAATTAGAATAAAATAAGAAATAAAATTGATAATATAAAAACTTCAATGAACAATGTAATAATTTTTATACCATTAAATTTGGACTATAACCAACTTTGAGAACACATTAATGTCTCTACTATCTTTGGATGTTACCTGCTACGATAAGGACTCACAAATCTATCGTCAGTACTAAAAGCCGACTTAGATTCAATCGTAGAAACATGAATAGCCAAAATATCTTTAACTATGCAAAGCAAAGTAGGATATTTCGATGCATTTACTTTCCCTCATGTTAATATATCAAAATTCTCAACTCTTGGAATGACAGGTTCCTCCAAATAATATCCCAACTCTGTCTTCACATAAAAGGTAGTACAAGGGACATCAGTAATATACTGATCAAATTGAGTCATATTTTTTTTTGGAGGACCCATTATTGATTAAGATAGTGAAACATGGGTAGGATTACTTGATGAAGCTTGACTATCCTTAGACTTTTGCTCATACTCTCCAACCATCCTCAACAAAACTTCTTGAATCTTGATAATCTCATCTGAAGATCCATCTCTGTAGAGCGAAGGAAAGTAACATTCCATGACTTTCATTTTATATCTAGGATCTAAAATTGTTGTCATAACCATAATACCATGAAATTTACTCCAATAGTTATCAAACTTGTGTGCCATAGATGATGACATTAGTTTTATTTGTTCAAATGTGGATGTGCTCCACTCATTAATGGCATCCCTAATGTCACATATGGTTGGTAGATAATTATTGGCAGTAGGATATTTGGTTCCTAAGAATTCTTCAGTGGCTTGATAGAACACATCAAGTTTATCACTGATCTCTTTTACCAACACCCAATCATCTTCAGTTGGCACATTTTTATAGTGTGAATCTTTATGTTTCAAATGAGGAAAAATTGTTTTGTACATTAAAGTAGAGCAAATCATCAAGTATGTAGAATTCCACCTCATTTGGCAATCAAGTATCACCTTCTTAGTGCTCTCAATCCCTAATTGGTTAACAGTCTCAAAAAAATTTCCTTTCTTTTAGGTAACGATGTCCAATAAGAAACTCTCAACACTGGCACTAATCACATCTAACCCATCTCTCACTATCAAATTCAATATATGTGCAAAACAATGCATATGGAACATGTCTCCATTCAACAAAAGTGAGACATCAGAAAGCATCTCTAAGAGAATACAAATCATAGCATTATCGGTGCTACAATTATCCACAATTAAAGTAGATAACTTATGTTAGCTATTCCAATCATGTAAGCACGCCATCATAATATCAGCAAACATCTCAGAAGTGTGTGGACATGGAACATACATAAACCTATGAAAGTGAATACCACAATAAACATTAAAACTATGAATCTAATATACTACCACTAACCTTACTAATTTTCACATATTAAACTACTAAATTCACATAATAAAATAGTTAAAAAGATTAAAGTATGATATCGTACCTTATAATTCAACTTTGTAAAGTCCAAGAATTATCAACAAAATGTGTCATGATAGCCATAAATCTCTTCCTTTGATTATGAGATGTCCACATGTCGATAGTAAGTGCAATATACCCTAATTTTTCTCCAATAAACCCTTTAATTTAGCACTCTCATAATCATAAATTTGTAGTATATCACTTTTCAATGTATTCCTAGATGGTATTTTAAACAACAGTTGAGCTGTTCCCATGAACCTATGAAACCCTAAATGTTCTACGCTACTAAGAGGGTACTCATGCAAAATCACCATATTTGCAAGCTCTCTTCGGGTAGTGTCTTGATCAAATTTAAATGTCCTAATTTCAACGTCTCTCTCCTTTGTTTTTGTAGTTTTCAACATTTGTCTCACATCATGAAATTGCCTTCAAGGACAGTTATCCTTATGTATTTTTAAATGGGACGTTAAGGTAGTTCCTTTTCCTGATAACTTATTATTACAACCTTTGCAAATAGCAGTCCAAACCCCGTTAATATTTTCTCTATTAAAAGAATCTCACACCTTGAATGTCAATTTTCTTTTCACATCTTCATTTAAAGAAGAATCAATCTCAATGTCACCAGATTCAGCATCAATATTAGTAACTTCATTATGACTTGAATTTGTAGGAATCGAAGTCGGTTGGTCTTGGCCTTAGGTAACACTTTTTGATGTCGACATTTGGTAACAAAGTGACAAACGGACAATAAATACAAAATCAAAAAATTGAAATTCATTAATATCTTAATTTGAGCAAGTGTCAAAACTCTGTTCAGTTTTTGACAAGTAATGTTGATTGAAACATAAACAATCATTCAAATTTTATAGAAACAAAAGGTCCTACTGTGAATTTGTGATGTCCAAAATCTAGCAATTTCAATCCAAAGCCAAACATTTTGTTGATTCAATTCTTGATTACTCAAATTGAACAACTCAAATTCTTGTAAAGCTCATATAATGCCTCCACTTCCTTAACAGTAATTGCATTATAAGTTGTAAGTTTGTAACCAACAAACAATCATTCAAAATAGTACAGCAAAAGAACTAATAGCAAGCAAATACAAATTTCTACTAAAATGTCATTCTCTCCTTCATTTCATTCTTTCCTAAATTTTCATATATGCAGCACTAGAAACACACAAGTGCCTCCAATTTTTCTTCTTAACACAAATATATATACTCAGCCGAAGATTATACAACCTATTTACATAATAATTATAGTTGCTTTCATTTTTTATCAAAAAATTGGTATTCAAATTTGTAATTTCGATCATTTTCTTTAGTTTTTTAAACTACCAAACACATGACAAATCAATTTTATAATCATAACTAAAGTTAGATGTATCATGCATATATATAGCACTGCAAATCTATAATTACATACCAATGTGTGGGCCGTGTGGCAGTGTCCCAAATCATAATTCCCAAACTGTCAATTTCAATCTCTTGCTAGTTGCCTTGCCACCTACTGTTAGAAAAGAAAAGACGAGCAGATATAGAAATACCAATAGTGGATGAGATCATCAACAGAGCTGGAAATGAAGCTAACAAGAAGACTGTATGGACCATGAGTCCATGACTCCATGAGAGATAGACAGTTACCTAGAATCCTGGATTCAAGTTTCAGAGATAGTGCAATGAGATTGAGAAGAGAGCGTTGAAGTGGTGACTAGTGAGCCGGTGACAGAAAGTGGAGCTATCAGTTGCAACTCAAAAGATGGAGAACCGGTGAGATGTAGTCTGTAAGCTATGGTTTGAGTTTTTGAGATTCTGAAAATGAGCTGAGGCAGCAAGAAGACAAAAAAAAAATTAGGTTTAGGTATTTAGGGATTTATATATAATATCAAAACAGTCGGGTCCACGAGTTCGAGTCCGGGTTTTTGACCAGACCCAGACTCGACCTGGACCCGAAACGGGTCTAAAATTGTGGACCCAAACCCAGACCTACAACCCAAATGAGAGGACCCAGACCCGACCCAAGCAGTTCGGGTTCGGGTTCGAGTAAAATTGTTATCTCTAGTTTTAAGGTCCAATAATATTTCGAAAAATTAATTAAACTCTTTAAATTAATATTTCACGATTATTAACCTTGGAGTTATTCCACTAAAAAACTTGGTGTTGTACTCTAGTAATTGTAGATGCTTTACACAACCAAATTATCAATGTCCATTAATATAGCTATTGCATATGGTTTAATCATCCACAAGTAGTTCATAAGTAGTAGGTCATAAAGTTTGTTATACCTCTCTGATTATATATTTTCCTTTAAGTAATATTGATTCTCTAATGAATGATTATATCCTTCATTCTTTTATGAAAAAAAGAGAACGCTCTTAATCGTTCAAGTCCCGAATTAACCCTAAAGGGAACTACTATCTACTTTTCGCAAGAAGAAGTGGATTCCAATATTATGTGTATACCTTTCCAACCACAAGTCAAACCATGATTCCAATATACGGAGTTATTGATTGGGAATGCTACTCTGATCTCACCTATGGTATGTCAAGAAACACGATCTAACTTGAAGGAGTCATCAAGACACTTAGGATTTAGATCATATATAGTCATCATTTTTCGATATATATATATATATATATATATGTCTTTTCAACTAACGGATCTTAGTGATAGATTCATATAGATAGTGGCCCAGTCTTATATGAACACATCATATAAGGTACCTCTATTCTCATATCACGATATGAGTAGTCTAGGATAAGACAACCGTACATTTCGGAATGGACCGCAGCTGTAGATTAACCACAAATAAAATACCCAGCTTTACTTGCTATCTACGGACTCTTTAGATTGCATGTCTCAAAATGAATTCCTCTGTATATGACATTCATATACTCAGTTTGAAATTACATCTAGCAATCTTGGATGTTTAGCACATATGATATAAACGTATGAGTCATGTTAATTAAATGAAATAACTACTTCTTTTATTAATGAATTTATAACATTTACAAATTATAAACTTTAAGGCATAAATCCCAATAGACACACCAACAACTTGTTATCATGGGGACAAACAAGCCAAGAGAGCTCATAAAAAGAGCGAAGGATTTGCATTGATGAAGAAGCTTGCTAAGGTATATCTTTATCTTATTGTTTGCTTTCTTGTTTTCATCTTTCGACTCTATGTTTGCATAACATCATATAACATGTCTTATTAGAGAACTAGTATAGCATTCATATGGTTCTCAGTTCATTTTCTCTCTAAAGATCATTTAGTGAATTTTGTTAACAATGATCGTGTACATGGTGTGTGAATTTTTTGTTTAAATGATGAATGGCATACTTTTGAAAAATATGAGCTTCATTTTCTTTGAAAGCTACTCTCTTGAGAAGTAATGATCTTACACAAATCTATTTGTATTGCTTTTAGATCATGAGCTTTTAAGCCTTAAAACTTGATTTTCGTGAGTGATTCATATGTGGTTGTCTCTTAGATTAATAGCGGTGTCTTTGGAAATTTGAAGCGGGTGCAATCAATCTATGATATTCGGAGTCTTCTATGTACTCTTAGTCAAGTGAGTGTTGTGTCCAGCCTAAGGGCCTCTAACTCATTTGTTGACATGCTAGCTAAAAAAGGTTTTGGAGAGGTTGGAGAGCTGATCTCCTAGAGTGACACCTAACCTCCCTTTGGTGGCGCTGTTTTTCAGTGCTTGGCATGCATGTGGATCATTTTTTGTTGTTTCCTATTTTATTCTCTGTTTGTTCTAGGTTGTTGTTGTGTTTTCTTTTTTCCTTTTTGCCATGTGTTCATTGTTCTCTTTGTGTGTTGTTCTGTTATTGTTCCCCTGTTTCTTTGAATAAAGTTTAGCTTCTCAAAAAAAAAAAAAAAATGCACACTTTGCTTCTCTTATATGTTTAGTTAAGTAAGTTGAGCTTGAAAATATATGAGTTATGGATACACCTAATAGTCTTTTGACTAGTACATAAGATGACACTTGGTTAGTATCCATTTTGTTTCGGCAACTACATAGAACTCATCATGAAAAGGGTTACTCATTTTGGTTGTGCAACCACCTAATGTAGGAAAAGGCTACACCATTATAATGAGTGAAAGTCTTCATGAAATGTATATGTTTATGTTAGAAAAATCAAAGAAGTGTTAAAAAAAATCAATAAAAAAAATCTTTGATTAAAAGCTTCAAAAGCTTAAAAGGAGTATTGTTGTAAAATTGTGATTGCTGGGGATGAAAAACAGAAATGGAATGACGAGCCACATGCACACACACACTCATATGTTGAAATCTATCATGTTAAAGCAAAAATAGCGGATGATAATCGGTTTGACCTTGAATGGAAAAACTTAAGATGAATAGATGTTGATATGGTTGGCATGTTGATAATCCAATTACTCCTTTATATATGTTTGAAGCAAATTCACACACACACTTGTTTTGCTTCCAAGTGAATTTGATATGCTAGCAATTTTAGAAGAATTATGAGAGAAATTGAAAATCTTGGTGTATCCCTCATAGTTTGTGGGGCTTATTTTGTTGAATTTATTTAAAATTACTTGATTGTATGTTTGTGTGAATATCATTGTAAATAACATCCTATCTTGATCTTAGATAGAGCAATTATCAAGAGGGATCATTGTATGCTAAACTTTGTTCTCTTTTATGATATGTTTACATGATTTATTTTGATAAAAACATGACATAATTGAACCTTGAAAAAACATGAAACTTATCTCATATATTTGCCTCGTTTCCCTTGATTATCCCTTGTTTGTTTCTTTAACTATTCCTTGACAAAAAAATGGGATAAATGTGTTGCTTGATTAAGGGGGATTTTGTAAGAGAAGATGTTTTGCGTTTAGATATTATATGAGATAAGGGAGTTTATGCGTTGGTTTATTGTGTTTATGAATATATTTCACCAATTTTCTACGTAGAAGATGCTTTTGTTTGTTTGGTTATGTTTTTCCTCATAGGTGCTTTGATGGCTAAAGACGGGATTCGTGAAGACTTGAAGATTGAAGACTCATAAAGATATATAGTCTAGGAATCTCAATGTAATGTGAGGATGTGTGAGTGTGACCATCTCATGAGTGAACTTTGTATGGTGAGGTTGAGGTTTTGTCATGGAATAGCCAAAGGGGGAGATTGTTAGGTTTTAAATTTGTGTTAGCTTGATTCCATAACAAATCACTCTTTGTTTGTATTGCTTAGTTGCTTATGTGGTTTATGATTGGGTCGAGCTTCAAATGAGGAAAGCAACTTCACATGCAGGTTTCGTCTTCTAGAGGACAATGCTTAGGTATTGAGTTTCTTTCTCCTCTTGCAAGGCATAAGACACATACACACATTGCATTCGTATGTGTCCCTGTATCGTTGTGCTCAATTGGTATAACACATACACACACATGTTATTGCATGCACATACATTAGACTTGAATTGACAAACATTGTAAAAATGCATGTTTTAGGACTATCTCTAGGAAATGGCATACATGTGTGTTCTTGTGTTTGTTCATTTGTGTTTTATTGATATCGGGATTGAATATGTTCTCATATTGTTCCTTATCAATTTCTGAACGTTTCGGTTACTCATTCATAAGTTTTTGAATTCCTAGTTGGAAGTTACGAAACTTTCCATGCGTTTATCGTACATGGTTTTCGTCTTTGTATATCGAGTCAATTTCCAAGTTTTTGATAAAAATTTTATAAACTTCCATGTTCGTGAGTGAGTTACGGTTCGTAATCTAAAACATATTTGAATTCAAAGTTCGGAGGCCAGAGAACGGTTAAAGAACGTGAAAGGTGCGCATACGAAGCAAATGGGAAGAAAGGTGGCTTTTAGCCAAAACTACCCCTCTCCCATGGAGGCACATGAGCCTTATGGGAAGGCCACCCTCTACCCCCATGAGGCTCACGCGCCTCCACAGGGAGTTAAGGTGGAGAGGTGTTCTTGTTTGGTAGAGTTCTCCATCTCTCCACGTCACTTCCCTCCCTATATATTCAAAACTCTGCAAAAAATCTCATAACTTCTTTAATTTTTGTTTTTGTGATTTCTCACTCATATCAAATCTGATTTTGGAAATTCAAAGCCAAAATTGTTAGTCTTTTAATGAAGAACAGCCCCATGCATTTGCAAATTGAAATGATGTTTAGATTTTTCGATTTGCTTTAGCCTTCATCAAATGTTCATCATTTTGTAAGTAAATCATATTCTCTACACTTTTCTTATGATCAGTTTGTTGAATCTCTTGATTTGATAATAAAATGTGTTTAGAATGATTTGGATTCTGTTTTTAGGCTTTTTTGAGTGATTTTCGAAATTTACTTTTGTGATTTTCAATTGAATATGTTCTAGCTAATTTTGATGAACATGAACTTGAATCTAGAAAACTTTGTGATTTGATCTTGATTGTTGATTTCTAGGTTTTAGTCACATGTTCTAGAACTATGATATTATGATTGAGATTTCTATTATTCAAATCTAGTTCTTGTTTGATTGACATTTTTAGGTTTCTAGATATTTTTGTGAATGATTTTGAATGTCTAATCTAGATCTCTAATTACATGTTCATAAAATGTGTTTGATCTAAACACTTTGTTTGTTTGTGATTGAATCATATTGCATGTTTTCACTTCACTTAGATCATTGCCTTGCAAATAGGTGGAAGTCTCTTGTTTGAGTGTGAAGCTCTTACTTGAGCAAGAAATCTTAACTAGGATTGTGAAAATTCGGATAGTTAAGCAAGGAAGACTTGGCTAGGATTGTGAAAATCCAAATAGTCAAGCAAGGAAACTTTCTAGAGACATGTGAAGTGTCTTAGATAGAAAGTAGACAAGTCATTCATTAATAGAAGGCCCGAGGGTAGGATAGAAAGGATATTCAATGGAGGGTGTATCATATGAAGTGGTCACTTTTGAAAGTGTACTTTTATCCAACTAGTAAAACGTGGTGTTGCCGGTGGTTGTGGAATCAACCTGTGAATATTTCCTCATTTTTTAAGTTTTACCACGTTAAAAAAATCTTTGTGTTGATTTTCTTTTGTTGAACTCATTTACTTTACATTGTAGTAGATACTCTTAATTGTCATATTTGTTATACTTGTTACTACTAACCATCTTGTAAAGTTTTTAGATGTTTGTTTTTTAAAGTGCTTTGTTAGTTTGTTAGTGCAACATTCAAAGTACGAAAAAAGTGGTTCCCCCCACCCCCACCCCCCCCCCCCCCCCACCCCAGGTTGCTAAATATCCATCTTAGAAATATTTCACTGTTTGCTATTTAGTGCTTTTGTGCACTATGTTATGGCAAGTTCTGTATCTCTTGAATTGTATGTTGTGTGGGGTTGAGCAACAATATAAATTTGAGGGAGGTCAACAGGCCATTAATAATGTGTATGTATGAGTTGTGAGAATGTGTATATGTGGGATGTGGACTATTTGAAAAGTTACAAAGCTGCGAATTCGGATGATATAAGTAGCAAAAGTGTTGGTCTAATCTCTAATGTAAAATGGCAAGTTCTCAGTAATTGTTTTTACAAGTCGAATTCGAATACGGCTCTTGATGAGAGGAACCAAATGGTAGGGGTAATACTGGTGATTCGGGATTGTGAGGGTTCAGTTATGGTTTCGAGTACCCAGCGTATTCGTGCTTGCTATAGCCCTCTTGTTACGGAGGCAGTGGCTATGCTGCGTGGAGTCATTTTTGCAATTGAAACGAGATTAGTCACTATTATTGTTGAGTTTGATGCTTTGGGCGTGGTTAAGTTAGTGAATGTCGGGGGCTCTTCTTCTGCTGATATTGGTCGACGATATCGTTACTTGTCTTAAGGGTATTAAAGGTGGTCTGATGGTGTTTGTGTCTAGGAAGGCGAATTATGTCGCTTATACTCTTTCCAAAATGACACTAGGTGTCAATGAAGATTGTTTTTGGTAAAAGGAGTACCCTCCGTGTATGGATAGGTTTGTATTGGAAGATCTTCCAGAGTAATGTTTTGTTTGTTTTCTAATAAAGGTTACAACTTAAAAATAAATAAAATAAAATAAATAAAATAAAAACAAAACAGTAACATTGTTTTAATGATTTAATAAAATTGAGTTTATTTCATATATTTGAGCATATATTATATAAAAGTCATATTTATAATGTGTGCGATTTATGCATTAACATGAGATGTACAAGTATGCATTGGGGACGTGCACCTCTTTTCCACGTTAGTGGTCAGAGATTTGAGTCCACCATACACAATTTAGAACTATGTATGGAGAATTTTCTCTCGATTTATGAGAGTAGATATCCAAACTACACATGTATTATAAATTGTAATAGTGTACTTCTTATTAAAGAGAAAGAAAAAAGTATGCTTTAGGACCAAATTGGATGGCATTTCCAGTTGTCAAGAAATAAGTTAAAAGAAAATTAAAAAGAAAAATCAACAAAAATCTTTTATCATGACAATCACTATCATCTTCTTCCTTTTTTAAAGAGCTTTCGGGTCATATTAGCTTTGAAACAAAATGCAATTGATTGATGGGCCTGCTTCATCTTCTAACACAGCAACTCTCGTGGCATTGAAAATTATATAGTTCTTTTCTCTTTATCAATTTTTTGCTTATTTTTTTCAAAAATAAATAAATAAATTCATTTTTAAGTGTAGATTTCATCCTGAAACTCAATTTTCCTTGTAATGACTTGAATTTGAAACATTTTTAAACTGAAAGAGCATCATTTACTACCAACTTACATTAGGTGTTAATTTGCAAGATTTGATTAGTTTGAAAAATAACCTTTTAAATTTATAATTCTATAAAAATAAAAAAAATACAAAAAAAACTGCTAATTCTATAAAAACTTCATCACTTCTTAATAAAACCGATCTATTAAACTCTAGGTTTTCCACCTTAATTATAAAGATATAATCCAATCACTTATAAATTCTTATCACCTATAAACATGTCTAAAAGCTTTTGAATATTTTGGGAGCCTCTTTATTACTCCATGTCATCCTAAAGCCAGAAAAACTCAAGTCTATTAAATCACACCCCTCTCTACTTGCTTAAACTTGATCATCCCAGTAACCCTACTATTCGAACCTAGAGTAGAATTAATATTAAAATGGGGTATTATCAATTTAGTCCATAAGGTTTGGTGAAAGATCAATTTTTTAAACAAGTTTGCTTTTTTACAACCTTTGGTCCCTTACTTTTCAAAAATATATCAAATTAGTCCATATGTTACTCAACCGTTAATCCACTTGAACGGTTCAAGGGATATTTTTGTCTTTAAACATAACAAAATGTCACACGTAAAAAAACAAAAACAAAAAAACAATATTTTATCACAAAATAAAATTAATATAAAATTGTAAATTATAAAAAGTTAAAAAAAGACTCAAGAAATAGAGTTTTGATATTAAGAGAGACAAAGCTGTTTTGCTTGCATTTCCTTTTCTTCCTCCTTTTTCCAGCTTGAGGAACAACACAGATCCAATTACTTGGTGCATGATTCATGTTTTGATTCTATGAACCTTTTTCTGTTTCCATGAAGAAGGAGAAAATATTTGAGTTTCCATTTTAGAATCAGGTGGAGAATTACTCTTCTCTCCAGATTCTGCAAAATTTTGATGAATTGAGTTTTTGAGAGACAGAGATCATCATAACCACAACAACAACAACAACTTATAGAGAATGAAAATAGTTCCTCAAATGGAAAATCTATTAATAGAATATGAAAGTAAACACTCTAAAATATACTAAATTGATATCTCTTATACATCTAAAAACTAATCAACCATAAATAAACAAATTATTAAATTAGAAAGAAAGAAAAAATAAAAAAAATAAAAATAAAACAAAATAAAAAATAAAAAATAAACAACAACAACAACCTCCTCCTCCTCCTCCTCCTCCTCAGACATCGACCACCACCCACCAACCCCAAAATCAAACAACTCCTCCTCCTCAGACACCGACCACCACCCACCAACCCCAAAATCAAACAACTTTCAATTCAAGCTCCCAACTTTTCTATTCAAGTTGTCTACTTTTTCTTATTTTCTTCATCTTCTTCTTCTAATCAAGAGCATTTGGACCAAAACAAGCTTTCAAGAAATGTTGAAACCCTAAGATCCCGAGAACAGGGGAGGTGAGACCTCCCTCATTCGCGGTTGAGGAAGACCAGAGCCTCCCCGTTGCAAACTGAGGGAGGTGATACCTCCCTCACAGCGCCTCCCCCCTTCGCGGTGGGGGAGGTCTCCTTCCATCGAGATCTCCATTGGATATTGGTGGATATCCAATCTGGAGATTAGAAGATCTCCACCAATTTTCCTCTTTAAAAAAAAAATTCTCTTAATCTACAATCATCCATCGCTTGATGGACGATTGAGATATTAAAAATATATATATATACTTTTTATGAAATATTTTTTTATAAAAAATCATTTCATCTCTATCATCCATCTCAAAGATGGATGGTGGAGATCAATTTAAAAATATTAATAATTTTTTCTTTCATTTTTCAAATTAAATTGTCTTTTTTAATGGATTTCCATTTTAAATAAATAAATAAATAGTTTTATGTTATTTGAAGAGTTATTATATATTTCCATTTTAAAAAAATAGATAAATACCTTTTAAGTATTTTTTTTTAAATAAGTTTTATAACACATGTCAATTTTGTATTGAACAATCCAAATTAGTATAGTTGTCAAGTTGTAAAAGGTTGGAAGGCAAAAATGTCATTCTCATTCAATAATTAAACACAAAGAGCAAAATGATCGATTTTTATTTTCTGTCACATGTGACCATTAAAATTAGGGTTAGATAGACCAATTTGATGTATTTTTAAAAAGTAAAAGACAAGGATTGTAAAAAAACAAACTCGTTTTAAAAAGTCATCTTTCATAAAAACTTAGGGACTAAATTGATAATACCCCTATTAAAATATTAAAATAAAAGACATAAGATCCAAAACTAGGGATGAGCGTAGGGCCCATTAAGGCAGGGGAGGGTCCCTCATCCCCACCCCTATTCCTCTACCCTACCCCACCCTTGCCTCAAAACCCCATTTTGGGGAACTAGGGATGGAGGTATTTGGGGTGAGGTTCCCCCACCCCCACCCCCACCCGTCCCCCATTTTTCTCATTTCCAATCCCAATTTTTAATTTGAAATTTGGAATTCAATCATCTCAATCTTTCGTTTAATCCAATTTCAACATCCAATATAAAAAAATAATCAAAATATCCAATTAAAAATATGTAATTGTTTAATTTAATTCAAAATAAATACATAAAATAAATTTTATATATATATGGTGTAATAGGGTTAGAGATTAGAGTTTTTTTTTTTTTTTTTTTTTTTTTGAAAAGAAATTAAATTAATATATATATGGTGGAAATTTGGGGAATGGGAGTTGGGGGAGGTTCCCCTACCCCCACCCCTATTCAGGATCTAGGGGTCAAATATGCCCCCACCCCTACCTCTAAACCCTATTTGGGGGTCAAATTTGCCCTCAAATGGGGATGGGACCCCAGTGGGGATGGAGGGCCATGGGGAAATGCTCATCCCTATCCAAAACTAGACTTAGCAATTGGTCAAATCGAATCGAATACGTATGGAATGGTAAATGGGTCAAACCTAATTTTACTCAAACAAAACCCTCATGTTAGTTTACTAGGGTTTATAATGTAAACCCAAACTCAGTCGTTAATTTAATAGGTAACCAAAAACCGATCCATTTCACCCGTTATTTTTTTATTACTTTTAGTAAATAATAATTTTAAGTGTAAAAATAAGAAAAATAATAATAATATTTGAATATTCATAACACGAGTATAATCAAACATATTATAATGCAATAGTAATATATTAAATTGAAAATAAAGTGAATGTCAAAAAAATCTTACGAAAAAAAAAATCAATTTAGGAGATTTTAGGATTTATTAATCAATTTAGGAAATGTAGGGTTTTATTTTGTAGGTACAAATTGAATGTAAAATAATTATAATATTATTATTAAACTTAATGGGTGGGTCATGGGTTTTATGGGTTTGAGAGATAAACTCAAATCCGACATATTATTTTTTTGGGTTTTAATGACCCAATCCAATAAAGCTAAACCCATAACCTCTTTTGACGAGTGGATTTAGGTTGAATTAATGGGTTGGGTGTAATTATGTCGGGTCTATCCCAAACATAGAAAAAATAAAATAAAACAACCAAATTCATAAATCCATAGTATGGATAAATTGGTTATTATTTTTGTGTATCTTTCGATATTTTGATATATCGGTATTTCGGTATTTCGGTATCGGCATCTATATCGGACTTCTAAATTTATGGAAATATCGGGGATAATATCAATATCGGTAGATATTCTATTAAAAATTGAAAAAAAAAAAAATTGGATATTTATATCTAAAGTTAGGAATTTTTTGTAAAATTAGAGGACAATCTAAAATAAATAATTATCCATCAAATGAATCATATTTTGACAACAAAAAAAAAATTAGCATAGTTACTTATGAATATAATACTTCGTTTCACTTTTACAATATTATATACAACTTAAAGAAATTAAATATTTAATAAACAAAATTATCATAAAAAATATAGTTCGATCCATCATTCTATCATATATTGTATGTCTAAAATTTAATACCAAAATGAATTCATTTGTGGTTCAAAGACATACATATATATATATAGAGAAAATTGCAAGAAATGAACAAAAAATTTATAGAATTACTGTTTTTGACCAAAACTTTATTTTTTATTATTTTTGTCATATTTGGGCTTGAATTGCCAAAATTGCCCTTAATTTTTTTTCACTTGCCAAAATTTTCCCTCCCAAAAATTTGCTCTATCTTCACCTGACACTGCTCTCTTTTCAATATCTTCACCTGACACTGCTCTCTTTTCAAAATCACAATCTCTCTCTCTCTCTCTCTCTCTCTCTCTCTCTCTCTCTCTCTCTCTCTCTCTCTCTCTCTCTCTCTCTCTCTCTCTCTCTCTCTCTCTCTCTCTCGTTATTACAACCTGATAATAAAA
The DNA here is from genome assembly GCA_035582765.1 of Acer negundo. Classification (NCBI taxonomy): domain Eukaryota; kingdom Viridiplantae; phylum Streptophyta; class Magnoliopsida; order Sapindales; family Sapindaceae; genus Acer; species Acer negundo. The sequence continues at coordinate 12,268,072 of CM069243.1, forward strand.
CGTTTTGCAACCTCCTCTCTCTTTTTGTCGACGGCGAACTCCTCTCTTTTTTTCGACGATGACCTTCAATTCGTCTCTTCCACCCCATTCCGTTTCTCTTCACTCGTTCTCAGAATCTGATAACAAAACCCAACAACACCTCTCTCTTCATGAAGATCTGAAACCTTACAACATTACGTGGTCTCTTCTCTTTGTTGAAGTAGATCCGGAGCCGAACGACCTTCGAAAAGGTATGTATCCCTTTCCTAATTGTTTTTTACAATTATCATAATGTTTGATATGAAAAATAAGAGAGTAGTTTCCATATTTAGTGAAACCTAGATTTTGTAATTTTCTGAACCCAAGTTACATGCCAATTTGTTTTAAAGTTACATACCAATTTGTTTTAAAGTTACATGCTAATTATTGTAGACTTTACATGCTAGTTTATTTCTAATTTACATGTCATTTGGTAATTTCGAATTAGAGTGAAACTCATCTCCTGTAATTTTTTGTACACATGTTAGAAGAATGTTATTGTAGACTTTACATGCTAGTTTAGTTACATGTCATTTTAAAGTTACATGCTAGTTAGTTAGAACTGTACATGCCAGTTCATTTTAAAGTTACATGCTGGTTAGTTAGAACTTTACATGTCAGTTCATTTTAAAGTTACATGCTGGTTAGTTAGAACTTTACATGCCAGTTCATTTTAAAGTTACAAGTTGGTTAGTTAGAACTTTACATGCTAGTTAGTTAGAACTTTACATGCCGGTTCATTTTAAAGTTACATGCTGGTTAGTTAGAACTTTACATGTCAGTTCATTTTAAATTTACATGCTGGTTAGTTAGAACTTTATATGTCATTTTAAAGTTACATGCTGGTTAGTTAGAACTTTACATGCCAATTCATTTTAAATTTACATGCATGTTAGTTAAAACTTTACATGTTAGTTCAATTTAAAGTTACATGGTGGTTAGTTCAAATTTTACATGTCAGTATTTAGTCATTTTAAATTTTCAAGTCAAATACTTCACATGCAAGAATATGGATACAAGGAGATTGGTCATCTATCATGGTGGAAGTTGGGTGGGCAATTGTTACGAGGGTGGTTTGACAAAGTGGGTCCATGTTCCTAGAGCTTTGACTTATGATGCCTTGGTGAAGTTGGTACAAGATGTTACCAAAGTTAATACTACTACGTACACTATAGAATTATGCTCATTGGTCCGTACGAATAGTGGTGTTGCTCGACCGATAATTGAGAATGACAATGAGGTGTCATGTATGATGGATGAAGATAATTTTATAATAGAGGTTTATATCACCATTTCTCAGAAGGGACCAACAGATTGTGTGCAAAATGGTACTACAGTGGCAGAAGATGACAACCTACAACAATCAAATTTTCTTCAACAATGTAACCAACCTACGTAAAAACCTGGGTATTACGGGTTTCTCCAGCAACTGGCAGCACGTGGGTCCATTTCAATATCAGACCCCACTTGTAAATACTGATGAAACCATTGATGATCAAGAGAATAATCAGGCGTCGGACACCAATAACTCGGATGATGTGTTGATACCCGATGTTGACACTGATAACTCGGATGATGGTGTGGGTACTGGTTCTGCTAGTGATGGTCCATCGGGTTTTGCAACCTTTGTGAATGTTCCTTTGGAAAGGATGGATTTGGTGAGAAAGGATTAGGTGAACATCCAACCTTACGAGCTTGGAGTATTCCTGGATCCAAAAGGTATTCTTTAGAACCCAATAACATGGATGAAGCAATTTTAAATAATGGCTGCTTATACAAGGGTAAACTCTTTTGATGTAAGAAAGATCTTAAGTGAATGGTGAACATGTATGCTTTGAATGAGAATTTTAAACTCTGGATTAGAAAGTCTAGCAAGACACGTTATGAGGCCGGATGTAAGGATGGCGAATGTGAATTCCAATTACGTGCATATAAGAAGCAAAAAGGAGAATATTAGGTGGCTCGAATGTTTGTAAAGGATCATACTTGCAATATCGATGGTTTTCACGCACATTTTCGACAAGTAAATTTTTGGACTGTCGGTGAACTATTAGCTCCGAAGTTGCAAGTACATGGCCACTCTCTAAAACCCAAAGACATCATGGTTGAAATGCAAGTGGAACATGGACTACATTTGTTGTATACCAAGGCTTGAAGGATAAAGGATCATGCAGAGGCATCTGTTTTCAGTGCTCCCAAAGAATCATTTAAACTATTGCCTGTTTACTGTCATCGATTGAAGGAAGTAAATCCAGGGACTGTTACTGTAATGAAGACAAATGATGCAAATCAGTTTGAATATATGTGCATCGCTCATGCCGCTTCACTTCATGGATTTCGTACTGTAATACGGTCGGTTATTACCATTGATGGTACTCATTTGAAGGGTAAATTTTTTGGTATTTTGTTTGTAGCTATATGTCTAGATGCAAACAACCAGGTTTTTCCTTTGACATACGGCTTTAAGGACGTTGAAGATGAACTATCATGGACTTGGTTTTTAAATGAGCTTAAAAATGCTATCAGTAGTCCTGAGGATTGCATGATCATATCCGACCGCCACCTTAGGATCAAGGTTGCAATGGAGAAAGTGTACCCTAATGTAGCGCATGGATATTGTGTGTTTCACATGACTCAAAACATCAAAAACGATTACAAAACGAAGGAGGTGACTCTTCTGTTCAAACAAGCATGGAAGGCATACCAGAAATCTGAATTCAAGAAAGTGATGTTGGAGATGATGAAGAATAATAGGGTAGCGTTCCAAGATTTAATGAATGTTGGGCCCGAAAAGTGGACTCATGCTTACTCTTCTATTAAGTGTTATCGATTGATGACCTCTATCATTGCTGAGTCGATGAACTCATGTTTGATACATGCTCACCAAATGCCAATAACAACCATGGTTGAGTATATTAGACAGATGATCCAGAAATGGTTTTATAAGCGTCGTACCAAGGCTGAAAAAACTCGGACAAAATTGAGTCCATAAGCCACTGAATTAATAAAAGAAAGGAATTATGGTTCAGAAAAGTACACGGTTTTTCCAATTGATTTGGTTAACTTTAATGTGAAAGATGGAAATAGAGATGGCTTGGTAAACCTTTCTAGAAAGACTTGTAGTTGTATGAAATTTCAAGTTTATAAACTGTCATGTCGCCACGCATTAGCCGCAATAAGGTTAGTATCCTCTTGTTTTATTATATATTATCTTCTTACCAACTGTGATTCATTAATTACTCATAAGTTTTAATTTCGTAGGTTCGCAAAGAAGCCTTTTACAGATTTTTGTGGGGATTGCTACAAAATTACTAGTTGGGTTGAAGCATATTCTGGGAACATCTTCCTTGTTGGCCATCCTAGTGAATGGACTATTCCTGAAGATGTGAGATCATGGGTTGTTTATCCGCCTCCTTTTCGTGCGCAAGCTGGAAGGCTAAAAAGAAGAGATTTAAATCTGTCGGGGAAAATAGAAATGGAAAGACAAGAAATTGCACGATTTGTGGTAAATCCGGTCACAGCCAACAAAATTGTCAGAATGCGCAACAATGTCAGATTCTTGTACCATCTGCAACATCTGCAACATCGAAGTGACCACGTAGACCGTACAGGTGCAAGAAATGTGGAGAAGAATGCCACAATTCACAAAAATGTCCATTGACACCGGAAGTTAGTGCTACAACTTAGTTATTAGCAATGATGTTTTAATTCTAAAATGTATTGGTGAAATACTATATTTTGTATTGCAGACTTTTTCAAGTTACAACAGTATTGAATTTATGTATTTTTCAGATAAATGGCAGTATTGTTACATGACGGTATGTTAAAATGTTACATACCAGTGTGTTCTAAATTTACATGCCAGTGTTTTTGAAGTTACAAGCCAATACATAATTGTTTCCCTACTTGAAAGTCATGACATTTAAAAGATGAAATGGCAGTACTATTACATGCCAGGGTATGTTAAAATGTTACATGCCAGTGTGTTCTAAATTTATATGCCAGTGTTTTTGAAGTTACATGCCGATACATAATTATTTCCCTACTTGAAAGTCATGAAGTTTAAAAGATGAATGGCAATATTGTTACATGACATGGTATGTTAAAATGTTACATGCCAGTGTATTCTAAATTTACATGCCAGTGTTTTTGAAGTTACATGCCAATACATAATTGTTTCCCTACTTGAAATTCATGAAGTTTAAAAGATGAAATGGCAGTATTGTTACATGCCAGGGTATGTTAAAATGTTACATGCCAATGTGTTCTAAATTTACATGCCAATGTTTCAGAAGTTACATGCCAAGATATAATTGTTTCCCTACTTGAAAGACATGAAGTTTAAAAGATGAAATGGTAGTATTTTTACATGACAGGGTATGTTAAACAAAGTTACATGCCAGTGTGTTCTAAATTTACATGTCAGTGTTTCTGAAGTTACATGCCAGTAGAATAAACTTCAAAAAGTACAAAACCTCATACCCAGTTGTTTGTTGTAATCATTTCATGTACATGACAGTTTATAAACTTCAAAAACAAAGATGAAGCATAAACAAACTTATCATTCTGCTGGTACACTATTTGCAAAAATGCCTAATACCATCTCCTCCCTAAGCTTGGGGACATTTTTGGTTCCCAATCCCCAAAAACAATTATGACATATCAACATATCTGTGTATCGACATATGAACACACCACAACTATTATTGTCTAACTGTGCCAGTAACCTCTTTGGCAAAGATTGTTGAACAACAAACACATTCCCATTGGGTGGTATACCTTTTTGTTGAAAATATATGGAACATTGTAAAATGGCTGGCATGAAATGCAACAGTGGGGCGATTTGCTTCCGTCATACTGCAATCTTCGTTTTCTTGTATAATTGATCATAAATGCAAACATTTTGTTTCAGCAAATCAATGCGACATAATATCCAATGTCCGTCTGGATTCTCAACTGCACACGAGACTAACAACTGCAAGTAATGAGTAGAAAACATTAGTAACATTTATTGTACTTGCAAAGCTCAAAATGAGTAACGTTTATTGTACTTACATATTCAACGAACGTCCAACATGATCCCCAGCCAGGCTTCTCTCTTGAAGCATACAACATCTAATCGTCCGGACATTGATATGATAGTGCATCGAATGCACATGTCATAGGTGCATCCTTCGGCGGTTGGAATTTCACCCATTCTTGACACAACTTTTCCTACAAAAAATACTTATATTAGGAGCATATGTACAATTTTATGTCAATTGAATCTAACAATAAATTAATAATAAAGTCCTTACAAAGAAGTCTGTGCATAGCACCGCAATGTTAGGCTTATACTCATCCACTTTCAACTCTCTTTGCATACAGAGTAAACTTATATACACATCTATATGCTACATGAACATTTATGTAAATAAAAATTAGTAAGTTAGATTAAAAAAAACATTAAAAATGTTTACAAGATTATATAAGTTCAAATAACAAACCTCGTTAGACAACCAACAAGTTGGACTTTCCAACTCGTCAAATAAATCATTTGTTGAAAAGTAGTAAGAACCAACGTTCAACCTGCATTGAACAGTACAAATATTTAACTTACATATCTTTCATTCTTTTGTGAACAAGTGTTAACAACTGAGAGAGACTTACGCTACGTCGTTACCTTTCTTAAAACATGCGTAATTTGCCCTTAATTGTTTGCTCTCTTGATCCACCTCTTGGAAGGGTCAATGTACGGGGAACTCATATATCGAGACCTAATCTTCAACCATTGCAAACGCTCATCCTTCACAGCAAGGTACTCTTGCAATGTTCCATCCCCAACTGATGTGTCAACTCCCAATGGTGGAGGGGCCTATACCAACATTTGGGTACCATCACCATGTGTACCATCACCACGGGTACCATCTCCCCTACCATGGGTGTCATCAACATGGGTGTCATCACCACGGGTGTCATCAACATGGGTATCATCAACATGGGTGTCATCACCACTGGTGTCATCACCACGGGTACCATCTCCCTTGCCATGGGTACCATCAACATGGGTGTCATACTGATGTTGTGGCATCGAGAAGTTACGGTCATACTGATGTTGTGTCGTTGAGAAGTTATGAACCTCAGGTGTAGTCTATATTATTATAAATGAAAAACCAAAGTTACATGCTAATACAAAACAAAAGTTACATGCCAGTTGGTAAGAAACTTACATGCTAATACAAAAATAAGTTACATGTCAATACAAAAACAAGTTACATGCCAGTTGGTAAGAAACTTACATACTAATACAAAAATAAGTTATATGTCAATACAGAAACAAGTTACATGCCAGTTGGTAAGAAACTTACATGCTAATACAAAAATAAGTTACATGCCAATACAGAAACAAGTTACATGCCAGTTTGTAAGAAACTTACATGCTAATACAAAAATAAGTTACATGCCAATACAAATAGTGTTACATGCCAGTTTGTAAGAAACTTACATGCTAATACAAAAGCATGTACATGCTAATAAAGAAACAAGTTACATGCCAGTTTGTAAGAAACTTACATGCTAATACAAAAATAAGTTATATGCCAATACAAAACCAAATTACATGCCAATAAGTAAGTTACATGCTAATACAAATGAAGTTACATGCCAATTAACACAACTGAATAAATTAGTTACCTGACGACGCGCATCAACAAGTTTAGCCACACTGTCCTCTACCCGGGTAAGAGGTCTTTTTATACGACGCTCCATTGTTGAAATCTCCTTCTCAAATATGTTTGTAAACCGATCTGACATTTTCGTCATGAGTTCCCTTATTGTTTGAGAAGAGACCGTTGAGTCATCATCCACTTGAAGAGTAGAAAAGAATATAAAACAATTATTATCGATTTGTATTTAACTTAACACACTTAGTATCAGTTAGTAATCAACTTACCAGTGATGTGTCTCCTGATGTACGTTGCCTTTTTGCCCTTGCTGTTTCCTTTTGTTTATGAGGTGCCCTCTTCCTCTTCACCGACTTGTCCTATTGTTTAGGTCGTGATTGACCTCCATCATTATCATCATTGTCAACCTGATCATCAACTCTTTGCTGACCGTCGTCCTTTTCGTAATTGTCCACCACAAACTGTGGACCAATTGACAAATCTGTGTCAACACCAACCAAGTAAGGCTCTTCCCTTTCATTGGTCATTGGATGTAATTCCTCCAAGATAACATGTTGTACAGTTAACACAATTGTCATTTATTTTGAAGAATTAATGAAATGACATAAGATTGGGAAACAAAAAACGATACATATCCATCTTTAATTTCTTGTTCATACTTTGCAAATTTGGAAAAGAAATCGTGAGGCCTCCTAAATATTCTTCAATTCCTCAAACGAGGATGTGTGTGGCCTAAGTTTTCTCCCACGAAGTCAATCAACGATCCCAAAGCTTTCATTGCCCATATCTACATTTTGAACAATTTTAAAATATATTAAGTTCAGTAATCAAAGTTCATAGAAATGCTTTAATATAATATCTGAAAGCTCATCTCTAATGCCCAAAGAAAGCCATACAAGTTCTAATGTGCGATGACCTTCAATGGTGCATTTGCAGCCCGAAATGCTTGACGGAGGTAATGGCATGTCATCATATCTACATAACTTCCCCATTTAAAAGAGTTGAACGATTCTATATCCTCCACCAATTGGAATAACCACAATGTAACTTTCTTTCTTTGGTCCGACCAAACAAAATCATGTCAGCAATTAATACAAGGGCCATCTTTAAACCATCCTTTGGTTTGTCAAACCGTCCGGTCCAAAACTTTTCCCATACTCTTACAAGTTGTACATTCTCATCCTTTTCAAAATAGCTGGCATGAACCTTGTCTTCAATAGGAGCATACGGTTGCAAAAATATGTTTGACATCTCCCCAAATTGTAGCCCCGTTACCAAGCAAAATTCTCTCTGTGTGAATTTCAACAATCTTCCACCAAAGGAGAAGTGAAACTCATTCCCTCCGGTCACATAGAGTACATTTATTAGCCACAACAAAAGGTTATGAAGTACGCCGGATGAAAAAGTTAAGCCTTTAGGGATATCAACTACGTGCCCAAAACAGGTGCTCCGAAACTCATTTAATTCTCCAACTTTTCAGAGTACCTTTACAATCTCTGGAAGGGCGTTCAAATTAAAGTACATATTTGTAGTTGCTTTTTTAATCCAGTTATCCTTTGGTTTTATGAGGAAATCCTCATAATTAATATTTTTCATCTACAAAATCATATGAATATAACATTAGTTACATGACAGTGAAGTTACATGTCAGTGTGTATGAAAGTTACATGCCAGTGTCTATGAAAGTTATATGCTAGATAAGTTACATGCCAGTGTGTATGAAAGTTACATGCTGGTGTCTATGAAAGTTACATGCCAACATGCCAGTGTCTATGAAAGTCACATGCCAGTAAAGGAAGTTACATGCCAATACAACAGACAACTTACATGCCAGTACAAAAAAAGATACATGTCAATACAAACAAGTTACATGCCAACACAAGTAGGTGGCTTTAAATTTAAGCGATACTGCAAACATGTAAAGCCATATTTCTGTTATAACAATGGGGGATCTGTAGAAAATTTTATGACCATTTTGTTTTACTTACTACTTTTATATGTTTTGACCCCATTTGCTAGGCCCATAGCTGGACTCCACATATTTGAATGTAGTCTACAATAATAATGCCTCATATGGCAAAACCATAATAAAAATGTATATGAAAACGAAAATAGTACATGAACAAAAATCAATGATAATGTATTATTCACTCTAGCTGTCAAAATACAAGTCATGATTCAAGATACAAGATAAAGATTGAGCAACTACAATCTCAAGCCATAACAAATACAGCCATTGCCACAAACTTGATATATTAACTCTATCGATAGTAAAACAAACATCCGATTCAACAAAAAAATTTGAGTCCCACTAATTCCAAGTGAATACACAGTTAATTTCACAAAAAACCTTCACCCATTTCATATTCAAACACATGGAGCCAAAATGTCAATAAAAAACCAACAATAAACTCTATTCTATTGATCAAGAAATGCAAAATCGATCAAAGAAAATAAACATAGAGAGAATAATAAGAGCATAAATATTAGTTGAGAGACAATTGATTTTATACACAAATCATATCAAGTCCAAAACAAAACAAACAAATTTTCAGATTCTCTCTTTGTTGCAAACAAACCAACAAGACAATTGATTTTATACACAAGGAGAGTTGGAAAAATTACCTTCTGGAGATTGTTGAAAACAGCGGGTTACTGAAGATGGCGTTGACGATAGGTGCAGTGACGGCGAGAGGTGCGACAACGGCGAGAGGCGTGAGATCTCTTCTGTTCCTTTCTCTCTCTACAGTGACGGCAAGAGAGATGCGAGGTGACAAACGGCGACGAACGGCGAATGACAGCTGTCTTCTCTTCCTTTCTCTCTATGCAGCGATGGCAAAGAAGTATGACATGATGGTGATGGCAACAACGGACGGCGATCTCTTTCTCTCTCTCTTCCCTTCTCTCTCTTTTTAATTTTTTAGCTTTGATCGTAGTTTTTTTTTTACTGATGGGTGGGTTCCACCCTAAGTACCTAAAAATTGTTTTACTAATGTGTGGGTTCCACCCTGATAGTTTTTTTTTTTTTTTTCAAATTTCAAATATAAGGGCATTTCTGTCCAAAAATGGTAAAAAGCGACGAAAACAATAAAAAATAGACTTGTGGCTAAAAACAATAAGTCCATAAATTTTTTGGCTCTTTTTGAATTCACCTCTATATATATAAGGTACATTTCCATCTAGATTCGAACAATAATTTTCTCATGAAAATGTACTTGCATAGTTTTCGAGTTAGTTATTAATATGCCACATTTATATTACTTGATCTCTTCTAATAGATCCATGAATTAGGTAGTTTGAATTTACTCAATTTTGTGGATATTGCTAATCTGTATGCATAAATATTGCATATGTAATTTGCAGTGAATGATAATTAAATAGATTATAGCCACCATAACTACCATAATATAATACCTAGGAACCTGACATTGTCTGCAATTCACCTAAAGAACTATTTTCTTTATCTATACCCATTGAGGTAAGACTTATAGTCAAATAATATTTATCAATTCGACTCATTCCTCCTTGTTGTCTACCACGGTTTTGAGCAAAATATTTTCCTATTTGTTCTTTACATGCACCAACATCCCAACCTACCACGCGCACTAGCATCCGAACATGCTGCACCAATATCCCAACTTATTGCACTAGCATCCCAACCTCCCCCCTCATCCCCCTCATCCCCATCATCTCCATCATCTTTTCCTCCACTATTTCAATTAAAGGTATGCTAGTCATCAAAAGAGCTACTAACGGCAACTTCATGATCTACACCAACTTTTTCTCTAATCACCTGTTCAATATTTATTATCATGTCTCAAGCATGAGCAATACGCGGATCGAGATTTCCCTCCTAATCATCTAAATATGCAGGTCTAACTCAGTCAAAAATAGGATTCCTATTATCCTCACCTATTTTAGACATTCACTATTTAACTTTTGTTCCAATTCTAATTCAATAATTCTACTATCGACTATTGTCTTTGAAATTTTTATAACTTAGGTAATGCTTCTTTTAAATAATTTTCAATCTATATTATTTGAACAATAATTTAAGTATTTAAGATTAAAAAAATATATTTTAATAATTTCCAAAATGATCAGGATCCTCTCCTTGGTCCTTGTTTTACATTGGCATTTCTCAAGTGTAATTAAAACACTAAGTTGCATGATAAAGAAAAAAGTGATCAAATCTTGATCATATATTTTTTATTTTGCTTAGGTGTCATTAGATTATGAAAAATCAAATAAAATCAAGACAAGGAGAGGATCCTGATCCTTTGCAAAATATTCATGGATTTTTAAGGTGAAATCACAATATTTCAGTAGTATCAAGAAATTTTTATAGATATTTCGAAATCGTCCGGATATTCTGCAAGATGCAGAATATTGGATATTGGATATTTGTCTATTTGTCTATTTCGATATCAATCTCTTCAAAATATGGATATATCGGTAGATATTTTAGTATATCTTTCCATATTCCTTGGCATTAATAATACCTTTCATTTTCAACTTGCCCACAAAGTCACTGTCAATAAGAAAACGTTATGGCTTCATATATAACAACATATGTCCTACCAAAACACAAAAACAACTGAACCAAAATTCCCAACTATGATTCTTACTTCATATATTCACAATCCATATATTGACTAAGCTAAATCATTCATTGCACTCTTACTAATCGTAATCCTAATATCGAAAAAGGGAACGTAATTCCTAATTTATAACGGCACATTTAAAAATCCCAATAAAGAAAAAAAGAATTTAATTTTTGATATGCGATTACAATATATACTAAAAAAAATTAGAAATCAAATTACATAAACCCCATATAGAAAACGTAAATTTAGTTTAACTTAATTTATCGCTCCCATATGGAGAATTAAGTTTTCTTTCCTTATTCTCTCCTCCATTGTAATGTAACTTAATTTGACTTGACTTTATGTTTGTTAATTTCAATGTTTCAAAGATCTAGAAATTTGTTTTGCTAATGAGAAGTATGTCTATCAAAATAATTGTTATGGTTAGAAAACGAACACAAATTAATAATTTAGATTCAAACACCAATTATAGTATTCTTCTTGGAATTTTGGGAATTACACTAAGGATATCTTATTCATCGGTGAGCCATATTATAGTAAGTGGGCAAGCCCACTTCTGGACCCCACTTAGTTTTTTTTTCATCTTTCATAGATCTTTATTTAAATATTGGCCCTCTAATAAATATATATATATATTGAAGGATGGCCCTCTAATAATTATTTTGACATAGTAAGCCAAATACCAGTTATTCAAGTCCACGAATTCCATTTTAATAAATGCACACCATAACCCAAATATGATCTCCACCACAACAAGCAGCAGTCAAATACCAGAAAACCAGCACATATATAAAAGCAGTTACTCATTTCCTTCAATTTAATATCATAATTAAATTAAATTAAAAAATAAAATCAGCTGTGAACTGTGATCTTCAAAAGTAAATGACTGGATTGGATATAGTGATTGACTCCTTCGCCATATGATGTTCTGCCAAGTCAATAATTAATTAATTATCACATTTTTTTTGTCATTAAATAATTGATTAATATTTTTTTCTTACAAAAAAAAAAAAAAAAATTAAATAAAATTGGAAATAGCTCGGATTAAACACTTAAAAAAGAGTAGCTGAGTTGTAAACTCCGTTAAAACAAAATGGTAGAAGCCAACTAATCTCATAATAATAATAATCTGTAAATTTTGTTTTAAAGTTAACGATCGATGGATCAATCATCATCCGATTTTTTCTCTCGTTGTTCCCCAAAAATACTGACCCCATTTTCGCTCTCTCTCTTCGACAAACCCTGTAAACGAATACAACAAAACTAACAAGTCGATTCTCAGGTAAAAAATAAAAATAAAAATAAAAATAAAAATAAAAATAAAAATATTCTAGGGTTTCCAAATCCCGGTCCCCTCTCTCTCTCTTTGCTTGTCCATTTTCCTTCCTTCCAAACACCCTTCTCCTTCTTTGTTTTTTTCTTTTTCTCCTCGAAACTGGGGAGAATTTTCCGGGTCTGTTTGTTTTATTGTAGTACGTGAAAGATTCACATTTTCTCTGGGAAAAAATTTCCTTTTCCCGGGAAAATTTAATTCTTGACTTCGGTTTCCAGCTCTTTCAGCCACTCTTCTCTCTGTTTCCGTTTCTTTCGAGGTAAGACATCTTCTTTCTTGCTTTGGTTTGTTTTCTTGGCAAATTGCTTGTGCAAAGATATAAGATTTTCAGCGAATTTTTTTTTTTCTATTATTTTTTTTATTAATCATATCTATTGTTACTTTCTTTGGAGAAAAAAAAATACTTTTTATGGAAAATTTTCCCTGTAAAGGTTTTCATGTGTTTGTATATATTTGTCAAATAAGCTGAGGATGTAAATTTGTGCAGTTAATGGAGCTTTATTTTGTTTAATTATTTATTTATTTGTTTGTTTGTTTATCTGCGAGAAATAATAGATTTTCGGATGGTGGTGCTGAGGAAGGAGGAATTTTATCATTGAACGATCTTACAGATTGAAGAGAGAGGATTTGAGAGCCCTCAATATTAGGAATTGTATTTAAAGATTCGTGGATTTGTTGCTAATACTCTATTTCTTATGATTTTTGCTTGGATTGATCGAATTTATATGCTAGAATTGGGTAATGGATTTGCAAGTAATTTCACCGTCGAGGGATGTGGTGAAGTGTTGTGATTGTGGGTGTAGTTGTTCTTTGATAACCGGTGACCCAGGGACTTGGTTTCGGTCAGTGAAACGAAAATATGAGGAGTTTGAGGAAGGAAATCGCTTCTTTATACCCGGATTCGATTTGTATATGAATCCCCGAGTCGAAATTGAGAATGAGTGTGTTGCATTGCGCGAAACAGTTTCTAGCCAACAGCAAGCCATTCAGGATCTGTATTCGGAGTTGGAAGAGGAAAGGAATGCCTCATCTTCAGCTGCAAATGAGGCCATGTCCATGATATTGAGATTGCAGAGGGAGAAGGCGGAAGTCCAGATGGAATCGCGTCAATTCAAGCGTTTTGCAGAGGAGAAAATGGCACATGACCAGCAGGAACTTATGGCATTGGAGGATTTGTTGTATAAGAGAGAGCAGGCCATGCAATCCCTTACTTGTGAAGTGCAGGCTTATAAGCATAGGATGATGAGTTATGGGCTCACAGAGTCGGAGGCTGAGGGTGAGAAAGGCAGGCTTAGCCGCAATCAAAGCATGGTAGATAACTTTGATGCCCAGTTTGATCTCCCTGCATATGATTACCCACCTTTGAAATGCAACTTGAATGAGAACTCAGGTGCTTTGGAAGGTGACAATGATGTCGCAGATGTTGAAAAATACGCATTTGGTGAGACCCCTCGTACATTTGGCGAGAGCCCTCGTGCATTTGGCGAAAGTCACTCATTTGCTTCCCCCCGTGCTCAGAATCATTTGAAGAATTTGGAATATAGGATTCATCAAATGGAGAGAAATCCCAACCAAAACCAGCTAGATGGAGATCCTTCCAGTGGGAAGAATATACTGGAGAAGGTGATTGTTGGTCACTCGCCTAGGCGGCCAAGACACAACAGGATGTTGTCTGCAGATAGTTCGAGTTCATATTGGGGGATGATTAAAGAAACAGGCCCTGATTTTCCCACAGAATCTCCCAGATTTAATGGCAGCATCAAGAAGGTGGAACAAGTGGAGGACTGTTCTAATTTGAGAAAAATGGATAATGCCTCAGAAATTGGAGATGACATGAGTGACAGAGTTTATACCATTGATTCTGTCCATAATGGGGTTCAATATGATGGTGCTACAGAATCGAAAGCTGTATTTGGGATTTCTGATGATTATGTCACCACTCCTACAGATTTCTTGAACCACCCTGATTTTAATGATCCGGATATAAAGAAGCTCTACATGAGGCTTCAGGCACTTGAGGCAGACAGGGAATCAATGAGGCAAGCCATTATTTCAATGCGGACTGACAAAGCACAATTGGTATTATTGAAAGAAATTGCTCAACATCTGTGCAAGGAAATGACACCTGAAAGAAAAATGCCTGTGAAGAAACCATCTGTTCTCGGAACCTTTTCCTTCATGTCAGTTTTCAAGGTAAATTTGGGTGCATCATAATATATGAATGATCCTTTTGTTTTCTTTTACTAAGGAAAAGCATACCACTGCCATTCTTATTTACATGAATCATTATCCTGATCTTTAACTTGTTGCATTTCAATCTGTCATAATATTTTATGGTGACTGAAGATTTTTACCTTTTTTCCGAAATATCGTATTGAAGAGTAATGAAAATATCAGTTACTGCCTGATGAACATAAAATTAAGCTGTAACTTAATGGAAGTCCTTTTGAGTATCTTGAATTCGTAGAAAATAAAAAATCATATATGGTATCTCCATTATCTCATTTACAGCTACCGAACATGCTCTAATTTTACAGCTATAGAACTTTCTTTCCTTGATCTGCTAAATTTAATAAATTTCAATTACCTGAGCATCCTGTTCTGAATTTTTTTTACCTGTTTTATGTTTTGTGTTCAGTGGATCGTGTCCTTTGTGTTCTGGAGAAAGAAAGCTAGTCGAAGCAAGTAAGTAAAATTGTTAGCATAGTTATATAAATTGGGAAGTGAACTTTTTATTTTTATATTTTTTAGTTTTATCAATTGAGTAATAATGTGATGAATCTAATGTTGCTATGTAAGGAGGAAACCCCAGCTACATGTGGCTGGTAAATATTCCAGCATCCTTGGAATTAACCGTAAGAAAAAGCCCATGATTTCCAAAATAACTATTATTATTATAATTCTCCCATGCTATTAACACTTTTGAGTCTTTGAATATTTGCCTTTTTTTCAAAATTGATGACAAATTACAAAAGGGAGCAGTCAATTGATACTGGGTAGAAAAGAAAAGTTTTGTAAAACAACTTATTGAGTGGGATTCTTTTTGCCCACATAAGTTGATTTATCGAGATCCATTGGTCATTTGAAAATTCAGTTACAATGTTTACAATAATGAGAAAGAGATGAGATAAGCTTATATGAGTTGGCAACTTGGACAAATGATTTTTGGTGGCAAAAAGGGTATCTGTTGGAATAAAAGAAGCACGACCTGATGTCATGTTGATAGTTTTGTGATGTCCATGAAATATTCAGGACCTCCTTGGAGTCTTTGTTGATTGAACTTCATTTATAGTTCTGCCGTGTGCCTGCACTGTAAAACTTTAATTATAATCTGGATTGAATCAGGTGATTGATCCCATTTTTTGTCATCATTTTGATGTTATTGCAGGTATATGTATGGGCTGTCAGCCAACAATGTCGGCTTGCTGATGCTTCTAGAAAAGGGTCCCCGCATGAGACAGTGGAGATGTCTTACAAGTACACAAGTGTGAAATTGGTTATTGAACTTCTGTATCCATTAGAAGCCTATGCTCATAAATGTGAATGCGCCATATGGATTTTGAGACGATCTTGTTATCTTTAGATTTTGCATTCTTTTTTTTTGGGTTCCTAATTGTTGCGGAATTGTGTGTATTGTGCAGTGTTCTTTTTGTTTCATTAAATACAGTCTGCTCGTTGATCAGCAAAAAATGGATACAGCATTAGGGCATGGTTGTTCTGTTAGTTTGTTGTATAAGGTAAATGTCTGCTGACATTCCTTTCTTGTACATTACAGATTCTTGTAAGATTTTCGATCAAATATCCAGTGCCTATTCTTCTCTCACTCTCGCGTCAATTTAATTTTGGTTCAAAGTTGTTTCTTTTGATGTTCTTTCATTAATGTATCTAATTCTATAAAGTTATTTCATTCAGTTTGTTGCAAGAAAAGTTAGGACAATTCTTTGATGCTTTTGCTTACCTGCTAATCTATGGCATGGTTAATGAATCAAAACCATATTGTGGTGCAAGGATACCCAAAGGGGTTGATTTCTACTTTCTAGTATGTTTTGTTTGTATATGGGCAGGTCCCTTTCCTCAAGCGGCTAAAGTGATGTGAGGAAATTTGGGTTGAGTAAAGTGTAAGTGAAATGATTATTAAGTTGATCCGAACCATTTCAATATGGAGATATGTCTAATGGTGAAAATGACTTGCCTTTGTCTGGAATCAAATACGGCCTTATTAGGAGTTTGGACAAATACAGTCATCTTCACATCTGTTTACTCAAGTGATTAGTTGATTATTGTTACATTTTTGGAAGCTTTTGCAGCCTATACTGAAACTGACTATCCTTGGGATCATGATTTTTGTTTAGGTCTGCTATATTTTTTAGCCAAACAACCATCGTTAGATTAAAATTAGGATGCCTTTTGAACGAACAAAAGAAGTGGTTCAAAGTCTCCTCTGGGAGGGAAATGCTTTGCATGTCTGAGTCCAAATTGAAAACATGTACAGTATTCCTTTGAAACGGCATCCATACACTAGACCCACCACCCACCCTACATGCTTCTAATACCCCTTTTGTTGCTAACATCACTTGGTGTTGCAAAAATGACCCAAATGCATGCTAATTGGGTCCAAGTCATTACATGGACAACAACATTTAAATGCCCACGCTAAAACATGTACATTTGAGTATCAAAGAAAACTACTAACGAAACACGAAACATTTTATTGTGGGGAAAAAATGAACATTTATCACCGAAAACTACTTAAAATTTATCACATGTATCACCGATAACTACTAAAAAGATATAACGGTAAAAAAAATCTATCACTTATCCGTGTTAGAATAGCGAACCCAAGCTATTATTAAGAGAATCATTAATTCGTGTTCACAAATCTACACCGTTTTTAAAGGTATTTGACACCTATACTATAATGGAGTTTACTCGGGTATAAAATCTACACCGTTTTAATTACGTAGTTAACATTGTTTATCTTAATAATTTTATTTATTTATTTATTTATTTTGTAGTGAGTTTTCAATTATGTTACTATTGGCTCTAGACCGCGTATTAGGATGCTTAATTAGGATGGGGATTTTAAAGAATTCCTGATTTCATTCAAAAGGTTATCAAGGTTACGAGATACATAATTGAATTGTATATATAGTTTATTTGTTTTATTTTCTTTTGGATTTCAAACATGATTCGCAATATGTGATATGTCAAACCATTGTCACTGTATTATGAGGCAAAAGTTTATAATAGGAGTTATCTAGGGATAGGTACTGAATCCGAACGAACAGGCATTTGTGTTATCTATCCAAGTACAGGTGAAATTATTCCGGCAAGACTGCCAGACTGATTGTCTTCTTGTTGTCTTTCAGCACAAGTTTCAAATGGTTATGAAATGTTCCACAACTCTTAACACTCTTCTTGAAGAGTATAATGCTATTGGAATCCAGTTTGGATTTTCATATGACTCTAGTCATCTTAATGATGTTGATCTGGTATGATTATAAGTTTGATTAATTTTTATATTATGATTATTTGATTTGTATTGCCTTTTTTTTTTTCTTTTTTTTTTGGTCATTGCATTATTTAATTTGTATGTTTTTGTAGGGTAAAATTGTTAAGAAACAGGTGTTAGAACTTGATGGTAGACTGAGGAGGGTCTTTAGCTATAAAGAAGGTCGGCTATTTACGATTGTTGTTGATGAATAACATTCTTCCAACAAGCTATAGTCCCTATAAGATGACACAATCGGAACTCAATCAAGCTTTCCTTGAGTTTCTTGACACCTATGCAGCAATGGAGTTTACTCGGGTATAAAATCTACACCGTTTTTATTACGTATTTATGGACAACCCTTGTTAGAAATTTTTAATGATTGATATAGGTTATACTCTTGCTTGTGAATACAGTGTATATAACATGGATGATTTGGAATTTGAGGTTTATTGGTTCATTTGTTAGATTTAATTGCATTGACTCGCCAGAACATAATAGACATAAATTCTTTCTTCAGCTTAAAAACAAGGGTTTTATTGAAAAATAACCCATTTGGGAGCCTAAAATTGAAATCTAACTCATTTTTGAAAAACTTACAAAACTAACTCTTTTTTCATGCGTAAGTACCATTTTATCCCTACTTACTAACTTTTCTCTTTTATTCATTATATATCTATTTTTTCCTTATTTTCACCACTTCTTCCTCTCCTCCCAGCCGACCCTCATTCTTTTCTCTCTTCAAATTTTTTTCTTTTGTTCTCTCTTCCTTTGCAAGTACAAGTTAAGCAATTCTACCATTGAGCAAGTAGAAAGAAACAACTCTACCATTGAGCAACTCCACAAGGGTTCCTTCCATTGAAGCTTTGAGGTGAGTTTTTTTTTTTTTTTTAACTTTTATACTTTATATCCGATTTTTATGTTCGATTTTCTGGAATTTGTGTAATGTTTTTGTGAAAATAGTTTACATTTACATAATAAATCATGGGTCTTGTTTAAATTTGAAGTTGTTATGATCAATTTAAAGTTTACAAACTAAATTTTGAGTTTATTTCTTGTTAAAATGTGTATTTACTTAGATTTGTGTATTAGGGTTCTTTATTTTTGTGAAAATAACTTACATGAATGTAATAAAGCATGGGTCTTGGTTGAATTTGATGTTGTTGTGGTTGATTTTCCATTATAGTATTGAATCTAGACAATTGAAACTATTTTTTTTGAATGTGTCCCGTTTGGAATTCGTAACAGGTGTTTGGAATTCGTAACAGGTGTTTGGAAATCCTAACGGCGGTTTGGAATTCCTAACGGTCGTTAGGAATTCCTAACGGGAGTCAGGATTTCCAAACAAACGTTAGGAATTCCTAACCAGCGTTAGGAATTCCTAACGGGAGTTAGGAGTTTCTTAGGATTTCCTAACGCCCGTTGGGAATTCCTAACGCCCGTTGGAAATTTTTGAAGGCATCCTGATTTCCACATAATGTTTGGAAGTAAGAATGTTTTGTAGATTCAATGTACTATGAATTTAGAATATTTGTTTTGGAATTTAATTATAAATTTCTTATGCATTTGAAAGGTGGCTCGCATGGATAAAGTCCGGTTTGTTGTTTTATACGGCGGTGAATGGATTAACAGTGGTGAGAAGTTCAAATATCAATATGGAATGTCTAAAATAATTTCAGTTTCAAGGGAAACGTCGTATGAGTCATTACATGGCATCATATCTCGTCTTGTTGAAGTCAATCCAAACGAGTGCTCCATCAAAATGAAATTCATCTTCAATTCACCTGAGGTTTTGGCACCGTTTGAAGTTGTGACTGATGATGATGTGCAAGTTTTCTTGTGTGAAAATTCCGATGTGAATACAAGAACCTCTTTATGTGTTACTATAGAACGGAAAAGAAGAATAATTTCAAACACAGAAGGTCCTGACAATGAATTTATCAACGAAGACATTGCCGATGTTTTTGAATCGGATAATGGCAATGGAATTGGTCTTGATAATATACATGAAAGTCTATTGAGTCCAAATGACTTTCAAAATGTTGATGTAATTGGGGCGGACAATAATGATGAAGCCAGAAATAGTCGGCAATCAACCTCAGAGGTACCCTCAAGAAGATCAAGGGTTACGAGTTCTCAGGGAATTGGGGTAAAATCATCAACAATACATGGAAGTTACACATCCTTGGAGAGTGTAGTCAACAATGTTAAAGAAGTTGGGGTTGGCGATTTATTTCCTAGTAAGGAAGAGTTACATTTCAAGATGCAATTGTTGTCAATTGCTAATCATTTTCAGTTCAAAGTGAAGAAATCCACCAAAACTTTGTTGGTTATGTCATGCATTGTCGAAGATTGCAAATGGCGTGTCCGTGCAACAAAGCTTAAGGATTGTGAATCATTTCGTGTAAGAAAATACTCGCCCGATCACACATGCTCTCTTGACGCCCTCCACTTTGATCATAGACAAGCAAGTAGCAAATTGATTGGACATTGCATAAAATCCAAGTTTGAGGGAACTTCACAATCTTATAGACCGAACGACATAATTGAGGATATGAAAAAGCAGTGTGGAATGACTTTGGGCTATAACAAAGCATGGAGGGCTAGAGAGGTCGCCATGGGTTTAGCTAGAGGTTCACCAGATGACTCATTTACTATTCTTCCTTCATATTGTCACATGCTTGAAATGAAAAATCCTGGGACAGTCACATTCATTGATACTGACGCTTTAAATCGCTTCAAGTATTTTTTTATGGCATTAGGACCTTCCATTGAAGGTTTTAAAAGTTGTATTCGTCCAGTGGTAGCTGTTGATGGAACTTTCTTAAAATGCAAGCATCAAGGCACCCTGTTTATTGCAACAAGTTTGGATGGAAATAACCAAGTCTACCCATTGGCCTTCGGTATTGGTGATTCAGAAAATGACCAATCATGGCATTGGTTTTTTACAAAGTTACATGGGTTGATTGGTGAAATTGATGATCTTGTATTTATCTCTGACCGAAACACAAGCATTGCAAAGGCAGCTACAGGTGTGTTCCCTAATTCATTGCATGGTATATGTATGTATCACCTTGGTCAAAACATGAAGGCAAAATTTAAAGGTGTTGAAATCCATGATATATTTTACAAGTGTTCAAAAGTTTATCGTGTTGTTGAGTTTAATCAGATTATGCGTCAAATAAGGGGTATAGATACGAGTGTTGCACAATATTTGAATGAGGCAGATCCTACAAAGTGGGCTAGAAGTCACTTTGACGGAAGAAGATATTGCATAATGACAACGAACATTGCAGAGTGTTTGAATGGCATTTTAAAGGATGCACGAGAGCTGCCGATCACAAAATTAGTTGAGCATATACGTGGTTTACTACAAAAGTGGTTTTGGGAAAGACGTGAAGCTGCTGCAAAAATGAATACTCCAATGACAAAGTGGGCCGAAAAAAAGCTACGTCGTAGGAGTAATAAATCACGTTGTTACCGTGTGCATCCTATCAATCTATACGAACACCAAGTCGTTGACGGATACTTAAATGGATTTGTTAACTTAATTGAGAAGACTTGTACTTGCCGAAAATTTCAGTTGGACCAACTCCCTTGTAGACATGCACTTGCTGCTTGTAACCTTCGTCGTTCTTCATGTTATGACTATTGCTCCCATTATTACCATAAGGAAACATTGGCTACAGCTTATGGTAGTTCTATTTACCCCGTTGGGCCTATCGAAGAGTGGGATGTTCCCGATGATGTACAATATCGTGTTGTTCTACCACCAAAAGGCCGCAAACCTCGCGGACGTCCGGCAAAAAAACGCAAACCATCTCGAGGTGAAGAAATTGTACAACGGAAGTGTGGTAGATGCGGAGGATTAAGGCACAATAGGCAAAAATGTAAGGCACCAATTCCTTTATCCGATCAAAATGGAAACCCTTAAGGTAATATAAACATGTTTTATATTATAGTTTACAGTTGTTGATAATTGCTATTTAATTTTAGAAATGATTAACTTTGTTGACTATGGATTTTTATGTTCTATAATTTATTTTTTATATAATAATTTTATATGTTTATTTGTAGGTGGCTGGATGGCATGGGACATTGGTTATGTAGTATTAATTTTTTTTTTGTTTGACGATGTTGTGTAAAACAGTTGACACAATTTAATATGCTTGTTTTTATGGATTTAATTGCTATGAAGCTTGTTGACAAAATTTAATATGCAGCTTTTTAAGGATTTAAGAGTTGTTTGACAGTGTTGTTATGAAGGTTATTGTTATGGATTTAATTGTTTAAGATGAAAATGTTGATAGTGTTGTTAACTTGTTAACAAAGTTGTTATATGTGGTTATTTTGTTAAAATAGGTCATGCATTCTAAAAACAAAAGCAAGTCTTACATATCCATAAAAGACAGCAGTCCCTGTAACAACAACAAAATAAAAACAGCAAAGTTTCTGTATTTTCACAAAAAAAAAAAAAAACTGCTCCTACCTTGAATAAAAACAGCTCATACAATTTAACAGCCCCTGCAATTTCAGTATTTTCACAACAAAAACAGCCCCTAAATTGATTCAAAACAGCCTCTACTTTTTACAAACAAAAGCAGTCTATGTAATTTAACAATAAAAACAGTCATTGCATTGTGACAACAAAAAAAAGACAGCCCCTGCACTTTAACAACCAAAACTGTCACTACATTGAATAAAGATACATAATTATAATAATTCTTCAACGTACTAGTACTATGCTGTCTGAAATACTAGACAGCCAAAGACTACAATTTCGAAGTGTTCAAAGGGCTATTCTTGATCGCCAAAGTTGTAAACACAAATTCTGTCTGAAATACTTGGCTTTTTCGGCTTGAACCAAGTCGATAGATTCACCATGTATCAAATGCTCCGCATACTTGATGACAAAAACTCCGCAATCACTCTTTTCCTGTTGTGGCACATCCGCACAACGCTCAACTAACCAATCCGACATATCTTCCTTGTGCTGCAATTCTGGCCTTTTTGAGAAAAATTCTATCTTGTGAAGCAATAAAGGAAGCAAAGTAGATAAAGGTTTCATAAACTTCAAGAATTTCTTCCCTGATCCTATCAAGTTTATTTCAGAGTCGTACACAATGATCTTTCGTGCAATGAAGTCTATTTCAGCTAAGATCCAATGTTTGCTCTCATAATTCAAAGGGATATACACCTATAAAATCAAATATATATTTTATTTTCATCAAATAATAATTAAAACCATACATCATAGTCATAAAAGAGCTTTTGAAAGTGCAGACAAAAAACTTACTTTATCTATTTCTATCCATGGAGTTGCTAACTTTGGTGATACGCCATTTGCATAATCAAACAATCTGTCTCTTTCAAACCACAAACCTTCTTCATTAATATACCGTTCATACCTTGCATCCAAGTTTTGCTGTTTTTTTTTTTGAAACATTAAAAGTAACACGTTAAATTTATTATTTCAGTAAAGGACATTGTACATATAAGATTCTATACAACTAATTTGTACCTGGAAAAATACATCTGTTGTGGTGCAAATCTCCATTTTAGTGGTGGGAGAGTTAGATTTGACTTGACGAATCTAGTACAATGCAGAATCTATATGCTGATACAGAAAGTAAAGGTTCACTCTTAGGGTATAACAAAAAATCAGCAAAATCCATATATTATGTTTCAATGTAACACTTACCTGATCATTCAACCAGTTGTCAGGCGTTAGGAGGGTTTTGAACCAAGCCCGAGTAGCCTGACACAGCGGTAGTTGTACAACATTCTTGCTGAATTATCAAATAAATCATTGTTAGATGCGCACACAATGGGAATCGCTAGCTATGTATTTGGTTGTTATAACAAAATTACGAACATAATATACCTGACATCTACATAATCGTCTTCTTCTACCCATGCCATAAATTTGTTCAACTCAGACTGCGGCAACTTAGGAAATGGTTTGAATTTGAGTAATTTTTTTGGCTTTTTTACCTCAATGTCTGTATATGGAGTCTTCAACACAGGCGTTCCGGTGGTATTCCAATTTACAATCCGCGGAAGCAACGAACCAGATTTCACAGCAATCGCAACTCCAACAGCAGGAATTGCCTCACACGCCCAAACCTAATTGTTAAAAAAAAAAAAAAAAAAAAAACTATCAATAAAAGTAACAATTAAAAATTAAAGCATTGCGTAGTTTACACTTTAGATGCACTAACCTGAAATGCATAAGGAAACCCATACAATGGATATTGTATGATACAATCCTTTTCCTTATTAGCCTGACGCTTCCTTTTTTTCCCTGATACCATCTCTCTCAAGCTTGTATGATACTTTTCAGACAATTTTCTCAAATCCCTCTGAAGACAGTTCAAAGTTGTCTCATAACACTTTATACCCCACGGGTACTTGTTGAAGGTTTCTAAATCTTCCAACAGTTCAACATGTTGGGCCCCGATATAGACTTTCTGATCCTTGCCAAACAAAACCGTCTCCAAAAAATAAAGTAAAGCTAGTTTCACCATGTCTTCATCATTATCTGAAGAAGCAGCTTTGAACATTGCCTCCAAAGTTTTATTATTGAATCGCACTTCCCCATTCAACATTGACGACCGAAAACTCCCACTACCATCCCCTTTTTCCTTACTTAGCACCGGCGGTTCAGGGCCACACTCTAAACCAGTGATGAGGCAAAATTCTTGAATAGAAAACCGCAATCTTTTGCCACCTATTGCAAACCACATCTCAGATTTATCAGGAGACGGTATTTGTCTAAGTAAAAGATGATGTACCAGCTACCCGGAAAACTTAAGGTCATTCATGTCTAGAAGTTTCTCAAAGCATGTTGTGCGAAAGAGGGATAGTTGTGCCTCCGTCAACTTTTCCTTAATGCACTTTACAGCAGCCGTTGACGAAGTGCTGTTTATCTTCCCCGGGAAATGTTCTGCACCCTTTACTAGCAATTCCATCTCTTCTCCCATTTAATTATCCTGAAACATAACATAAAACCATAAAATATTTATATTAGTATAAATGTTTTAACCGAATAAGCAATTTAAGATGATATTTGTTACTATAGTAAAGAATTCTAAACAGCAGTTAGAATTTCCCAACGGCTGTTAGGAATTCTTAACAGCCATTAGGAATTCCCAACGGATGTTAGGAATTCCTAACTGCTGTTAGGAATTCTTAACACCCGTTAGGAATTCTTAACACCCGTTGGGAATTCCTAAATTCCTTGTTAGGAATTCCTAACATACGTTAAGAATTCCTAACAGATGTTAGGACTTCCCAACGGGTGTTAGGAATTCCCAACGGCTGTTGAGAATTCCTAACAACATCTTGGCAACACAAGCCACAAACAAACAGAGGCAAACAGCCCACAAACAGAGCAAGGCATCAGCCAAGCAAACAAGAACCGAGAACAGAGACCAAGAGGAGAAGAAAACAGCAAGAAGACAGCAGCAACACTAAATCCCAATAACCAAGAGCAAGTCACATGTCACCCCATTCCACAAATCCCCACTCATGTTGGATCTAATCTTCGCCAAACTATCCGTAAAAGTATTGAAAGCACGAGAATCAACGAATATCGAATATTACAAAATGGCATCATATTACAACGAATATAGTAAATTGTATTAACATGAGCAACAGTACCAAAATCAATAGGAACACAATTAACTAAACAACCAACCCGAACACACAAATACCATACAAAATACCCAACAAGGTTTAGAACAATCCCACTAAACATAAACCCTAAATTTCAGATTTTTCCACAGAAATCCAACAAAGTAAAGCTAAATATAGGCAGCCAAATCTGAAACACCCATCAACAAAAGTTGTAAAGCTTGATTTCACAATAAAATTAGCACAAAATGTGAAACATATCTCCCTTCTTCTGCTCATATAGACACACATTAACATAGATTAAGATACAAACCTTACTCATAAAGCAGTAAAATGGAGTGTATATAAATATAGGGCTAGGGATTCACCTTCAATACACAATAACTCAAGCCAATCGGAGTTGAAGGTGCGCCGTCGTCGTCTTTGACATTCAGCCGCGCCATCGACGCCTTCGACCTTCAGCCGAGCGGTCGTCGTCTTCGACCTTCAGCGGTCGTCTTCTTCCTTCAGTCGTCGTCGTCGTCGTTCCGTCGTCGTCGTCGACCTTCAGCGGTTGTCTTCTTCCTTCAGTCGTCGTCGTCGTCGACCTTCAGCGGTCGTCTTCTTCCTTCAGTCGTCGTCGTCGTCTTCTTCCTTCAGCTGTCGTCGTCGTCTTCGACATTCAGCCATCACGACGTCGTCAATTTCAAGAGGAGGGATTTACAGCCATCGTGATCAATTCCTTCAGCCGTCGTTGTAGTTTTGATTGGGCGATTTTGGCTTAGGTTTTTGGTCGATTGATACAGGAGGGGCTTAGGAATTTTACCTAGGTTTTAAGAGGAGGGATTTTGAGTGTTTTAATTGGGAGAGATTTCAGTATTCAAGGGATTTGGGAGAGTAAGGAGGGGTTTGGTCGATTTGAACTTTGAAGAGGAGGGGTTTGGTCGATTTGGGCGATTTCTGTATTCAAGGATTGTTTGGATTGGAATGTAATTTTTACATTTTAAAAGGGCAATATTGTCTTTCAACATCCATAATTGAGTTAGTTTTGTAAGTTTTTCAAAATTGAGTTAGATTTCAATTTTAGGCTCCCAAATGGGTTATTTTTCAATAAAACCCTAAAAACAATTCTGAAATTTCAACTACCCATCTCTCTCTATATAATTAATTCATGATTATATTAGTCAGTACTGTGGGCTTGTACTCATTCAAAGTTGTTGTTAGATCCTAAATACTCCTATGTGCAAATGAGGAGTTGCACATTTAAGTTCTTTTCCACATAAATTGTGACGGTGAAGAAAAGGGTTCTCAAGGGTCCATTGCTTGGACTGGATGGGGGCAAAGACTATTGCGGGGTTGTGGTTAGCAACCCAACCTTTAATGATTGGTCACCTTACGGCACTTGTTCCTTCAACGCCAGAAGCCCAAGAACATGTTTTTGAGATCATATAGACGCGAAAATATGTTTCCAACGAAATCTTTTAGTTATACTGTAGATGATTTAATCAAGTTGAAAGTGGAACATAATGTCATCGACTTTGTTGTTGGAATCCCCATTCCAACTGAAGCTTAGAAGAATGTTGATGGTTATAATGATAGTATCAAGCAGGTGAAGAATTTGATAACTAACCTTAGGAAATTGGGAAGGTTTGACGAAGATTTTCCTTTCCTTTTGTGCACGATAGTATCAAGAACCGTACCTCTATACGTGCCGACTATTATGTTGAAAAGATAGGCTTCCAATTGACAGCTGACGCAGGAAAGTGTTTTAAGACCCGCAAAAGAATGGAGATATCCATCTTTTACAATATTACTTGATTCAATGGAAGTAGAGGGTAATCTAGAGTTCTATTTTGATAATCTTAAGCACCCTATCGATGGTTATTATGATAATGGTGAAGAGTTTAAAGTTAAATGTATTAATCAAACCCAAATTCAACTATTAATTATATAGCTTTAGCGGTTTCATAACCTTTCTCTCTTTGTCTCTTTCATCCATCTTCTCAAAAAGCCTAGCATTTTTCAATAACAAAACCTGATACAGTGATTATGGTTTGACATATAGCAAATTGCGAATCATGTCTAACAACCAAAAGAAAATAAAAACAAATAAGCTATATATACGATTCATGCGATTCAATTACGTATCTCATATCATCAATAACCTTTAGAATGAAAATATGAGATTCCACAAAATCCTCATCCCAATTAGTCATTCATGATTATATTAGTCAGTACCGTGGACTTGTACTCATTCAAAGTTGTTGTCAGATCCTAAATGCTTCTTTGTGTAGATGAGGAGTTGCACATTTAAGTTCTTTTCCACATAAATTGTTACGGTGAAGAGAAAGGTTCTTAAGGGCTCATTGTTTGGACTGGATAGGGGCAAAGACTATTGCGGGGTTGCGGATAGCAACCCAGCCTTTAATGATTGATCACCTTACGGCGACCTGTTCCTTCGACGCCAGAAGCCCAAGAACATGTTTTTAAGATCATATAAACGCGAAAACAAGTTTCTAATAAAGTCTTTCAGTTATACCACAGATGATTTAATCATGTTGAAAGTGGAACATAATGTCATCGGCTTTATTGTTGGAATCCCCGTTCCAACGAAAGCTTAGAAGAATGTTGATGGTTATAATGATAGTGTCAAACAAGTGAAGAATCTAATAACTAATCTTAGGAAATCGGGAAGGTTTGACGAAGATTTTCCTTTCCTTTTGTGGATGAGAACCGTACCTCTATATGTACCGAGCATTATGCTAAAAAAATAGGCTTCCAATTGGCAACTGATGCAGGAAAGTGTTTTAAGACCTGCAAAAGAATGGAGTTATCCATCTTTTACAATATTACTTGATTCAATGGAAGCAGATGGTAATCTGAACTTCTATTTTGATCGTTTTAAGCACCATATCGATGGTGATTATAATGATGGTTGAGAGTTTAAAGTTAAATGTATTAATCAAACCCAAATCCAACTATTAACTATATAGCTTTAGAGGTTTTATAACTTTTCTCTCTTTGACTCTTTCATCCATCTTCTCAAAAAGCCTAGCATTTCTTAATGACAAAGCCTGATACAGAGACTATGGTTTGACATATCACAAATTGCGAGTCATGTCTGAAAACCAAAAGAAAATAAAACAAATAAACTATATATACGATTCATGCGATTCAATTACGTATCTCATATCCTTGATGACCTTTAGAATGAAAATATGGGATTCCGCAAAATCCCCATCCCAATCATGATTATATTAGTCAGTACCATGGGCTTGTACTCATTCAAAGTTGTTGCCAGATCCTAAATGCTCCTATGTGCAGATGAGGAGTTGCACATTTAAGTTGTTTTCCACATAAATTGTTACGGAGAAGAAAAAGGTTCTCAATGGCACATTGATTGGACTAGATGGGGGCAAAGACTATTGCGGGGTTGCGGTTAGCACTAAAAAAAAGGTAACATAT
This sequence comes from Acer negundo, assembly GCA_035582765.1. NCBI lineage: Eukaryota > Viridiplantae > Streptophyta > Magnoliopsida > Sapindales > Sapindaceae > Acer > Acer negundo. The sequence goes on from CM069243.1 coordinate 12,297,262, forward strand.
AGTAACACATTTTTATGTGACAAATTTCAAATATATCACAGTGGGTATTATTTTGTGACAAATTATATTATTTGTCATTATGTTTTGTTCAATTTAGACTTTTAAAAAATAACTCTCACCATTAGTTAAAAAAATAAAAAAAATAAAAAACTTGATAATTTATGACAAATAATATAATAAGTCACAAAATTACCCTATAAAAAAGGAAAGATTTTATTTTATAAATAATTAGGTTTTTAAAAGTCATCAGAATCAATAAATTTTAATTTATTTGGAAGAAAAAAAACGTCACAATCGTGGTGTTGTTATTTTTTTCTTTATTCCATCTTCACATGTCTCTTGGTTCTCCATTTGTCACTGCCATGTCTAGATTTTCTATTTTCCTTAAACACACTTTTTATGTTTGAAATTGTGATTCATCTGTAGAAATCACAAGGATTGTAGAGAAAATTCTGCCTTAATAGAAAAATGTAAGTTTCTCTTGATTTGATTTTTTTTTTTAGGGTTTGTTATCTTTTACTTGTTTTTCAGGGTCGGAATTTCAAATTTGAGTTTCATATAATAAAAGTTTCTTTGAATAAGATATATATATATATATATTATGTAGAATAAGATATATATATATATATATATATATATATATGTTTAGGGATGTTTCTTAATTTTTATTTATTTTTTATTTTTTTATCTTTAATTTCTCTTTTCCTTAAAAAGACTTTTTAGGTTTGAAACTGTGTTTCATCTTTAGAAGTCACCAAGACCGTAGAGAAAATTTTGTTTTGATAGAAAAGGTAAGTTTCTCTTGATTGATTTTTTTTTTTTAGGGTTTGTTTTCTTATACTTGTTTTTAGAGTCAGAATCTCAAATTCGAGTTTCATATATTGAAAGTTTCTTTTAACAAGGTATGGTATATATAGAATTATATATATGTGTGTTTAGGAATGATTCTTAACTTTAATTTGTTTTTAATTTTTTTTTCAGGAACCCATAATTATTTATTACATGATTTATAGTTGTTTGTTCTTAGATTTCCACAATACATGATATTTATAAGTTGATGTGTATACTAACTATTTGATTAAATGATTCTTATGAAACAACCAATTGTTTGATGTAAAATTAAAAAAAAAAAAAAACAAAATTATATCTTATTGAGGTATTAATAATATACTTTCATCTATTGCAGTTTGTATCTAGACAAAAAGTTTATTCCGATCTTTTCATATACGAAAGTGTTCTAGTATTGAGGCTTGAAGAATTATCATCATGGTTATCCGGATATAATTGATGTAATGCATTTATCTCAAAATTTATAGCAAATTGGTGTATGACTGTATGTACACTAACAATTTTGTAATATATATTTTTTTCACTTTCATTTTTCTTTTTCTTTTTCTTTTCTTTCTTTTGTTCTGATTATCAATTCCTTATTGTACTTTTTGTATTTAAGTTTTCTTGTAGTTAATAACAATTGAATGGACCATTATATTAACTTTAATTGAATTTGTAACTTGTTATCTTCTTGTTAATTGTCACCAAATTTGTGTAAAACAAACATAATTTTCATATGGTTAACTGTCACTAGGTTTGTATATACCAACAATATTTAAATAATTAATTGTTGATAAGGTTATGTATAGTGACAATATTTAAACAATTAATTGTCAATAAGGTTATTTATAATTGTATAGTGACACAATATTTAAATAATTAATTCTCGATAAGGTTATGTATAGTGACACAATTAAATATCGATAAGGTTATTTATAATTGTATAGTGACACAATATTTAAATAATAAATTATCGAAAAGGTTATGTATAGTGATACAATTTTGACATAGTTAATTGTCACTATGTTTGTGAATAATGACACAATTTAAAACAATAAATTATTACTAAGAAGATGTATAGTGACAAAATCTTTAAACAGTTAATTGTCACTATATATAAATTTAAATATAATTTTTATTTTGTCACTAATTAAGATCGAGTGATAATATGTCACTAAAAGTTATGATTCGTGACAAGTATCAAAAACTGTCAAAAATACTTTTAGTGACAAAGGCAAAAGTGATGAATTGTTAGTGACACTTTTTTTTGTCACAATATTGAAATTATGACAATTTCTTTACTTGTAGTGATAAATAATTTTTGTCACTGTATGTCACTTTTTTTGTAATGTAGCAACCCAGCCTTTAATGAATGGTCACCTTACGGCAACCTATTCCTTCAACACCAAAAGCCAAAGAACATGTTTTTGAGATCATATAAATGCGAAAACAGGTTTCCAATAAAGCCTTTCAATTATACCCAGTGCCGGTCCTGACTATTCTGAGGCCTCTGGATGAAATCCAAAAAATAAGCCCCTTGTGTACATACAAAGTTTTTTCAATACATATACAAATATATAATTTGTTTTCATATATCTAAACCGAAAATGATAATTTCATTAAAGATAAATAATATCATAAAATGATAAATTCATTACAAGTAATGAATTATTTATTAATATCAATGTCATACATCAAAATAGTTGTCATTACAACTCGTAAGCATTTGCAAAGTTCTAAAAGATAGAATGTTCATTAGTATTTGCAAAGATCCAAAATATTTCGGCAACTCCTCTTTAACAATATTCAAGTTGTCACGTAGTCCTACAAAACAAAATCACAACAAAATAAAAAGTATCAAAACATCATTTGAAATGTCTTCTTCTAGTATTTTGAGAAGCAAATTCATTAATGATATTTTCAGATTCAATCTTTGCCAACATTTCATTTTCAATACATAAGATTGTCAACCAATTTAACCTTTCTTGTGACATAGTTGACTGCAAATAAGATTTCAACATTTTTAATTTAGAAAAGCTTCTTTCTGCGGATGCCACGGTTACAGGTATAGTGAACAATATTCTATATGTAATTGATACATTTGGATAACAATCCGAAGCTTTTACAAACTCAAGTATTTCAATGGCAGTTTTTTTTCCTTTAGGCAGAACAACTTGTAACACTCTCAATTCAGCAAATAAATCTTTTGAATCAACATTTACAAATGTATCATGTTTTAGAGCACGTTCAAGATTTACACAACATTCATTCAATTTTTTATCATCTAATAAAATTAACTTTTTCGAATCATATAGGAACCCAAAAATACCTTCAAATATATGCAATTGTTCAAATCTATTCTTCAAGGAAGCAATAGCAAAATCAACTACAACAATAAAATAATTCACTCTAAAAGATTCTTCAGCCGATTGTGTTATATCCTCTTGTGCATTCTCATCAAACTGTTTCTTTCTACGAATTTGACGTTTTTTAACAAAGATTGGTTCAATTTCCAAATTAGATGCAATACTTTTGGCATCAATCATAGATGTAAATCCATTTTCTCTATAATTTTCAACAAAAAAAATGACCCACTTCAAATGTTCTATAGCAATATCAATACACATGTCCTTAGATTACAAAATTTTGCTAACCATGTTTATAGAAAACAAGATATCATGTCAAATAGTCATGCCTAATAAAAACTCAAAATTTTCAAGTTCATTTGCTAAACTTGCAGCTTCACTCTTTGTTTTGGAATCATCACTACTTTCAAGTAATACTAACAAAGCTTCTTTTATTTGGGGAGCTTGACTTTTTATAGCTTTAACACTATTAATACGACTTTCCCAACGTGTTGCGGACAATGTTTTGAGAGATAAGTCATTGACATGATCTTGAAAAAAATTTCATCTTTTTGTAGAACTAGAAAACAATGAATATATTCATTGAACAACTCTAAAAAAAGATATCGCTTTAACACAAGAATTAGCCATATCACACACAGTTAGATTAAGACTATGAGATGCACATGGTATGTACAACGCTCTAGGATTTATTTCAAGTAATCTTTTTTGCACACCCTAATGTTTCCCTTTCATGTTAGATCCATTATCGTAACTTTGCCCCCTCACATCATTAATATCAAGACCAAGAGATTTTAATACAACTTGTAATTCATTAAAAAGACACACTTTTAAAAACCCTAGAAAGTACTCTTCTACTTTTATGGTACTAGTGGACATGTCTACACATCGTATTATCAAAGTCATTTGTTCTTGGTGACTTATATCGGGAGTACAATCAAGAATCACTGAAAAATATTTTGCTTCTTGGATTTTTTTGACAATTGCATTTTTGATATTAGAGGATAATCTAGAAATCAACTCATTTTGAATTTTATGACCAAGATAGTGATAATGAATCTCATTATCATCAATGCGTCGAATATGCTTTTACATTACTGGATTAAACTCTGCTATCATTTCAATTAAACCCAAAAAGTTATCATTATTATCTTCATGAATTTTCTCATTGGTTCCACGAAAAGCCAAATTATGTTTAGTAAGACATTTCACAACAGCAATAATTCTCACAAGAATTTGTTTCCAACGATTTTTCTCTTTTATAATTTGTTCTTTTATATTTTTATCAATTGTTTCATTCTTGTTTAATCTAATTAGTAAATTAATCCAAGTGCTCATATTAGTGATATACTCGATACTACTCTCATGTTCTCTAAGCCTCTCACTAAGATGTTTCCAATTATTAAATCTTTCATGTGCTAAAAGACTGTTCATATTCATTGATTTAAATTACTTACAACATAAACAATATACTTTATCTACATGCTTTGAGTACACTAACCATTTCCTATCTTGAGTCTCTTTATTCTGTAATTTTCGAGTATAATATGAATATGAAAATGAAAAATGTCTAGATCTACTATCCAAAGGAAAGCTGAGATTGGGCTCTTTTATATGACCTTTTTCCACTAATAAATCAATTGTTTTACTATCAAGGTTTTCCCAAATTCTAGGATCATAAATATCCAAATGAGGAGTTGGTTGTTCTATTTCATTACCCAAATTCTCGTTATCATTCATGTCAATCACATCACAATCAATCATTTGATTTTCATCATTTTCAATTTCATTGCGCAATTTCTCATTATCATTCATGTGAATCACATCATGATCATTTAGTTGATTTTCATCATTTTCAATTTTATTGCCCAAATTTTCAATATCATTAATATCATTCACATCACGATCAACTGAATTTTAAGTGAACAACCAGACTCTACTTTCTTAGTAAAGAATTTTTCCGAAGCTCCCTTTTGAAACTGAATCAATTGTTCTACCTTTTTTTTTTTTTTTTTTTTTTCAAATCCAGAAGGCTGTTTTTTAAGAGGCATATTACTAATAACTAAAATAACAAACAAAGAACAATAAAACACTAAGAACTAAAATAATTAATAAAATAACAATCAATGTGAAATACTGAAACGAAACAATAAAACTTGTCAAGCATTCAAACAATTGGATTCATGTTCATTCAACAAGTCACACCAGTCCCGCAATGTCGCAAGATTGATTTCTTTTTTTGCTAAAAAATACAATCAAATTTTATATGAATTAATAATTATATATATAAGATTGACACGGAACAATAATTATATATGAGATTGACATTTGACACCGCTCAGGCCTACTTTTGATTTCAAATTCTCAGTTATAAACAACTTAATAGGAGAAGACAAATCACTAAAAGTGTAAAATCTAAGGAAAATCTAAAGCTAAAACCTAAAGGACATGATCAAATTAACACTCGGTCACTCACAGTCTCACCTTCTCACGGAGACATGGACTCACGGACTCACGGTCTCAATGTCTCACTGACTCACCTAGTAGTCTATTCAGTTTCACCCATCACAAATACACCCAAAAAAAAATTCAATAAACAAAAAATATAACTATATAAGGAGAAGAAAAAAAAGTACAACAGATCAGAATTCGGAGGATCAGTATTTAGTAGACAGTAGTAGAGGTGGTCATGGTTTCGGTTAAACCGACGGTTTTGCCCGCGGTTTAACCAAAACCGTACTTCCAAAAACCGCCCCAAAACCGAAACCGGAACAGGTGGTTTCAAAACCGGTTGAACCGGTTACGGTTTGGGTACTTCCAAAAACCTCTAAAAACTGGCGGTTAAACAGACGGTTTTAACCGCGGTTAAACCGCCGATTTTTTTTAAAAAAAAAATTTAAAACATCAACTAATCAGAAGCTACCACGTGGCACTTTTTTTGAATTTTTTTTTTTGAAAAACCGAAACTGAAACCATAAAACCGTCTGTTAGAAACCGTGTACCAAACCGGTTTTCTTGTTACGGTTTCGGTTTTGGGTGGCCACGGAACCGAAACCGAACCGTGGCCACTACTAGACAGTAGTTATTCAATTTAAAGTGACAATTGACAAGCACAATCAAATTAAGAAAAACTTAACAATAAATAAGAGAAAAAAATTAGAGAACAAATAAGATTAAATAGAAATACATATTAAAAAAGAGTGCAATTTGTAAAAATTACCAAAATCAAAAGAAAAAAAACATAAAGGAATTACCTGAATAAACTGAGTCACTGAGAGTTTGAGACTTGAGAGTTGAGAAAGAGTCAGATGAGTAAACTGTGAATTGTGAAAGAGATAGTTGCCGCCTGCCGAATATGTTGTCTTTCAGTGTTTGACTATTTGGTAAAGGAAATAGTAAAGTAAGAACCACTAGGGTTTTTTATAAGAATAAATATGAATTGGGCCTTTTTTTTTTTTAAGTAATGTTTGGGCTTTCCAATATCAACAAGTAATTTGGCCCTTTTTTTGGTGTATTAAAAAATAAAATAAAAAATTTAACAACTTAAAGCCAAATTTTTTATTTGTGGGCCCTGGGCGGACGCCCCCCTCTGATCCACCCCAGGACCACCCCTGGTTATACCATAGATGATTTAATCATGTTGAAAGTAGAACATAATGTCATCGACTTTGTTGTTGGAATCTCCGTTCCAACGGAAGCTTAGAAGAATGTTGATTGTTATAATGATAGTGTCAAACAGGTGAAGAATCTAATAACTAACCTTAGGAAATCGGGAAGGTTTGATGAAGATTTTCCTTTCCTTTTGTGGATGAGAACCGTACCTCTATATGTGCCGAGCATTATGCCAAAAAGATATGCTTCTAATTGGCAACTGATGCAGGAAAGTGTTTTAAGACTCGCAAAAGAATGGAGGTAATCCATCTTTTACAATATTACTTTATTCAATAGAAGCATATGGTAATCTGGACTTCTATTTTGATCGTTTTAAGCACCCTATCAATGGTGATTATAATGATGGTGAAGAGTTTAAAGTTAAATGTATTAATCAAACCCAAATTCAACTATTAACTATATAGCTTTAGCGGTTTCATAACCTTTCTCTCTCTGATTCTTTCATTCATCTTCTCAAAAAGCCTAGCATTTCTCAATGACAAAACCTGATACAGTAACTATGGTTTGACATATCACATATTGCGAATCATGTCTGAATACCAAAAGAAAATAAAACAAATAAGCTATATATACGATTCATGTGATTCAATTATGTATCTTATATCCTTGATAACCTTTAGAATGAAAATATGGGATTCCTCAAAATCCCCTTCCCAATTAAGCTTCCTAATACTTGAGCCATAGACAACATTAACATAATTGAAAACCCACTACAAAATAAATTAATTAATTAAATTAATAAGATAAAAATGTTAAATACATAATTTAAATGGTGTATATTTCCTAACCGAGTAAACTCCATTGCTACATAGGTGTCAAGAAACTCAAGGAAAGTTTAACTGAGTTCGATTGTACCATCTTTTAAATACTCATTCCTTTCTTTTAAGAAATTAAGTAACATAGGAACCATAGTTCGTTGGAATAATGTTGTTCATTAACAACTGTAAATAGCTAGCCTTCCTTGTAGCCGAAGACCCTCATCGGTCTACCATCAAGTTCTAACACATGTTTCTTAACAACCTTACCCTACAAAAACATACAAATTAAAATAATGAATGATATAAAAATAAAAAATAAAAAAGCAATACAAATCAAATAATCATAATATAAAAATTAACCAAACTTATAATCATACCAAATCAGTATCATTAAGATGTCTAGAGTCATATGGAAATCCAAATTGGAATCCAATAGCATTATAATCTTCAAGAAGAGTGTTAAGAGTTGTGGAACATTTCATAACCGTTTGAAACTTGTGCTAAAAGACAACAAGAGGACCATTAGTCTTCGAAGGTCTTGTCGGAATAATTTCACCCATACTTGGATAGACAATATAAATGTCTGTTCGTTCAGATCCGGTATCTATCCCTAGATAACCCTTGTTAGAAATATTTGTCTCATAATACAATGACGATGGTTTGACACATCATATATCGCGAACCACCATAACAATGTATATATATATATATATATATGTGAAAATTTTCATTTGAGAATGTCCTGATATAATTATATAAGGATATTGAATGTGAGTCACTCGTTTTACATATTTTTACTTGGTATGTATGCACTTGTCAAATCACTTTTATAAATAAATGGCTCATATTCAATATTTTGATAAAATTATATAAGGATGCCCGTTAGGAACAGGACCGTGTATATATATATATACACATCTTGATTTCTTCCCATTTATGGTACACATCTGCAATTATATGTAATTATGATGAGAACCGTTATAAATATTTAAGACAATAATTGTTAAAAATTACAAAATATCAAGCAAAATATTAAATGTTGCAATTTTTTATCAAAATAATAACCGCTATGAAATAAATATCATGATATAAGTGCTAGCTTTAATTCTTTACGCTCGATTAATTTTCTCTTGAAAATTACTTATCCAAACATAATATTTATCAAAATATTTGTGTATAACACAATCAAGATTCATGAAATGTATCATATTACAAAAACTATAAACTTATTTTATTGAGAGATAACACACATTAATTTCAAATCAAGAGATCAATAGTGGTCTTTCATCACCGATGGAGCTTAGATCTTATTACCTCTTTGTGAGTTAATAATCTTATGTTTTTCAATGATTTGATGATAAAAAAATGTTAGGTTTGGAGATGGAGAGCAGCAGGTTCGAGTGAGAAAAGTTAATGATGAGTGAGAAAGCCTTGGGAAAAAGAAAAGATGCTGGGCATTTTGATTTTATTTTATTTTTTTGCTACTCCTTATAATTATAAAACCAGTTTTGTATTTTTTTTTTATTTAAAAAAAAAAAAACTAATTTTGTTATAAATAATGCCTTTTAAAGATTGATTATAAATTATTTACAAAAGTAGATTGGTTATATTTAGCAATTTCCTCAAAAGAAGTTTCTTTCTTAGTGTAGATCTCAAAAAAAAAAAAAAAAAAAAAAAAAAAAAAAAAGAAGGTTTATAATGTATAAGTAATGCTAAGCTTTCTTTCAAAAAAAAAATGCAGTCTTTCAAATTCTTTTTCAAATGATATTGGCACGTGAGGTATCAATAATACATCTTGTAAATTATGATATTATATAGTGAGTAATGTAATTTTGACACTTCACATACTAACATTATTTGGGAAAAAATTTTGGAAAAATTTTGGTAAGCTTTGCATTGCTCATCATTTTTTCATGTAGGGAATGGAATGCATTCTAGTTTCTATGTTGGACGACATTCGAAGAACATGGGTCAAAAACGTTTTCAATAACGAGAAATCGTTTATTACAAAAAAAACGGTATTTACGAAACGCGTTTTTATAAACAGAGAAGAGGCTAAAACCCTCGACTCTCCTCTCAACCTTGAAACTCTGCAGCGACAATGCTGAGCTGCAGAAGCTTGCTTTCTCGAGCCATTAAGAAAAAGAAAAAATCCAAAAACAAAAACAAAAAATCTGCTTCCAGAAAACATGAATCTCCACCTCACCAACTACAAGAACTAGAAGACGTAGAAGAAGAAGACACAGAAGAAGGATTCAGCCTCAAATCCTCAGCTCGATCACACTCTCATGGAGTGCAACCACTGGGTAATTTCTTCTGCAATCCCGGCTCAATCAACTCGAGAAACACTGGTCTGGGTAGTCTCCAACTTTTAAGTGATGAGCTAGTGCTTGATGTTTTAGGGTTTTTAGATGCAACCCACTTGGGAGTTTTAGCTACTGTTAGCAAATCTTTCTGTGTTTTCACAAACCATGAACCTCTTTGGAGGAATCTTGTTTTGGATAATCTAAAGGGTGAGTTTTTGTTTAATGGGTTATGGAAATCTACTTACATTGCTGCTTGTTATCCTTCATTTGATGTTGAAAATATTGGTGTTTTTGGTCGTTTGAGAATTAGAGATTTCTATTCTGATTATTTGTTTCAAAGTTGGTTATGTGCTAATCTTGAAATGAAACCTGAATGGCTTGGGAGAGATAATATTATTAGAAAGAAAGGTATCTCTGTTGAAGAATTTGTGTTGAATTTTGAGGAACCGAATAAACCGGTATTGCTAGAAGGATGTTTAGATAGTTGGGTTGCTTTGGAGAATTGGGATAGAGACTATTTGGTTAATGTGAGTGGTAATGTTCAGTTTTCGGTTGGACCAGTGGAGATGAGGCTTGAGGACTATTTTAGGTATTCAGATCAAGTAAAGGAAGAAAGGCCATTGTATTTGTTTGACCCGAAATTTGCTCAGAAAGTTTCAATTTTGGGTTCGGAGTTTGAGGTTCCAGTGTATTTTAGAGAGGATTTGTTTAGTGTTTTGGGAAATGAGAGGCCAGATTATAGGTGGGTTATAATTGGACCAGCTGGGTCTGGTTCATCGTTTCACATAGATCCTAATTCAACGTCAGCTTGGAATGCTGTCATAAAAGGTTCTAAGAAATGGGTTTTGTTTCCGCCGGATGTAGTTCCACCAGGGGTGCACCCGAGCCCAGATGGTGCAGAGGTTGCATGCCCTGTTTCAATAATCGAGTGGTTCATGAACTTCTATGGCGCCACAAAGAATTGGAAAAAGAGACCAATTGAATGCATTTGTAAGGCTGGGGAGGTTATCTTTGTCCCAAACGGATGGTGGCATTTGGTGATCAACCTGGAGGAGTCTATAGCCATCACACAGAATTACGTTAGCAGGTACAATCCTTCTTTATTTTAAGCTTTTTCCTAATTACAAAGTTTAAATATCTGCTTTAAGAATTCATCTTAATAGTGAATTTCATTTAAATGTGAACTGGATGAGTTGTTTGATTTTAGTTCTTTCATGTCTCCTTGTAAGATAGGCTTCTCAACAGAGATAAGTACCTCAAATGATAATTTAAAACTGTAAATCATAAATAAATAAAAAATACAATGACTCAGTGATTTACTTGTTCTGTTTACAGTCAGATGACAATTTAAGAACCATGGTCAACTGAGAGTCAACTTCGCTAGTTGTAATTAAGTTAGGATGGTATTGAGCTATGTTGTTGGGGTAATTATACAACTATTGAGTTATCATAAAAGGTACGTCACTTTAATATGGGGTTGTTGGGGGCAGGCTTGGGGTGGAAGGTAATCATTTACACAAATATCTGTTTGCGGGAATAGATGTTATGAACTTTAAATAAAATTAGTGTTTCCAACCACTCTCAATCTACCTAAACTACAACAAAATTATTAGCTTGTGAAGGATTATTTCATGAAGTGGAACTTTCCAGTTTGTAAGTTTCAGAATTAATCAGGCATAGCACTATCTGCATCTCATCATTTTGTTGCATGCAGTCACCTATTTTATGTATGCACTCATAACGTGAGTTGCTGAGATCATATACTGGAGAAATAGTGGACCCAATGGCTGGTCAAAGTGGCAATGTGACGTACTGTTTATTGAAGGGATTGATAAATCTTCGGACATCAGTAAAAAAGACATTAGTTGATTGTGAGACCTAGGAGATTATACAGTTTCTAACAGCCAAGTAGACCTAGTGCTTAACCTCATTCCTTATTTCCTCTTTCATTTTGTTTTGACTGTGAAAATAGATCCTACTTCTTCTAAATGATAATTGTTGTTCAAATAGCAACATATACATTTTGATGATATTGTATTGCATACTTAAAATAGTTAAGGCAACAAAATCACACAATGTATATTGAAATTACAAGGTAAGAAAGATTTTTATTTGGAGGTCCTCGTATATTTTTCCGGCTATCAGTGGCAGCAATAAAATATCTTTACTGCTTAATAGCTGACTTCAGCACATGCCATGTTGTTTAGAACCGTGATGATAAAACTCTTATTTACCTTATTATAGTTTTTGAAGTATTGATATATAATAGCTTATTCAAACTTTATGTAAGGCAGGAGCCATTACATCTCTGATTCAATTTTATGTATTGCAGGAGAAATTTGCTGAACGTCTTAGATTTTCTTAAGAGGCCAAACGCAAGCACACTTGTATCCGGAACTAGAGACCGGGTGAATTTGCATGACAAGTTCAAGAATGCTATTGAAACCTCTTTCCCTGGAACTATTGATCAGTTGATGCAGAAAGCAGAGGAAAAGAAGGCTGAAGAGAAAAAGCCTTCCTTCTGGGATTCGGTAACAGATTCCAAGGTGGGGGCTTTCAAGTTCTCTTTTTGAAGAAACCCCAGGAAAACCATACCTACAATCTCTGTTGTTGCTCCTGACTTCCTCATTTAACAACAATTTTGACATTGATTCATCTATTTTACCTTCTGTATCTGCAGTTTTGACTTTTGATGCAAGCAGTGAGTAGGCTTTGCACTATATGGCTCTTTTAATTATTTTAATTTATAATATAATGTTTTCATGTGAGATTATCATCATTCTAATCCAGCTAATAGCGTCTAGTCTGTATAGTTCTTGGCATGTTGAAGAATCAATCTCGATCACCTTAGCAGTATCTTGATCGTGTTAACAAAGTGATGCAGCTATGACATTATCAGACACAAATTTGTTTTCAATTGTCAAACACAACCTATTCAGTTAAAATTCATCCTAAAAAACTAGAGAGGGTCCAATATTTTATATAGCTGGTTTCTCATAATGTGTGAAATCCTGCATTAAAAATGGATCGGTGCAACAAATTGAGATCCAGTATGAAATCCCGCATGAAAAAAAATGTAACATTGCAATAAATCGAGATCCCATTTGAAAAATATGTGTGAAAATATGTGAAATCCTACGAAAAAATACATCGGTGCAAATTAGGATCCGGTATTAAAAAAAGTGCAAAGTCCCCGCAAATGATATACCGATAAGGCCATACTTAATTCCATACTTGCTATTTATAAACGAATCCCCTACAAGGCTACAACATAGACAAGGAATTGATTTAAGTTTTGGAGAATGAGTGGCATTAGTAGCTCAATTTTGACAACACTAAGACTGAAGAATCCAAAACTTTTGTTGCTAGAATTTTGTTCTTGTCTCTCCCACTTGAAGATCATCCATGGTCATATGATCAGAACCCATTCCATCACTGATGTTTTCTCAGCGAGTCGGTTAATTGCCTTCTGCATAAACCCAACATTTCAATCTAACTTACTCACTTATGCCTTCACCATCTTCTCCCAACTTCAAAATCCCAATCTCTTTATATACAACGCATTGATTCAAGGTTTTTCAGCAAGTGAAAACCCATCTCAGTCTTTGCATTTCTATACACAGTTGCAATCTCAGGGTCTGTTTCCAGATAACATAACCTTCCCATTTTTGGTCAAAGCATGTACTAAATTGGGCTCTGTTTGTATGGGAATTCAAGTCCATGCTCAGATTATCAGACATGGACTTTTAAACGATGTTTATGTGCAGAACTCTCTTGTTCTCATGTATGCTACTTTCGGTGATATAAAGGTGGCGAGTAATATATTTAGAAGAATGCATGGTTCGAACGTGGCTTCTTGGACTTCAATGATTGCTGGTTATAGCAAATGTGGGGACGTTAAATCTGCGCGTAAGTTGTTTGATAAAATGCCTGAGAAGAATTTGGTTACTTGGAGTATAATGATTAGTGGGTATACGAAAAACAGTCATTTTGATAAAGCTGTTGAGTTGTTTCAGGTTTTGCAATCAGAAGGTGTAAGAGCAAATGAGACGGTTATGGTAAGTGTGATATCTGCATGTGCTCATTTGGGTGCTCTGGAACTGGGAGAAAAAGCTCATGAGTATGTAGAGCGAAACAATTTGGATGTGAATTTGATACTTGGAACAGCGCTCGTTGGTATGTATGCAAGATGTGGATGTATAGAGAAAGCCATTCGGGTTTTCGAGGAGTTACCGAAGAGGGACACACTGAGTTGGACTGTTCTCATTGCAGGACTTGCTTTGCATGGATATGCAGAGGTGGCACTTAAGTACTTTGAAGAAATGGTGAACAAAGGTTTAACCCCTAGAGACATAACTTTTACGGCGATTTTATCCGCTTGCAGCCATGGAGGATTGGTGGAGAAAGGTTTGGAGATATTTGAAAGCATAAATATAGATTATGGCATTCAGCCTAGGTTGGAACACTATGGATGTGTGGTTGACTTGCTAGGCCGAGCAGGCAAATTAGCAGAAGCTGAGAAGTTTGTTCTCGATATGCCCATCGAGCCCAGTGCTCCGATATGGGGGGCACTGCTCGGAGCTTGCAGGATTCACAAGAATGCAGAAATCGCAGAAAGAGTGGGAAAGGTACTGATTCAGTTGCTGCCTGAACATAGTGGCTACTATGTGCTACTCTCAAACATTTATGCACGCACCAACAAGTGGGAAAGTGCTGAAAATATGAGGAATATGATGAAGTTAAAAGGAGTTAAGAAACCACCGGGTTATAGTCTAATCGAAATGGAAGGAAAAGTTCATAGGTTCACCATGGGAGATAAATTGCACCCGGAAATAGAGAAGATCGAGAGAATGTGGGAGGAGATTCTTAGGAAGATTAGATTGACAGGTTACAGTGGGAATACTGCAGATGCATTGTTTGACATAGATGAAGAGGAGAAAGAAAATGCCCTTTACAGGCATAGCGAGAAGCTTGCCATCGCATTTGGTATTATGAAGACCAAAGCTGGAACGCCAATTCGGATAGTGAAAAACTTGAGAGTTTGTGAGGATTGCCACACAGCTACAAAGTTTATTTCAAAAGTTTTTCAGCGAGAGTTGATTGTAAGAGATCGGAACAGGTTCCATCATTTTAAGGAAGGTGGGTGTTCTTGTATGGATTACTGGTAAGAATGTATAGTTTAACATTTAATACCATCCTTGTAAAGCTTTACTTGCACGGTGATCTTCTCTTCACATATATTGTTAATAACTTGGCATGATGAATTTGGAGACGATTAGAAACAGTTTCAGACTTCATTGATAAACTTCAAATGACAAAGTCTAAAAACAAGAAATGAAAACCAATATCGTCATGGCTTATTCACTGTTGAATGAGATAATAAAAGACATTGAAGAGGTAAATAGTTGATACAAATCAAATTAATTCCCAACGTACAATTAGCATAACTTTTCATGGTTGCAGAGCTGCTAGTGATAGGAAAGCAGGTTATACAGGTGAGAGAAAAGCTGTATAAGAACCATTGCTGTGTTCCAAGCCTTTTAAATAACCCGACTGCAAGTAGGGAGTGATGATAGCTTCTGAAATACCAAAAGGGCAGGTTGGCCGCAAGTCTTCACCCGCTGTGGCTTGAGTATCAGATTCATCCACTGTGGCTTCAGTATCAGATTTTTTAGAAACTGCACCGAGTGCAACGTTCAAGCCAACTGATGTGCGATCTGTCCTAAAGCTAACATACAAATAAAAAATATATAGGTAAGTACCGAGACATTGTATTGATTACGGTAAACGTTCTGCTATCAGCTATCCACATTATAAGGAACTTTCTATTCTAAAGGGAATGACAAAAAAGGTTTCTACTGTTTTTCTCTTATATTGAGTTGAAACTAGGAGGGAGGAATTACCTATAATGAAAAAATAAAAATGCATGAACAATTAAGTTATGGAATCAACTCCTCATGATATCTCTGGGTTTGTTCAGATATAGAGGTTTAGATTGGACTGGCATCATAACAATTTATGGTACCTGGTCTCAAAGCTCCCTCCTTCAGAGCCCATGATCGAACATACATTGCAGATAATCCAGGGTGGAAGATATGCATCCTTAATTTCAATGCTAGAACCTCGTGTAGTTTCACCATCTTTTGAGACGGACCCTTTACAGGGAGCAGCAATATTATCAGAATTTTTCATCTCCGTGCAGGTAACCTGCAAAACAAGATAAATACAAATATACCTCAATGTTTTCACGGCAGAAGGCAAGAAAAATGAAGAAACATTTTCTGGATCTAGTTTTCAACAATACAATGCTTATTTGGGACTGAAGAAAGGCTAAGAAACTGCAACAATCACGCCAAAAAACAAATTATCTCCTCCATAAAAGACTGTAAAGGTAACAGAAAATTCTGCAGTTGGACTGTGCCATAGATAATAAGGGCGTGAACTCGGACACTGGAAACTGAGATAAGCAAAAATAATTTTCAATGGAAATGGAGGCCATCAAATGTCTAGGAAGTACAATTCTAGCATAGGAAAATAAAATAGCCACAGAAAGAGTTGTTTTTTTAGTATATTTTCAAATTTCATGATACCAATAAATATATAATCCATGGATTCAGAAAACTTTATAGCACCTACCTCTGGAGCAGAAACAGAAGCATTCTGGAACGGAACAGGTGAATACAATATAGGAACATCCACAGCCGTCAAAAAAGTCAAGTAAGATCTGAAAACAGCCACAGGAACGGAAGTAAGATCCATTAGCCAAGGTAGTAGAGATCAGGAAAAAGGTATTCAATCAATTAGTCAGATTAAAATGTATCTGGTAATAACATAGCCCAAGTTACTAATGGAATTCTCTTTAAACATGTACTTACCGATAATTTAATAGAAATTCATATAAAGCGTGTACATTTCTATTGTCGCCAAAAGCCAGCAAAGATTCAGTAGTATTATCAATATCAGACAAAGAAGTCCACCTTCGAGTCTGCATTATTTTCAGTGAAAAGTCCCAATGAATTTTTAAGCACAAGAGATAACTTCAATAAAAGCGGACCGAGGCCCTTGAACTTCATAAATCAACAATACAAAAAGCTCTGGCCAACTAATGGAAAGAGGATGCTAACTATGAAAAGTATAGACAGAAACCTGGCCCAAGTTCTGCTTCTCGATTTCTGAGAGCTCAACCAGATCTTCAGTGGTAACTTGCTCAACTTTAGACCGACAAAGAGGCATGGAGAAACATACATCCTAATCAACATTATCCACAACCAAAAGAAAAGGTGTCAAAACATCATTTATTAATAAAAAAATGTTCTACACAGTATATATAGACGCCAGCAAACAAATTTTATTACGATAATAGATTATCCATAACTTCCTACAAGGGAGATTAGACAGGTAACAGGGATAATTTCATAATCTAATCGTATACCGTGTTCAGCAACAGGAGTTAAGGCTAATCTGTCAACAATTGTACACCGGGTGCCGGAAAACCAAGATCCAATTAGGTTTCTGAATCGTATAACTGCTGATAACTAAATTGACCTAGATATAGTCTCAAGTAAATTTTTGCATGAGCAAAGACATTAACCCAGACAGTTACTTATGCATATGTAGTGTTGGCATCTTAACTTATATTTCAATTATAAACACTATAGCTTGGGCTGGAACCTTGTGACTCTGTTACTTCAATTTTGAAAACAAAAATAGTTTTTATGAGAGATCTTATGACAAAGAAAAAGCCAGCAGCTATTCATCTCCTCTATTTCCTCAGTAAAAAAAAAAAAACTGATTGAACTATATTTAAAATTTCTTAAAGCACAAAAATAGAAATGGGATTATGATATAAGAACTAATGATCCAGAATTATTTTGGAGGATCTATCGAAAGCAATATTAGGTGCATCTTACATGCTCTTTCAGCAATGACCTCAAGCCTCTGGTTGACTGGGAAATATATGCATTGCACGAGTGCTTGTTTGTCCCCATGCCATCAGAACCCGTGAACATCACCACAAAATATGAAGTACACACTGAAAAATTTCCAAAACACAGTTAATTAATATCTAGTTAATATCCAACTAGAGAAGCTGATAAGAACATAATATTACACATATTAACCCTTCATTTACCATAAAAGATATTGCAAACGTTCTTCCGAAGCATGAAGTAAACACTTCGAAATGACTCTTCCCATGCTACTTGCCGTTTTCTCAAGAAATCCATTTCCACTGAATAAAAAGGGAAGAAGTAGATTAAAGTACTTCAGAAAAGAGAGGGGATGGAGAATCATGCTCGAGTAAATGTCTTCTTGAACAAACCTCCATCTGCTGCTGATGAAGTCAATACGGATATGAGAGAAGGTGGTAGGGTAGACTGAGGGTAAACCCATGAATGCAAGGCTTTAGAACTCAAAATTTGGGTAGTTGATGCAACCCCTGAGCTGCTGCTATCTTCAGAACAACCAGAACGGGTGAACCGTGGCAAACCATTGTAGACACTGGACATGATTGACCTATGAATCCTAAAAATGCAAAACACAGGTTAACCAAACGACATCCCAAAAAAAAAGGAACAGAGATATGAACAGATATGAAAAAAAAAATCCAAATGAATGCAGGATGCGCTTCTCATGTGAAAAGAAAACAAGTTACAGGTATTAAATCTTCCGTATACTCAATATGATATGGCACTGGCATCTTGGAATTATTTTTAGCATCACAGTTTATAAAGATGGTATATAAGTAGAATTTAACAATACGTTTCCTATGTGAATACAGAAAATCTTTTAGTTCCTTGAATAGAAACTAAATTATTTCATCTGGCCCGAAAAATGGAATTTCTTAAATATATGAAGCTTTCAAGTAAGATCTAGAGAATAAACATAAAAATAAAAATAAAAAGGTGAGGGTACTCCACATTGAGCTAATACTTTGTATTACTGAAATACTATTTTAGTTGAGAGTTCACAATAATCTTTTGGAAAATTTCAAAAAAAGAGAAGTCATGTTTCTATGAGAGATGATAAAACTCAACTCAACAACCCTTCTTCCCATCTATTTCCTATAGGTAAAATATCACTCTTGTGAAAGAAAATATGAACCAATGAATCTTCTGAATCAGAGAAAAAAAAACATCTATGCAAGACCATATAAAGTTCACCAAGTTCCAACCAAAAGCAGTTTCAATGAGCAAGCAATGTGTCAGTCAAAATAAACCCACCAAGTGATGAGATTAAAATATGATAAAAGAGCACGTATGAACATGCCCGATTACACCACTTGTACAGTATGCATGACTCTCCATCTCATACTCTTGTACTGGACATATACAACCCATACACAAGTTGCAATCCATATAAGTAGCTGTAGAAATAATTATCGAATTTACATATATAAAAACCACTTAATATAGGAGATAGACATCCTCAAGTGTCAATGTATAGTTTTGGCACAATATTTGATAAATCTACAAATGTTTTGTTAGATTACCACTATACCCAAAAGCTTAATCTTATAAAGGCCTGAACAATAGTATTTGAGCACTTTAAAGCTTCTAGTGTTTCCAAAAAAATCTCCAACTAGAAGCATTAATAGGTTGTCAAAAGTAATAAAAGAATTTCTTTTGTGGCTATGAGTTGGACCCAAATGCATCCATAATAAAATGGCACCAAAACTACTGGCAGCATTATAAAGTAAAAGGAGAAACAACAGCCTCAAGTATGCAAGTGTATTCACCAGTTCACGGAGAGAGAGGAAACCACTCGCATATAAGTTTTCAAGGTAAAATCCAGAGGAACTTTTTGCCCTGGAATATGGCATTCTGAGCAGAAACTGCCTGAAAGAGTTGATGAAGGGTCAGCTAAACTCTTGGAAGAATCAGCAGCTAAATCTGAAACAGATTCTCGAGCAACCAGTCCTTTTAAAGCTTTATCCTATAAAAGTAGATGATGATAAATTAAAAACTGATACATTCAAGCAGTTAGAAAGGAAGGCTGCTAAGAAAAAGAATACCAAGTCAACTGTAGCCAAGCCAGATTGTCTTTCACCACCCGATGAAAGCTCAGTAACACTACGAAATGTACTTTGGATACACTTTTCAATCGTTTGACGAGGTTGCACCGAAGCTTCATCAGAAGATACAGAATTACCAGGACTGCAAGGAGATAATTATATTGAATCAACAGAAAACTAAGAAAGAAAAATACAACATATGAGTTAGTTGCACTTTGCTGGAGGCATACCATGAAACTTTGTCTCTTTTCTTGATAGCCATATTTGGAAGCATAGAGAGAGTCTTCAGGCCAGTAGACTGCTGGATTGAATTATTTTCCTACTCGTACATAAAGTTGAACAAATAGATAAAATAATCTTATACATAGATCAACTGCATCTACAGTCAAAGATGTAAAACACAAACAAAAGTTATCCTACAAAACTAGGAAGTCATATATATATATATATATATGAAAAAGCATATTAACCTTAGCATTTTCTTTTCCGGAAAGCATCCTAAACCTGGATTTTTTGGCAGGAAATACACCATCCATACGGGTGTCGATGTATCTCGGATTTCGCAATGATTCTGATTTCTTGATCCCATTAACCACTTCGATAGTATTACTGAGAGATAACAACCAAAATCAACCTTTAGAGAGAGAGAGAGAGAGAGAGAGAGAGAGAGAGAGAGAGAATGTAGTGGTGAAAGACTTACTGCATAGAACCAAGTAAAGGCTCAGGAGATTCATCTACAAGCTCTATAACATTTTTCCGCTTCAACTGTTCTCCCTGTCATGCAAACATGAATTATAAATCTATGAGAACCAAGGATTCTGGAGAGCTGCAATTAGATACAAGTATACAACTAAGATTTTTGCACTCTAATTCAGCAATACGTATCAGTTTCCGTTAGAAATACCAAGAGAGTAGATGTAGATCAAGAAACTCTCTATAAGAACGGAAAAGAAGTGAATAAAGATACCAAAAGGACTTTAAACATTAGGCATTGGCGCATTGTGGAAATGCAAGGATTTAAACTTTGACCATAGGTTCTGAAAACATAATTGATAAGTGAAGTAAATAAAGGCAACTACATGATGGCAATGCCATACAACAAGAGGGAACAATCAAAATAGCAGTTTCAATATTGAGTATGTATCTGATGTGTGCCTCAAATAAACCTTGTTTTCAATTGTAACATTAAGCCACTATGATGCAAGCCAAGCCACACCTGTAATTTGTATATGTCCATTATTAACATCCTCTTTTTGTCTATTACACGATCAATTCCATAACGCTAGCTTGTAAAAAGAAGCACGATATACTATTTCATAACTCCCTGCAAAATTGCGTCTTACGTAGCCATTATCACCCCATGGAAGAAATGCATTCAATTCTCAATTTTTACAGATCTTTCAGAAGCATCTAAACTCCAGAGATTGATATCTACAGATCCCTCAAAACTTATTCACAGATCACAGTGCAACCCAACTAGAAAATTGACATGCATTTAACATGCAGACAAAATTGACAAAAGAGAAAAAGGGTCTAACAGAGAAAGACAAACATTTGAAAAACTAAATAAATAAAATTGAAGGAATTCACTAATCAAAAATCTCAGCAAGAAATCATCAATAAATGCACGAAAGAAGAGTGATTAAAAATTAACATTTCTTCATTACATCAACTTTTACAGAAAAAGTAAGAAAACAGCCTGCCCTGCAGTACATAAATGACTCACCAACAACGTCAGATTTGCATGATGCCATGATTACAAACGCACACTAAGGTGAAGAAGAACATTACAATATAAACTTAATATCATGCCCAAAACTAATAATCCAAAACTGAAGAAGATGGAACCAAGTGTGTCAAATGCTTAGTGATTCACATTATTCCATATTTTCTGATTTCATAAGAGAAAACACAAAGCAAGCATTTAGATAAATGGGGAGTTGTTCATCATATGTGTAACTAGCAATTTTTTTTTAAATAGAAGACCGAGGCATGGAAAAGAAGAAGATTTCAGCAACTTACTCTAAGCTCTGATGGAGTCTTCCTTTTGACTGTCGGGCCAACCTTAAGAGAGCCTCCACCTATTTGAAGAGAATTAGATGGTAATGCACCAGCTGCATCAACCTTTGCCATGCTGTAACCTCAAAGACTGTGATGGAAACTCTTTACCAATCAGTTCAGTCACTATAACTGATTAAGCCTCTGTTCAATAGGCAATAATTTTATTACTGATTATTGCATCTTTATCTCCTGCAGTCAAAAAGATAATTATACATTGACTCATCTTATTTTTAAGTAATTAAAAATGAATATTCTTGAGAAGAAGCAATGGTTGAACAAGAGAAAAGCGGGCATTTAAAAATAAAAGAAAGATTCATTTAAACTTTGAATTAAAGACCAAATGGCAATGACATAAGCTCTCCGGTGAGCAAAACCTGCAACATATTCAAGCTATGCAGAACTTCCCAAAGTCTTGACACACTTATTCCCATGAATTTGGCTTGACACCAACCGGAAAGACACAACAAAAGGCCCAACTAAGAGCAAATGAAATTCATGTGGTATGAATACCAAATGAAGCTTATTCACCTCTCAAAATTTTATAAACGATTGGTAGTGGCTCACATCCAGAAATCCAAAACAAGTATATACATATATAATAACTTGTAAACAAAAAATAAAAATAAAATAAAATAAAATCATTTCACAAAAAAAGGGTTACTGAACTGTAATCCACCTTGAAATTCTATCCAATCTAACCACAAATAAGGCAAAACATCAAACACAATATATGCATCTTAGTCTAAAAGCAACTCAAGTAATCAGTTCCGGCACACTCACACCCATATCAATCTCAATTAAAAAGGAGACACACATATTAAATCATGTTTTAGATAATGATTTCACTATCAACCAAATCAAGAGTAGCCTAATCAGTTACATATATAATATATCCAGATTCGTTGTGGTTCCATTTTTTGAAAATAAAAATGTTAACTTTAAAGATGACACGAAACCAGAGTAACTATAATCTTTTTTTTTTTTTTTTTTTTGAAAACAATGAAACATCAAACAGAAGAGAACAAACGCTCCGGACTGAGATCCAGCCAGAGACGCTCTCTCACAAAGGAAAAGGCTGAAGAAGCCAGGTTGGTAGCCAAAACATTAATCACCTTTGGGACGTTCGACCACTTACAGCAACCTACTTCCAACAATAAAGCCCTAATATCCTTTACAATAAGACTCACATCTCCTAACAAAGAATTCGAGGAATTCAGAGAAGAGATAACACTCGAGGAACTAACCTCAGCTATCCTAACAGGTAAATCATACAATTTAGCAAGCATTAGGCCCTCGCGAAGTGCCATATACTGACACACATCGGCACCTAACGTACTAGACAACAAATTAGAGCAGGCTATAAGAACTTTCCCCTTATCACCCCTAATCGACACCTCCATCCTAACAGACTAGGAATCTATGCGCCTGGCAACACTCGTATTAAGCTTCAGCTGACCTGGCGGAGGGGCAATCCAGTCTAGGCAGGGCTTGCAGGCAGGCGTGGCTGGCTGAGGAAAGAGGGCAAGCTTGCAATTCTGGAATTCAGCGAAAAAACCAGAGGCCCAGGAGAAAACCGAAACAGGATCCCTTGCTTTACCAGCATTCAACAGGACATTACGATCCTCCCAAATTTCCCAAGTCAGCAAGCAAAAGAAACTGAAATCAGAAACAGAGACAAGGGAGGCAATCTTTTGTAGCAATCTATAATCAATCGACTAATAGAAGAGAACAAAAAAAAAACCTAAACTCTATGAAAAAGTACTTTCCCGATAAAAGCAACGCGAAAGTAGCCGAGAAAATAGCGTTGCAAGTTAAATCTATAGTCTAATCTAAAGGATTCAGATCGATTTTGCCCTAAGTTGATAAGGTTAGGGCAAAATTTAACGAAATGAGACTGAGAGAGAGACTCGATAGAAAATGCGGCAAAGTGGAAATAGATTTGAGTTTTTTTTTAGTTTGCCTGCTTTGAACAATTTGATTTCCCTCCTCTAATTCACGCCGTTACCTTCTGTTGGTGTGGCAGAGTAACGACCGTTAAGTATGATGGGTTTAGGGGTGTTTATCCTACTCGTTGCCGGGGAGTAACACGTGTCTGTTTCTAAAAACATGGGGAAATTACAATGGACTCCCTGTGGTTTGGGACCAAGAGGTCCAAGACGCCTAGACTGGAGGGGTATTTTTGGCTTGAGTGATCCACCGTGTTATGAGTTAAGACTCGTGTGCTATTTTGATATAGTGAATATACTGGGGAGTTTTCCTTCAAAAAAATAAAAAGAAGACATAGTATTAAAGTGTTACCAGCGGAATGTAGTTGGTTTAGTGGTATATCCCTCACAATTATATCATTATAGGTTCGAGTTGTATCCGCTCCTTAAAGCTCCGAAATATTGTAATATCTTTAAAATATATATAATAATAAAAAAACTTGGGTGTATAGCAACTTGTTGCAGTAGAAAAATCTGATCATCTGATCATCTAATCACTTCTAGGCTTCCAACTAGGGGTGGGCACAATTCAATTCGGTTCGGTTTTGGGTAAAACCGGATTGAATCGAAAATATTTTGGTTTACCCAAAATTGAATCGATTTAAACCGAATAAAAAATGGTAACCGAACTGAATTGAACTGATTTTAATCGATTCGGTTTGATTCATTTCAGTTTTGGGCTTTATAGGCTTAATCAAATTTTTAATATGTTTTTAGATTTGATGGGTTGTGGCCCACAAAAAAATTACTGTACAGTTTACTAATCCCTTGTGGGATTCTAATTTTGGGCCACAAAATTTAATAGTCCAAATCTAAAAAAACTGAAATCAAACCTTACTAATAAATTATTCCACCTGGATACTTGATACTGTAATAAATTTTTATTAGTAAACCTTACTAAAAATTCTTTAATAAATTTTATGTAATAATAAATAAAGTACTAATAGACATTATTAATTTTAATAGACAGTATTAGTGTATGAGGTATCACATTAAATTCAATTTTGAAAGACCACATACAGACATACAGTACAGACCACGTACAAACTCCAAATCAAAATCCAAAGTCTAAATAAAAATTACAATCCAAATCCAAACTCCAAGTCAAAATTACAACTAAAATAAAAACTCCAAATCTCTTAATTAGTAATGACAGTAAAATAACTCCAACTTCCTACATTCATAAATAAAACAGTAATTAATAATGATAGTAAAATAAGAGACTTGCATCCATGTAAGAAAAATTAGACATATATAAGCAATTAAAGGCTTACCTTCATGCTTCATGGCTTCATTAATCATTCCTCCTTCATTTTTATCCTTCATTTGTCACTCCACTTTCAAACTCTACATTAAGATTAAGACAGACAGACAAAAAAATAAAAAAATTAAAATAAATAACATTAATAAAAAAAACAACAAATTTGATAATTCAACATAAATATTAAATACTTACCAGTTTCAACATTGACATAATGATCTAACAAATCAACTGATTCATTTTCATTTTGAGCATGCTCTTGAACAACACGCGGTTCAGCAATAGGACAAGTTGCTTGTAACCAATTTTCGGTCAAAATTAACCCCTCAACTATTTTAAGAGTCAATAAACTCCTAAATAGTTCAAGAATGCGACCACCGGTGCTAAATGCGGACTCGGAAGCCACTGTTGAAACCGGCATTGCAAAGACATCTCTTGCAACCATTGATAATATAGGAAACTTTACTAAAGAATTCTTCCACCAAGCTAAAACATCAAACCTATCATTCAATTTATTAGCACGCTCCAACAAATACAAGTCCACCTCACTTTTCCCTTTATTAATATCTTCTTCTTGTTGCTTCATCCCCCACAAACTATCATCTTTATCAGTTGTCTTTAACTTGCCCAATTCTAAGTCATCACTAGCTCTACCACCAACTTCAATTGAGAACACATCATCGGTTTCCTTTACACCCCCACCCCGAACTACCACAAAATACAAGTCTAACAATACACCTTTCACCTTATAAATCATTGATTGAGATTCTTCCACACCATAAATGGAATCAAACTGAAATTTCACATAACCCAATTTGTACCTTAGGTCAAGAACAATTGTCACGATCAACAAGTTATTGGTTTTTTTCTAAACTCGCCCCCCCCCCCCCAATACTTAACAAATTTTTGCTCCATACTCACATCAATTTTACTCACAAGCGGATCTCTTTCAAAGGTCAATGAATTTAGTTGATTACGAATGGTGCACCAACTCTTAAAATAGATATTGGAAGTCACACGCAATGATGCACTAAAATCCAAGGTAATATCATAAAAAGTTGCTAAGAAATTGATAAATACCTTGGCATTATCCCAATCATCAAAAGTAGGGGGTCCTATCCGTTTCTGCTCATCTTCAACACCTCTAAAATAGTTCACATATTGAATATCTTCACCCCCCCCCCCCCCCATTCGTTGAAATGTTTTTCTAAGCTTCAATGCACTTTCCAACATCAAGTAAGTTGAATTCCACCTTGTAGGAACATCTAGCACTACCAACCCCTTAGTCCCAATCTTCTCATGTGCAACAGCTTTTTAAAATCTATCTAGTCTACTAGGAGAAGATTTCATAAATTTCACCGTATTGCGAATCGCTACAATTGAGTCATACAAATATTTCAACCTATTACTGACTATTAGATTTA
This sequence comes from Acer negundo, assembly GCA_035582765.1. Lineage (NCBI taxonomy): Eukaryota > Viridiplantae > Streptophyta > Magnoliopsida > Sapindales > Sapindaceae > Acer > Acer negundo. The sequence continues at coordinate 12,323,938 of CM069243.1, forward strand.
GGATGTATGCACAACACCGTACATATAAGTACTTGCCCTCCAAAACCGCTCTACCATCTTGCCAACTATCTAATTTCCTAATCACATAACCGATGGCAGTGGTGTTTGCATTTGCATTATCCACAGTTATTGTGAAAACTTTATCAATACCTCACTCAATCAAGACACCATCAATACACTTTCCAATTGAATCTCCCGTATGATCAACTATTTAACTAAAGCTCATAATCCCTTCTGCATATGCCAATCACAATCAATAAAATGAGAAGTCACAACCATATAGTTTATATTTTGTATTGATGTCCACGTATATGTGGTTAGGCAAACCCTCACCTTACTCTGATTAAAATAACTCTTCAACTTAATCTTCTCATCAATATACAACTTATACAACTCTCTAACAATAGTTCTCCTAGATGGAAGATCAAATAAAGGACATAGTTTAAATCAAAACCTACGGAATCCCCGATTCTCAACAAATCTAAATGGTAATTCATCAAGTATCAATATCTCTGCTAAAGCCCTTCTATATCTCAATTGATCAAATTCTGACACCCCTAAACCACTCCGAAAACTTGATGTAGTTTGTTGTTTTACCAACACTTTTTGTTTTGAATCTATAGGCCAGTATTTTTTGCATCGTTTATTAATATGTGTGTTCATGTTTGTTGTGCTACAACCCGAGTCAAATGCATAAGTATCACCACAATACTTGCATCTAGCTCTTTTTTCCCATCTTTAATGACATATTCTTCGAAATGTGCCCAACATTCTGATTTTTTTTTTCCTTTCCTACCACCTACCCTTACACCCTCCTTTGAAACCTTCTCCTTTCCAATAGAGCTACAATTCTCTAAGGTTTCCAGACCCGAGTCACTACTCCCCTTCATTGAATCCACATTAGGATCAATCTCCATCTACATAATTTCACATACAAATAAATAATTAAAATAAATTCTTAGACACAAACACAAACACAATCACATAATTAGTATCAACATATTACATATATCAACACAGGCCTACAACACTGTTTATACTTGAAAACTCATGCCTACAACATTGTCAAGTGTCAACACTGTCAATGTCTAATATAAACAATATGAAATATTGTCAAGTGAAACAATGAAATTGGCCTATGGCACGTAGGATATCAATTTCTTATATATAATCAAATATGAATAATGTATCAAACATTACTTAGAACAAGTCATATACAAAGTGATTTGATTTATTTTAAGCTAACAAGCTGTCAACCATTGAATTGGAAATCAATTTGAGAAGTGGATGAATTTGGATGATTTGGGGGTGACAGGCGGTATTTGAACTACGTTTTCCATTATCAAAACAGAAAAAAATACATATAGATAATTATTAAAGTGAGAGCTAAATAATACAAGTTAAATAATATAACGTATATGACTTGTTCAAATCCAGATAATACAGATGAATAATACAAGCTAAATAATACAGATAATTTAAGGTATGATACAAAATTACAAATCCAGAGCATCGGCACCTTATACAAAGATAATTATTTCTACTAATAAAAATATTCAAAACAAACACACACAAAATAGTAACTTTGAACAATATAAGAGAAACCCAGATGAAATATAAAATAGACAATAACCAACCTTTGAAGCTTTGTCTTGTACTCTTGTTGAAGAAGATCGGATGAGTTGAAGAAGATCGGATGAGTTGAAGAAGAGAAGATCGAATAAGCTGAAGCCAGACGACCAAATCGGAGGTGAAACCAAAAAAAGAAGACAAGAAAATTAGAAAAAGAAGAAAAGAATTAGAAAAAGAAGAAGAGAAAGGCGTGGAGTGACTTAAGTCGTTGACAAACCTTGAGTCATTAAGAGTTTAATGACTTAGAACTGAAAGAAGTCGGAGGTTAAGCAGTAGGCGCAAACAGATCGTAAGCGGGGGAGAAAGGAGGTTGAGAGAAGTCTAGACTTAGATAAGAGAAGTTTGTGAGAGAACACAAAAAAGAGAAGTCTGAGAGAGAACATAGAGAAGAGAAGTGGCGGAACAAAGAGTGATAAGATTTAGGGTTATTTATTTATTATTATATAGCCGGTTTAAACTATTCAATCTGGTTTTAGAAAAGTAAAACCGGTTTAAACCGAAAAAATTTCTGTTTTTAATATTTTAAACCGATTTCCTCCTATGAACCAAACTTAACCGAACACCCTTTTTTCGGTTCGATTCGGTCTGGTTTCGAACTTAGTGCCCACTCTTACTTCTAACAGACACAATTGTTAGCCTTGAGCTTCAAATAAGTACCATATAGAGCAAATGAAAGTGACTTTTGCTTACGATTTCAAATAGGGTTAAAAGGATTACTTGGACTTTTCATATCAACACTGTCTGGATGCCTACACTTTTCTTTCATTTATATTGTTTTGTTTTATTTAATTAGTCAAAATCGTCAAAATTGACCCCATAAATTATATAAAATTCATTTTTAATAGTATATGAAGTATTATCCAATAACCACATTATAAAAAATAATCTAGTCCAAAACAACAAAATTTGAAAATGTCATGTAACATTTTTTCTATTTTTTTTTATTTTAAAGTAAGATCTTGATTAAAATTTACTATCTTCAAGAAAACAGTGAAATCTTAACATTTTTTTAAAATTAAAAATAAATGAAATAGTACCTTCAAACCATATATTTAACTTTTTTTACAAGAAAATTATTGAAGTAATCCACTAGAATCTAATTCGTCCGTTTCATATTTATTTATTTTTCTCTCTTTCTCTGCAAACAAACAGCGTTGTTGGGAAAGGCTTGCCCCAAGGATATTGTGCCTAGGCAAGCATTGCCCAGGCAACGCACTGCCGATGCCATCTCCGACGAAGAGAGAGGAGAGAGAAGAGATGAGAGATGAGAGAGAGTTTAAGAAGTATTTTTATATGAGAGTTTTAAAAACTTGTATGAGACCATTTATAAAATTAAGCCATATTATAGTAGTTTATATTTATATTGGAAATATAAAAATATATTTTAAAACTTTAATTCGGCCGGTATCAACACATGTCAATGAGATTGTTCCACAAAAGTTTTCATCAGCCATTAGACCATTATCCTCACGATTTTGGTGTGGCTAATAGACTTGGCAATGGGTCGTGTTATTACGAATTTGTGTCGTTTCGTGTTTGGATCGTGTTAAAATTGTCCCATCCGAACACGAACCGTTAGCTTAATGGATTTAAATATAAAACTCAAAATCATTTGTTAAATTAATAGGTAACCCGACTCGACCTATTGTAAAATGATATATTTAAAATTTATTAAAAAGTTGTAAATAAATAGTGCTAAGCATGATCAAACTCATGCAATCAAGTCCACCATAGGTTCTAACAATCTATCGAAAACATATTATTTTAAGAAAAACAAAAATAAACAACTTGAAAATGAAATCTAACATGACTTCCATAAATCTTCATTATGTTGCAATTTAGAATCTCAATCCTCACTTACGTTTACAGATATTAAATTGCTTGTGTTAGAAGACAACTACTTTTAGCCTTTTAGGATTATAGTTAGAATATAGTGATACAATCATTTTAGAGTTTTAGAGTTTTTAATTTAATTTTTTTAATTAATTATTAAAATATATCCTAAAGTAATTATAGAGATTTTTTTTTTTATAAATTCAACAACTTTAATAAATTTATTTACTATTGAGTCAGTAAATACAAAGTCTTTATTGGATATGACTTGAATTCTCCAATGGTTATCAAACACGATTTACTAATACATAGACTTCCTAGAGACGTAAGAGCGTTTGAGAGTATGAGATTATGTTTGAGGGAGGTTTGGAGGACGTGACTAACAGTAGAAGCGAAGATCAGTGCAAACCGTTGTGGCTTTGACAACGGTAATGATAGTGGTGGTCAAGCGCCACGCAATGGAGAGCGGTCCAATTCCAATGGATGCCGCTGTGGAAAGCGCGGTGACTTCCACAGCAGTACCAAGCGCGGTAAACAATGATGTGGCATATGCATCACGGTTTTCTGAGTGGTCAAGTTCAACACGGTTTAGGAAGCGAGTGGCCAACTGCAAATTGAATCGTAGTTAATCACAAGCATGCGTTAAATCAATAAAATATTCATGGAAGAGGAAATATGTTGCTTCTAGAAGTTCTAATAGGAAAAATGATTTCTTCTTAAAAGAAGACTTGTCATGAATAGGAAATAATATTTATGTGGAACAAGTAATTCTTGTATGTTTAGGAGTAGGGTTTTCTTCCATCTTAAACTCCATGTAATTTATGTAAATAGACCATAATAACTAGGTTATTAGTGGTGGAGCAAAAAATATCAAATACTAGAGAGATCTCAAAGTGAGCATCGGGTGTAATTGGGTTTGAGGTATTATTTAGAGAGAGATCATGAGTATGTGGTTGTAATAATTTACTACATATTGGAACTTTCTCTTGTCGTCCTGACAGCCGTGGTTTTTTTTTTTTTTTTTTTTTTTCTGATTTGGGTTTCCACGTAAATTCTTGTGTTGTGTGTGATTGGATTTAATTATTTCTCTTCATCTTATATTTTATTTGTTATTGTGTTTGTTTGTGTTCTATCAGGCAACGCTTCCGTGCATATAGTGACGTTTGTTCGCTAACAATTGATATTAGAGCCCCGGTTGCTTGTAGTGGTCTTAACAAACTTTATGGCAATGATGATGGGATTCGATATTGAGAAGTTCGACGGAAAGATTAATTTTGGCTTGTGGCAAGTTTAAGTCAAAAACCTATAAATCCAATACAGTTTACACAAGGCGTTGAAGGGCAAGTCAACATTTGCGAACCCTGAAAGCTTTAGAGATCCTAATAAAGAAACAACTAGTACTAGTTCTGGAAAACATGATATGAGCGATGATGATTGTGAGGATTTGGATGAAAGGGTTACGAGTGCGAAATGATTGAACCTACGAGTGCAACTAGTTCAACCTAAATGAGTAGTTTCACATGCTGTAGATGTCTGAAGGTACGAAAATTTCTGATTATCTAGGAGTGCTCAATGGAATAGTTTCAGAATTATAGTCGATTAGAGTAAAGATTGATGAAGAAGATAGAGGTCTTAGACTCATTTGACCCCTTTCATCGTCCTATGCGCACATGAAGTCAATCTTGATGCATGAGAGTTCAACCATATGCTTTAGAGATATAGCAAACAAACTAATCTCTAAGGGGAACTCCAAATGGAAAGTCACTTGTTGGGAATGTGAACAATCTGGACATGTAAGGAAGGATTGTCAAAACAAGAAGACAAGTGCAGCTAAATGCTCCAAAGAGGGTGATCCGGCAATCACCTCTCATGAGTATGACGACTACAGCGATGTCCTCTAAAAGGGTATAAACATCCTCATGGCATGATTTATAGTTACTGTGAAAAGGATGTAGCTGATAGTAGGTCCAAAATTGCGCACGAGGATTGGTTAGGAGGTGATGCAAGGTTTGTGGTGGACAAAGATGTCGATGGCTGAGCGAACTCCCTAGGAACCTAACGTGAGGAGTTGCACCACAATTTTCAGCAAGGTAAATTTCGATATGTGCCAGTGAAATCTTGGGAGGGTTGTTTCCTAAGTGGTTATATCTAGTGGTAGGTATGTTTGATTCTCGATAATGAGGATCGTAGTTGTGGATAAGTTTTGGGAATTCTCTCCATAAGGGAGGATTGTTGGATATGGCTTGATTTCTCCAATGATTACCAAACACGATTTACCAATGCGGAGACTTCATAAAGACGTAAGAGTGTTTGGGAGTATGAGGTTTTAGGTGTATGAGGTTTTGTTTGAGGGAGGTTTGGAGGACGTGACGAACAGTAGAAGCGAAGATTAGTGCAAACTGTTATGGCTTTGACAGCGGTAATGACAGCAGTGGTCAAGCGCTGTGAATTTTCATAGCTCAATAGAGAGCGGTCCAATTCCAGTGGATACTGCTGTGGCTTGCACAGCGGTACCGGGAGCGGTAGACGATGATGTGGCGCATGAATCACGATTTTCTGAGTGGTCAAGTTTAACACGGTTTAGGAAGCGGGTGGCCAACTGTAACTTGAATCATAGTCAATCACAAGCATGTGTTAAATCAAGAAATATTTATGGAAGAGAAAATATGTTGCTTCTAGAAGTTCTATTAGGAAAAAGGATTTCTCCTTAAAAGAAGACTTGTCATAAATAGGAAATAATATTTATGTGGAACAATTAATTCTTGTATGTTTAGGAGTATAATTTTCTTCTATCTTAAACTCCATATAATTCATATAAATAGACCATAATAACTAGGTTATTAATGGTGGAGCAAAAAAAGCAAATACTAAAGAGATCTCAAAGTGAGCATTGAGTGTAATTGGGTTTGAGGTATTATTTAGAGAGAGATCCTTAGTGTGTGGTTGTAACAATTTACTGCATATTGGAACTTTCTCTTGTCGTCCTGACAGCCGTGGCTTTTTTTCCCTGATTTGAGTTTCCACGTAAATTCTTGTGTTGTGTGTGATTTGATTTAATTACTTCTCTTCATTTTATCTTTTCTTTGTTATTGTGTTTGTTTGTGTTCTATACAGCAACGCTTCCACACGTATAGTGACGTTTGTTCGCTAATAGTTTTTTTTTTTTTTTTTTATAAATAAATTTCATAAACATATATATATATATACACATATATAGTCTCGTCCTCATGCGGATATCCTGATATAACTTCATGAGGATATTGAATGTGAGCCACTAATTTTGACAAGTGCATACACTTGAATCAAAACATGTAAAACCAGTGGCTTACGTTCATTATTATTATAAAATTATATTATAACGTCCTCATTTGAAAATTTATATATATATATATATATATATACACACACATATATAGTCTCGTCCTCATGCGGATATCCTGATATAACTTCATGAGGATATTGAATATGAGCCACTAATTTTGACAAGTGCATACACTTGAATCAAAACATGTAAAACTAGTGGCTGACGTTCATTGTTATTATAAAATTATATTATAACGTCCTCATTTGAAAATTTATATATATATATATATTAAAAATCCTTATATTAATAAGTTATAACGAATTAATGGTTTTTCAAAGGTGAATTCAAAACTCACTCATTATATTATGGATTTTAATGGGTTGACCCATTAACAATCCAATCCTATAAACTAGACCCATCAATCGATATTTTCGAATGGATTTAGATCCTATTAATGAGTCATGTGAAATTTTGTCAGGTACAATGGCCAAGTTGCTTTACTTGGTGGCGTTCCTATTAAGGATTATATCATGATGGTAACTTGTTCCATAATTCTCTAAAATAATCAACTAAAGAGATTAATTATTTTGACTTTTTTGTATCATATATACAATCATTGTAGTAGAAATTTCTGTAAGTTATTTGATTAAAAAACTAAATCTGCATACGCACGTAATCAATCCGAATCTAATCCTAAATATGTTTCTATTTAATCAAACCCTAAATACATATTAATAACACATATCAATTCAAGAGAAAAGGGAGATAATAGAAAGCGGAAACGTACTTGAATTCATTGCCGGAGTTGGTGGACGGATTGTGATCTTCCAGATTATCACGATTTTTATGAACCCTAAATTTGTTCTCTGTTTCTCTGTTGATGGGGATACAGACAAACTCAAGTGATCGTGTAATTTGGGGACCATAACCCTAATATATAGTAATTATATTATTATAGGTTTTACTATTTCTAATTCGGCCCCTCATCAAATTAGATATAGTATTATGGTATCTACACATTAATTCCATAACAATTATACCCTTAAGCCGTAATACTTTAAATCTTAATTAGATCGCTTTAATTTAGGCTTAACCAAATATAACATAACACATTTAATATTTACATGTGTGACCCAACATGATGGAATTTTTCCAACAATTTCAACTACAAATATTTAAATATATCTACTTTCAAATAAGTCTGGGTAAATTATTGGTAACATAACAACAAATTTTTTCCATAATTGGGATTGTAAGTTAGAGTAATGTTTACGTCCAAAAATGAGACCGTAGGTTAGAGTAAGCCTCTAAAAACTCTCAAATTTGTAATAATTCGAACAACAAAAAATTGTTTATTACGTGATCATTAGTACCAAGAAAACCTACCAACTGCATCATGCATAACAATTTCCCTGAATCAAATACTAGATAATAGATAGAAAAAGCACTTGGATCAACTATATTTGCCAATGCTAGCTTTTGATGCATGTTGTCAAGAACAACACTTCCAAATTAACAATGATCTTCTGCCAATTAACTAAGTGTATCAATGTCATCTTAGCCACACAACAGAATAAATTGGGAACAAAAAAGTAACACGTAACTCAAGCATAATTTAATTTATAAATATCAATTATTAGTTGACAAACTTTATTTTTCTCAACAAATACAATATAGAGATATATATGCTAAAACTGATCCCAGTTGGCATAGATGTCCTTACACAAACCAGGAAACGCAGCTAATAAGTTACTATTTGACGGTGGAACACAAGCAGCTTGATGATGATCAGCATAACTACCGGCCGCTTCATGATTGATCATCATGGACTTGTTATTTTCCATCACACAAGATGACGATGATAATGAAGAATCGGTAGGTAGTTCTCTTCCGGTAAGGCGTTGTACGAGCCCCATGAATTCGTGAGGCTTCACATGGATGATCTTGGGAGATGCTAGATATACTATCACTGGAGAAGTCCTTTGTCGTATTGGAAGTTCTTTTTTGATCACAGTTGATGAGAAGCGGCTTTTCACCTTCAGAGGCGCAGGCCTTGGACCCTGCAACTTATTCCTTCCTTCCTCAGTGAGAGAGCTCCTCCGGATCCGCATTGCTTTTTCTTGAAGGAATGATCTATGTTAATATATAACACTCTTGGTTCTTGAATGCAAGCACTTATTAAGAAACTTAATTGAATTATTGAAACACTAGAATTACTTCAAATACTAGTCTGAAGTCTGAACTGAAACATATAGAGATCCCGGGCACATGTATATTTATATATGAGTGGGAGAAGAGTGAGTAAGAGTGAGTAGTTAGGGATATGCATGGAAAGGGCCAAATGTTAGAGTTGAGTCAACTGGTTTGAATTGGTCTCGTACGAATAGAATATTTGTTTCTTCCTTCGAGTGAAGGTTGCCGGCGCTACCCTCTTTAATGTCGAACAGTAATTCTTTTATTTTATTTTATGTTTAAGTTGAACAATCAAACCAAAGGTGAAGGAGAGTAAGAAAAGGTCAGTATTGTTGGTCAAAATAATCTTTTTATTTTTTTATTTTTATTTTATTTTACGGTATCTATCTATTTAAGATTATGTATTTTTTTAAAGTTTTTTTTTATCAGTAGGATTTGAGAGTCATTTATTCAAATCTCAAACTCGTCTATCTACCGGCTGAGCTACAACCTGGAGGACTCTTCTTCTTCTATACTACAATATCACACCTACAATTTTTATGTAGTAGATATATGATATATACATATTTATATCGTATTAATACTTTTCAATCTTTTGTATGTGTCCTTTTCGTTGCTAAATTGAATCTTCTAATGACCGTTGAGCAACGGCCCCTCATCTTAATAACATTGTAGACCTTTTCTCAATTCTTTGTTTTGTAGTAAACAACCCAGAAAAAAATAAATCAAACAAGTCAATATTATTTCGATGTTAAAAATATCATTGAATATTCTTAAAACTTTGAGAGACGATATTTATGATATTTCTACCAATATTTTGATATTTACTTATTTGCATTTCATATTATAAGATATTTAGTATTTACAAACTAAACTAGGAAGGGCTATTATAATTGTCGTACCATGCGATGGTAAATGACTTGATTTTCGCCTGATTGCTGTATTTCATTAATTTGCATTAAATAGTTTGAAAAACAAGGGTCTACAGGTGGTATATTATATACGTTATTAACAAGTCATAAGTCACACGTACACTATGGGGTTGTAGGTTGGAGTCGTGTCTCTCTCCTCAAACTCTAATTTATTGTAATATTTCAAAAAAAAAACAAGGGTCTATTATTTATTAAATAACTTTAAAATCATAAGAAGAAACGATTAAATAATTCTAAGAAACCGAAAAATAAAAATAATAAAATAAACTTATGGGGTATTTCATACTGGTAACAATTTTTGTAAATTAATCAAAATTGTACTTGAAGAAGCGGGCCAAGCCCAATGTACAGACCCAATCTGAGAAACCAGAATATGACCCGACCCGATCCGAGTGCCTATCAACTGATCACTGCCTGATCGATCCGTATAATTCATAACATTATAGTATTATAATGTTGAACTCTCGTGTCTCGTCACATTAACATATTCTTTATATAATATTCTTCATGCATGCAGCACATGAATGTATACGCAGCAAGCAAGCAACCACAAACAAGATTTTTCAATTATCCAATTAAAACAAAATTAAATGGAATTTTTGAACCCAGAAAATGTCGGTCTCTCTTCCTCCTCCTGAACCTATCTGGAGTTGGACATGGCGTCTCCTCCATTTTTGAACAACCCATTTCTCTTCTGTATTCACTCATAATACTCCATTCACTTCCACATTCTTTTTATTATTATTATTATTTATTATTTGTCTTTGATTTTTCATATGATGGAATTCAATATTCAAATTAATAGATAAAAAAAAGAGACAGAGAGAGATTTGATGGGAAACACGTGTGTAGGACCAAATCTTGGTGGTAATGGATTCCTTCAATCTGTTACAGCCGCTGTTTGGCGGACGCGTCCTCCTGAGGACGGTCGTCTTCCTCCTCCTTCAGCTAATAAGAACAAAAACGACGACGCCTCCACAAAACCCGATCCACCACCAACCGATTCCAATAATTCCGGAGCCCCGAATCCGATTCAGAGCACGCCTCCGCCTCCCGTCAAAATCAACAACAACAACGACGTCTCGAAGCAGCCACCACCGCCGCCGCCGCCGCCGCCGCCGTCGCAAGAAGATGAGAACAACAACAACAGAGCATCGGAGGATCCTGACAAGTCGAAGAAACCAACTCACATTAAGAGAGTCTCGAGTGTTGCATTGCAGATGGAGTCAGTGTTAGGGAGGAAAACAGGGAACATGAAGGAGATTTATAGCTTGGGGCGCAAGTTAGGGCAGGGTCAATTCGGGACGACGTTTCTGTGCATAGAGAAAGGGACGGGGAAGGAATTCGCTTGCAAATCCATAGCGAAGAGGAAGCTGACGACGGCGGAGGACGTGGAGGATGTGAGGAGAGAGATTCGTATAATGCACCACTTAGCGGGTCACCCGAATGTGATACAGATTGTGGATGCTTACGAGGACGCCGTTGCAGTTCATGTAATAATGGAGCTATGTGCAGGAGGGGAGCTATTCGATAGAATTATACAGAGAGGGCATTATACAGAGAGAAAAGCTGCTGAGCTTACAAGGCTTATAGTTGGTGTTGTAGAGGCTTGTCATTCTTTGGGTGTTATGCATAGAGATTTGAAGCCTGAGAATTTTCTATTCATCAACCACGACGAGGATTCTCCGCTTAAGACTATTGATTTCGGTCTCTCTGTCTTCTTTAGGCCAGGTCCACTTCTCACCTCCTCTTTGTTTTCTAATTATCTTAGTAATCTTGTATTGACAACTTTTACATTAAGCATTGCTGCACTATGAATGTATAATGACATTGTAGTTTTGGCTTGTAAACATGGTACATTCAACTGATTATAAGGCTTTTGCTGAGTTTCTTCAATTCTTCCGTGTTCCGTTCGTATTTCTTTTTCGGGCATAAGAGTATAAGTTCTTGTTATAAGTTAGGTATGAAGAACAAAGTCGTTTTTCTTTTATATTTCAGCCTCTTTATCCGAACTCCAAAGGTTTGTACGAGCCTGGTGTGTGGTGTATGATTCCGTTTAAGATAAACGTGCAGAGAGTTGGCTAGTTATCACTCAGGAACATTCAACAAAAAGGAGAGGTAATTATCCTAATGTTTGAGGAGGAACAAATAGATAAGAGATAAAAGTGATCGATCATACATAAACGATATTGCCTTTCTAAATTAGTGTGGCTGATGAGAATATTTACACAAGAACTTATTATTGAAGTTATATTTTGTCAAGTCATAGATGATAGATCTCTAATTTATAAGAAATTTCCTCTTAGGAATCACATATCAAGCTTTGTCTTGATATTTGGAGAAACAGAGATATTGTAGTCAACAAAATCTTAGGACCTGTAAAACCAGCCCTTTTAATTGGCTGGATATAATGCTGGTAGTTTCTTACAACTCTTGCCATGTCTTTTTTTTTTTTTTCAGTTAAAGGAAAGGAAGGAATGGTTGTAGTTTCAGATAACCATTGATTAGTCTCTCTAATTGCTAAAATTTATGGTCAAATTGAATAATTGACTAACATAACTCAATATGGAAGTGGACTAGGAGAACGATCAGGCACATGATATGTGCCATTCTCTTGTCGGGAATTGCGTCAGTTCCAGCATGTAGACCTGGGTCTGATCTGGTGGATAATTCTCAGGTTCAGAGTTGACATCACTACAGAACTTGGTGCTATATGAGCTTGTCCTAAATCACTCCAGATTTAAAGACGGAATGTCTGATTGTGATTAAAGAACCACCAAAGTGCTGTTCTCAGTCATCATTCTGTTCATTAGAGCTCTAAAAGAATGAAAATACCAATTTCTGTTATAAATTCTTATTGTTTATCTGTTCTGTTGTGGCCTTAACCAGGCAAGTACTTTGTCTTTTCTCCTGCCGTATGTATGCTTACAAAATAGAACAGCAAATTAGCTTGCTAATCTTTGTTTTATCTTGGTGAAGTCGGTCATTTATTTCTTTGATTCTGCCATTAGAAGCTACTAGGCTATTGAAGATGATTGTTGCAGTCTTGCAGATTGTACTTCTTTACAATTTTAGATTCCTGTTTCCTATAAATTTGCTGTAAATTTCAAATCATATTGGCTTGACTGGAGATCATATTGTCCTCTAATTTTGTCTTGGAGCGGTCAGAGTGAATAGGGGAGTGAACGAGAGTGGGAATGGAAAGAGAGACTTGCACAGAAGGCATTGAGAGAATGAGTGAGATAGAAGATTAGGGGATTAAAACTGAAGACTAACCTTTAACTTTTGTCTTAAACTAGATGGCTTGAGCTCAATATAGAACCAAGAAAGGTTCTAGAGAATCTTATGTAAATAAAGATAAAAGGACATATTAATTGGGAAACACCAACAATGATTTGGCTTGGTTAATTCTAGCTTTGCAACCATAGTTCTTGCCTATTAATTACTATCTGATCATAAGAAGTAGTAGCGCTTTGAATGTCATGTCTATTAAGGTACTTTAGCCCTTTCTTTGATTATTTCCCTCACAGGTCACAGGTTGATTGCTGCGGTGAGAGATACCTGTTAATATTTAACAATCAACACAACCCAAAATGAACATAACCATGTTGATCCAACCATGAGATTTTTTTTTTGCCTGTTATTTAACTTTGTTTTCGACTGTTTGCAACATGTTCTTCCATTGCCTACTGTTTACATGCCAAATCATGTGAAAATTAATTGTGAATTTCATTTCCCTTTTTGAATTTGTAGTAACAATAGTGAACTGCACAGGCGGACTTGATATGTTCAATGTTGTAGAATCATCCCATGTCTTTATAGTTTTTTATCCATATATAAGAATGTAATTATCTTTTGCGGACATTTCATGTGGATATATAAATTACTCAAGTAATTCATTGAGTTCCTCTTGTATCTGACTGAGAACTAAATTTTCATTCCTACAGGTGAAACATTTAATGATGTGGTTGGGAGCCCTTATTATGTGGCTCCAGAAGTGTTGCGGAAGCATTATGGTCAAGCATGTGATGTTTGGAGTGCCGGGGTGATAATATATATTTTACTGAGTGGGGTCCCTCCATTTTGGGATGGTGAGTAACTCTTGATTCAAAAATCAAGACTTCTCTAGTTTTATGCATGATTCCAGGCACACATCAGTTATATGTAATTTCTTGGTTTGCTATGTCATTTTCTGGATCAGAAACGGAGCAAGGAATATTTGAGCAAGTTTTGAAAGGTGAACTTGACTTTGTATCAGAACCATGGCCTAGTATAACTGAAAATGCAAAAGATCTAGTTCGGAAAATGCTCGTCAGGGACCCCAAGAAGCGGCTGACAGCCCATGAAGTTCTTTGTGAGTCTTTATCGTCTGATCTTATTAAGTAATGACATAAATTATCAAATTTTATATTATTTTCTTGGAAATCTGTCCTTGTTATTCATTTCACTACATTTATGCTTCAATATTATGAGTGCAGGACTATCTTGGATAGTGACTTTGGTAATATTTTTGACATATTACTTCTCTTTCTGATGTTGTGTAATACCAGAATGAAAATTTGGTAATAATTATGCAAGTTGGACTTAATTAAGTAAATATATGTTATTATGTACTGCCCCACAGGATGCCATGCCATTGTGTCTCACCACCTGGAATTTCCAGGTGTCAACAAGGGAATATACCAAACATTTTGTTTAATATTATTGAGTTTATGGTATGCTTTTAAAGGATCACAGAAACTTCATCAATAAATAATTCGGTCTCAGAATCCTACTAGAACCCTACCTTTTTGCATGATGGTACAAAAATACTTTCATTAAACTCTTAGCAGTTGTATAGACTTTTATGAAGTTCCATGAACTCATGGATAACCTTGTAATAAGATGTCCCATAACCATTTAATTTTTTGTTTCCAATGATAAAATTGGATGATTCAAATGTTTCATCCTGTCTTAACCTTATTTTATCATCAAAAATAAAGAGAAGAATGCTTTATAGCAATTATTAATCTTTTATCATTTTATACAAATCAATGATGGAAAATTTTAGTCGCTGAATGTAAGTCGTTTAATAAACTATCGAGTCATGAACTCAGGTTTGTTTTCTGCATTTCTTCTACCTTAAGACAGAGCAGTGAATTTAACAGTGCTTTCATTCTTGTGCAGGCCACCCTTGGGTTCAGGATGGTGCTGCTCCTGATAGACCACTTGATTCTGCTGTTCTGAGTCGCTTGAAGCAATTTTCCGCCATGAACAAGCTCAAGAAAATAGCCATCAGAGTAAGTACTTGTGATTTTCACTGTTAGAATTCAATGATGCTGTTGTCAAACATGAAAATCAAGGATAGGATAGTTTTTATTTACAGCACAATTCATTCTTTACACGTGATATCACGCAATACAAACACATTAAGTGCTTTATAGTTAAGACAGAGCATGATGGCCATAAATTATTAGTTGTGAAGGTATATAAATCTTTTGAATTTCTAATCATAATGTATCATTCTTTTCTTTCGAATATTTGTTCATATATGTGTTATCAATAAACTAAAAAACTTAGCTAGCAGTTAAGGACACAAAAATAATATGCTCTCTAACTCATCTCTTCACGTGCAAGATCAACCGGCTTGTCACATGGACCAAGCTCAAATCCTAAGAGATTTACATGCAGATTAAATTTGTATAACAAATTCCATATAATTTCATTGAGGGACTCTAAACCTAGGACCTCCTGTTGAAAGTAGCCATGATATCATATTATCATGTTAAGTTGCTTTTAGACTCGAAAACTTATACTTGCAGATAAGGTTCAAATAAAAGTATTAAGCTCTCTAGCAGTATGAAAGAGGGCATCTTGACTGAATCGCTTTCAGTTGTATATTAATTTATCTTTTATATTTTAATAGTAAAACAAGGTGGTTGCTAATATATGGCTCCTTAAAGGATGCCCATCCTTCAGAATTCTTGTGATGAATTGTTTTCATTGCATTCGGTTTATTCGGGATATGACTTGCCAATTTTGTGTAAGTTTTCTTAATAATAGGCTTGTATATTCTTATAGGTCATTGCCGAAAGCTTGTCTGAAGATGAAATCGCAGGAATGAAAGAAATGTTCAAGATGATAGACGCGGATGGTAGTGGACAAATCACTCTTGAGGAACTAAAGAAAGGTTTAGAAAGAGCGGGTGCTAATATCAAGGAATCCGAAATTACTGGGTTGATGCAATCGGTAAGAGTCTGAAATCCACCTCTCTATGCAAGCACCTAGTGCATGCTCTATATATAGTTAAATTAAGGATCTAATATTTTCATTCATAGAATCAATCATCCTCTGTGTTGGAGGAAGTTGATAGATCATTTCCTTGCCCAGTAAAATGACTGGAAAAGTTAGCAGGATTCCTAATGAACCATGGGCCTAAATTAATTGCTCGATGAATCTTTATGTGGTTGGAATACTCATGCAGATAGATATAGAATTCTATACAGTTTGTGCCACTACTACTATAATCAGAGAATTTTTGTAAATAAAATTTTAACAATAAGATCCGTGAATCTTGATAGAAGAAATAGTTAAAGCTTGTCTGATGAATAATAAAAAGTTACGGCTATTTTTGAGTTGAAGGTATTCATGTTCTATAATAAGTGTAAAAGTGAGTGAAGTTGCAAGTTTAGCCCAGGTACTTCTTAGAGGTACAGCGGCTTACCCAAGTGAATGCCTTAACTTGAATTTGACCACTTTGGGTTTCTGTCTCTTTAAAGTTTCTTTTGAAAATTTCAGGCGGATGTGGACAACAGTGGTACAATAGACTATGGTGAATTCATAGCTGCCATGCTTCATATAAACAAGATCCATAAAGAGGATCACTTGTTTGCTGCCTTCTCATACTTTGACAAAGATGGAAGTGGTTACATCACTCATGATGAACTTCAACAGGCCTGTCAGCAGTTTGGCTTAGACGATACTCACTTAGAAGATATAATACACGAAGTTGATCAGGATAATGTAAACGACTTGCCTTCCAATTTGGTTTTTACATTTCAAAGGATAAAGAACTGTTTTAATGACGAATTTTTTTTAACTTTTTAATTTTTTTTATTTTTAAATTTCAGGACGGGCGCATTGATTATAGTGAGTTTGTGGCTATGATGCAAGACACGGGTTTTGGTAAGGTATTGAAACTATGATAGAAAACACTGGTTTAGGCAAGGACAGATTGAAAAAATGGCATCAAGTATTTTGGATCCGGGAAGATCTTCAAACTGTTGATGCCCCAATCACGGTATGTCAAAGCGAACAAAACCACAGGGTTGGTGGTTACCATGTATGTTCTTAACACTTTGCCTTTGCCTCCAGAACTTGACAGAATTTCAACTGCACAGTGTTGTAAAGATCAGCCAGGCTTACAGATAAGTAATTGATCTGTTCATTTTCTAGTGTTCTCCTTGTATTTACCTTTAAATTTTCTGTTGATTATATTAAATTAGATTAGTTTATCATTTTTGTTTTCGTTTCTTGAGAAGCAGAATATATAGTTGATAATATAATCAATTAGTTTATCTATGATTGTAGGAAGAACTCTGATTCATCAAAATGAAATGAATGATTTTATTATTTTTATGCTTTTACTTTTTATTGATTAACCTAGTATCGTTTTTTTTTTTTTTCACCTAAGGTCCAAAGCATGCACATGACACTTGACCTAACAAGCGCCATCTTTAATTTAATCTTCACATAGTATTACTTTTTCACCAAACATTAACTTGATCACTCATTTTCAATCCTTTTTGGAAGGGAAAAGTAAAAAGGTTTGTGAGTCCCCACCAGGTCTGATATATATATATCACAGGGACCATTTTTATTTCGGGTTTGGGTTTTTAACTTTCAATTATAAGCTTGGAAATGAAAACAGAGGAGGTGGTGGATATGCTTCACCTTTTTCTTGATTACTCTGCCTTCATATATCACTCTCATTGCTTCAAGGCACCATGACCATGCACATAATCCCTACTTGTACGTGTGTTTTGTTTTTCTCTTCTGACAAGTCAATCACTCTTTCAACTTGCTACTCTCTCTCTCTCTCTCTCTCTCTCTCTCTCTCTCTAATTATTCAGCTCCATTATTTCCCCTTCTAATTCCAATGGAAACATACCAGAAATGTGATCGATAATGGTTTGGTATCAAAAAATTATACATGTAGATGCAGGTTTTTGCCCCAAATAATCTTATAATCCTATAATGGCAGGATCAAATAGTCCTGCAACAAAAGACATGACTTAATAGTTAATAGTCTCATGCTTTTGCACCTCTTTTCTATTTTTATTAAATTTTTAAAAATATTTTATTAATTAATATAATATATTTATTATAAGTAATTTTAAAATATTTGATATAATATATTAAATTTATTAAATTTTTTAATTATAAAGTATTTAAAATAATTTTACTTTATATGAATGTTAATTTAATCCAATATGATTTTATCTAATTATGACATCAATATTTTAGTTTAATCTCATATTACAAAAAATGCATTACAAATACTAATTTAGTTAAATCCAATCCTGGCTTATACTCTCATGTGAATTGAGTTACATTCCCTTATCTAAACCTCAAATTTATTGTAATAAGTTGAAAAACAAAAATTAATAATCTAACCTCACGTGCCAAATGGACCCTTCTTTTATTTATGAGAATGACTTTCTTTTTATTTAAATGGTCTAGTTATAAAAAAAATTAGCGTCGTATTTAAATACACCTTACATAGTCCATTTTGATCTTACTGGATGACATATTTTGCTACTCGACAAAGAACAGAAAGTGAAATTTATGGTACTTTATTAGATGTACATAAAATAATAATAATAATAATAATAATAATAATAATAAATATATATATATATATATATATATATAAAATACTTCTCTGATCAAGACCTTCCTAACTTTACAATTTCAGGACGTCTAACCACAATTTCATATTAACAAATACCAACACCCAATATGAATATGTGGCTGTGATTAGACGTCATTAAATTATAATTTCAAGACGTCTTTACTAGAGAACCACCGTATATATATATATATATATATATATAATTTTTCTATTGTCAGTTTATCTTGATATAAAATATATTATGACGAAGAACGTGGACCATTAGATTTACATACTTTGACTTAAAGTGTATGCACATGTCAAAACTTCTCCATAATCTATGGTCCACATTCTTCGTCCTAATATATTTTATATCAGAACGAACTGACAGTAGAAAGACTGTATATATATATATATACGGTTCCGTTCCGGTTAGTGCGCACTGATATAACTTACATTAATACATTGTATGTGGACCGCTGATTATGGAGAAGTTTTGACAAGTGCATACACTTTGAATCAAAGTATGTAAATCTAATGGTTCACATCCAATGCACCGATGAAGTTATATCAGTACGCACTGACTTGAACATTTCTGTATGTATGTATGTATGTATAGAGTGATTCTTTTATAAAGGATCCTTTATTTTAATTTCGGTAAGGACCATCATGAAATCACATCGATTTAAATGAATTTTGATCTTAATTTTTATGTGGATGATAATTTCATTGAAATCAACCTATAAAATTTTTTTAAGAATTTTTCAAACACTAAAACTATTTTTTCTAAATTTCCTATGTTTCACCTATTTTTCTGATGTATTCATATTTAAAAAAATCGATAAAAATAGTTTTTAAGTACTTGAAATTTTTTTAATCATGGGTAGATTTGAATGAACTTATCATCCATACAAAAATTCAAATCAAAATTCATTAAAATAGATATAATTTTATAGTGGTTCTTACAAAAGTTAAAATAAAAGATCCCTTATAAAAAAGGTCACTCTGTTTATATATATATATATATATATATATGTGTGTTTGTGAGGTTTTTTATTTTGCTTATTGTCCTTTGATCGAGAAACATTGAAAATAATGGATTCAATCATTAGGGTTTTGACCTATTTTAGGTTTTCGTAAATGACATATTTCTACTTTTATTTTTTATTTTTTTCAATTTGGGTGTGTTTTTACTCTCTTCTTGCCCATAATAATAAATACCGAAAAAGAAACAAGTCGTGATCTTGAAGTCCAAGTGGAGGCATTAAGAAGCCAAACGAATCAACTGAGGTCCACGTGTTAATACATGTGGTGCAAATTACTAGAGCATCTCAAATTTAAAAGGGACTTTCATACTAAAAATCGTTGATATATCAATAATACTAAACGACTTGCTTTCTATATGGCATAAAAGAGACTTGATAGATAATCAATTCAAAATTTGAAACACATTTATTTTCATTTATTTTTAATGACGTCAAATTTTTTTCCTTCTTTTTCTTTTTAATTTTATTTCCTTATCAGAAATAAATAAAAAATTAATGTCAATTTTAAATACTTGCTTAGTCAATCTAAACAATTGCTGTGTAACAAGCCTTCTGAAAATAGACGGTCATATTGGCAATTTCTAATTATTTTCTTACCACATCAACGTGAAGTTGAATATGTACAACTATATTGAAGATACATTTTTTAATAGACTCTCTATTTATTGTTAGAGATTCTAAACAATGAACATGGAAACGTCGTACCCAGTACTCGCACATAATTTATAGCAATTAATAACGTCAATATAGCAAAAGAAACAGATGAGAGAAAAATAAACAATCAGAACTCAAGATATACATGGAAAACCCAAATCGGGGTAAAAAACCACGGGCTCTCAGGACGACAGAAAAAGTTCCACTATTTGATAAATTGTTACAATCATATACTTTAGGATTCTCTCTCTCACCTCAACCCCAAAACCACACTTATATGATCCTCACCCAGTACCTCTAATATCCCCTATGTCTCCCTTGAATATCACTTACGGATCTTTAACTTGATCCACTAATATTCCCTTGTATCTCTCTCTAGATATTCCCATGGGTCTCCGATCTCACCACACTCTCTCTGACGTTACATGGTGTTCTTTTCCTCCACACACAAATAACCTAATTACAAGGTTAAATTTATACTAATTACAGGGAGTTAGGAACTAACAAAGAAATCTATCTCCTACACATACAAAGACTTACTTGTTTCACATAAATACTATTTCCTATTTATGACAAATTTTTTTGTAAAGAAATCCTCTTCCTTCAAACACAAGGCTTTCCTATTCTGCATGAAGACAAACTGTTTTTCCTTTTTCATCGAAAACTTCTTGATTCGCGTAAATTTCCATCAAACTGTTGTGAGTCCCGCTATCTGCAATACAACTTTTCCCAAAGTGGAAACCTCTGGATGTCAACCGCTGTCATTACCATTGTGCAATCCACAACAATCCTTCAATCTTTACGAACCCCGCATCGACCGCTCCTACAACTGCTTTCAAAGCCACTATGGTAGGGAGAACGGTTCTCTTCTTTCTTCCGCTTTCGTCTTCAATCATTCCCTCACACACCTAATCCAACTTCCAAATGTATCTCACGTCTCCAGAAAGCTCTCCATCAGTTGAGTCTTGTTTGGTTAACATTCGTTCATTCGAGAATACGAGCCAAAACCTAACAATTTTCTCATTTGGCTTGAGTTCTCAAAACTTTGTCCACAACCACAATTCTCCATACCGAGAATCAACATACCCCACCATAAGGTATAACCACTTAAGAACGAACCATCATAAGATTTCCCTTCATATATATTTTTTTGTGTTCGTTGTTCCGGCACCATATTGAAAATAACTTGTTGAAATTGTGGTGCAACTCCTCAAGTCAAATTTCAATGGAGTTCGTCAGCCATTGACATCTTTGTCCACCATACACATTGCATCACTTTCTGACCAATGTCTTGTACACAATTATGGACCACTAGCAGCAACATATCATCTTCCATAGCCAGTGGGGAAAACTGCTAAAAGGATAAACATGTCCTTATATCATCCAACCCTGTGAAAGACCTTCTGTTCTTGCATCACATTCTTGGTGAAAGACTTACCACTAGAAACCAGGAGTGTTTTGCTGGATAAGGCTAACACCACACCAGAGAGAGCGTTCAATATATATATATATATATATATATTGTGTTCAGGAGTTTTTTTTTTTTTTTTTTAATATACAATCAGCTCCTTGTGTCACCTAGATTGGACCTCTATGACTCGTACCTGCCACCACAAGCCAAACTTCTCCTCCATCGATATTCTTCTTTTCATTAAACCATAACGAGTTCGAAATTGCCTTTAAGACGTACCTCATTTGCTAAACCATAATAGGCAACCATGATCATCATCCTAATACCACCAAGTCCTCCATACGATCTCCTGTAAAGACTTGAGAAATAACGTCATCTCCAAACCATATAACTCTGATACCAATTGTTGGGGATTCTAAACGATGAACGTGGAAACGTTATGCCTAATACTCGCCCATAACTCATAGCAATTAATAACGTCAATATAGTAGAAGAAATAGAGGAGAGAAAAATAAACAATCACAACACAAGATATACGTGGAAAACCCAGATCGAGTAAAAAACCACGGGCCGTCAGGATGACAAAAAGTTTCACTATATGATATATTGTTACAACCATATCCTTTAGGATTCTCTCTCTCACCTCAACCCCAAAACTACACTCATACAATCCTTACCGAGTACCCCCAATATCCTCTAGGTCTCCTATGAATATCACTCATGGATCTTTAACTTGATCCACTGTTATTCACTTGGATCCCTCCCTAGATATTGCCATGGGTCTCCCTGGATCTCACCACACTCTCTCTGATGTTACATGGTATTCTTTTCCTCCACATACAAATAACCTAATTACAATATTATATTTATACTAATTACAGAGAGTTAGGAACTAACGAGGAAATCTATCTCCTACACATGGAAGGCTTACTTGTTTCACATAAATACTATTTCATATTTATGACAAGTCTTCTTGTAAAGAGAAATCATCTTCCTTCAAGCACAAGGCTTTCCTATTCCACTTGAAGACAAAATCTTTTTCCTTTTTCATCGAAGACTTCTTGATCTGCGCAAATTTCCGTCAAACTGCTGTGAGTCCTGTTGTATGCAGTACAACGTTTCTCACAGCGAAAACCTCTGGATGTTGACCGCTGTAATTACTGCTGTGCAATCCACAATGCAAGGCACAACGGTCCTTTAATCTTTGCGAACATAGCATCGACCGCTCCCACAACCGCTGTCAAAGCCGCAGCAGTAAGGAGAATGATTTTCTTCTTTCTTCCACTTTCATCTCCAATCATTCCCTCACACACCTAATCCAACTTCCAAATATATCTCATCTCTAGAAAGCTTTACATTAGTGAGTCTTATTTGGTTAACATTCGGTTCATTCGAAAATACGAGTTAAAACCTAACATTTATCCTATACGGTATCTTTTTTTTCACGTGGCAAGAGAGTTATAGTCAAGCTAGCCTTTTTTTTTTAATCAACTAAAATCAAGTGCTCTCAAAAAATGCTAAATCAAATTTTTAGTAGTGAGTGGGCCCAACTAAATGGACGCGTGGCAACCGTTCTGTCCCTCTAAGTCACGTCCTTGTCACGTGGCTTGCCGTCTGGAGGGCGGCACCGCCCCCTCTCAAATTTTTCAGTGAGTTAAGGTTTTTGATTTATTTAGTATTTAATTATATTTAGATATTTTAAAAATAAATATGCCAAAACGACAAAGATATTTACTTTTTTGAGTTTATTTTCTTATTCTACTAGACACAAATGCCCTTGTTTCGTATTTGTTTTTCCTTTTTTGGCTGTCATAAATTCCACATCATCAATTTGTTAGGTATGTTGATCACTATGTTCAATACAATATGGCACGTGTCAAACACCTATAATTAATATAAAGTTTTGTTAAGTAATTTTGTTAACCTTGTATCCTCAATTCAATTTGTTTCATCATGAGACAAGTTCATTTTAAAAAGTAACTGTCACGTCATACATTATTAGCAAGTAAGATCCCATTGTTTGTATATATGCTTTATAGCGTCTCCGAAAATTTTTGTTAAATTTTAGCTATTTTAATTAAAAAACTATTTTAACTAGCAACTTTTCAAATATCACTTCAACCATCCTCCCTATAATAGTTAGTCACTAATATTTTAATATTTTTTAAATTTAAATATAAATAAATTTATTTTATTTTAAATGGTAAAAATAAAAGAGAAAAGATTAATATTAGAAATAATAAAAAATTAGGAAAGAGAAGATAGAGAGCTCCCTAAATTTAGGGAGCCACCAAGAGACTCTCTAAAATAGGGTCTAAAATAGGGAGCCATTTATGGAGCCTCTTGGAGTGCTCAAAACCCAAATTGGCTCCCTATTTTAGCTAAGGAGTTATTTTAGGGAGTCCCGTGAAGATGCTCTTAGTCTCTCATTCTCTCCTAACTAAGTAGGCATGTTTTGGGCCATGAGTGAATGATTCTTGTGAGAAGCCTATGATCCAAAGTAAATCCGTAAAGGTGAAGGACGTGTGCTTGAAGTCTAAAACGGATAATATTTACTTAGTAGGCTTAGAACATTACAAATGGTATCAGAGCAGACTCTCTACCTGGTGTGGATGTGGATTTGAATTTATGATTTCTCTCACAAGGAAGCGAGGTCCGAAGGGGAGGAGATTGTCACATTCCACTCGCTATTGAGTAAGATACATGGTTCGTAAGTCCATGACTCAAAGTAAATCTATGAGAGTGAAGAACACGTGCGTGAAGCCTAAACCTAAAGTGAACAATATCTACTGCAGGTGGACTTTCAAACTAGTGGGGGAGGGGACAATTATGTCATTTGAGAATTGAGAAAATGGTTTCGGAGATTATATATGAGAAAACACGTGGCAAATTGGTGTGGAAATGGTGGTGATGATAGAACACTAAGGCAGAGACACTGAGACGGACAGCAACTTTTCAGAATCCACTCAAAAATGTCCAATTGGGCCCACTTTTTTGTCCACGTCCATATTTCACCACTACTATCATCCACTCACCCAGCAACTATTTTGCTTTTACTATTATACCCTTCACTCTTATTTTCTCACTAATGTGCTCCTTATTAATTCACTCACAACCGTAAATATTACAAGAATGATTACAATAATAAACTATCGTGATTAAACAGTATATATATAGATAATGCTGGCTTAACGATATTGGAGGCCCCAGGTAAAAACTTCGAATGACACCTTATTTTATAGTTATTGTAAAATCATTTTTTACGGTAAAAAAAAAATACTTATACTTTATTTTTCTTCCTTTATATGATACAAAATTATTAATTAAAGAATCCAGAAAGTGTCAAAGTGGAAAGAATGATCCTTCTAAACAAGTTGTCTTCATTGAACTCAAAATATTAAGATTAGATTTTGAAAAAAGTTATTGAAACAACTTGAAGCTAAGTTAAGGAGAAACAGAGTTATTGATAGCGAGTACAAAATTAGTATAAAATAAATAAACGAATAAGATAGATGTAAGAAAAAAGTTTTATCTATGGCTTGTATACTAATCAGGAATGGAGGGAATCAGAATTAAGTTTCATCTGAAAGGGAATAGAGGTGAATCAGAATTAAGTTACAAAATTTCATTCTAGTGTTTACTAACAATTTAGAATTAGAAATAGAATCAAATTTAGAATGATATAAAGTTGATTACAAAAATACCCTTGTATATATAATATGTTGATTTTTTTTTTTTTAATTGAGATAACTTCTTTAAAAAAAAAGGTCACAGTAGCATTATTGGGGTGGGCACCCAAACCGCCAAACCGATCAACCTTCTCAAACCAAACCAGTTTAAACGGGTTGGTTTGGTTTCATTAATTAAAAAAACCAATCGATTAGGTTCTTTTTAAGCAACAAAATTGGTTTGGGTTGGTTTGTGGTTTGTGTTTTATCAAACAGCATAACCCAACCCAAACAATTACATATTTAATATATATATTAATTAAATTATCAGATAAAAAAAAATAAAAACTAAAGTTAACCTAATTTTATATTATATTATTTTTAACTAGGATTGATGCCGAAACAACAAGAAGTAAACTTCAAAATTTCAAAGTGGCTACTTGGATGGTTGTGGATATTATTAATTTAGAAGTTTGAACGATTTAGTTTTATTTTATAAGTTTTAGGTGTTCAACACTTTGAGGTTTTTTTTTTAACAATTAATGTTATACACTTGAATTAAATTTAGCATTATAATTTAGTATTATTGTTTATATTACTAATAATCAGTTTAAATACTTATATTGATAATTTGATAATATTATATTTGTTCAAATAGAAATAATGTAATTATTTTCTTAAACCGTTAAACCAAACCGAATTGATTTTTATTAGTTTGATTTGGTTTGACCTTATAAATGGTTTAATTTGGATTGTAAGAAATTAAACCGATTAAATAATGGTTTGGAAACCAAACCCAACCCAAACCAACTCATGCCTACCCTAGTATGTGTAAATATATATATATATATATATATATATTGATTCATAAATGATATTGTAGATATGAATTATGTAAAAAAAAAAAATTTTTTTTTGCCAAATAACTTACTCGCTCCATTAATAATAAAAAAAAAAAAAACAAAACTTTACCGCATAGCTTTACCAAAAAACAAAAAAAAATTTATGTAAACCAATAAATCAAAGTTCATTAATTTTGACGTATTAATATTTTTTTTCATCAACGTCATTCATGAACAGTTATCTTTTTTATCCACGTATACAATAATATATATGTAATTGTTTTCATTCTAGATTATATATATATAATCGGTGCAACAAGCAAATAATAATCATCACCAAGATTTATGTATATTCATGAAATCAACGATTAAAAAAAAGGGTACTTAGTGAGTATAATTTTGTATAAATACATTTGACTTTAGTAAAAATACAATCCCTAAAAGAGAATGAAAAAGTGGAAATATAGTTTTTTTTTATTAATTTTTTTAATTTTATTTTAATTATTATAAGTGAGGATAATTTAGTAAAAAGACATGAATTACATTTTTCAATCAGGAAAATGAACTTGATTCACAGGATGAGTGGGAGAAATCAAGTTTCCTTTCCATTGGTAAATTAATTATTAATTTGAGAGTGGAGTTTACGTAACTTAATTCCCTAAAAAATAGTAAACATTGGAATCTGAAATCAGGAACTTAATTCTCTTCCTTGAATTTGATTATTGATTAGTAAACATGCCCCTAACGTTCATAAGTGTGTCTTAAAAAAAGGTTCATAAGCATGTGTTTTAAGGAAGTATCGTGGAATTAAAAAATCATTAAATGAATAAAGTTTTTTTCTTTCTTTACTTTGTCGGTCGGGATTGTTTAAAAAGTAAGAAAGTATTAAGAGTTCTCTTAGAACCGGTAATTAAATTCTAAATAAAGAGTTGTTTTGGAATTAGAAAGCAATTAAATTCTAAATAAATAATCATTTTTTTAAGAGAAAAAAAAAGATACATATAAGAAGCTATATAAAAGATGATAATATATATATATATATATATATTAAAAAGTAATTTTTATCCTTAACTTTAGGAGATATTTTATTTTCATAGCCAGATATCAGGAGGCTTTTTAATTTAATATTATATATAAGTAAAATTAGAATAAAAAAAATGAGGCCTACTTAAATTTTAGATTTTAGAGAAATAGAAATTGCTTGGGTACTGATTGGTCAGTATCCAAGGTACTAACCACACCAATGAGGTGTTGCCACGTGGCTTTTTTCCTTTTAATCTTTTACATTTATCTTATTACATTTTTCACAGATGGACCACGTGATAAAACCTCATTGATTGGTCAGTACCCAAACATTATCCTAGAGAAATTTGAGAGGCCCTAGGCTACAGCCTAGCTCGCCTAGTGGTTTAATCGACTCTATGTAAGGATCGAATATCTACTCGGAAGATATTTACTTTTAAATTTTTGTTAAAAAAGATTTTAATTTATAAAATTTTAATAAGAAAATAGTTTGTATTTTTTCGATTAAGCTGACTATATTATTAAAATATAAAAATAAAATAAAAAAACAAAAGAAAACAAAAGAAAAAGAAAAACGAAAGTAAAGTGGCGCGCATGCCCTAAAACAATAATCTAAAAAGGTATGCAGACCTCAACATAAAGTAAGGAAACATGAACCTAAAAAGACATAAAATTAATTATTCTCTTCTGCTTCAAATGGTGCGGCTCAATTAGAAATAGCAACACGACTTAATTCTGCCTGAGCTGATGAAGCTGCAGAATTAGGGCTAATCTTAGTCTTAGTAACAGAGAGGTGCTTAGAACTTCCCTTACTTGGTTTCACTCTTATATTTGATTTTGTCACCACTGGAATCCAATTATTGTCGGGATCAACTAGATCCTGAGCTTCCGCAAACTTGTCATCCTTCCTTGAGAAGTTGTTACCTAAATTCCTAGAATTACCGCTTCCCAAATGAGCAGAGATTGAATTAGTAAAATCCCTATCATTGACAAAGTGATCTCCAGATTCTTCTCCCAAAACTGTTGTAACTGTAGGAATTTGAATTGGTATGGTAATCTCATCTGATAGTTGCAAAACTAAAATAGAAATATTTTCCTCAACCGGATACTGCCTCTCACGGTGGCTGCTCTGTTCCTACAAGATCAAAAGTTGCATATTGTCTACCTCTTTTAGATCAGGATTGTCAATGAGAGTCTTTGTGTTTAAGGTCCCTATATTTTGACTCATACCCCTTGTATCTACAGACCCCAAATCTTGAGAAATAGCAGTGAAAGCATTAGATACCGGGACCTCCAAGACCAACTTATCTATCAGAAAATAAACCATTTTAGAAGACCGACGACAAACAGGTTGTGACTCATCAACAGAAACCTCGACCATTGGCTGAGAGGGCTTTCCTGTACTAGCAACAAGAACCTTAGGTTTGTTCCAACGACAAGAACTGGGCAGATGACCAATGGAAGAGCAGACGGAGCAAAAAAACGGTAAATTTTCATACTCAACCGAAATGAAAGAGCTATGAAGTTCGTCCCTCTCTAAAAGAATCGAAGACGGAAGTAATACAGACAAATCTACATCAACTAAAGCCCTAACAAAATGACCAAAATGACTAAAATCACCATCAATAATAGCCTTATCCAATCTCAACGGAATTCCAATACATCTGGCCAAATAAAAAAGGATCTTTGGATGTCAGTATTCCCAAAATAAATCATAGAACCTAACCCAAACTCGTGCGTTAGTGGACTTTTACAAAGAGGGATTAAAATCTGGAACCCAAGGCTGAAGGCAGAGAACTTCTGGCTTAAGATTAACAGAACCCAAACCCCATACCTTATTCTTATCTTTAGTAGATTTCAAAATGATCTGGAAATAGCCCATCCCTAAAGATATAAGTCTCCAATCCGTCGAAATCATCCAAATTTTACTAAGCTTAGCCTTAAGGTCAACAAGCTTCTAGGGACGCTCACCACTAGAAAGACCCACACGCCCTATAAGAGCATTTTTGCATAACTCAAGTCTAGATTGATAAGCCACCGAATCAACCCGAAAAAACACATAACCTCCCCTTTTCAAAGGTGCAGTAGTCATAGGGAAAGATTGAATAAAATCATGAGAAGACTTCAAAAGGTCGGCATAAGATTTGCCATCCATAGGCAAAGGACTAGAAATCATAACGGGGTCCTGAATCGAACCTCCAACATTAACTGTATTTTCACCCATTGTAGGAACAAAATGCAACACATTACCCATACTGTGCCCTCCACTCCTAGAAGAAACCGTCCCCTTATCACCAATAAGAGTTGTGTGTGGAGAGAAAACCAAAGTGGTCTCCAAAGATCCAGGAACCTCCACGAGACCAAGCATGGGAGGAGAAGCCATGATCCGAAACACAAGAGAAGTAACCAAAACATCAGTAGAGATACCCTAAAAATACAACCCAAAAAAAAAAAAAAAAAAAAGTGAACAGTGCCGCTGGATGAACAGTGACGCACAAACATAGCCACTAAACAGTATCGTATGAACAGTGCAGCTAGATGAATAGTATCTCCGGGTGAATAGTGTCGCCTAAACTCTAGCAAACCCTAGCAGAGGTTTTTTTCTAGAAAATAATTTGTATTTATTCTCAAGTATCAAAATTCAAATTAATAGAACCAAAATCAATCAAAATCTTTTTAATTTTGAAAATAAATCTTGTAACATGCCATTTTCTGTGCTTTGTTTAAAAGAATGCATTGTTTTTTTTTTTTTTTTTCTGAAGATCTCGAATTTTGTCTAGACACCCCCTATTCTCCCCAACTACGTGACACACCCATAACCAACTTATTGGTTCTGACGATCAATTTGTTGGATGTTATGGAGTATGACGGTCTAAAAGAATGTCAATCGTATACGTATGAACAAGGTTTTTAACTCGTTTTGGAATTTGTGGAACTGTATTTTTTCTAGTTGAAGATGAAATTTCATCAGAGAAGAAAGAAGTCGCTGCTCTGCAAAAGTCCAATCAATTTCTTGTCTGTGTGTGCCTTTATAAGGTTACGGACAAATCAATAAGCAGGCTGATATAAAGACTGTAATAACACGAAAATACTTTGGTCGGTGATCTTCTAGCTTTTTCCATGCATATATTGCTGTCTCCATCCATTTTATATATTCTTTTTTTTTTTTGAAGGAAATTATATATATATATATATACGAACACAAATGGGTTTCATTTCATTAATCAATAGACTTAATATATTGATCATAACATATTACACGTATGCATGTAGGTCAAGTGAGGATGGCAACATAATTTAAGATTAACACGGTGATACTTAAGGTTATAATTAATTAATGTAATTCTACCTTCCACTTCAACCCTAATAGCTTCAAATGACTTATCAGTCCGAGTCAGTAGATCAGTATTAGCTAGACAATTAATGAGGTTATAGTTTTGTTCACAAATGACTGCAACTATACCAACATTATATTAAAACATCAAATCACTCTATTAAAAAGAAACAAGAAGAAGAAGAACAGAGGAAAAAAAACATTAAAAAAAATCTTCTGCTTTGTCGAAAAATCATTAAAAGAATTTTGAGTTAATAATTATACATGGTTGACTGTTGACACGTAGATGATGATTAAATCCCCACCGATAAGAAAATACCGTAATATATCACTAGAGTAGGTACGTACTTGTCATGTAGACAGCTAGTGAAGTGTATCTCGTACTCTCAATAAACGTTAATAATTTTGTGCTTAATTGACAATTTCAAATCTGGAAGAAAGATAGAGAGATTAGAACAAATTCCGAAAGTTATATATAGGGTTGCCTGTTGAGCAGGTAATGTGAGATTGAAGCAGGACCTCAACTTTCAACAGGAAGTCTCTCCTACTTAGCATATATGTACAAAACTCATGGCGTCCTTCTTTGATTAGGTGGCACATCAACTATCTCAAATAAGTTTCAAATACCATTAATTCTAAAAGATTTCCCATGGAGGACTCGAAAGTTGATAATCACTAGAACTAAAAAAAATAAAAAAAATTCCACACAAAAGTAGACAAAGGAAGAGTATTCCGAACACGTGTACGGCGAGGATGATAGGACTCGAATGAATGTGATTGTTGATGCTACATCCATTGAAACTCATATTATAACTTTTATCTTATATATTAATTAAGTCACGTTATTATCAAAGCTATGGGGATCGTATAATTGATCGACAAGTAGGAGGGTATTTCGGTAACTTTGAGTGTTGCTCATAATTGCAGCTTATAAGGAGGGAAGGATGCAGCAGAAGAGTTGTCATCACAGTTTGTTGCACTTAAAAACAGAGATTTATTTTCCTCTCAAGTTTCATCATCTACTTATAATATATACTATTCCATTTCAAGCAGACAAAGGTATGTTGTTATATATATTGATCTCTAATTATTAATTATTAATTACTTGTACTATATTTAGTAATACATATATACATGTCTTGTCTCTTTGATGAATAATTCTGGTGCAATAACTATCATCATCATACCTATGTATTTTCATTAAGCTTCTGATCTCCAGCTTCTTGTACCTTCATATATCACTGTTCAATGAAGTCTTTTCATGAATCTCTCTCTCTCTCCTTCTCTATCCAACATTTATCCACGACAGAGATTGTTGATGATATTTCTAATTGAATACTCGTACCACATGACATGGTGTAAGTTAAACCTTTTTGACCCTATAGTTCAAAGCTAAATAGCTTTTGCTTCTATGTACGTTCATAAGATAAGGAGCAGTGACTAGTGAAGTATAATAATGTGCAAATCACTGATAAAAACACCATCAATTAATTAAATTATTTTTAATTAGAATTCACTCGAGATTTTTTTTCCCCACAAGAAGAATTAATTAATTTTTGTACAGTAAATTATAATATTTTAATAAGTTTCTATACACTTCAACAGTGGTGCTAATTTTACTAACATGGAGAGAACGAGTTCAACGGGGCTGGGAAGAACAAAATCGGATCAGTTTGTGGAAGCACTGGCGGCGGCGTTCAAGTCACCGGTGTCACAAGGCGAGGCCACGGGGACATCGGATGGTGGTGGGACCCTCTCGAGGAAGTCAAGCCGACGGTTGATGATGTCAGCGTCGCCAGGACGTAGTGGGAAGAACACACACATAAGGAAATCACGTAGCGCCCAGTTGAAGGTTGAGTTAGATGAAGTCAGCAGTGGCGCCGCCCTCAGCCGAGCCTCTAGTGCCAGCTTGGGCCTCTCATTTTCCTTCACCGGCTTCACGGTCCCGCCGGATGAAATCTCCGATTCCAGGCCCTTCAGCGACGAGGATATATGTAAGTTTTATTATTATTATTTTAATGCTAAGTAGTATATAGTTGAAGTATTGTGTGGTTTATTATGTCTTGCATGTGAATTGTTGATTGTTTGTTGACTTATTTTCTAACTTTTTCATTTCAAGCCTTGCCATGTGTATTAGTAAATAGTGATACCAGGTAATTTTTTTGTTAAAATCCAACTAATAATCTTTGATTACAAGCCAGCTTTATCGAATTTGAATTTGGAGTACTGAGGGACAAATTTGAAAACTTGTTAAAATTTTAATAAAAAGTAAAGGGTAAATAAACTTATATAAAAAGATTTGGAGCTTGAGGGATCATGGCTCCCTCATATTATTTGTTGACTTGTTTTCTAACTTTTTCATTTCAAGTCTTGCCATGTGGATTAGTAAATAGTGATACCAGGTGATTTTTTTTGTTAAAATCCAACTAATAATATTTGATTATAAGTGAGCTTTATCGAATTTAGAGGACTGCTTTATTAAATTTAGAGGGTACGAGGGACAAATTTGAAATATTAGTAAAATTTTAATAAAAAGTATAAATAACAAAAGTATAGGGTAAATAAACTTATATAAAAAGATTTGGAGCTTAACGGATCATGGCTCCCTCATATTATGTGGTGGTGGCGATGCCACCACCGATTACTATAAACTTTAATATATGTAAAAGACTTTTATACCTTAGGTGTAAATCTTTGACGAAATTTAGATTTGGGATCGATAATCATTGAAACGAACCCCAATTAATTTCAAAGAGTTTGCACCTGAAAATGCGGTGAGAATGGAGCAGATGATTGATGATTGATGATTGATTGGTGTGAGATGAGGAAAGAAAGTTAGGTAAATAAAGTTAACAAAACTTTGTTATAAACCACAAAAGATGGAACGGGCACGAGAGTTTAGAAAAGAAAAAAAAAAAAAAAAAAAAAAAAAAAAGGTGATATATGAAAAAAATGAGAAGCTGGTGAAAAGTTGGGTCAAAAGCTACCTTTCACCAAATTTTCATTGATTGATTTCCATTTTCCTTGTTAGTGGGCTGTCTCAGTGCGCCCAACATTTTAATGAAGATTATCTGTTGTTTGACTGGTTTTGCTATTAGTAATTAAAAGTTCAAACTGTACATGAACCCCAGTAGTGGTAGTGTGTCCATGAATCATATATGATATGAAAAAAGACAAGTAGTGACACGTGGGTCCCAATTATTTGTGGAAGCCATTACTCTGGATAGCAAATTATTGGATCAATAGGGTCCTACTCATTATTTGACATTTGATTAAGATTTCATTTAATAATAATTAATTAGAAATTTTTACTAAAATTTCGATGGTTAGCTTAAAAGAATTATGCATGATTGTTGCAGTGGAGGATATTGAAGCAGGCACTCGTAAACCAAAGTTTCAAACAGAGCCAACCTTGCCAATCTATCTAAAGGTAAATTAATTCATGCACTGCACATACATCTGTTGTTGTTTCATTTCATCAAAGGCATCGATAATCAGTTTAGGGAGGAGAAGGGCATTGATTTTGATATGTATTTGGACTTGGACAGGCACTTGCAAATTGCAATCAGGCTTATCCTTCCTAGCAATAGCAATATAACACATGCCCCAGGTTCAGTCTTGTACATCAATTTCATCTTATATGACATTATTGTACAAGATGAAATTGATGTACACAACATTGTTTCTAATTCTCTTGTCCTGTAATATGTATGCAGTTCAAAGATGTTTCATACAAGGTGATCATCAAAGGAATCACAAGTACTGAGGAGAAGGATATCTTGAATGGGATAACTGGTTCGGTTAATCCCGGGGAAGTTCTGGCTCTTATGGGACCGTCTGGAAGTGGAAAGACTACTCTTCTCAACCTCCTTGGTGGCCGGATACTGCAGCCTACCGTAGGTGGTTCAATTACTTATAATGACCAGCCATATTTGAAGTCCCTCAAAAGCAAGTATGTATATATATATATATATATATATATATATATCTATCTACTCCCTACACTCTAATAAATGTGCATAGAATAACATGGAAGGAATGAATGTATGGGGCAGGATAGGATTTGTGACCCAAGACGATGTCCTCTTCCCTCACCTCACCGTCAAAGAAACGTTGACATATGCAGCCCTCCTACGACTGCCAAAGACATTGACTAAACAACAGAAGGAAAAAAAAGCCATTGATGTAATCTATGAGCTAGGCCTGGAAAGGTACAGTACAATCTCTTCCTTATTTTGATTTACTAATACATAATCAACCCTCATTAGCAACAACAGCTCATCATACTTACAGGTGCCAAGACACTATGATTGGTGGTTCCTTCGTTCGTGGAGTGTCCGGTGGAGAGAGGAAGAGAGTTTGTATTGGCAATGAGATTATAATCAACCCTTCCCTTCTGTTTCTTGATGAACCTACTTCTGGCTTGGATTCTACTACTGCCTTAAGGACTGTACAGATGTTACAAGACATTGCAGAGGTTTGACATCCCTGGTTTACTTTCTACCATCTTATCCAATTTTCATTTTACTAACTAGTTGCAATTCATGGCACGACAGGGTGGAAAAACTGTAATAACCACAATCCACCAGCCATCAAGCAGACTCTTCCACAGATTTGACAAGTTGATCCTTCTCGGGAAAGGAAGTTTGCTCTACTTCGGAAAAGCTTCCGAAGCAATGATCTATTTTCAGTCTATAGGATGTTCTCCTCTAATTGCCATGAATCCAGCAGAGTTCTTGCTAGACCTTGCAAATGGTAACATAAATGATGTTTCTGTACCATCAGAGCTACAAGATAAGGTGCAAATGGAGAACTCAGAAAATGAACCAAGAAATGGGAAACCATCTCCAGCAACCGTGCACGAGGTAATATCTATTCGATTCTATACTTTTCATGCTTCAAATATGAGTCTTTCTTCCTAATAATTAAAGAGCTAGGTGTCAAAGAGTCAAAACCATTTAAATAACAGAAACGTACCAAAATGCAATAAGCAACCAAACCAGATTAGAGTGTGCCTTAAGCTATCATCTGCAACTGACGTTTAAATCTAAAACCAGTATCTCGTGGAGGCCTACGAAACAAGAGTTGCAGAAAAGGAGAAGAAGAAACTTATGGTTCCTATTCCCCTTGATGAAGAAATTAAGGCAAAAGTGTCATGTCCAAAACGACAATGGGGGGCAAGCTGGTGGGAACAATATACCATATTGTTCTGCAGAGGAATTAAAGAACGGCGACATGAATATTTTGGTTGGTTGAGGATCACTCAAGTTCTCTCTACTGCAATAATCTTGGGATTACTCTGGTGGCAGTCAGATAGTAAAAGCACCAAAGGCCTGCAAGATCAGGTAAATAGTTGTTTTGTCGAAGCTTAAAACTTGCCTCACCACTACTAGTTTACAATCATTCTCAACTTGCTATCAAAACACCACAATTCGATCACATCACAGTAGATGATTAGAAGACAAATAACAATGCATATTTACCTCATCATGATTTCTAGTTCATGCTATGCTAATGTAGTACCATTCCTTCATATAATAGCTTTAAAAGCATAGAAGATAACTAAATCCACAATCGACAATACTTATGATTTTGCCAGTTACCAATTACACTATCTAAGCTTCCGATGTTTCAGGCAGGGCTGCTTTTCTTCATCGCTGTTTTCTGGGGATTCTTTCCTGTCTTCACTGCAATCTTCGCATTTCCTCAAGAAAGAGCAATGCTGAGTAAGGAACGAGCAGCTGACATGTATAGACTAAGTGCATATTTCCTGGCTAGGACGACCAGTGACCTTCCGCTCGACCTGATACTGCCAGTTCTTTTCCTTATTGTAGTCTATTTCATGGCAGGCTTGAGACTCAGTGCTGCTCCCTTTTTTCTAAGCATGCTTATAGTTTTTCTCAGCATTGTTGCAGCTCAGGTATGCACCTCTGAAAAGAATGTATAAAAATTATTACTAGACATAATCATCTAAATCTAGCTGCTGTGACAGGGGCTTGGATTAGCTATTGGGGCTACACTAATGGACTTGAAAAAGGCTACTACTCTGGCTTCAGTAACTGTGATGACATTCATGCTGGCTGGTGGTTACTTTGTTAAGGTAATGAATCTCTAGTCTGGTGTAAACATTATTTCAAGAGCTGCCCATCATCTAACGACGTGGTAATCAATTTTGCAGAGAGTTCCGGTTTTCATATCTTGGATCCGCTATTTGTCTTTCAACTATCATACTTATAAGCTTCTCCTAAAGGTGCAGTATGAACACATCACACCCATGGTTAATGGAATGAGAACAGACAGCGGTTTAGCAGAAGTCGGTGCCCTAGTAGCTATGGTTTTCGGATACCGTCTCTTAGCATACCTTTCTTTAAGGAGAATGAAGCTCCAATCAGGAGCATAGACACATTATAATTTCCATGGGAACATCTAGAAGCCATGGCTTTCACATTTTACTGCTCCAAGAGCTATATTTCTAAGAGTTGAGTTTCTTGCACCGAGTAGACACAAAATAGCAATGATGATCTTTCGATTTTTCCACATCTACGAATTTCTCCATGTATTGCATCTACAGCACTCAGCGTCAACAGGAATGTCCAATCTGATCTTAGACATGTCCATGGCTTTTTCTACAAGGAGAATTTCTTTCGAATGTCGCGACATTAAAATTATAAATCATGTAGTTCTAAGATCAATTCTAGACAACTTAGAAGAAGAATGAATACATTGTATCACATTTACCATCAATCTTATTTGAATCAAACTTTTGATTCTTATATCAAATGTGTTCCATTTAATCATACAACGAATACAAAAAATGAAGAGAGAACATTTTTCAAAATGTAAAACTTTCAAAAAAGAGAAATTACAGGAAGTAATTACAAAAATCAAGCAGTAAAGACTTTTCCTTTTCCATTCCTCACTTCATATGATGTACAAATTGCAGGGATTTGACACAGCCCATCTAGTGTTTTGATTCACAGAATATGCCAACAAAAATCTAGATCTGACATTGAAAGATCATTTCTTGACTTACTTCACATGTTTATCTTTTTGAATTAATGACATTAACGCCTATCGACTATAACCAATGCGGAGAAGTGCATGACAAAGGGATTTGAGAATTCTTGAAATTAGATGACTCATTGATGATTTGAAAATTTCTTCAGAGTATCAACATCCGAATTAAGTAAGGAAATCAACACATGAAATATCGTGAAACCACTCAATGTTTTCCTACAGTTACAAATAAGAATATAAGACAATTAAAAGTGCCATAATTTCTTAATATCCAGTGGTGTAAAATACTTTGGCATCAATGACCGGCTGTCTCCTAATTATGACAATTATTCTGAACCTCAACCAGCTGGAAGCAAGCAATGATTCTCCAGCCAAACAGCCAGGCTGCATTATTTACTTTCCATGGGATATATCATGCCAATGTCCTTAACCAACCAAGCAGTCTAAGAAGGGCAGTATCCAATATAGGGGACTTCTTCTCTAGCCCTGCAAAGAAACAGAGAACAAATTGACCAACAACTATCAGTGTAAATTGGCATTGCTGTTGTCGTTAGACATCGAGGAGTTAAACAATATCCAGTTTCGACTACTAGCAATACATTTCTACTACTCATGTTAATAAGAAAAAAAAAAAAAAAACTGAAAGAAAAAAAGAAGAATTATTTCCAGTCAATGTTGAGCCATAACAACATTGCAGGGAGTACGTACCAATATCAGCAGCTACTCGATGACTGCACATTACTCCTGAAAATGCAACAGCTATAACACCTTGTCCTGGAAAGCAACTATCTCCAACACAGTAAAGACCATCTATAGCCTGCAAATATCACTATTGTAAGACCATGTCCATTCCGTAACTTAAAATGTTAGAATCTACCAAATACAGAACATAGTTTTTATTTAACTCACTGTCGTATTAAATGGCATTCCCAACAAGCCCTTAGGAGTATTGCGAGGCATCGGCCCATAGGTACCCTTATCCCGAGCCAGGTACCGCCTGTGTGTCTTTGGTGTCCCAATCTGCCATGAGTTGAAAAGCTACTAAGCTAGAAAGCAAAATAATTTAGAAAAATGAAAATGAGAATAAAATATGTAGAACTTAGTTAAAGATACAGGCAAGAAAGGCAATTTATATGAGGATTAGGGTAGTTATGGTATTGGAAACCGATCCAGACTCCTGTCAGACCAGGAGCAGGTTTATACTGTCCCCGCCCTGTCTCAGGTATACATTTAAAATGCTGCCATATGATTTCATTTATGCCTCTTACACTCCACGTATTTTATTGTCTAAGGGTTTTCTGTCTCCCAACCTACCTATCTTTTGTTTCTCAGATATGATGGCAACTGCTTTATCAACAACTCTTTCGTTTTCTATTTTTATTTATTTTTGGATATATC
Organism: Acer negundo; assembly: GCA_035582765.1. Lineage (NCBI taxonomy): Eukaryota > Viridiplantae > Streptophyta > Magnoliopsida > Sapindales > Sapindaceae > Acer > Acer negundo. The sequence continues at coordinate 12,363,097 of CM069243.1, forward strand.
GACTATCAACAACTCTTTCGTTTTCTATTTTTATTTTTTTTTTGATATATTGACTAATTTATCAACAACAGCAAAATACAGGTAAGGGATTGCAATCAGTGCTTGATTCATTTCATCATGCATGGTCTCTTCATTGTGTATGAAGGTCATACCAGTATTGTTGCATTTACCATGTGTAGCTACCGATAGTTTGATCATACAATGTGCTACATGTAATAGACTTTACATATACCTTAGGCAATTTTCTGGAAAATTTTAATGAGTCTCACAATTTCAATTTTCATAGATAAAATGTTTTCTCTCAAATTTTATTTTATGCAATCCAAGAAGGAAGTCAGTAATAGTTCATTTCTTCGATATCAATCTAATCAGTTTACTTAATCTAGGTGTTGACACTCATTTTTTATCAGCAAAAAGCTCCTTAGACTTAAACATTCAAGGATAAGTCATAGGATGGCATTCACCTTCGTATATGGAAGCAAGATGAAATCTGGTCTGTCGGTTCAAAGGGGGGGATTAGATTCTTTGACTTTTTTGGGAACGTTTCCTTAATGGAACCCTAAACGATCATCAAAAGGGAGTGAGAGAATGAAGAGAATATATGTGGGGTCCACATGATAACCTCCCACCTATTTTTTTAGGAGGAAGGCACCAAAATCCCCTTATTTTCAGGACCTTTTGTGCTAACAAGTATTTGAGAGAGAAGCAAGGGTGTGATAGTCTCACCCACCCATGTGCCATGTGACAGCTGGAAAAGGCACATATGAAATTTTGAAAGGGAGTGACAAAGAAATTTAAAATTTTTAAAGGCATCTAACTTAAATATTTAATTTTAAAATATATGGTGTGGTTCTGTCGTGATTGAAATTGAATTTAACGACATCAAATGTTGCCAAAGTTCACATTATCATTGAGTAATAGGAGGGTATGAACTGTACCTCCTTAAAAACAATGGATTCTTTAAGCCCTGGAAATAGTTTCTTCTCCAATCTGCTAATTATCTCATCTGCCACACACTCCTTCTTTGCATCATAGTCCTTTCGAGGCAGTCCCTATTATAATTAGAAGCAACTCAGTTAATTTTAATTTACACAACATTAAGTTACCACATTCAATATTAGGGACAGAAAATTGAGAAGAAAGGGGATCAGAAGTAATTTTATGATTTATTGTAATACTGAAATTACCTCCCAGTCTTCTATGGAAGATGTTGTAAATATGTGAAGAATATGGTGTCCTTCCGGAGCCAATGATGAATCAAGAAGAGTAGGAATGCTCAAGAATATACTTCCATAGGGCTTCTCTAATCTTGTCCAACCATCCTAATAAATCTCAAATTAAAGGCCTTCATAGCGTCCAAGCAAATAAAACTAATAGAACGACAAAATACCTCAAGCATGAAATGATGGCAATCTGTATCTGGTGGCAGCACCTTAGCTTTAACACCCATGTGAATGGAAAGAAAAGAAGGAGCCTTGACATAGGCTTTCTGAAAATTTTCTTCTTCTTTTGGAAGTTTTTCTCCTTTCAATAACTTCCCTACAAACCATGTATTATTGTTTAATTATTGTTGAAGGAAATTGAGGAAAACAGTTAAAAGAATAGAAGATTGCAGTCAATTAAAGCAATAAGCTCCATGTTGAAACCCACCAAATGTATCCCATCTAGTAGCATTTGATATTATGGTCTTGGCAAAAAACTGCCTTCCATCTGATAGCCTCACTCCTACCTTCAAAATTCAGACTAACTTCATGTAAGTGACAAAAATAAACAGTTATACATAAGGGTATTAATTTCATGATCAATTATCCAAAAGTGCAATCTAACTTACAGCCTTTCCATGCTCAAGTATAATGCTAGTTACATTCGCCTTATAGAGTATTTCACTGCCTTGATCAACCAGGCCTTTTGCTAAGGACTTCGCAATCTCACCGACACCGCCAACAGGATAGTTTATCCCTCCAAAATGCCTGTCACATAGAACCTGACGCAAACTATATGTGAGAATCAAGGTATGTCTAAAGACAAGAAGGCTTAGAAGCTAATCAAACACTTACCATGCTAGCATTGATCATTGGAGTTTGCAAAGCATTAACTGTGCTCACTATAAAACACTGCAGAAAAAACACACAGGTAAAATCCTCTCTGAAATTGAAGGACATCATTTTAGGTGGAACCTGAATTCAATAAAGAAGAATCTTTAATATGATAAGTGGGATGAGTTTGGCACACCTCTGCATCAATGAAGGACAACAACTGAGGATCCTTTATAAACTTCCGTGCTATGTCTCCAGCATTTTGGGGCAGATAATAAGCTACAGAGGATAGCACATCAGGTCATGTAGGTTCAAGATTCAGGAATCTTTTGAGTTTTGGTTAATCTATGGTGACTTGAAGTATGAATATAAATAAGTATACATGACCAACAAGGACACAATCTCTGATGACTAATCAGAATTAATGACCATAATTTCACATAGCATAAGTAATTTAAAATATTCAGAGGAAAACAATTACCTAGTGTCAAGCACTCAAGGGGCTTCTGAAAGAATTGTCCAAAAAGATAGATTGGTTCTTCAAGTGACTTCAGTTCCAATGAATTCAAGGCATTGAAGATCTACCAAGCACATCAACAAGTTTAAGTTAAGAATCACGAGTAAAGGTCAAAACACCCATAAGAAGTTATAGTCACCTCAATCAGAACATACCTTCCAACATTCACCATAGAATGCAAGGATTCCTTCCTTTTCATGGGGAAATTTACTGGTAAGTTCTGCAATGAATTCACTGTATTCTCTATGTACTCGAACAGAAAGGTCATTGGGTAGATGGAAATGGACAGTAGTTGGATCGGGTATCACCTCCATCTCACGACCAACTGCTGCCAGCGCTTGGGTTATCAAATTTAGATTGCCCTGAGCATATTTGAGGCAATTATCAATCATAAAGACCTTGCAAAGAGCCAAAGACTAACGACTTGAAAAACAGAAAATGATAACAAAAAAGAGTAATGATATTATAGTCAATGTTGTATTGCCTAACAAATGATAATCTATTCATTACTAAGTGATATTATGTTTATTAGTTAATCAATGAATCACATATCCAACAGAATGTACTTTACTCACTGCACGATACCATTGGCCTCAATCACACCTCTTTCTCTTGTACCAGATAACCATTGAAGCATTCAACATCAAAATGACAAATATCACTGTTTCATCCCTGAATTTTTAACTACTGTCAAATAATATGCAACAAAGAACAAACAAAAGGAATTCAAATGATACAAAAACACTGACCTTATCGCTGAAACCGAACATCACAGAAGATCCAACATCAAAAGTATATCCATCTCTCTGGTAATAACCCGAGCTTCCACCAGGAATCACATACTTCTCCAACGCCAAGACCCTAGCTCCTTTAACTGCCAGCTGTGTGGCTGCTACCAATCCCCCAATACCTGACCCTATAACAATTGCATCATAGTAACTCTTCTCTCTACCCACTCCTCCATTTCCCTCTGTCTCCACCATGTTATCTGCAGTCAACACTGATCTTGACATCAAAACAAAATCCCTATTCCTCTTATATGCCTCATAACCCAATTTAACACTCCCTAACTTGTAACCAAAATTTGAGGTTTTCAATAAGTCTCTAGATAAAAGACCGGCCTTTCCATCTCTGAGCCTGAATTTACCCACCTGCGAGACAGTGTTCAAACCCAGTTCCATGTTACTGAGTTTGTAATAGTTGAAAGCAAAGGTTTTGATATGTTCAGAAGAGAGAAAGCTCTGGTTTTGGCTTCTGGGTATGCAAGTACCAAACTGTACAGTACTGCGGTGGCCAAAACATAGAGAATCAGCAAACCCCAAATTGAAGCTGCAGGGCTTGTAAGAGGTGGAGCTCAATTCTGAGATGGAGGGGGAAGGAGAGGAAGAGAGAGACATGTTATGGAATTAGAGTCGGTGAATATGAGTTGTGGATTTGGGTTTGGATAGTGAGTGGTGGATGATTCGAAACCATGATGCTCTGCATAAATGGGGTGAGACAGACAAATTTGAGTGGAAATGGAAATATGGAAACGATATTATTAAAAAAAAATAAATAAATAAAAGAGGTTTGGATGTCTATGGAACAAGGAAAGACTCCACAATTAACAGGAAAATGGAAGTGACACACACCCCGACCCACTTCTCAAATAGTCAAATTTCGATTTCGGACATGAATAAAAAAATAAAAATGTAAAAGGGGACCTTGCAAATATAGTCTTTTCAACATTCATTTTTAGGAAATAGTTCATTCGATTTTCGGACATGAATAAAAAAATAAAAATGTATAAGGGGACTTTGTAAATATAGTCTTTTCCAACATTCATTTTTAAGAAATAGTCCACTGGCTCAAAAATTACATATCTAGCCGTTTCTAATGTTTACTTTCTAGGAAATAGCCTCTATAAGATAATAATGCCCTCCACAATTAAACCCTGTAAAATGACTAAATTACCCTCTAGAAATGTGTAAGGACGAAACTGCCATTCTCTTTTTCTCTTTCAGTTGACTGAAGAAAACCAAAACCTGAGTCATCTTCTTCATCGTCTGTAACAAATCCATCGAAGGGTCACTCATTCTTCTTATCTCTGCTGGAATCTTGCTCCCGACCATCATCTTGCAGGCGACCGGAATCTTGACAGTGCCGCGACCTCCTTTAATCGAGCTTTACTGTCAAGTTTGAAATTGACCATACACAGTCAATGTAAGTCTCGAAATGACACTAAAGTTTGAAATGCCATCATCTCCTCTCGTTCTTTTATTGTTGTTTAAGTTTGAAACGTTTTGGATATAATGAAGGGTTGAGGGTTTTGGATTTGTTGACCATGAATTGGGTTTTGTGTATGTAGTATTGTTGGGTGTAGTTAAGGTATTTGATGAAATGCAACATCAAGCTTTTAAGAGGCAATATTGGTGTAGTTAAGGTGTATGTAGTATTGTTGGGTGCAAACACATCGTCCTCATTATCATATGAATAACTGGAAATGCAACTAAAGTCATTCTCTGCAACACTGCTGGTTTGTTTGCACATTTATAGTGTTGTATGGTTTGGTGAGGAAAATGTATAGGGAATTTGTATGTGTTTTTGTGAGGGTTTATGGTGTATGTATATTAGTTTGTGTTAAACACTGCTGAACCAACCTTAACAAGCATATGTATCATTTATGTTCATTGGAAATGTTATTTTGTATGTGTTTTTATGATGGTTTATGGTGTACGTATATTTGTTTGTGTTGATCGATGTTGAACCAAAACAAGTTTAGGTTGTGTTGGTTGGTTGAACCAAAACTTTCGGTGTTAATGATTTGTTATTGACTGCTGTTATTGATTTTAAAAACATAAGATGAGCTAAGTCCGAGAGTAATATTGTAGGCTTGGGAACCATACCTAGGCCTAAAAGAATTGTTTCTAGACACTCGCCTAAACTGAATTACAGTAATTGTTATAATATTGTTATTGACTGAAATGTTTATTATTTTTTTCAGGGTCTAAGGATACCATGTATTGGCTATTAGTTCAATGCGGTGAGCAGTGGAAGGGTAATCAATTAACTGGGCCTATTTTGTTTTCAGTATGTCTAACAAAAAAAAAAAAAAAAAAAACAACGGAGCGTACAATGAATTGGTGGAAACGATATACCATCAGACAAAGGTTAGTAGAGACAAAATTGAGTTGAAGCTAACTTCGCATGTGAAAACGGAGGTTGATATAGTTACATTGTCTATTATGAGTGACGACGATGTAGAGTTTGTGATTATTTATAAGGAAAAAGGTTGGGCCACAATTGATGTTGAATTTGTCAACAAACATGAATTTCGACCTCTAGCAAATCCAATCCAATCAGCATGTACGGTCTCTCCTGTTAAACCCACCAATAATCAACGTTCTCCAGCGAGTTCTCCAAACTATAAATTAGTTAGTGGGAGCAATAATCTGCTTGCATCTCAGGCTTCACCCAGATTTACATCAGTAGACAATGACCAGGCGATGCCAACATCTACTACCAAGCATGCAGTTGTGGATAGTTCCGATAGCATCGATACTAAGTCTATAGGAATGGAATATTACCAAACTTGGTTGTTGCCCTTCAGGAAAGACGTGAACACAACTAAGTCTATTTCTTCCTCGTTTGACTTTAGTTTCTTTTTCTTCTTCGGCATGAGGTCTATCCATGGGCTTTCAAGATACCTTGACTGCTTTTGACCCCTCTGTTTGTCGATGTCTCTATATTCAACATCAGAGTCGACCCCTTCAAACACTTCCACACTACTGGGAAAGTTCTGGGCAGTGAAGCACACAGATGAGGATGGATATTCTTCCAAGTGAATGATAGATTTTTTCCCTATGTCATGCATAAAATTAAATATGTAGTAAAGTAGAAAATATCGATATACTTATATACATGATAAAAACACTATTATAGAATTGTTCTCAAGCTTAAGAGAATTGTTGTTCTCATGCCTAATAGAATTGTTCCCAGATTGAAGAGAATTGTTCATAGGTCGAAGACCATATCAGAGTCAGCCCCTTCAAGCGCTTCCACACTACTGGAGAAGTTCTGGTCAGTGAAGCACACAGATGAGGATGAATATTCTTTCAAGTGAATGATAGATTTTTTCCCTATGTCCTACATAAAATTAAATATGTAGTAAAGTAGAAAATATCGATATACTCATATACATGATAAAAACACTATTATAGAATTGTTCTCAAGCTTAAGAGAATTGTTGTTCTCATGCCTAATAGAATTGTTCCCAGATTGAAGAGAATTGTTTATAGGTCGAAGAGAATTGTTCCCGGACCGAAGACCATATCAGAGTCAGCCCCTTCAAGCGCTTCCACACTACTGGGGAAGTTCTGGGCAGTGAAGCACACAGATGGAGAAAGATATTCTTCCAAGTGAATGATAGATTTTTTCCCTATGTCTTACATAAAATTAAATATGTAGTAAAGTAGAAAATATTGATATATTCATATACATGATAAAAACACTATTATAGAATTGTTCTCAGGCCTAAGAGAATTGTTGTTCTCAGACCTAATAGAATTGTTCCAAGACCTAGGAGAATTGTTCCTAGGCGAAAGAGAATTGTTCCCAGGTCGAAGACCATATACATGAAATAAACATTATTATATTATAGATATACATAACAAAAACACTATTATAGAATGAAGAATGTACCTTGACCATTTCATCACCCTCAATTACAGCAGACCCAACAGCCACACCATCACTGCCAACACCTAACTCAAAACCCTTACCAATTTCACCAACAACATCCTCTTGCTAACACCTTTCCTAACACCCTCAGCAACATCCTCTTACTCAACACCCTTAACAACCTCACCAACAGCCTTTTGCTCAACACCCTTAACACCCTCAAAAGTAGCATTCACATCAACAGAAGCACCATTTTCCTCACCACCCTTAACAACAGCCACATCCTCCTTAGCAAAAGCATCATCTTCAACATTTATATCAACAAAAACATCATCCTCATTAACATCAGCATCATCGTCATCATTTACATCAACAAAAACATCAACCTCCTTAACAACATCATCATCTTCAGCACCATTGACCTTACCAACAGAAACATCCCCACCAGTTTGAGGCTGGTCACCTTGTTTTTCAACATCTTCCTTAACAGCGGTATTAGGGACAGTAGCCTTATCACCAACAACCTCGTCATCTTGATCAGCATCCTTCTAAACATCAACATCAATAAATTAGTGGAAATTAGTAAAGACTAAACTATTATATATAAATAATAATATAATTTTCAACAACTATATATCTAACCTTCATCTCCTTTCTAATCTTTGAAAATTCTTTTCTACAGAAAACAATGATACGTTGCTCGCTATCAAGCATAACATCAAATAGTTATGGGACTGTGGAAGACACTTGAATTTTAAAATAATTAATACAATCCATACAAGAATATCATACTAAAAGTCAACCAAATAGTGTAGATGCAATCATACCTTAGCTTTTCCATTGGAGAATAGACGCTTCTTATAAGGGAGAATATTCGTCAGAAAATGTGTTTTTAGTTCTCGCCACAGAACCTCCTAACTCCTTCTTAGCAAAAGCGTCAATCCTATCACTGTCATTGCCTGTCTGATTATCATCACTTTCATCTTTATAACCAAGATCTTCTTCCTCTTGACTTGGATGTAGAGCCAGAGCCAACTTCTCCCTCTTCTTTTCAATCAGTGGCTAACACACGTATTTCAGGTTCAATGACTTGAAGTAATCTTTACCCTTTTCAATAGTTTCAACTTCCCAATGAAATAAAGACATATGCATATGAGGAACAAACAATTGTTAGCGAATTTATACAAATAATTAACTAAGAACAAAGGATCATTAATTACACACCAATAAATTGAATCTTGATTCAATATCTGAGATCTTTACACTAAATTCTCATCTAGTGAACCGTGGATATCCCGTATCAAGTCGCTTTCCGACATTATTTTCTAAATGAATTATCCTCTCCATGACCCATACCTATACAATTTAAACTAACTAATATCAATCAATGTTTTTTAATCCAACAAAGTCTAAAACGAGAAACATTAAAACAAAGATTGAAAACATGCTAAAATTTTCTAAAACTTACCTGAAGTACTAGAGGGAACCCGGACAAATTGTAGATATAATACTTTGATTTCTTTTCTTTTTTTTCTTTCTCACCCTGTAGCTTTCCTTTTTCTTTCCCTTTCCTTTTCCCTCATTTCTATTTCACTTTCCCTTTCCCTTACTCTTTCCCTTTCACTTCTTCTTCTTTTACTAACTTCTTCTACTAACTTCTTCTTCCTCTTCTTGTTCTTTTTCTTCTGATCTTTTTCTTCTTTTAAGTCTTCTTCTTCTGCTACTGTATTCTTATTCTTCTGCAGCTTCCCCTTCTTTATCTTTCTTCTTTGCTTCACCTATCAGTTGGGGCAGCCGTTTATTCAGTACATCCTTCAAAAAAAATTTAGTATAAAACTGAAGATGTAAGAACCCTATGAAATTTTTTTGAATTTTTCTTCCTTTTCAACTAATAAAAACAGCCACCCCGAGATAGCTATGGTCTGTCTATCATCCGTGCTAAAGAATTGGCTCACCATATATATATATATATATATATATATATTCAAAATCTTGTACGCATCTTCACTCTGTTCGGACGTCATTTTTCTCAAAGTGGCGTACAATACCTCTGCAGTTGGCCTTTTTCTCTTGAAAATTCTACTAAGTATCGAATCCTCTCGTAATTCGTTGTTGTTAACAAAACCTTCAGGCAGCTGTCCCATATTCAACCCGCTGCATACACAAATTCTTCTTAGCCGAAACGGGCCTTCGACTTCCCTAACCCAAACCACATCTCATCTTCTCTTTGTCCTTTGGGGTGAATGATCTCTCTTTTCAAATATTATGGATAAGTTGCCCGTAAAGTGTTAACGGTTCTTTCAAATCCAAATATATGTCGAAAGGGCCCTCCTTAAACTTTTCCTCCAACCTAAATTCTTGTAGGACGGACTTCAAGTGTGTAATAAAAAACTTTTGACTTCTATTATTTACTCTTACGAGAATCCAATTCTCATGGTTTGGAAACTGCCACAAGCCTGCATTCAAATTTTTCAGTATCTAAACAATGAAAACAAAAATATAACATCAGTCCCAGGCTTATGAAAATAAGTCTTATACTCAAAATTATGCATGTATCGTCAGTCTCAGGCTTAACATCAGTACTAGGCTTATGAAAATCATTCAAAAAAAAAATACATATTCAACATTAGTCTTAGGCTCAAAATAATATATACATGCATCATCCATCCATCGGCCCTACGCTTATGAAAATCATTCATATGCTCAACATATACATTCACTATTAAACCTAGGCTCTCTACGTGTAAAATAAATCATTTTTAGTCCCAGACTTATGAAAATAAGTCTTAGGCTCAAAATTATGCATGTATCATCAGTCTCAGGCTCAACATCAGTACTAGGTTTATAAAAATCATTCATAGCCCCATAGGCTAAAAATACACATTTAACATCAGTCTTAAGCTTAAAATAATACATGTATCATCCATCCATCGACCCTAGGCTTTTGACAATCATTCATAGGCTCAACATATGCATTCACCATTAAACTTAAGCTCTACATGCAACATCAGTCATTTACTCTGCAAAAGTTTTTCTTCCCTCTCATTAAAAATTTCCAATGTAGTTCACACCAATCAATCAATCAATCAATCAATCAATAAATGTTTGCCCTTCAAACAGAACACACAACCTCCAAATACACATACAAACATGTCAAAAACACAAACAAAAGAACAATATACCATCCCAAAACACAAACAAGAACAAACTCCAATAAAAAAGACAAATTTTAACAAATTAGTACCTTGAAATTGGTTTGCGTTTCGTCTAGGGTTTGGGTGCTTCGTTCAATGTTGACGGCGACGGCGACAGTGACGAGATCAACGACGATCTTCTGCTTCTCCTTCCTCTCTCTATTTCTTGTTTGTTGTTGTTTGGGTTTGAGATTTCATATAGAGCAGAGTTTTAATGTTGAATTGTGTTAAGTATTGTTCATCGTTTGAGCTTGTGCGTCACTGTTTCTCTGCATCACGACAATAGCGACCTTGTGCTTCTCCTTCCTCTCACTATTTCTAGTTGTTGTTGTTGTAGCCGTTTGCGATTTCACACAAAGCAGAGTTTAAATTTGTTTTCAATTGTGTTGTCAACTGTTTAGTTTTGTGGGAAATCAGAGGATAATTTAGTCATTTCCCACTTTATGGGAAATCAGATTGGGGAGGGTAATTTAATAAACTTGATCAAGTTTTATTTGTTCACATATTTAAGGAGAGTATTTAGGGAATTTCCAAGTGAGGCGTCCTTAAGGGCATTGTGGTAAATGGGGTTGGCAAAGTGTCTATATATGCAATTTTTTTCCCAACGAGCTATTTCCTATAAAGTGAATGTTAGGAAAGGTTATTTCCTTCAATTTCCATTATGTATAATGCTAATACTACTGTCCTAGTGATTTTGCCCCAAAAGATGTATGCTGGGGTTGCATTAGATTATCGGATAATTGTTACCGTACAATTCCTGGCATCATGTTTGGACACATATAGGGGTGTGCAAAAAAAAGGTCAAACCAAAAAAATCGGCCTAACCCAACTCAAATATTATGGGTTGATTCGGTTTCACATGTAAAAAAATTATTTATTAGTTTGTCATTTAACAAACCGATCAAAGATTGGTTTGATTTGGGTTACTAAAAATAAAATTCATGCAACCCAAACCAACCCATATATTCAATAAAAATCAAATCCATATTTCTCGGGGTTTTGTAACTTTTATTTATACTTATTTGATTCTCATATAATTAAGTTTTTTTTTTTTTTTTCTTCTCACTCATTTCCATCAACCATTTGGTATTGTGCCTCTCATCCTTCTTTTATATATTATATATTTTTTAAGACTATCTTTAATGCATATGCTAATGTCAATATCAAATTTGGCACAAAGAAGAGTAAATTGTTATATTTGACATATCAATTTAATATTGTGCTATAATGCACAATCCTATATAAAATGCTATTTTTATTAATTAAAATTATAAAAGTAAACACTAACTATTAATGTATTCATTATTTCATTTGAAAAATATATATAATCGTATTTTTGTAATTAAAAAATAAGCATTTATTGTTGTGCCAAATTTAGCATATGCTATATTGTATGCCAAATTTGGCACATAAGACGATCTCCAATGCATATGTCAATGCTAATGCCAAATTTGGCGTAAAAAAGAGTAAAATGTTATATTTGACACATCAATTTAGCATTGTGCTCCAATATACAATTTTATTTAAAATGCTATTTTTATTATTTTATTAATTAAAATTATAAAAGTAAACTCTTATCATTAGTGCATTCATTATTTCTTTTAATACTCCAATGCAAAGTTCCATTAATGCATTTATTATTTCATTAAAATATTTATATATATATATATATATAATGGTATTTTTGTAATTAAAAAAAGAGCATTTATTGTTGTGCCAAATTTGACATATCATTTGACACTGCATTGGAGGATGATTTTTACACCATATGCTCAATTTTAGCATTTGCACAAGAATTTGACATAGCATTGGAGATGCTCTAATATAGCATATGCCAAATTTGTCACTTCATTTGGCATTGGAGGATAATTTTTACACCTTGTGCTAAATTTTAGCATTGACACAATTATTTGGCACAACATTGGAGATGATCTAAGAAATAAAATATAATTACTCCTCTCTTATGATGCATTCTTTTATATGTTATTTTATTTTATTTTTATGTTATTGTTAATTATATAATATATATTTTTTAATTTTTAAAATAATTAAATAACACTTATATTTAAATAATTTTTTTATAATAATACAAAAAACGATTTTTGGGTTTAAACCTAAACCGATAAATCTACCCAAACCGACTCGACTTTTTTTGGTTTGGTTTGAATCGAGTTATCAAATCACATTGGTTTGGTTTGTGTTGAAATATAGCCATACCGATACATATTGGTTTGGTTTGACATTGAGCCTCAACTCAAATCAAACCGAACCGAAAATGCACACCCTTAAGAGTAGTATACTAATTTTTTTTAGGGCTCGTTTGGTGTGCAGATATGATAGAATTATTTGTATAGGATTGAATTAAATGAGATGTGATTGGATTTGTGATTGGATTTGACCAGAATGAATTGGATTGGATTGGATTAAATTAATGCTGCGGTGAGTTTGGTGCTACATGAGATTAGATAAGATTAGTACTGTCTCTTTTTTGGTGTGGTATGAGATTGGATAAAAAAAGTTATTTTATTATATATTTAATACAATGTGAAATTAGTTAATATAAAATAAAATAAAATTAATTGTAAATAAATTAATACACAGAGGTAGTGTACCTCCTTCTACATTTGGTAGTCAGGGGTTCGAGTCCCACCATACGCATTTTACAAGTATGTGTGTGGAGTTTTTCCCAAATTTATGGAAGTAGTTATCCGAGCCGTTCATGTATTGTCTGATCTTAGCAGATCTCGAAAGTCCTATTATGATATTTATAAATTTAATACTTCAAAAAAAATATTTAAAATTAATATTAAAGGAAATAACATTTTTTAATTATTATTTATTATTTTAAAAAATTATAATAAGATATATTAAATAAATATAAATTTTATAATTAAATAAAAAAGTAAAAGAAGAACTTTTTTTTTTAAAATACATGGGACAAAATAGGCCCACCCCATCCGGATAAAATTATTGCTTATAATTGGACTAGTTAAAATAATTATTTAAATTAAATTTTAAAAAATTAATAAAAATAATTTAAATATTATAAAACCAATTTTAAACAAAATTATTTTTATTTTTATTTGTTAATACTAGAAATGATTATTTTGAAAATGTTTAAAATAAATTATTTTATTAATTATTAAAAGATATTTGTATTTTAATCACATCAACAATAAAATAAATTGACAAGAAAAACAAAACGTATAAAGTGGTGAGACTAATTAGTCCCACCAATGTGCGATAAATTGATTACGTGAGCTTAAAAAATCTCATCCCATGCAAGCAATAAATATGAGAGATATGACAAAAATTAGTCATATCCCATATCTTTGAAATCTTTAAAATGACACCAATATTAATTATGTCAAATTAATTAATTAATATTGTATAAGCTAAGTAATAGAAATTAATTAATAGGGACAATTATATTTTAATTCCTATAGTTTATCTTAATCTGTGTTTAGTCCACATTTTTTAGTATTGTAGTTTTCAGTCCATCACTATTCTGACAATATGGATTACAGTCCTTACTGTCCAATTCTGTTAGGGTTCCGTCAAATCAACGAGGGTAAATAGCTAAATCCATCTGTGGGGATAAGAAGGGTAATTAGGGGCTGAAGGTTATAAAGGTAATTTGATTTATATAATCAATAATATATTAAATGAAAAAGCAAATGAGTGGAGGAGATCATGCCACGTCATTTTACTAACAGAAATTAAAAAAAAAAAAAAAAAATCTGATCATCAGATCATGCCACGTCATTTATTTTTAAAATAACATAAATTAAAAAAAAAATTCAGAAATTTGAAAAGTATAATTAAAAAAAACTAACACAAAACAAAATTTAAAAAAGAAAAAAAAAATCATCATCATCTTCTCTACCACCACGCACCACATCATCTTCATCATATCTCATCATCATCATCCAAATTCTTACCAAAAAAATTCATTCAACAAATTTCATCCATAATTACACAACAAAAATCCTTCTAACACTTCACAAATAATAAACACAACCAAATCCTACAAAAAATATCCCAAAAAATCCCACACAATCTCTAGGAACACTTCATTCAAACTTTCAAATCTCCAACAAAAACAAAATTCAAATTTTTAAGAAGGATCCGAATTATGGTGAGAAGTGATCCACGACCACCAAAACCACCTCCATACCACCACAAACACCACCAAATCCACAACACCGCCACCAAACCCCAACCCAAAACCGCCTAGAAACCCTCAAAAACCCCACCAAAAACCGTCGGTGCAAGTCGGCCGTTTCAGATCGTCGATCATCGACCAGGACGGAGGCCAATCGTGACACCAAATCGACCAGCACGTCGGTTTTAGGCTGCGATCGGTCGTGATTCTCCACGGTCACCATCTGGTTCAGATCCGCTCGTTGGAGTCGTCTGGTTGCATAGCCGTTGTGCGTTGCCTTCTGGTGACGGTGTGGTGGCTAAGGCGGTGGCGAACGTTTGGGGTTGATTTACTGGAAGTTTGGGAGTTGTTGACAGGGGTGGTGGTTGATGGTGGGGATGGTGGTGTGTTTGTGGGTGGCTAGGGTTTGGGAGATGTGAATGATAATGAGTGATGATGAAATTTGATGAATGACAACGTGTTTGTGGGTGGCTATGGTTTATGTTTCGATTTTTGAAGATGGATTGGGTTGAACTAGTGTTTGGTAACCAAGAAAATGAAGATCTGTGAACTGGGTTTGTGTTTGGTAAACGAGAAAATGAAAGAAAGTAGGAAAGAAAATGAAAAAAAAAAAAAAGATCCATCTAGGATTTTGTGTTTCAATTTTTGAAGATGGATTGGGTTGAACTGGTATGGGTTTGTGGTTGGAATTTGTTTTCTCATTTTTTTTATATAATTATTTTTTATTTTTAAATAAATAAACCCCCACCATCCATCTAAGATTTGGATGGTGGGGATTTAAAATATTTTATTTTTAAATTGTTTTAAACTTTTAGTTTGATAGAAATTTTTTTTTTCTCAATTTTTTTTTTTAAAATAAATAAATCCCCACCATTTTTTATTTATCAAATCTGTTTTTAATTTTTAATTAAGGGTACAACGGTCTTTTTCATATCATCAACAACTTTCAGGGGCAATATGGTCATTTAGACCAACTGACATGGTAGAATCTGTCTTTTGACGGATTCTATCACAGAAGGATTAAAAATTACAATAACAAAAAAACGTAAACTAAACACAGATTAAAGTAAACTACGAGAATTAATATGCAATTCTCTCTAATTAATATTATATAAATATTTATTGAAATAATATTCTTTAAAATGGTCTTTACAATTATTGTTAAATATATTGGAGCCAAAAAAAATTTGGTACAAGTATATTCTATAAAAATTCTCTTTTAACAATAAAAGGTCTAAACTTGTGTGCAACACATTTGAGATGTTTTAAATAGTATGGCAATGGCCGGATTCGGATGAGTTTACTAAATTCATACTTGCACCCACGTCCTATTTTGACATCCACACCACCTACGAACCCGTTAAATTATGTGGGTTTGCTACATACACACAAGTGTCTATGGTGGGTAGGGTTATTACAATTATATCAAAATAATATAAAATTAATATTCAAGCCTTAACATTTATATTATTTTTACACCAAAAAATTAGTCTAAAAATCAACCAAAATAACGTAACAAATGGTATTTTCATTAAACATATTATCTCATGATTTTTGTGGTAAAGACAACTCACTTGCCTAAAATAAATGAATTCATGTGAAAGAAAAAGCGAACTTTTATTCAATAACAAACTAAAAATCTCATTTTCTTCACAGCCCCTTTTCTTTGGAATCTATTTTTTATTTTCATTTTCATAATTCAGATCCATTGTTTCAATCTTATCGGTGAAACACTTGATATTTTCTTCCAATAAAAGTTGTAATTCTTTCATATCTTCCAAGCATGTCAGATCCTGCATGCTTTTACCTGCCAAGCATTCATTTAATGTTAGTTGAATCTCAAGCCCTCGATTTTTCTTCTTTTCCCTCTCCAGCGCATTTGACGACCAGGAAATGTGTCTACCAAGAAAGGTCTTTTGATTCATTGTGTACCTTTCTCTTTCTTCCTCAGGCGATTCAATGAACTTGTCAAGCACACGAGTCAACATTGGTAGGGAAGGCCAAATTTCAGGCCGATTATCGAAAGTGCTATAAATGATTGCACATCCCATGACCCCACAGAGAGTCGTAAGCTCATTCATCTTTTTCAGCAAACCACCTTTTCTCTTCTTGAAGCTAACCTTCCTTTTGGATTCATTGGAAATCAACTCATGCTTCATCTTACGTCTGGCCATGGTTAAGACCCTTTTGCAAAAACTATAAAATATGTAATTGACCAAATATGTTAGTGTGTGTATGTATATATCCTAAAATATTAGGTCAACTAAAGAGCTTTTGATACACGTGTCACGGTAAGAGTTCGGCTACAAGGATCAACCGAGTGACTATTGTTAATTCTAGCATTTCCAAAGATGCAATATGGCAAGTAATTAAATAGGGAAAATATGGAAATTTTTTGGACATTTAACCTACTATATTTGCAAAATTTTTAATTAGGTTAATATGATATAGAAACTAAAATGAGCTTCGTCAGAGATGGAATAGTAGGTACCGAACCAAATACCAATAACCATGTGCAATCACCCAAAATATATCTCAAAATGATTTGTTAGTTAACAAATATGATAGCCTTTCGTTGTTGCTTTGAGAGAGAAAAAAAGGCACTAAATTGATATACAAGCTCCAACTTCTTATCCGTTTAATGTTGTAACTCATTGTACGGTATGTAGGCATTAGACTCTATTAACAACTAATATGAATAAATAGACAAACTAATCCATAGGTGTCCTAACTGATCAATCTATTTTTATATATGTTTTTCGTCCATATTTCCTATGTAATAAGCTTGTTTCTTGAGTAAAATATATGTTTTTAATGGTTTTGCGAGCTGTGCAGGTTGTTATCTCTTGATAAGGTGCTTTGAAGCTTTTAATGAGAAATCGGGCTAAAAACATGAAGAAAATAGCAAAAAAGTTGAAGATCCACGGCGTAGACTGCAAACCAAGCAAAAACCCCATCAGCGGCGTAGCTAGCCATACTTTCTAGTGATTTCTGCAGCGTAGGCCGCTGTCCAAACACCTTCTCCAATCATGGTTCCATCTGTGAAACTTTCCAGAAAATCACCACTTAACATACCACAGTCCATGCAAGTGCCTAGGCCACGGCACAGGTATCGGTCACGAGATTCCCAGTTTAAACAGGAAAACATGAAGCCCTAATTTGGTGGACAAACCTATAAATACTTCTTATTCTATTCATGAAGCCAGATCCACTTAGAAAGATCTCAGCAACTCAGAATTAAACCAAACCTTCACAAGACATATGTCATCACCTATAAACCAAATCCATTTTGCACACCTGACATCATATAAGGAAGAAGACTTAAAGATTTGGATTCGCACTTGAAGATTGAGGAATCTCTGCCCGATCAATATAGGTTTTCTCCTTATTTTCTCTTCTTGTTTATTTCTCATTTTAATTGTTTCAATCTCGATTTGTTATTAAATTGAATATTGTTATGATTTTGAGTTATGTTGGCATCATTCTATATCAAAACGACATTTCCTTTGTATTGTTTAGTTATCTAAGTTTTATGGTTTATCAAGCTTCAAAGAAGATGGATAACGATTCAAGTAAAGTGAAGCCTTTGAATAAGGAAAGCATTATTGGCTACAAAGGTATAAAGAGACCTCTTTCCTCTTACAAGGATTAGGCGCGCACACACACATGGCATACGTTTGTGTCCTTGCATTGTAGCGTTAAATTGGTATAACACATTCACATACGTGTTTTAGTATGCTCATGCATTAATCTCAAATTGACAAACATTGTAGAAATACATATACTAGGACTATCTCTAGGAAATTACATACTTGTGTGATCTTATGTTTATATGTTTGTGTTTTAGTGATTTGGACTTGAATATGTTCTCATATGATTCCTTATTGATTTCCGATAGTTTCGGTTACTTACTTATTAAATTTTGAGTTCAAACAAGGAAGTTACGAAACTTTACGTTCTCTTACAATGTGTTGTCTTCGTCGTCATGTATCGAGTCGAGTTTATATCCATTTATTAAAGTTTCATAGTCGTTCTCGTGTGTTATTGAGTTACGGTTCATAATCCAAAAACATATTCGAATTTCGAGGTTGGAGGCTGAAGGACGGTCGAAGAACGCAAATGATGCGCAAGAAGAGAAGTGAAGAAGAGAAGGCCAACAAATGGAGGCCTTCCCGTGGAGGCGTGTGGCCACCACGGGAAGGCAAAGTGGACACCCTCTTTGTGGGTCCTACTCTCTTTCATTTTCCTCCCTTTCTCTTTTAAATATTCCCTCTTTCTCATTTTCACATTTCAACCATTTTCAAGAGTAAAACGTGCATAATTTTTCTCTAAGATTTTGCCAACTTCCAAACACCATATATCTCTCATCTTTCATCCGATTTGAGTGATTCAAGTTGGAGAATATTCATATTAGAATCCTCTACAAACCCCAAGCAACCTTGAGGTGATTTGATCGATTTTTCATTTGGTTTCACACCAAATTCGGACTGCACTCCATTGTTCTAGGTAATTGTCAAATCCTTTGTGTTTTGAGCTTAATGATCTTCAATTACCTTGGGCTTTCTTCCTATATATGTGTATGTTCTTGATCAAATGTTATTAGGTTTATGAGCTTCAATTAAAAGCTAATTGGAACTTAATTAGAATCTTGAATGTGAGTTAGGTTTTCTAAAACCTATGTTTTCACATGCTTGTAAGTTGTATTGTGATTAGCTTTGTACTTAGGATTATTTGTGTATTGATTATGAATATTCTAATGATTAATAATTCCTAGTTGTGTTATATGTCTTTAATTGAATATATTTGGAAATGAAACCAGTTGTTGTATGTTTAAAGCATTGATTAGATTCACTTGATTGATTTATGAATACATGCTCTAATTGATTTCTGGAGAAGTTTATAGATCTAATCTCATTTCTATAGCATTTTATTTTTTGTTCTAAAGGCTTGAATATGTGCTTCATGAACATGTGTTTATCTCAAGCTTTAGTTGCATGAATCAAATCTAGGATTAAAGTATGTTTGGTGTTTTGGCATATCTAGATTTCGGTTTTCATGTGTTTATGACCTAGACTATTTTTGTTATGATCTTTGTTGACTAAGTCTAGTTCAACATGAAGTGTACATAATCCATACATTTTATATATTCATGCATCATCTTGTGTGATATCATATTTTGGATTATAAACTAGAAAATCATACATTACAGAAGAAGGAGAGCGCTCTTAATTGTTCAAGTCCCGAATCAACCCTCAAGGGAATTACTCCTCTACTTCTCCCAAGAAGGAGTGGATTCCTTTATTGTGTTCAAACCTTCCCAGCCACAAGCTAAACCGTGACTCCAAGATACATAATTATTGATCGTGAATGTTACTCTGATCTCACTCATGGTATGTCAAAAGCCACAATCCAACCTGAAAGAGTCAGTAAGACACTCAGGATTAAGATCAGTCATATACATCCATCATTTGTTTATATATATGAATCTCTTCATTTAACGAATATTGGAGAGAGATTCATGTAGATCGTGGCTCTGTCCTATATGATTTCATCTTATAAGGTGCTTCTATTCCCATGTCGCTACATGAATAGTCTAGAATAAGACCACCGTACATTACAGAATGGACCACATCTATAGATTAACCACAAGCAAAGTACCCAGCTTTATTTGCTCTCTACGGATTCTTTAGATTGCATGTCTCAAACTGAATCTTTATGTATATGACACTCATATGCTCAATTTGAGATTACATCCAGCAATCTTGGATGTTTTGCACATATGATATAAGCGTATGAATGTTGATAAATCAATATTTATAGAATGAAAAACAACTTCTTTTATTCATGTTTTTATAATATTAACATATTACAAGCTTTAGGACATAAATCCCAACACGTATCGGCTTGAACCGTCTGTGTCAGTGTTGTCGGGTTTTCCCTCACCGTACCCCCCCCCCCCCCCCCCACACACACACACACACATAGACATAAAACTGTTGCTTTGGGTGTTAATCGCCGGTGCACCAAGAGTTGTTTTCTCACCGTCGAGTGGGTTGTCGACCGTTAGGATTGGTGGTTTATGAGGCACATTGTCTGTTGCGCCTTCAATCCTAGCCCGTAGTGCGGCGTTGCGAGCCCATATCTTTGTATTCTCGGCTTCGAGTTCTCGTAGCCTATCAGTGTAGAGCTCATAGAGAGCCTGTTGAGTGCTCTTCGTTGTAAGGTTTAGAGCAATAGCTTTGGGAACAAGAGAGTGGAGATGGGGATTATTGTAGTTTCTACGTTAAGTCTGGGTTTACACTAATGAACAGGGTGTCAGAGTTTAGAGGTTGAGGGATTCTGGTGACCGGAGCTTGGATTTGGATAGAGTTACATGACTCAAGAGCTTGTTTCCTTTTAGAAAAATCAAAATCCCCCTTATATGGAGAGAGGGTCTTATTTATAGGCTTCACTAAACCTAGTTACATGGCTAGTTCCATATCAGATCCCTTTAATCAAGCCCGAGTTACATGAGATCTGATAACAACAACCAAGTCAAATGTGTTAACTGGCAGTTATCACTATCATATAACTTGTTTGACTTAGTTGGGTGTCTTTTAAGAAAAGAGCTTAGTTTAGTCGGGCATTGGGTTAACCCTTCCCCTACATGCTTGACTTGGATCCATTAGTAAAGTCAACAAGGGCCCAATTGTTGGGCCTAAAGTAAAATTTTGACTACATAGCTACTATATCCACATGAGTATGGTAGTACTAAAATTTAGAAATCACTCGATGTTCAATTTGGAAACCGTTTTGAATTTTAGAGTCACTCTCACACTAAAATCAACCAAAAAGTAGTTCCAAATTTTTAGGTACAGTAGCCAGACCCGTAAGAGAAAGGTACCGCTTAAGAATATGCTTATATTTTTGTGCATCCACTGTCAATTTTTATCTGATTTGCGAACAAAATCACACGAATCCATGATCAGGGCACAAAGGTGGTCCCCACATCCACATGTGGCCTTCAGGGATTCGGTACAAGTGTCCAAAACCAGTTATTATGGCGCCTTTTGTCAGTCACTCACCATTCCTTTTCACTTAGACAAAAGAAGCGCCAACGAATTTGGATCCAATTCTCTCCTCATATTCAATCTTCAATCTTCATCAAAACACACTCATTTTCAGAGGCCACGGAATTTGGAATTTGGAATTTGGAATTTGAAATTTGAGTTAGGTATTTCTGGTTTCATTTAATTTGCATTATCATTTCACTTTTTCTTTTTTTCTCATACCTAAATTCCCAAATCTACAACATTTTTTTTTACATGACTATAAATATCTTTGATTCATTCATGATTGTGCATAACTTGGTTGCGCGAAATTGCCGTGATTTTGGAAGTTTCGATCGATTGATTTTGGTACTCTGGTTATTGTTTTGTTTGCAATCTATATAATTTAATCTACTCTCTGCAGATGAAAATGAATCAAATGGACCTTTTATTAGTTTGTAATGGTTTATTTTTTGTTTTTTATTTTTATATATGTAGGCGAAATCAATTGGCTTGGTTTTTCTATCTTTGTAATATAGAAGCTCCAAAGTTTGCTAACGGGTAGCGTTGAGGAATTATTATCCATTTCCGGGATTGATTCTGTATTTTTTATTTTTATTTTTATTTTTTATTATTATTATTTTTTTTTGTGACACTGTTATCTTAAAAACAGCAGAAGTAATATAATTTTGATTCTGAGTTCAATCTACATCAACTGAACTGACTATACATAGTTGTTATAACACCATGTTAAGTTTCCAGAATTTATTGTTATAGCTCTAAACTGATTGTTTATTCTTCAATGGATGCTTGTGGTCATAACTATCTCTGATTCTCTTACAGGATTTAAAAGGGAGGTAATATAATCATGGATCGACTCAGTACTAATGCACGCTTCATGGTAGTTTCAGACCTTGATCATACAATGGTAAGTTCCATTTGTTCTTGTTTTCTATTAGTGTCGTTTGATCTTTTATGCTGTCACAACTTTTATTTGACAAAAGTGCTCTTGCAGGTTGATCATCATGATCATGAGAACCTTTCCCTGCTTAGGTTTAATGCGTTATGGGAAGATAATTACCGTCATGATTCTCTTCTAGTTTTCTCAACTGGAAGGTCACCCACACTTTACAAAGAGTTGAGGAAAGAAAAACCCATGTTAACTCCAGACATAACCATAATGTCTGTGGGAACCGAGATAACATATGGTTACTCAATGGTGCCAGATGATGGTTGGGTTGAAGTTCTTAATCAGAAATGGGATCAAAACATAGTCAGAGAGGAAGCAAGCAAGTTTTCTGAACTTAAACTTCAGGTATAATTAATCAAAAATGGTGTTTGGTTTGTAGTAGTTTATGTTAGTCTAAGTTTTGTGAGTTAATTTCTCTGCAAAATAATGTGAAAGAATTTATGAGATTTTGAAATGAAAAAGGAGACATCATTTTTGGTATTTGGAGTCTGACAGTTGAAGTTATGGGGTAATGCAGTCTGAGACAGAGCTACGACCACACAAGGTTAGCTTTTATGTTGACAAGGACAAGGCTCAGACAGTCACAAAAGAACTTTCAGAGATCTTGAAACAACGTGGGGTAAGATAAAAAATTTCACTTTTAATGATGGTGCATGAAATTATATATTTGTTTGCAAAAGTAGAAGTGCATTTTTTAAATTGTTTTCAGGTCCTAAAGTATTGTAATTATCATCATTAATCTTCAACTTGTGCTTTGTTTGTGGCCAGTTGGATGTTAAAATAATTTACAGTGGAGGAATAGATTTGGATATATTACCACAAGGTGCTGGCAAAGGACAAGCCCTTGCATATTTACTCAAGAAGTTTAAGAGTGAGGGAAAACTACCAACTAACACTCTTGTTTGTGGTGATTCCGGAAATGATGCTGAACTATTCAGCATTCCTGACGTTTATGGAGTCATGGTTTGTAGTCTGGCTAATTCTTCATTGTAATTTATCCATATCAGTAATAACCATATTGGCAACCTTAGGTTGTAATTTGTTGCCTATTCTGCTTCTTAATGCAGGTTAGCAATGCCCAAGAAGAACTGTTGCAGTGGCATGCTGAAAATGCTAAAGATAACCCTAAAATAATCCATGCAACGGAAAGGTGTGCAGCTGGTATCATACAAGCCATTGGTCATTTTAATCTAGGTCCAAGTACTTCTCCAAGAGATGTTACAGACTTTTCTGACAGTGAGTTAGAAAATGTCAATCCTGGGCATGATGTAGTGAAATTTTACTTGTTCTATGAGAGATGGAGGCGTGCAGAGGTTGAGAATTGTGAGACCTATCTTGCAAGTGTGAAAGCTTCTTATGTAAGTTGACGGTCTCTTTCCCCTTCGCTCGTGATTTTTGCATGTTATATTTATCCAGAGTGAAGCAGTTCTTCCTCTTTCTCAAAAGGAGAGATGCCTTGTGTCTTGCGTGTTTTTAAATGTCACTTTTGTGCAACATTCAGGATCCTTTATGTTCAAACTCCCTAATTGGTTTCTGCTGAAAAAAACTCCTCTTCCTTTGATATGGAGAAAAGTGAGATAAATTTCTTATTTGTTATGGGCTTTCTGGAGCTAAAGATTATTATGTCATTCTTGAAGGTCAATTGAGTACTAAATGAACTGTTACTTAGAGATCGACTCTGTTGGATTCTCACTCGGTCAAAACTTCTAATGCAATCGCAGCACCCTTCCATGTTTATATATGCACTAATATTTATGTATATGTATATCTTTTAAGAAAAATATGTTCTCTAAGCTTGCCTCATCAAGTGGGGCAGACATGCGATCAGGAATCTCATTTTCCTTTCGTTTATATCAATGTTTTTTTATGTACCTTTGAAGTCCTAATGTACTGTTCTGGTTAATTACTCATCTTTTCTTTTGTCAGTATCCAGCCGGTCTCTATGTGCATCCATCTGGTGTTGAGCTGTCTCTTAATGAAGGATTAAATGAATTGAGGAAAAGCTATGGAGACAAAAAGGGAAAACAGTTTCGGGTCTGGGTGGATCGAGTACTGGCCACACAGATTGGTGCAGACACATGGCTTGTGAAGTTTGATAAATGGGAGTCATTTGGTAAGACTCTGTGTGTGTATTTCTTTCTGAGATGAGGTGGCCTTTCTCTTTGTTTTTTATTACTCCTTTTCTTTTCCCTATTCTCTCTCTTGTTCACTTTCTCAGTTCTATTTAATCCAAAGAACATTGTTAGATCGAATTTATTTTTCTCTGTATGACTGAGTTTGTGTTTTTTTTTTTATCCGTGCTTCTGTATTTGATTAGCAGAGGCCATGAATGGTCTTTAACCGAAAGTGATATAGCCTTTAACTAGGTTCTTAAATGAGTAAAATTATTGATGCTTGACTGTTGGAACATGACAGACCTTACTGTAGCTGTTCATTAGTTATCCATGGAGAATTTAGTAAAACTATTAAAGTAATAATCATTTTCAGAGTTGAAAACTATTTAATTTTTGCTTGGAGACATAATTTGATTCAGACTTGGATCTTGAATTTTTTATCCTCTTTGGTACGCACAGACAGATGCATTAACATTAAGATGCAAATATGGTATCTCCTTTATAAACTGGGTTTGAGACCTTTAGCACTTAATTTTTGGACCCCAGAGTGAACTGCGATGAGGATTTAATAAAATAGAAGATCATATTTTGAACTCAGAAGTTAGAACAATGGCTGCATTATTTAGGTGTTAGGCCAGCCATATGGTTTGAACTCTGTTGATGCTCTATCCCTGGTAGAAAGTTGATTTATGTGTAGTGGTATCATATATGGGACTGTAGAATTTTCTGGTCTAGTGTAATGTGGTTTGGCTAAATTTCTTTTTGTGATTTTGTTGTCATGTTTTATTATGTAATTACCATTTAGAGCAAGTATATCAATGCACCCAAGCACCCATTTTATTTGCTTTTGGTTCTCATTAACTTTCATTTGTATACGGAAGAAAAGAATGTTTGACAGAACCGTATATAATCATATTGAATTGTTCTAAAAGTTTATTAATCGATGATGCATATGATTTAAAGTTCATTGTTATTGCAGAATAGAAATCTGCTTCTCTGTGGACTTGCTGTTGTCTGTTTGGTTGGGCCGCCATTTCATTTGTTAAACTGAGATTAACTTAGCTTTAGTGAATTTACCAAGTGATTGGTTTTTCTTCTTCGTATGGTTTTATGAAAATTTATTTACTGTAGATTGGTTTAAGGAAAAGAGGAAAAAGAACATGTAGAATCGTGAGGGCTAAATTTGGAAGTTGTCTTTGAAAATGTTGATGCTATTGCACTGTCCAAATAATAGATTTCTTGGTTGAGGCGAATAATTCAATTGTCCACTTAGCCAGTAGGAAAGCTAAAAATCACTTCATAGATTTTTTTACAATTGTAGGTAAACTGGGTTTACTTTAGTTGTGAAAACTGCTTCCAGGATATGAGCTCCCTGCTATTGTTGATTAATTTCCTATCAATCAAAATTTTGGGTTACCGTTAGCATTCCATGCTCGCAGCCTTAATATTTTAACTTGTCATCTAAGTGCTTAATGTGTGGGTCGAAGTTTATAGTTATAAATGCAGTTTTTCCTTGCTGCTTAAATAAATAGCCATCCAATTATTAACTGTGTTGCCAATACTAGTACAAGAAGTAGGAAACTAATCGATATATTTCTAGCCTCCATGGAACGTCTTACTTTTAGCTCCTTGTGTGGTCTTCTCTCTATTGACTTGGTTAACTCTGTAGGTGAGGAGAAGCAATGTTCCATGTGCACCTTAATATTGAGTTCAAAGGTAATACGAATTAAATTAGAGTTTCCCATTGAAGTTGTGCTGAATAATGCTCATAGAGATGATTTAATTTCTGAGTTTCAGGCTGATGGTGATTCTAAGGGGTTCACTTGGATTCACATGCACCATACATGGTTGGAAGGATTCGGAGCAAAAGATCATTCAATTTGGCCTTGAAGTTCTACAGGTTTGGTTTAACCAAAAATAGAATAAACGTAACTCATGATTGTTAAATCTGAAGTTGTGATATCTTGATAATTCATGTATGATCATCAACTATGGAGATGATTTAATAGTGAGCTTTAGTTATATTCTTTATTTCTTCTCGACACTCTCAATTATGCAAATCGTAATCCTCATTAATGCCACGAGATCTGGTCATTTTGATATCATTTTCTACTTTTACTTTTTGTATAATAAAACACTTTTTCTGGGACCATTTATCTTTCCTAAAACAACAGAATGTCTGCTTGTGAAAATTCTATTTCTAAAAGCAGATATCTCTACTTCTAAAATTAAAAATTAAATAATTGTCACGTGACATCACTAAAAAAGCGACTTTTGAACGTGCCTCACACGTTCAGCGAGTGAGATTAGGTTCCCCTTTTCTCGTCCACGCGTCGTCGTTTCTCTTTGGTTTTCTGGCCGAAATGTTTTGTGTTTTCAGCGTAACAAGAAGCAAAGATGAACGAGGTGTTGAAAGAAAAACCACCTGATCCCATTTTCAACGCTAAAAGAGCTCGGGCTCAAGAAGATTTGGATTATAGTATGTTGAGGAAGTCCGGTGACGGTTTCAAATCGAAGTTGGTAGGGTCGACGAGTCCTGGTACCTGGGAAGGAGAAATTGAAAATTGTAGATGGTGATATCTTGATTGTTGAGGGACCCGATGGTCCTTCCATGAAGCTCTCGCCTGATTTGAAAGTCCAGCTGTGTAAACCTTGGTCAAATGCTCTGATTTTGAAGGTAATTGGAAGGTCTCAC
The DNA here is from genome assembly GCA_035582765.1 of Acer negundo. Lineage (NCBI taxonomy): Eukaryota > Viridiplantae > Streptophyta > Magnoliopsida > Sapindales > Sapindaceae > Acer > Acer negundo. Next base: position 12,390,475 of record CM069243.1, read on the forward strand.
ACTCTCAATTTCATGCTCCAGAAGCTTCGTCAAAAATGGTCTCTCATAGGACAATGACAACTCACATACTTAAATGATGGGTATTTTGTGGTGAGGTTTCAAATGCAAGCTGATCTTGATTTTGTCCTAACAGGCGGTCCATGGGTTATTGGCAATCAGTATTTAGTTATACAGAAGTGGAGGCCTAACTTTGTGCTTGGTAAAGAGGAGATTGGCCAAATGCCAGTTTGGGTGAGATTGTCTAAATTACCTATGGAGTGGATTAATGTGGATTTACTATGGAACAGGAGGAATGTTGGGTAACACTTATAAGGTTGATCCGATCACTGAGTCTCAAGCTAGAGGAAGATTTGCGAGGATTTGTATTGATCTAGACATTACAAAACACTTGAAAGGTTCTCTCAATATGGATGACAGAACCATTAAAGTAGAATATGAAAAATGTGGGTCTCATTTGCTTTAAATGTGGAAGAATAGGACACAATAAGGAGGTGTGCAAGGAAGGGAATGGGAACAAAAAAAAGGCTGTTGTGGTGTCGGATAATGGTTAAGAGGTTACTGCTGCTAGGAAGGATTCCTTTGGCCCTTGGATGCTAGTATCTTATGGTAGGAATGGTAGAAATAATGCTGGTGGAAAATTTTTTGGTAAAAGAAATGGAAGTGTTGGTAATTCGGGTGGAATAGGTTCTGTTCTTAAGAATAATACTGTCAATAAGACTATTGAGGTTAATAAAACAATAGCTTATGTGAAGAACAGCTCAGGCAAGGAGTTTGTTGAAAGTATCAATCGTCCTAGGCTGTTGCTAATCAAGGGAGTAGGAAAATGGGTGGCTCTAGGTTTGAAATTTTGAGGGAAGATTTGGAAGAGAATGTTGTTGTTATTAAGAACAAACTTGAACCCTCAAGCAGAAAAAGCCAGACTCAAGCAAGGTGCTTTCTGATATTTCCAATAGAGGGAAATCTAGTAATGTGCAGTGGAACAATCATCCCAAAAAGTTTCTTGAGGAGAACAGAAGTAGACTTAACAAACCTTTTGAGGAGATTGCTAATAAAGAAGGCCTTGGCAGTGTTGGGAAGGTGCATAGGATGGGAAAACAACCTGAGAAGCTAGTTGTTAAGCATCAAGCGAGGATGGAGGATGAGTTAGAAGATTCTGAAGTGCTTAAAGCTCTTCACCAAGACATGATGAATTCAGGTTTGACTGGTAATGATACTGGGGAGGGTAGTATGGATGCTGTTGGTGATAGTGTTCTGGATGATTGTATAGAACATGTGGATGTCCTTGGTGCTAGTAACTTTGATGAAGTTGTCTCTAAGTTTTAAAAAGGAAATGGAGGTTGCCATGGAGAAATGTGGTCCTCCCCTCCTTTTATCTTGTTGATTATGGTTTGCAGTTAGAATGTTAAAGTTGCTGAAAAAAAAAAAAAGTTTTCCTAAAGTCTTTTCTAACCTTAGGAGAATTTTTAATTTTGAAGTGATTGCTATTTTAGAGCCTAGGATTAATGGTGCTAGAGCTCTAAAAGTGGTTAGCAATTTGGGGTTTTCCTGATAATTTCTTAGTTGAAACCTCTGGTTTTTCAAGGGGTATTTGGCTTTTGTGGAATGGTGCTAGAGTCAAACTTCAGGTGGTGGCTAGTTCTAGTCATTCCATCACGGCAGTTATGGCTGAGAGAGATAAGTTTTGGGTCCTTATAGTTGTTTATGCTAGCCGTAATGTTGTTATTAGGCGTAAGCTCTGGGGTCATCTTAGTGTCATTCATAGTTGTTTTAAAGGACCTTAGGTTGTAATGGAGGATTTCAATGAAATAACCAATAGTGCTGATAAAAGAGGTGGTAGGGGATTTTTCTCCAAATCTGTATTTGTAGATTGGATCAATGAAAACAAACTAGTTGACTTGGGTTTCATTGGTCAAAAATACACTTGGATCACTAAGAGGGGTGTGAGTGAGGATATTTGGGTGAGACTTGACAGAGCTCTTTGTTCCATGGAGTGAAGGTTTTCTTTTGGTGAAGGGTTTGTTAGACACCTTCCTAAAGTTACCTCAGATCATTGCCCTATTATGTTGTGTCTCCATAACTCCCATATTCCTAGAGGGTTTCTCAAGCTTTTTAGATTTAAGGCCATGTGGCTTAAGCATGAGGAGTTTAGTGATGTGGTTAAGCACAACTGGGGTTCCCATGTTGGTGACTTGCCTAATAAACTTCAATTCTTGTCTAACAATATCAAGGCCTGGAATAAAGAGGTCTTTGGATGTATCTTCCATAGAAAAGAGGAGAATTTTAACAAGACTTCAAGGTATCCAGAGGAGTCTTAGTGAGAGGTTTAATCATGGGTTAGCTTCTTTGGAGATTAAGCTTCGGGAGGAGTAAGATCTTATAATTGAACAAGAGGAAATCTTTTGGCTTCAAAAATCTAGAAATACTTGGCTTAAAGAGGGTGATTGTAACTCTAAATTTTTCCACCTTTCTACTATAATTAGGAGGAGATATAATAAACTTGAAGGCCTTAAAGATTTGGATGGTGTTTGGAAAAATGATAAGAGTAACATGAAATCTATTGTTGTCTCTTATTTCAATAATTTAATTTCCAATATTCCTATTTCTTATGTCTATGGTGATCTCCATAATTTGTTTCCTAGCTTGGATGAGGTTGTTGTTGATAATTTGAACAAACCTGTGAGTGAAGAGGAGCTTAGACTTGGACTTTTTGGCATATGTGGTTTGAAAGCTCCTGGTCCCGATGGTTTCCTTGCTATATTTTTTCAAAACCAATGGAATGTGTGCAAGAATGAGTTGGTCAAACTTGTTGAGGAAAGCTCTAAAATTGAGGTTTTTCCTATTGAGTTGAACAAAACCCTTATAGCTCTTGTTCCTAAAATTCCTAGCCCTCTTGATATGACCCACCTTAGACCCATTAGTTTGTGTAATACTTCCTACAAACTCATTAGTAAAATCATTGTCCAAAGACTAAGATATCTCATGCCAAAGCTTATTAGCCCAAGCCAAGTGGCCTTTGTTCTTAAGAGACAAATTTAAGACAACAATGTTATTGCCCAAGAGATTCTTCACAAATTTAAATCTATGAAAGGCAAGAAAGGATTCTTCTCTTGGAAAATAGATCTCTCTAAAGCCTATGATAGGTTACAATGAGGTTTCATTAGAGAGATCATTGTTGATGCTGGAATTAAGGGGAGACTAGTTGACCTTATTATGTGGTGTGTCTCCACTGTCAACCCAAAGCGGTTTTGAGTGGAGAGGTGACTGAAGATATTACTCTTAGGTGTGGCATTAGACAGGGGGATCCCCTATCCCCTTATTTGTTTGTGTTATGTATGGAAAAATTTTCCCATTTGATTATCTAGAAAGTGAGTAATGGGGACTGGAAGTGTGTGACTCTTTCTAAATGAGGGCCTAGTATTTCACATCTTTTCTTTGCTGATGATCTCATGTTGTTTGGGCAAGGAACTGTTGCCCAAGTTGAAATGATGAAAGATTGTTTAGACAGTTTTTGTAACCTCTCAGAGTAGCAAATTAATTTCTCTAAGTCTTGTATTTTTGTTCTTGTAACACAAATGAGAGGATAACTAAAAATATTGTCCCTCTTACTAATGATTTAGGGAAGTATCTTGGAGTCTCGCTTATCCATGGTAGGATTAGGAACCGAACTTATAGTGTCTTGGTGGAGAAAGTTCAAGGTAGGCTTGCTGCTTGGAAGAGTGATACTCTTTCGTTGACATGGAGAGGTACTCTGATCAAAGTTGTGACCTCTGCTTTGCTTGTTTACACCGTGCAATCTGTGAAGATTCCTAGTGAGCTCTGCCTAAACCTTGATAAGCTGAACAGGAACTTCCTTTGGGGTCATACTAATGCTAAAAAGACCACCAATCTTATTAAATGGGATACAGTTTGTTTGCCTAAGAAAAGAGTTGGTTTGGGTATTAAGAGAATGAAGGGCATGAATCAAGCCTTACTTGCTAATATTGGGTGGCGGCTGTTACAGAATGACAATGGCATTTGGTGCCAGCTACTGAAGCACAAATACCTCAACAACAAGTCTCTCATTGATCTTGACCTTAGTAAGGGGGTTATGTGTTCTAGCACTTGGAGAGGTATTGTTTTTGTGGCCAAATTACTTTCCAAAGGTTTGAAGTGGAGAGTTGGTGACGGTTCTCAGGTTCGATTTTGGACTGATAATTAGGTACTAGATATTGGGGTGTTAAGGGACTATGCTACCATTATTCTTTCTGATACTTCTCTATCTCAAACCGTCAGCTCATACCTTCATAGTGGTGAATGGCTTATTTCTCAACTTGCAACTGTCCTTCCTTGGATTATTGTGCATAAAGTTGCTAGCATTTATACAGGTGGTAGTCAGAGTGGCTCGAATAAATCTATTTGGGGGTGGGCGCATGATGGTGTTTTTTCTGTTAAGACTGCCTACGATGGCTATTTAAATGTTAAAGGCATCCCTGTCTGGTCTTAGAATTTTGTGTGGAAGCTTAAGTTGTCTATTTGGATTCAACATTTTCTTTGGGTCCTGCTTCATGGTAAGGTTCTTACTAATGTACAGAGGTGTGTGTGTGGTGTAGGAATGGATGTCTCTTGTCCAAGATGTCAAAATGGGGTGGAGAATATTGAACACTTGCTGAGAGGTTGTAGGGATTTTGTTACTGTGTGGGAAGATATTGTTATGGGTATCTCCTCTTCTTCTCCCTTTCTTGGAAATATTGATGTTTGAATGACAGAGAACTTGTGTAACAATAAGTTGGTGGATGATAATGTGCCTAGATACCTCCAATTTGCTGTTGTGCTTTGGTTTCTATGGAAATAGAGGTGTAGCAAAGCTTTTGATGCTGATTTCTTGTTCCCCCAATCTCCTCAGTTAATCATTAATAGATTTTGTAAGGATTGGGTGGAAGCTAATTTTGCAGGAAATTCTAGGTCTACTCATACCATCTCGGTTGCTTGGGATCCTTCATGTGAAGGTTTTGTCAAGTTAAATGTGGATGGTAGGTGCACTGGTGAGTTAGGATCCATCACTACTAGAAGTGTGTTGCGTGATCATGGGAAGAACTGGTTAGGAGGTTTTGTGTTGAGTAAAGGCTATGGTAGTCCTCTTGAAGCAAAATTCTAGGGGTTGTTTGAAGGTCTTAGAATGATCCGGAGGATAGGTTTTCATAAGGTGGTTGTGGAAACAGATTCCTTGTCTGTTGTTCAAATTATTGCCAAGCAAACCAATATAAACCATCCCTTGTTTGGTTTAATTTAGAGTTGCAAGTCTCTGCTCTCTAAGGATTGGGATTGCAGTATGAAGCATGTGTTTAGGGAAGGAAACATGTCGGCGGATGGTATGGCTAAAATGGGGTCTGCTATGGACTTAGGCATGCATTTTTGTGAAGACCCCCTTTTGAAATTTCTGGCATCCTTGCTAATGATGCTAGAGGCTCTATCTTTATTAGAGCTATTTATGTTTAGTTTTTTGTTTCTGTGCTAGTTGCCCTCCTCTTTACAACAACAACCAAAAATAAAAAAATAAAAAAAATAAAAAAAATAAAAAATTATTTGCATATTTAAAACATTTCTTTATTGATAACTAGATGATTAATTTTTTTTTTTTTTCAAAAGCTCGTAAAAGTTTTACTTCAAAAAATAGATAGCTCTACTGACTACTCCTAGAATTAAAAATCAATTTACATGTTTAAAAAAAAAATTAATTGACAACTAAATGGTTTTTTCCTTAAACCCCAAAAAAAAAGGGCCCAACCGGGTTCGAACCGGTGACCTCTTGATCTGCAGTCAAATGCTCTACCACTGAGCTATGGACCCAATTTGATTACTGTAGTTAATAACATACTTATTGAACTAATAATGAATTACTTGATTTTATAAACCAAATTGAAAAGGAGGAAACAAAAATGGAATAAAATAATAATAATAATAATAATAAAATGAAACGATGCTTAGTGGATATGTAGTTTGTACCAAGGAATAAAATATCATTATTGATATCGAGCTTATAAATTTATAGATATTTCATGGATAATATAGATATTAGTGGATATTCTATCAAAAAAAAAATTTAAAAAAACCGATGGAAATACATCTAAAGTTAGGAATTTTTTATGAAATTTTAGAACAAGCTTAAACAAGTAATTATACATCAAATGAGTCATATTTCAACGATAAATTAGTATAGTTATGAGTTTATTATAAATTATAAAAGAGATAGAGTCTGTATATAATTTTTAAAATTGAGTATTTAATAAAATAATATCTTGTTTCACTTTTACGATATTATATACAATATAAAGAGATTAAATATTTAATAAACAAAATTATCATTAAATATATATATATATATATATAGTTTCATACTTCAAATATTCTATCATAAATCATAATTCATACATAATAATAATACATTGCATGTCTGAAATTTTAAACCAAAATAAATTCCTTGTTGGTTCAAATACATAAGATACATTTCCATCTTAATTCGAACAATAATTTTCCCAGGAAAACATGCTTGCATAGTTTTCAAGATAGTTATTAATATATCATACGTATTTTGCTTGATCTTTTCCAACTGATCCATGAATTGGGTAGTTTGGATTTACTCAACTTGGTGGATATTGCTAATTTGCATGTATAGGTATTGCATATGGCATTTGTGGAAAAGAATAATCAAATATATTGCAGTCACCATAACTATCATAATATGGTACATGAGAACCTGACATTATCTATGAATCATCCAAAGAACTATTTTATGTCTACATTCATTAAAGAGAGAGTAATACTCAAAGAATCTTCATCAATTTGACTTATTCTTCCTTATTGTTTACTACGATTTTGATCAAAATTGCCTATATAAGCATCTCAACTTGCTGCACTAGTATTCCAACATATTGCACCAACATCCTAACCTTCGGCAAGAACATCTCAACTTGTTGCACTAGCATGCCAACCTCCTGCACCATAATCTCAACCTCTTACCTCATCCCTACCATCCTTCCATCTCCATCATCTTTTCCTCCACTTTTCCATCAGAGATATGTTGGTCATTGGAAGAGCTGGTAACAATAATTCTACGATCTAAACCAATTTTTTTTCTAATCACTTGTTCAATATTTATTCCCATTTCTCGAGCATGAGAAGCAATATGTGGATCAGGATTTCCCTCATCATCATCCAAGGAGGCAGATCTAACCCAGTTAAAAATATGATTCTCATTATCGTCCCCTGCTTCAGCGGCTACTTGAAGTAGATCCATAAAATCAGTTTCATTTACTTTTATCTTTTTCAGCTACTATATCTAAGTTTCAACTTCATATTATAATAACAATAGACAAATTGTTCAATCTTAGAATAGACAATTCCTTTGTTTTGTGTGGATTAAAGCAAATATGGATCAATTTCTTTCATAAGCAGAGGATGATGATGTTTATGATAGTATAGGAACTGTTATTGCACGCAATGATGGAGCATAGTTTCCATATATTACTCATCAATCAGCCGCAATAAAATTATTAAGTATTATAAATATGAATATTATTTCAATGATATTATTATTTATTATTAATACGTATTTTTTTGTAATAAAAATTATACACCCAATTGCATTTTGCTTCTAGCTGCAATAGCTACTCGTTCACCAAAACTTTTCATTCCATCAAGTATATGAGCTACATTCATGAGATCAACATGTAAATAATATGTATTAATATGACACAATACTTCCATGCAAAGAATTTATAATCTTGGAATTATAAAATTGGTTGTAAATTGTAACTTTTTATCTCATTTCTAAAATTAGCAATTCCTGCTGCTTCAGGTCCTAATTGCGCATAGACATTATGTACGACTTTCGAGAGATCTGAATTATCCCCAATATTGTCTCTATATTGGTACTTTGGGTTCAAATTGTAAACTAGAAGAAAAAAAAAATTTAGTATAAATACTATACTAAAATTTAATTATGAATGACAAACAATCCAAAATAAAATTTATATACAGCATGTAGTGGGTGATTAAACATTTTATCCCACCGGTCTTGTATAATGTTTAGAATCTATTTACTCCCTCTTTGTTGTTTTACTGCATCTTTTATCACACGTTTTAACTCATACATGATAGGCTTAGTGGATACAACTTCTATATCAACCAATCTTAAAAAATGGTACAGTGACTCATATATTTTAACTACATAAGCCACATTATCCCTAAATTATAAATCTAAAATGTACCGTTCTTTTTTTTTTTTTTTCCATTTGCGGTTCGACTTAATCGATTTGCAGCCCATAAATCGCTGGTAAATAATTGTTTCAAAACTCGTCTTTTTTTTTTTTCAAAAGACTATCAAGGGCAATATAATTGGTCTCAAATCGAGTTGCACCAGACCGCACTATCTCCTTTTTACAAACCTCCCTCATTTAAGATAGTAACTATCCATGATTATATATAAAGTTTGTCACATCCCCAGCATCACGAATGACACTTGCAACAATGTTCTTCTTTCCAATATCTTCAAAAATCAAATATATACAATGTGCTGCATAAAAAGTCCAAAATAAGGAAGAATACTGATATTGACACCCATATTTATAAGTACACCCATGTCTAAAATTTAAAATTAAAACATTACTATAAACACTCATTTTAATGCCAATAGTACCCTTATTTAAATGAATGTTTTCATTTCAATACAATTTATTTATAAACCCTTATAAGTTATTAGCACACCCAATTTTATAAATGATAAATTTTTAAGTTTTTCAGACTCGATAACACAGTCTCGAAAATTCATAAACTATTAAAGTTTGAGAATCTCTATTTCGGGCCAATTTCCTGTTATGGAGATGTTGCCCAAGAGGGACACATAATTATCTCTCCGATGGAAATACAAGCATACAAGTTGTGATCAAGAATGCAGAGCCTAGCTTGGTCCAAGAGGGATTCTCACATCTCTCATAGCACTATCAGTGAGCAAAGGCGGAGTGACATCGCTCAACAAGCCCTTTTAAAATTCTGCTCTTATTTCTGTAGGCCAAGGTTATATAACATGCCTCTTGTTCTCAAATAGTTCACATCTTCAACTTGTGGTTTTGAAAAAAATTCCCCAATCTTGAAAATTCCACCTTGAATTAGTGCAAAGAAAATACCAGAAGTGATATGGTGGCATTTGTAGCATGATTTGCCCCGTTCATGCCACTCACCGATGAAAACAATGCTCCAAACCCAAAAGTTGCCACCTTGCTAGATTGAACATCCTCTTTGCCTCTCACTCTTTCCATGACGTATGAAAGGCTAGCATTTACACCCGTCATAACTGCAAAGTTGCGAGCTTGGATCAAGGGACCCCCACCTAGAGCCTGGGCTTGTTGAAGAGAGGCCATGGCCTGAGGGCAGAGGTTTGCGGGAGGAGGAGGGGTTGGAATAGTAGAAGAAATGTTGTTGGTAATATTTCCCATGATAGCACCGATGACGGCACCCTAGGTGCTGCTGGTGAGGGCGACGACGGCACCTTCGACTGGTAAGGACTGTTTGGCCAACCACGACTCGAAACCAATCACCAAATCCTTCAACCTGGCCTGCACCACTTGAACTGGGTTCTGTTGAAATTTAGTCTCAACCATCACTCCCAATTTCCCTTTTTCCATGCTGCTGCTGCTAAACATGTTAGGCTTCTGTTCTTCTAGTTTTTTTATTTTAAAAAAAAATAGAATTAAGGTTTAATTAGGGTTTAGTTTTTATTTTATTTTTAATAAAGTGATATAGTTGAAGATATGAGTGTAATTAATGAGTATAAATAGTGTTTTGTTTATTTATAATTAAACTAATTTATCCTTATTGATAAATACATATTAGGATATTTTTGTAATTAATTTTTTTATTAAAACATGGGTGTACTTATCATATTTATGGGTGTTAATATCGGTTCCCAATAAGGAATATTTTTTCATCGATTTTTTACATGCTTTCACAAATAAATAGTCATTGTCAATGACAATTTGCACAACGCTCTTCTCACCAACCTCTTTCACCACATCTTTGAGCAATCCATAAATATATTGATGATCTTTTATACATCAACAGATTTTAGGAAAATTGCGTTACCCTTACAATACACCATAAAATTAATTATTTACAATTTTGTTGGTCCCATCCACCCATCATATATTATGGTATAGCTATATTTCTCCCATTTATTTTTGAAGTTATCATCATACTCTTTCATTTCCTTGTACTCGATGTCTAAGTAGTGATGCCTAATTTCATGTTCTAATGGTGATTGAACTCCGACACTTATATTAACATGCATGTTAAATTTATTGTGAAATAAAAAATAAAAACAAATCAAAATTTTCAAAAACATTATTATTTAAGAAAAAATAATACCTAATTCTTGAACACCAATAATCATGTTCTTAAAATGATGAGAGCTAGCTTTATGTGGGGTCACATTATCATAAATAAAAAACTTCTATACTAGCTTCCCCATTTTCTCTCTAATGCTACCTCGTTCGAACATATCTTTAATATTATTTTATTTTTCACCTAATGATTTGTATAGTAAAGGTGCAACTGGAGGTTTATAACGCGGATCTTGTCTACTTTAAGTGCGACATACTTGTTGTAGTAGTTGGCTACTACCACCGGCTCATGAACCCTCTCCTCTCTTTGACCTCCCTCCAAAGAGTCTTGTTTCTTGTTCTCTTTGTCATTTAGATGATTTGGATGCATTTATTGCAGAACGATAACCATCTCGCTCATCTGGAAGCATACCTTCAAGATAATGATAGATATCTTCTTCCTCTTCTGTATCATGAAAATTTCAAATCAATTCTTATTGAATTTGTTCAATCTTCCTTGCAACTTTTTTTCTTTTTTTGTTTCTTTATTTTTATGCAATTGAGATATTTACAATTTAACTTCTGGTGGCACATTTAAGCATATTTTTACATTTCTACACAACTCATTACTAGTTAAATGAACTTTAAATATGGTAATTCCCAACTTTGCATTGTATGACCGCAAAATGTGCATATAGTACCATTTTTATTATTCAATATTGGTTGGCAATACTCCTATACTAGATATCTTATGCAATATAATTCCTTATCAAAACATATAATTCCCTATTAAAATTTTGTACCAATCATTTTATAAATATGAAAATTCAAATGAGTTTTAGAAACAATACCACGCAACATCTAAAATTTGCATATATATATATATAGTATCATTATTTTTTATTAAAATATATATATATATATATATCAAAGTAAACATTTACATACCATATTATTTGATAAAGATGTTGAGAATTTGAGATAAACTTGTAATTTATAATTTGCTTTGTGAAATGTAGTCGTGTAAGAAGAAAACTTGAAAGAGAAGAGTAAAGATGATCTTGTAGATGAAATGAAAAAGATAAACAAATAGATTAATAATTGAATGAGATTTTCTTCGTTGCATTCATTTATATTCTCTGTAAAGAATAAATAATACATGATGCTTTTTTATTTTTTTTTCAAAGGCATTCATTGTGTTTCTCTTTTTCAAATTCTTTCATTGTGATTCTCTACGATACCAAATAATTAAGATTCTTTTATATATATATATATATATATATATATATATTGAGTTTCTTTGGATGCTCTATACAAAAGAAATAATTATAGGCTTTACAAGTTTCGCACAAACAATTTTTTAAGATTCCTTTATTTGGAATGTCGGCACAAAGTTACAAAAACAAAAAAACCAAAAAAAAAAAAAACAAAAAAAAAAAATCCAATTCTACATATTTTTAAATTGTTTGGTACATATTTAATATTATTTGAAATGAGTTTTACACATCTTAGTTACAAACAATTTCTTTTTTTTTCAGATTGCTTTCACAAAATTTTATATATTTTACAGTTCATTTTTTGGTTCTTTGTCCAATTTTATTTTTTATAAATTTGTTAATGCTTCTTTTAAAATAATTTAATAATTTTCAATATAAATTATTTTAACAATAATTTTATTGTTTTGGATTTTTTTTAATAATGTGCAAAATATCCATAGACTTTCAGGTTGAAATTCACAATATTTCGGAGATATCAAGAAATTTTTATGAATATTTTGAATCGGTCGGATATTCCATTGGATATTAGATATTTACCTGTTTTGATATCAATCCCTTCAAAATACGGATATATCAGTAGATATTTCGGTATATCTTCCGATATTTATTCTTTGGTTTGTACTGCATACATTACAGCAACAGGTTACAGGTGCAGTGAAAGCTGTGAGATTCCTATCGGATTTGTTACATGTCGTAACAGACGCTCTCGTAAAGATTCGTGTGTACGATTTTTTAATTTTGAATTGAAATAAAATGTAATCTACATATTCAAAAATCAGGCAATTTTCACTATAAACCAGATGTACAAATGAGCAAAGACGATTAGACGACGGCGTCGTTTTTCTGTTCTTCTCATGCGCCTGCTTCAAGCTTCTCCATCTCTTTCTTCATCCAATCTTCTATCTCACCTCCTAGCTCAAAGCTCAAATGGTTCTTCTATCTCTCTTTTTCTTTTTCTTTTTTCTCTGTCTTCGATTCATGTGTTTATCTATCTAATTAATATACCCAGATTATCTAAATGTAACCATGTTTGCCGATACATACTATTCTAATTTTGTTTCATTTCTTTTATTTTATTTGATTGTTCTTACTATTTGATCTTTAATTTTGATATACTGTAGTTTGCTTTCTGATTTACAGTCTCAGCAGTTGCTTATTGTTGCACAGCCTGAAAATGTTTATTATAGTTAAATTCAAATTCAATAGATGAAGATTAGAGATTGTTAACTACTTCATACTCAATCGTCTTAGTCATGATAAGGTGAATGTGGATTTATCAATGGGTTAGGGTGGGACTGGTGTATAGATTCTTACCTTTTTGTTCATCTAAAAATGGTGAAATTGTTGTACTCCCAATAACAAGACTCTTGCGTGAAGACATAATGGGGTCATTTAACCAGGCCTGTTAACAAAACATGTTGGCCTATGGATTTAGGCCCAACTTATTATTTATTTATTTTTTATTTTTTTGAGTCTCCCAACTTATAATTCAATTCAACAAACTCAAAATTAAAATAAAGATATTTAATATTTTAAAAACTTTAACAAAAAAAATAATTAATTAAAAACAATTTAAATGTAATATATTTTTATAAATTGACATTTCGTATAAATTGACGAGTTAAATGAGCCTCATCAGGTAAACCATTAATTTAATAAATTTTATTTGGGTTTTGACCGATGGCAGAATAAGTTGAATAGTTTAATAGTCACCTAGACAAGATAATGTTGGTATAGTAGTTTGCACCTTACACATATATCATGAGATTGAGGGTTCGAATATGTACCCCTTCCATAAAATCCTAAATTATTGTTATATTAAAAATAAAAAAAATAAAAATAAAAATAAAAATAAAAAAATAAAAAAAAAGGTTTAATGGTCGTGTTGGGGTTAAAAAAAAAAAAATAAAAATTAATGGATCGCATTTGAATTGATACAAACACGACATTAACGGAAATGTTTGGATTAGGGGTGTCCAACAGATCGGATCCATTGGATTTGACATGATCCAAGATCTAATTTGATCCAATTGGATCAAAGAAACTATAATCTGATCCGATCCAATTGCAAAATGGTTATATCTTATTCAATCTAATGGATCAGATTCATATAAAGCAATTTAAATATATATATATATATATATATATATATCTATATTACACTATTACATAAATTTGAGGTTTTTTTGAATGAGGGGAGGAATTGAACCCGCAATCTCGTGATGCAAGTGTGAGAGGTTTACAACCGGACCAACCTCATCTCGTCCATATAAAGCAATTCTTAATACAAAAAAGTTAAAACATTTTTAAAATGAACAAAATCAATCAAATAAAATTAACAAAATTAACAATTTTTTTTTTTTTTTTTAAAGTATTATAAGTTACAACTATTACAATAGGTCTGTCGGGAAAACCGGGAAAAAACTCTCCACACATATTTATAAAATGCGTATGGTATGACTCGAACCCACCACCACCACTGTTGAAGGGATATGCACTACAATCTCTACTAAGAGGTGGTGTACTTAACAATTAATAATTAACATAAAAGTAATACTTTATTATATACTTTAAAGTTTAAAAAGTCTAACAAATTATAATCTTTTAAACATAAGTTCTGAAAACATAAACATTAATAAAATCATTTGAAAGTTTGAATTAAAACCTTTTATCATAACAAAATTTAATAGCACTCAAAATTTGCTTAAGACAAAAAAAAAAAAAAAAAAAAAAAAGTCCAATATAAATTAAGCCTTATATTTGGGCAAATCAAACAAATTTAACAAATTTTTATATGAAAATCTAAAATCCAATCTGATCCAATGGATTTTAGATTCTATGATCCAATCATGTCCTCAAATCCGATCTGATTCAATGGATTGGATTGGGTCCATTGAATCTTATTGAATTGGATTGGATCCTACACAATTTTACTCTCATAGGCATATAATATAGGCATGTTTATAGTATAATAATAAATAGGGGTGATTAAAAAACCAATAAACCGAACCGAACCGGTAAACCGAATCGATCCAATTGGTTTTTTTTTCGGTTTTCTTATGTTAATCGATTTAGTTCTGTTCATTTTCTTTTAAAAACATGGATTGGTTTTTTTCCCAGATCACTATCCCAAACCGGAAAACCGAACCGAGATCCAATTGATATAAAAAAAAAGACCCAAGTTTAATGTTCAACAGTCCATGAAACTATAAAACTATGAAAGTGTGTCACATAATATATATATATATATATTCTTTGTTTCTTTTGCTAAATATTATTTTAAATTAGTATTTTCAATTTGTTCAAACCAATAATTTAATTTGGTCAAAGACCTAAAATGATTAAAATATGAAAATATGTGTACTAATTAAAGCCCATGAATTTGGCCTAATAGGACCAAAACCGAACCGAACCGAACCGAACCGAACCGAACCGGTTGGTTTTTTATCGATTGACATTTGTAAATTTTATTGAATCAAATCATATTTTCAGAAAACCGAACTTTATCAGTTTTTTATCAATTGTATTGAAAAATGAACCGATCGATTAAACGCTCACCTTTACTAATAAACATCACTACATTTTTACCATGTAAATAACGTAACTTAAATCATAATAATATACATGGCAAAAAGTGTGATAATGTGTATTAGTATGCTATAGATATACATATATTGTATGTCTATTAGAGAAAAATTGGGATCCTACAAACCCCTAGTTTGGATTGATATTTGATACAAACATGATATGCACCTCAAATATACCTAACATGTAGGGGTGAATTCAGGATTTTGTATCAGGTGGGACTTAACTAAATATTAGTTATAATTTTATATTTGAGTACTCAATAAGTGAATACCTATTTTATTCTAGTAATAAACAAATCATAAATAAAATTATCTAAATCAAACTAATCCTAAATCAATTATAATAAAACAGGCTAACTTCAAAACAATAAATAAGCATATAAAAAATAATTAACAATTTATGTTCAAATTAAGAAAACCTAAAGAAAAAACAAAGGCAAAGAAAAATTAGTGGGACATATTGTGAAACACGAAATCGAATAAAAAATGAATGAACATATTTATAATATTTGTTAAAATAAAGGTTTGAATTGTAATTTGTATATAACGAAATTGTAATTTCATATAAAATA
Source organism: Acer negundo (assembly GCA_035582765.1). NCBI lineage: Eukaryota > Viridiplantae > Streptophyta > Magnoliopsida > Sapindales > Sapindaceae > Acer > Acer negundo. Next base: position 12,406,263 of record CM069243.1, read on the forward strand.
TCAAATAAAATTATAATAGTAAATAAATAAATAAAAGACAGGGCTTTAGTCCAGTCTAGCCCATACAATCATTCGCCCCTGCTGACATACAGTGGGGAAGTTGATAGGATATTTTGAAGAAAGAGAGAGGGCAAAATCGTCAATTAGAAACAGATGTGACCACCAAACGTCGAAACGTCTATAAAAGCGTGTGAGTGTCATCCCTTTTTAGAGGTAGTTGGGACTTGGAACGGCGGCCGTTATTTTTCGACGGCAGTTAATACATCTTGATATTTAAATATAAATTTATTTATTCCATTATTTTTATTTTTTTTGTTAATTTCTTTAAGAAAATACATTTGAACATGATTAATGCTATGTTGTCCAAATTTAGTACCTAAATCTGGTGAGGTAACACTCTAATCTATTCATTTAAATTATGTTTTGCATAATTTAAATGAATGAATTTAAATGTTCCACATCATTCAAACACTAGTTTTGAACACCAAATTTGGATAAAATAGCATTACTGTTTGAACGTTTACAATTTGATTTTGATGGAAGCAAATCTGTCAATATAAGTGTTTCATTCCATTTCAGTTGGTCAACATGACAATACATTTTTTTAAAAAAAATTTTTAAAGTAATTCTACTTTGTCCAAATATGGGGTCTAAATGATGTAGCATCATCGTAATCCATTCATTTAAATTGTATTATATTTACATGATTTAAATGAATGGATTACGATATTGTCATAACATTTAGATAACAGATTTGGATACTAAATTTAGACAAAGTAGAGTTATTGTTGATTATTATAAAAAAAATTAAAAAAAAAAAAAAGACAATAAGCATGAATCATGCTCAGATTCTTAGATTAAAAATGGTAGATTATCTTAATTAAGTATTTACCTTAAATTAACAAATAAAAAAATCCAAGTATGAATCACTAGCTGTGGTTGAAATCTTAGTGAATCCATCTAGAATGACAAAATTAACTGTTGGCCAATATTAGATAAAATAATAATTAAAAAGAAAAACTGCCAGATTTTGGTTGATTAAGCTTTCCTCCCAATGGTAATAGATGAAAGAATGGTAGATAATTAATTAGCATTAAATATAGTTAAATCAATGAATAGTATACATTAATTATCTTTATTTATTATTTATCTATTTTATTTATTTATAAATAGCAAAACAAGAGAGTCAGATGTATTAAAAAATAAATGTCCTTTTCCATTTCCTAGTAACAATCGTCCCTTTATATAAAAAAAAGACCCATTTTTTGAATAAAAAAACACACACCAATCTCATAATCTTGGAGAAATGGTTTTTCTCTCTTCTTGTTCTTCTTCTTCTGGGTTTTATGATCATGCTGTTCTTTATGAATACAATAAGTTTTTATAGTTTTTGTTGATGAAATATTAATTTTTTTGATCAAAAGAGAAAAAAGAAATGGAGGGTTCAATGGGAATGGGATTCATGGCAGTGTTTGCTGTATCTGGAAGCGTAGTTCTTGTTGCTCGTCAAGTCCACAAACATCTCCTCTCTGATTTCATGAACAAGATTGAAAGCGAACTTTGTCGTACGTTTTCTTTTCTTTTTATGTTTTATACGTTTTCTTTATTTATGTACTTATAGGTTTATTTATTTATTTATTTATTTGTGTTTTTATTGATTATTAGGATCGGAAATTAGATGCAGTGAAGCAAAGAAAAGGGTCCGATTCGCGGAGGATGTGATGGAGCCGTCTTCGGATAACAAAGAGTATAGGAAGAAGAAGCAGTCGACAAAGGCGGTGAGAGGTCATGATCATGATGAGAAGAAGTTGATGAAAATGGAAGTTGGAGAAAACATGCCATTGAATAGGAAAATGTTGTATAGGGGGATTATTCAATATAAGTCACTTAAATCTCTCAATTGCTTTTGATCATCATGATCATATGTATCCATTTTGTGAGTTTTCTAGGTGGTGTGTTGTTGGGTTTTTGTAATTAGTTGTGGAATTAAAGATTTTTATGTGTCTTTTTTTACAATCATCATTGTGTGATCTCTCAAGTTTGGTTGTGTATGTATGTATGTACAATCTCTATATTAATATTTTTCCCATTCGAATAATTTTTTAGAATAATGTTTGTTTTCATGGTAGCTTTTCATATAGAGAAAATGTTGTTTGAAGATTTCAAAGGATTTAATTAATTAATTGTAGAAGTCAAGTGGGAAAACACCATTAATAAATTTAAAGCATGGAGATTGGAGTGTGGACATTGACAATGTCATTTTTTGAAGCATAATTAATCTTTTTTTTTTCTTTTGACAAATGAAGGCAGTCTATTGTCTAGGCAGTATTGATGATTTCATTTGATGGATTCAAATAATCAAAGAAATAACAGTTGATGGTAATGTCAAGTGTGAAGCTTACATGAAAATTGAAATAGATATATGGCTACATGAGTTATGCATGCATGCATGCTCTTAAGTTCTTCACATATGACATAAACGTTCTTTTCATTTATTTTTCAGAGAAAGAAAAGTTCAAAATCATTTTGATTTTTTCTTTCTTTACCAAACTCACACTATTCCTAGTCAAATGCTAATAATCAAATCAACTTTGGAAAAAAAAATGGCAGCATGATTCGTGTTATTTTTGTTATGGTCTAGCCTCTGAGTACATTGCATGTTATCCCAAATATCCAATTGGAAAATAATAATAATAATAATAATAATAACATTATTATTAACTTACAAATAAAACAGCCAATTGATTTCCAATCGACTAATAATGAAGCCAACCTAGTCTTTGTGAAAATGCATGTATATTTGATGAGTAAAAAAATGTTGAATTTGGGCCACCGTTAAATAGATTTAACGGTAAAAAAGTATGTTAAAAAAGTATTCATTTAGTTTGATAACATTTTAAGTAATTATCGCTGTATCTGTAAGGTGATATATAAAAATAAACGTTTAATTCGTAAAGCGATAAATGAGTTATGATCATAGCTGGGTAAGTGGAAGTAATCAATTGAGCCCAGTGGTCCAGATATCAGGTTTCAAATGTAATCAGTTGACACCATAGCTTATTTAAAGGATCCTTCTGCTAAGAATTATGGATTTGTTAGGAGGAATAAATATTTGTACCTTTCCAAAATTGAATGTAATCCTTCCGTAATTAAACCCTGTTAAATATTTTAATTTTTTAAGAAAATGCAAATTATGATTAGAATGGAATTCACTTGATTCCAAAAATATCACCTATTTAATTTTAGGGTCAGTGATATCTAAAGCCATTGATTTGATATGGCAGTCCCTAAATGGCCATTGATTTGATATGGTCAAATTATCCATTTCATATAAATAAAGTATCAATTGTTGTCACTTTACCTATTAATTGTTTGAAGTCCGTTTGCTTATATTATAACCTATTAGAATAGAACAAGGATATATGGATCAAAAATTAGTAAAACATGTTTTGCACCGGTTTTTGAACTGGTTTTTTTACCTGTATTTTGAATATTTTTTTGATCATGATTACTTTATAAAATAGGAAATATTGACTACAAAATTCTTATAATTAAATCATTACTTTATATATATAATTAAATAATAAATTAATCATAAAATAAGTTTAATGTCACCCCAAATTAATCAGGAAATTAATCAGGGAATAATAATAAGTTTGATGTCACCCATAAACAGGAAATATTACCTATAAAAATAATAAATTAATCAAATCATTAATTTTTTATATAATCAAATAATAAAATACATAAAATATTGCACATAAAATTCTTTATGGGTGTCATGTTACAGATAATGGTAGCTTTATGTTAGATTTTAATAGAACGACTGTTAATGAACAATGTTTTGTCAAAATTGTGATTTTTGAATAATTTAAACAGTCAATGACCTTTTTGAGACTCCACCCACCAATTAATAGTGTCTAGTGCTATTTTCTCTTAATTTTATTATATTGCGTTCTAAATTGATACAACTAAAAGTTATTTTGCTATTCATTCAATATATATTTTATTTTTCTTTTCCATTAAAAATTCACTATTATTTAAAAGATTACCTTTGTTGGTTAATTTTTTTAAGAAAAAAAATAAAAACTTTTTTGTGTGGTTGCTTTTTCTTTTTATTCATTCCTTATTTTATAAAAAAAAAATAATAATAATGATGATTGTTGAATGAATAGAAAATTATATTGTGAATGAGTTTATTTGCAAAAGTGTAAAATAATAAAATTCAAGAAATGATTTTTATTTTTACCTTTTTAGTATTAAGTAGATTGTAACTATAATATATATATATATATATATATATAAAAGAAATGGGATAAACTTATAAAAGAGTGACTATTCAATTTTTGAGAGGTGAGAATATTGTCACTCTTTGTTACGGGCTTTAGAATATCCCAATTCGCAGGTTGTGTTTGATTTTTCATCTGAAGGCTGAACAGTGCTAAATTGTACCAAAAACTAAATAGTGACTGAAAACTAAAACTGAACAAATGTTTTTTTTTTCACTAAAAAGTGAAAACTGAATAAAAGTGATATGTGTTTATTTATTTATTTATTTTTATTATTTATTTTTTTGAAGTTATGAACATCTGAAAATAAAGACTTTTACATTTATATCCTTTCGACTATTATTTGTTATATATTTATATTTTAATATATTAAAGACAACTAAAAATAGTAATTTAAATTTATAAATAAAAATTGCCATATAAAATATAACCCTGAGTAAAAAAAAATTGAACAAGTTAATTGAAGTTTAGTTGAAGAAATAACAACATATTAGAATAGCCACTAATAATTTGTACAATATTTATATGTAGAATTATAATAATATAATAACAAATTATAATGAAATATATATGCTCTATCAATGTTTTTTAGAAAGTGGGTGTTAAAAAAAATAATAATATAGTTAAGGGTTGTGAGAAAAGCGATAACTGGAAATAAATAAGATTTATAAGGATAAATTTAGAAGTAAAAAATTGATATATATTTAAGTTATTTTTCATTAAGTGAAAAGTGAACAAATTTTACTTTTATATATAAAAAAAAAAATGATTTTAGGAGGTGGTTTTATAACTTAAAAAATCAAACGAAATAATTTAATGATATACTAATTGCCATTAAATATTTGGTGGGAAAATCAAACAGGCCCGTAGTCAGGTCATAAGTGGATGCTTTGATTGCCAAAACTTCAAGTTGTTTTCATTTAAGTAATTGCTTGATTTTTCTAAGTACCCCAAACTTTTTGTTTTTTTCCTTATTGACCATTGAAATATAGTAATTAAGGGTGAATACTATTTTATGATCCGAGATCAACCAAACCTAAATGGTAAAATAGTTAATTTACAATTTTTTTTGTCACGTTTGGTCATCAAAATTATGGTCAGAATAACCAAATTGATACATTTCGGAAAATCTAAGGACCACACAAACTAAAAAATACAAAATAGGTTTAAAAAGTGACATTTTAATATATGGTAGGGACCATTTTGGTAATTGTCCAAATATTTAGTTTCCATTATGCAGTGGTAACACGAGCTTCAAATTGAATCCAAGAATCTCTAACTTTACCATCATCGATTTTCTAAAGGCCATTATTCAATATGAAATGCGGTCGCAGGGCCGTCTCCAGACATTTTGGGACCCAAGCCATTTTGTGACATTAACAAAAATCGAGGCCCTATATAAAATCGTCTAATTTACTCTAATTATAACTTGTATTTTTAATTATATTAGTGGATAACTGATAATATGAGACCACTAAAGCCACTAAAGCCTAAAATGAGTGGATATTAATACTGTTGTAATTGTAATTTACTAATTTGTAAATAAAATAAATAATTAAAAGATGAGTCAAAAACTCAAAATCAACATGTAGAAAATAATTAAAAACAAAAATCATACCATCGATTCAAGGAACAATCAAACGGCAACAACTTCAAGAAGAAAAGAGAGGCAGAGAGAAGAAAAGAGAGAGCAAAGTGAAGGTTTTGAATTTTGATTCGTAATTTGTTCAGCAGAACAACAGGTTATATATATATTTTTTTAAGTAGTACACTGATGTCTAAATTTTAATGGTCTTAGAATATTGAGCCTTAAAGCTTTTTTTTTAATTGAATTAGTTTATTGGGTCTAATATGAAACTAAATAAATGAAATCAGAAAATGTTTGGAATTGGGCCCCAAAGAAGAAGAAGAAGAAGAAGAAGAAGAAGAAAATTGGATCATGAGGCCCCAAAGACGAAGAAGAAAATTGGATCAGTTGGAGGCCCCAGCATTTTGCTGGGTTTGCTGGCCCATTGGGCCGACCCTGAATGCGGATTTAGCTAGTGTACAATACGTTGTTTTTGAATCAACAATTTGGTCAGAACCTGAAGAAAAACATAAAGCAAAACAACACAAACCAACACGTTAGAAACCGGTTAGGGAAAACCGAGGCCCGTGTTTCATATGGTGTCTTTAAGACGATTTCGTTGTATATAACACCATATGTGTATCATCGATCGTCTCCCAGGATACAACAGATTAATAGTGGAAGTGCGAAACACAAGCTACTCTCAGCGAACTCAAACTGAGCTAAAACTTACCAAGAATAGAGAAGTATTTCGGATGCAAAAGAAACCAAGAACAGAGAAGATAAAGTGTTCTTGAATTATTTGATATGAAAAGCATACTAGGGTATTTATAGGCAAACCGAAGCTTCTCGAATACGATTCTTGGTTCTTGGTGAATAAGCAAAATGAAGCTTCTTGAATATGATTCTTGGTTATTGGTGAATAAGCAAAATGAAGCTTCTTGATTACGATTATTGGTTCTTGTTGAGCAAGCACAAACGAAGCTTGCCCAATACAATTCTAGAGTCTTGTTGAGCAAGCACAAACGAAACTTGCAAAATACGATTCTAGATTCTTGTTGAGCAAGCACAAAAAAGGCTTGCAAAATACGATTCTAGACCGAAGCTTAGTGAGTACGTTTTTGATTTAATAAGGAAAATAATTTAATTAAATAATAATTAAAAACCCGGTTCTGTATTCTTGGTGATCAAGCAAGAATATTAGAATTCAAACAATTAAAGTTTTCCTTATTCTTTACAAAAATGTTGAGACTCAATTTCTCATTCACTCATTAATCATTTTATGAGTTTGAGTATACCATTTCGAAACTCTCACAAGGAGAATTCGAATACACTTTAATCTTCCATTTTTTTTTTATGGAATTAATCATACTCAATTTGTCCTCTCAATATACGAGTTTATCACAAAATTTTCCAACACAATATCGGCAACTATACATGGTAGATATAAGAGAGACATCATCTATTTTCAAAATTTTCGGTTTTTATTTTTAAAACTCCTAAATTATTTGAATAATTGGATTAAAATCTAACGAATTTGAATTACTAATGCATAGTTACCGTCCATATATAGTAGCAATTAGGCAATTAGCATGATCGATGAAATATAACCTCCCCATTTGGCTTTTCTCGAACATACATTATATTATTAAACAATATTTTGTCTTAAAAACTCTTACGTTTACGAAACTGAAAATCAAGTATTAGAAAAAGAATGAAAAGTATCTCTTCTTTTTTATTGGTTAAAAACGAGGACCTTGATTTTTTTTTTTGGGAAAATATCATTTTATTCCATACTGTTTACCCTATTATCCATTTGGGTCCTTGCCGTTCCAGTATTGGCTATGCAGGTCCCCTTCATTCACTTTAATCGTTTTTTTGGTCCTTACCATCAGGTTCTGTTAGGATTCTGTTAAACAAATGAGGGTATATTGGTAAATGGATCGTTAATTACTTAATTAAGTTAATAAAATAATTAATTTAAATAATAAAAAATTTAAAACAATTTAAAAATAAAATAAATAATTTAAAATATTAACAGAACCCCAACTTCATTCTCTCTCTCTCTCTCTCTCTCTCTCTCTCTCTCTCTCCCCCACCTCTCACGATCTCTCTCTCCCTTTTTTCTTCTTCATCTACTTCAACCCTAACCCTAACCCAAGATTTGGATGGATTTGCTCTCTGCTCTCTGCTCCTTTCTGCTTAAGAACTATATGAATTTTTATTAAACAAAGAAATCAACTCCTCTCTGCTCAAGCCACCACCACCACAACCCACCAAACCAGAAACACCCACCACCACCCCTAATACAAAACCATAATCGGAATCAACCAGTCACCAACACGAACACCCACACACTGTTGATGCCTGGAAAGATCAGATCCAGAAGGGAATCGATTCCAAGAAATCGGTATATTATACTATAAGCTTTGATTTTTTTTTTCCTCAGATTAATTATATATGTTGTGGGGTTTTGAGTTTACCAATCAAGAGAGAAGAAAATTACCCACTGTAGGGAAAAATAAACAAATAAAAGTGTTACACGCAGCGGAAGCGATACTAAAGACGATTTAGTGACTTTTAAAATTTTTCCTTTATGAACCTTAAACCCTTTTAATCAATAAACATGCATATATATCAACAAAAGTAAATTACCTCTTGTCGCGTGATCCGATTGACTTACGTCGATGGTAATCCGCAAGACCTTCAATCCGAGCACGAACGTGGATCACCTAGGAGCGTGGTCTCCCTTTCCTTTGAATTGCAAACCTGTGAATGGACCAAACAAATACTTTCTTTTCTTTGTTAGTCACAAAACAATCAAAAGAATGTCAAAATTATTCCGGTCACTTTTGAGTTCACAATCTTATGATCGAAACTCGCGTGAACCTAGATCGATATCGTATACACAAGCTTATTGATGTTTAAGCAATTGTATACTATCAAAGAATAATTTTTCACTCCTTTTTGTCTCTCTAGAATAAAAACTCTCTTAGAATTAAGAAGAAGAAGAAAGAAAATAAAAACTCAAGCACCAATTAATTGATGTGGCCGAACCCTATAAGAACATATATATAGGTTGGCCGAATTTTTCTTCTTTTTCCTTTAGGGTTGCCGAATTCTATGTAGTATCTAATTAGGGTTGGCCGAATTTCATCATGTCACTTATATAGGGTGACTAAAATTCAACCTTAATTCTTTTTAACTTTATAGACTTCAAACCCTAATCCAACTCTTTTATTTTTATTCTTTTATTTGACTAAATAAAAAAAAAACTCCTTATTTGATTAAATAAATAATACTAATTTATTTATTTACTTATCAAACAAGTCTTTTACTTTTAGGAAAGATTTGTTTCTTTAATTAAACAATTAATCAATAAATCAATTAATTCTTATTTAATTAAAACAAATGAAACAAAATAATATTTTTAGGTCAAAACCTTAACCTAGCCGTCCCACTTATATATAAGATGGGCCTAATATTATTTTCCTATTTCATTTAATCCATTGGACTTTAAATAAAAAAGCCCACATGTGAACCAGACCCATTCTTACTAAAAGAAACAAGCCCACATGTCTTTCATTAATATATTAATATAATTGAGCAGCCCATTACTTAAATAATGTGCAAATTATATTCTTAATATATTAAATGCAATTCTAGATGGACCCTTAAATTGGTCCGGTAGAATATATCAAGTGATCCATGCAAGTCCGTGTGGATTGGGGATCTTGGCGGGCCATCTAAATTTAAGCTTCAATAGACATAACCTAATCACAATCAACAAATGATTCACTTAGGTCCGATCCATTAATTTTAACTCATTCCACTAAAGAGCTAAAACTGAACTCTTAAATAAAGATAGAAAAGGAAGATGCTCCTCATTCATACCCTAGACAATCATATTGGAGATAGTGTATCCTCGTGATTAATATCAGTAATCGCCAAGAGTTCATAGACCGCCTATAACTCTCCAAGTTACCATATTTACTCATATGACCACGTTTTGAACTTGGATATTTTGACTTGTCCAGAAGCCATGTTTTCAATAGACACTATTGAAAACTCAACGTTGAGATTTAATATCCAATTACCTCAAAACATCCATATGATGATATTATACTCTCATTTAATTAAATGGAGCCACGATGTCCATATCTATAAATGAAGTCCTCTATCGATTAACAAATGAATATCACCAAACTATCGAGGATAGACTATGCGATATAATCGTACTCATTGATAACTCAAATGATATCACTTGCAACCATAAGTCCATCATTTATCTCAGGATTAAGATAGACTCTCCGATTGTCCTGATAATGAAAAGACTATTATCTATTGACGGTTCTAGATAAAGCTTTTCATTGTGATCCAGTTCAATGCACCCAGTGCACTAGATCCTTTTGCTCGAAGACACTCCGATGATTTTAGACTCATCATATCTCATTTGATCCCACTCAAATGCTAGCAAAATAATTCTACAACTTTAACAAGATAAAGGTGCCCAACCTTTAACTTAAGTTGTGAACAATATTCAAGACTAACTAAAGAATTGTGTCTACCACATACATATCCAGATGTACGAACAATTCTTCTTTTCCCATAGTCTTTAGACCTTATGATTATTTACTTTGACAATTATAATACAAACTATAAATGCTATACGATTTGTTAAACCAGAAATCACTTTATTAATATGAAAAAGATTGTTAATTACAACATTACACTCTTGCTATTGAGCATAATCCTAACACCCACCTGGGTATTTTTTTTATCAGTTGTATAATCAAGAATAAAAACTTTTTTTTTTTTTTTACAGATAGCGGTGGACTTTACGGATATAAATGGTGCCCACCATGCCGAATGATAGCTCCAATTTTTGAGGAGTTAGCAAATTAGATGACCGATGTCATCTTCTTGAAGATGGATGTTGATGAAGGTGAGTGATTCGTGAGAGATGGTGGTGTGTTCTGGGTTTGGTGGTTGGTGATGATGACTATTGAATTTGTGCTTTTTTTTTTTTTCTAATTTCTTGTCAAAAAAAAAAAAAAAGAATATGGAGATGATGGTGACTGTAAAAAAAAAAAAAATCTAGATAAACTGATGTTTTTGAATATTATTTTTTGTTTTAATTTTATTTTTATTTCCAGATCTCCAGATCTTGATTTCGCTGTTAAGGGTGTGTTTTGGGTGTTGGTGATAGTGATGAAGATGAAGATGTTGAATGGTGGGTGTAGTTAAAAATCGGGGTTTTTGGGTTTGATGATAGTGAAGATTTTGATTAAAAATTTCAGGTCTTGTTTATTAAAAACATTTCCTTACAGATGAAGATTTTTTAATTTTTAATTTTAAGTTTTTTTTTTTTAATTTTATTATTTTATTATTTTATTTATTTATTTTTTTAATTAGGTGGAGATCCAAATTGGATCCCTACCATCCATCTCATGATATGGACCGTGGGGATCCAATATGGATCTCCACTCAATCAATTTAATTTAATTTAATTTTTTAAGTTTTTTTTTTAAATCATTTAAATATTTATTAGAAGGGTAATATTGTCTTTGCAGCCAATTCAACCATTTTTAGGGGCATAATGTTCATTTGACCATCTAACCATGTTAGGTGGTCCGATTTTAACAGAAAACGTCACAGAAGGACTAAAATAGCCAATACTAGAACAACAAGGACCCAAATGGATAATAGGGTAAACAGTAGGGACTAAAATGATATTTTTCCTTTTTATTTTTATTTTTATAATAATGCTTGGTTTAGGGATGGAAAAATTATCTACGGATATGGATATCCGTAAGAATCCGCTCCATTTAAAATGGGGATTAATACTATTATTTCAGGGACGGAGCGGGAATGGATGTCATCCTAGTATCCATTTTATTTTCGGGGATAGGGATGGATATTGTCTATTGATATCCATCCCCATCCGAATCCATTATAAATTTTAATATTTTAAAAATATAAAAATTTATTATGTAATTATTAATTCTAATTATATAAGTTATTATTAATTTTTATATTTGAATTTTATTGGATGTATTTGTTTCTCTTTAAATTAGATAAAATGTACTATTACATATGTTAGTTTTATTTTTCTCTTGTAAACTACAAAAAATTAAAGTTTTTTTATCGGATGCGGATGTAAACGGAGCGGGGATTGATATCTCTATCTTAATTAGCGGATTATCCGAATCCACCCCGCTCACTTAGAAATGGGGATAGATGTGGGGATAGAACTATACATCTCGAACGGATACGGGGATGGATATTGGAGTATCCATACCCAATCCGATCCATTACCATCCCTATTTCCGATGGAAATTTCTTATTACTTTTGACATGCTTTTGAACTTATTCTTGTAGGTGGGGAATCGAAGAAGACGGCTTTTGTTGTCTTGAATAGCAAATGCATGATAGGTGGCTACAAATATCATTAAAGAATCAATAGTGTCACAATCAAATATGATGAGTGAAATGTATTGAATTTCTAAAGTATAGTTACGTCACGCAATTAATAATAATAGACATCTTAATTTATATCCTAACTTATATAAAAACTCATGTGGGGTTATTTATGTTAGTGGTATATCACTGAGTAAAAATATATATCGATATAAGTGGTAACAATAAATAGCACGGTCCAAATATAAAGGCTCATTTTTTGAAATCCAAATGAAGAGCTAGGCGATCCGTTGGTATCAAAGTACAAGTATAGTCAGGCCTAGGGGTGAACGTATAGGTAGGCTGACTTAAGTTATAGTCGGGTCAGTATTTAAAAAAGAAGAAATTGTTTTATAATTAAATATATAAGTATTCTAGTTGGAGGGTTTTCCTCTCACCACATAAGGGACTAAATCTTGGGTGCAGCGGGATGCACCATGCATCCCCCACCTTGATGTTATTATGTCAGAAAAATAAAAAATTTTGCTAATGTGGCAACATCAGGGTGGGAGATGCATGGTGCATCGGATGCACCCAAGTTCTTCTCCTACATAGGGAAGGACAATGTCAATTCAAACGCTAACATCACATCAACATTCATTATAATTTATAGGGATATTATTATTTTTCACCCTGACTTTTGAGGTATTGATCATTTTGCACCCTCTTGTTTCAGTATTAGCCATTTCCCACCTTCCGTTAAGGTATGTTAACATTTTTCAATATTTAATACCATTTTACCCTTTCGATTTAATTGAAAAATATTTGGAATTTGAAATTTTAATTTGAACAGAACAAAATCTGAAAATTTTATTTGAACATAACAAAATCTAGAAATCTTTTAAACAAAACCCAAACCTAAACACAACTTCCACTATTCCTAAATCCAACCACCGTCGGTGGCCAAACAAAACCCAAACTCAAACACGACACCCACTATTCCTAAAATCAACAACCAAGCCACTGCACAAAAATACATAACACCAACCTTGTGAGAAAGAGCGAGAGAGAGGCGGTGATGAGAGAGAAGTGGTGGTGGTGATTGGTGAGAGAGAGAGAGAGAATGGGCGACAATTGAGAGTCGGAGAGAGGTAATGTTTTTTTTTTTTTTAATATCTTTTAATAATTATTAACTTTACCTGTTGAGTTATGATTATACCCTTACTGAAATAACAGTATATTCCAATTTATTAACGGAATAATAACGAAAGGTGTATATTAACTATTAATTGAAATGTCAAGGTGGAAAATAGTCAATACCAAAACAAGAGGATTCAAAATGTCTAATACCTTAAATGTTAGGATGGAAGACAATAATATCCCTAATTTATATTTATATCAATATCTACTCTTTCTCTCTCCCTCCGTCTCACACACACACGGCCCGATACTCTCTCTCTCTCTCTCTCTCTCTCTCTCTCTCTCATGAGTCACATCCAAATGCCAATTCCCTTTCAGGTTCCAAATCCTAATTATCTCTATTCTCCCAATTAATAATTATTTCCATCCCTCGAAATTCTCAATTATAAAAATATTCATATTTTGTTCTTCAGCTCAAGTGTTTTTTTTAGTTAAAATTTATTTTTTCTAATTAATAAGTTAGAGTTTTGTATTTGTTATTCATAATTTTAATTTAGTACTTTGTTATTTTTTTAATGAATTTATTTTTCAATTGCAATTTTTTATTTATAGCGTTATATTATAATTTATAAAGTATCGCTTTTAACCTAATTATTTGATAATTTTAGATTACAATGTCAAACAATCATACATTAAAGCCAAAATAAATAAATAAAAATAACTACGCTTTTATACTTTGGGAAAAAAAAGAAGAAGATAATCAATCATCTTGTGGGAGCGGATCAAATTCTCCATGTAATGTCAAATATGGGGGTTCAAGTTTGTCTTCTTCAACTCAAAGATTTGAAATTAAGAATGTTGACACTCCTTCGGATATTAATACTTCATATTATGAACATGATCTTGGATTACGTCGTAAGACAAAGTTTAAATAATGCTTATTTTTATTTACGTTTCATTTTTTTTCAAAGGAATAAAAAAAAATGTTGCCTTATTGAAAGTGTATATATGTTGTTTAGTATATGCATTTTTAAGGGTACGACTCATTATGTTTGTTTATCTAGGTGTATTTTTGTGTTTTAATTAATGAATTTTTTTAGTAATCGAAGTTCACTTTATATATATATATATATATATATATGGGTTAGGCTATAGAACACCGTGTAGGAAATATTATGATCGTAATTTGAAAAGGTGCGATCCAAGCTTCAATCGCAATATTTTCTACACGGTGTACAGGTACACCAATGTTCTATAGATTGTCCCTATATATATTGTACTTTTCTAATCAAGACCGTTCTGACTTTATAATTTTAGTATATTTATATAGTGTACTTCTTTAATCAAAACCATCTTGACTTTATAATTTCAGGACATCCAACCATAACCACAACCACAACCACACATTCACAGAGGACCCACAACCACACATTAAAAAATACTCACACCCATTATGAATGTGTGACTGTGGTTGGACGTCCTTAACTTATAATTTCTGGACGGTTCTGATTAAAGAAGTACACTATATATATATATATATATATAGTGGTTCTCTAAGAAGGACATCCTGAAATTATAAGTTAAGGTATGTGTTGCTATGGCTGTGGCTGAACGTTCTTAACTTATAATTTCAGGACGGTCCTAATTAAAAAAGTACACTATATATATGGTAGTTCTCTAGTAACTTTATAATTTTAGTATATTTATATAGTGTACTTCTTTAATCAAAATCATCTTGACTTTATAATTTTAGGACATCCAACCATAACCACAACCACACATTTACAGAGGGCCAACAACCACACATTAACAAATACTCACACTCATTATGAATGTGTGACTGTGGTTGGACGTCTTTAACTTATAATTTCTGGACGGTTCTGATTAAAGAAGTGCACCATATATATATATATATATATATATATATGGTGGTTCTCTAAGAAGGACGTCTTGAAATTGTAAGTTAAGGTATGTGTTGCTGTGGCTATGGCTGAACGTCCTTAACTTATAATTTCAAGACGGTCCTAATTAAAAAAAGTACACTATATATATGGTGGTTCTCTAGTAAGGACGTCCTGAAATTATAAGTTAAAGGTTTAAGGACGTTCAACCACAACCACAACCACACATTCATATTGGGTGTGGGTTAATGTGGGGTTGTGGGCCCACTGTGAACGTGTGTTGTTGTGGTTGGACGTCCTGAAATTATAAAGTCAGGACAGTCTTGATTAGAGATGTATTATATATATATATATATATATATATATTTATATTTATATTTAGCTCACCCAAGCAAAAAATCATGGGTACGCCCCTGGCCAGGCCCAACGTGGGTCCAAAACAGACTCAAGCCTTGACAAAATATGTGAAGGATCGGATCATTTGTGCAACTCAAGAAACTGACCAGGTCGTAACTTTATCGGCATCCAAGATACTTTGAGATATATCTGGATATCAAATCTCCTGATTGGAGTCCGTGATTTGTAGGTCACGTTAACAAATCCTTTGTTGTTTCATCTTCTAACTTCTATAAATACCAAGACTCTCTACATTGTAAGGGTTCATGACCGGGTACTTCCAATCACACAAGAGTAGTGATGGGACCTTTCAATTCATTTTCAAATCTCTCTTAATTCATTCAAGTCAATACATTACATTGTCATTCAATATATTATTATTTTCGGTTTTCCAGATTCAACACTTATTTCTTATCAGCAATTTAATTTGCTAAACTCTATAGGCGCGTTTACTAATAAAAAATTAGAGGAATCGAAATCAAGTTCCACTGGAAAGGAAATTAAAGGGAATCGAAGGAAATCGGAATTTAGTACCTTAATCGAAGGAAATCGGAATTAAGTTTCTAAATTCTATTACTATATTTACTAACTTTTAGGAATTAGAAATATAATCAAATTTATACAAAGTTGATTATAAAAATATCCTTATATACAAAGAAATAGCCGTATTTATATATATGAAAGATGTATGAGTGTAGCTAATAAAAAAAAAGTTTTTTTTTTTATTTATTTAAGAAAAAAGGAAATTCAAAGCAAAAACAACTGATTTTTTGACGGTTCACAATTTTTTTGTTTTCCTACAATATATTGTTTTTTTTTTTTTTTAATCCAACTTTTTTATAATTTACCACACACATATACAGGGTTCAAAATTTTTTTGTCACTATTTGGGTCTGACTTTGTAAGAAAGTCACCGGTTTAATAACTTAAGTTTAAAAGGCACCTATTATGGTGAACGGACAAAAATAACCCCCACAATAACCTTCTTCACCATTTTGTTTTTTTTTTTTTCTTTCAAAATCCCCCATCAGTGGACGACGGTGGACCATGACCAAACACAATAGTGATTTTTTTTATGTCCTTGCCTTTGTTAGTTACATCTGAGATACAAACCGTCTTGTTAGTTGCTTTTTTCTTTTTCTTTTTTTCAATTTAAAACACTCTTTTGTAAACCTTAAACAGATTGTGCGAAGAAAAAAAAATTGTTAAAAAGGCTCGAAAAAGTCTTGGAAAAAGCTTAGAAAGGCTCGGGCAGTTCATTAAAAGTTTCGGAGAATAAATGAAAAGGCTTGGAGAAGTAATGAAAAGGCTCGGATAGTTCATTAAAAGGCTCGGATAAGAAATGAAAAGGCTCGGAGATTCAAAATTAACAAAAAAAAAATTGTTGAAAAGTCTCGGAGAAGAAATGAAAAGGCTCGAAGAAGTAATGAAAAGACTCGGATAGTTCATTAAAAGGCTCGAAGAAGTAATGAAATTAACAAAAAAAAATTTGTTGAAAAGTCTCGGAGAAGAAATGAAAAGGCTCGGATAGTTTATTAAAAGGCTCGGAGAAGTAATGAAATTAACAAAAAAAAAATTATTGAAAAGTCTCGGAAAAGAAATGAAAAGGCTTAGACAGTTTATTAAAAGGCTCGAAGAAGTAATGAAAAGGCTCGGACAGTTCATTAAAAGGCTCGGAGAAGTAATGAAATTAACAAAAAACAAATTGTTGAAAAGTCTCGGAGAAGAAATAAAAAGGCTCGGAAAAGTAATGAAAAGGCTTTTAATGAACTGTCCGAGCCTTTTCATTTCTTTTCCGAGACTTTTCAACAATATTTTTTTGTTAATTTCATTACTTCTCCGAGTCTTTTAATAAACTATCCGAGCCTTTTCATTACTTCTCCGAGTTTTTTCATTTCTTCTCCGAGTCTTTTCATTTCTTCTCCGAGACTTTTCAACAATATTTTTTGTTGTTGTTAATTTTGAATCTCCGAGCCTTTTCATTTCTTATCCGAGCCTTTTAATGAACTATCCAAGCCTTTTCATTACTTCTCTAAGCCTTTTCATTTCTTCTCTGAAACTTTTAATGAACTGTCCTAGCCTTTTCATTTATTCTCCGAGACTTTTCAATTAGATTCAAAATTCATATAACCAGAGAAAGACTTATAAAAGACTCAAATAACAAATGAAAAGGAACCCAGTTAGGGTTTTGAATTGAAAAAAAAAAAGCTCTGGGGGCGCTGCCCTTTGCACCCCCGCGAGCTAACAGGGCAGTTCGACCACCGCGAGCTCACCGGGGAGCTTGACCCCCGAATGCGTTTGCGTAGCGCTACAAAATTAATTATCCAAAGGAGATGAATTGATAATGTTATGGTGTTCAACCTCCATCCTCCATTGAAGGTTTGTTACAGAAGAATATGAAAGAAAAAATCTCATAAAATTTTAAAGTAAGAAAGATAATGTATAAAATAAGGGCATTTTGGGAAATCACATACTTTAGTGCCTTTTAAACTTACGTTATTAAACCGGTTACTTTGTCACCAAGTGAGTTGGAAAATGTGATATTTTCCACCATTTTCTCCACATATATATATAATCAAGGCTATTGTTCACTTTTTTTTTTTAATATTCCGTTCACTTTTTTTTTTTTTTTTAGTTCGCAATTCATTTTTAGTTTTATATGCATAGTTTGTTTGTTTTTTTTTTTAAGTGGGGATATTTTTGTAAAAATGTATGAATTCCTCTTTCAATCACAAAAGGGAATTTGATTCCTAGGGAGAATTGGGGGGAATCATTCCCTTTCATTCAGGAACTTAATTCCTAATATGTGTATAGGGTCCATGGAACTTAATTCCCCACAAATTTAGTAAACACATGAATTTAAAAATCAGGAATTTAATTCCCTTTCCCAAGTAGAATTTCTGATTAATAAATGCACCATACACTTAAATCGTTCTTTCTTAAATCTATATTAGCATCTATCTAACCGAGGGCTCTACAGTTCAACACCCACAGATACAATTCGATTATTTATTTGGTATCTGATTTATAGTTATTACCAATTCTTTTACTATTTCGTTCTACGATATTTATCTACTACAAATATTCCACTGACTTGAGGTTGAGGTTACAAGAGCATTCAACCTCGTCGTTCCTTCTACAGTTTCACTATACTTATTTTGCAGAATTGTTAGTGCCCACCATCCTACAAATTCAATAGTAGATTATATATAACATTGTTGATAAAGTAATGTACCGAACAAGTACGAAAGATATTTGAAAATTGTTTGTCAAGGCTTGATTATTAATTAGTTGAAGGTTAAAAATATTAATGATTAAACTTGGGATTTATTTAACTCCACAAAATGGATGTCAATGATTCTTAACATTTTGTATGTGAGGTTGCACAAGTCGTTATCCCCATTAGAAGTGAAATTAGTCAACTTTGTAATGTAAGGGGCCTGTCCCACCATTTATGTCCAAATAGTTGGCCATAGATTATTCTACTTTAAAACAATAATCGGTTCTTGTTGATAATACGTATTATAATTAAGGACATGCATCAGAGATTCTTTTTTAAATATTAGAGATGCAATCGATTATTTTGTCAAATCAATTACTAATTTTTAATTTAAGTTTATAAAATGATTGTTTAAGAATAGTTTAATTAATTAGAACTTATAAATGAAAATAAAAGTTCTTTGGGTCAGTTGAACTGTATTGAATTTAAAGAAAATAAATAAAAGAATTAACTAATTTAATTTGTGCACATAAGGTTGGATAAGGAGAGAACATTCATTCATTTGCTTTTAATCTATGGGTATCTAGAAACGTACACGAGTTAAAAGTATATATAAACATCCTTGAATTGAGAGCAAATTAATAAATTGATAATATATTAAAACCAAAACTTTAAATTATTATAGCTTAACACATAATAATAATTTTTGTTATTTTATTATGATCTCCGTCAACAAGGGATTCTTAATTAAGTCTTAAGACACTTATAATTTATATAAAATATCATAATTTAGAAGGAATATTAAGAGGATATTTTAAATTTTAAATTTTATCTATTTTATATTTTATAAAAAAAAAAAATATAGGTTCAAGTCTTGCTCACGCTAAGGTAGAAAAGGGTTTCGGTTATATTATTGTAATAATTTCTTTTATTAAAAAAAGAAGAAGAAGATGATGATGATACAGTAGTAGATGATTATAGCTTTAAGAATTTTGTATAAATTAATAGATGACTATATCTTACATCATATTGAGTGTGATTGTCATCAATCAAACGATACAAGCACTAAATGTTGAATGGACAAGCTTACAGTTTAGATAAATGACTATCAGATCAGCGGTTCGAATCCTACTAATGGCGAAAACTTTCAAAAGAATACAAGATCTCAAATTAATAGATATTGTCAACATTTTTTTTTTTTTTTTTTTTTTTTTAAGATGACAATATAACGAGTTAGGAATCTACTCAGACTTGGTGAGATTGTGTCTAAAAAGTATTATTTGGAATGTAACTCTAACTCTAAAAAAGGAATTTATCCATACTTTTCAGTATAATGTGTAAATGTAGACATATATAATATGTTTATGCTACCATGGTATGAATATGATGATGGAGCTTTGGTTTGAAGTTTCTAACCGCAAAAACATGGGGCCTTGGTATATTGAATATATATATGTATATATATATATATATATTTGAAAAGAAAGTTCATTAAGAAACAAAACCAGAACTTATATCAGACTTGAGCAATCACCCAACACAACCGAAAGCACCTCAGGAAGACAATTCTCCATCCAAAAACTATCCCTCTCAATTACCAAACCAAGCTTGGCAAGGCAATGAGCGGCCATATTCGCTAATCTAAGAGTGAAGGCAACCTTATAATCGGGAAACTCTATAAGGATTCTTTTAAAATCCTGAATAACAAAACCAACTTCAGAACATGGGAGAGAATTAGCTTTAATAAGATTAACAACAGCAAGGGCATTAAGCTCCACCAAGCAAGGCCAGAGACCAGCATCTTTTGCCAAAATCAGACCACGGAGGAGAGCCATAGCCTCAATAACCAAAGGAGAGAAGCCAGCTAAAACCCTCTGCGAACTGAAAGCTAACACATTACCAGAACCGTCTCTAATGATGGCCCCAAACGCCACAGAACCAGCACCAATATTGATGGTAGCTTTATTATTCAATTTACGATAACCATCTACCTGCAGCACCCAACGAGGAGGCGTTTTGACCCCAAGAGGCTCAGGACAGCATTAGCCCTCCTAAACTCGGTGATGAAAGACCTAGCCCATAAGACCACATCACTAATTTCAAGCAGTTTGTTCTCATGAACCATTTTATTTCTACGAAACCACACCCTCCAAAAAACGACACACATTAGTTCAATCTTCTATCTAGTCAACATATTCATAGACAACAGAAATAGGTCCAAGAGTTGCATATTATCCCTCACATTAACTCCCTTCAAAAAGCCACACCAAGAGCATACAATCTTCAGCAAAGGGCAAGACCAGAGAGCGTGGGCTGTGGTTTTAGGAAATTTTGCACAAGCTGAACAGGTTGACTCAATACGCAGACCACGATTAGCCAAATTAGCACAAGTAGGGATCCAATGCAGACAAGCACGCCAAATGAATATTTTAACTTTTACCGAAATATTCATACGACACAAATACTTCCACCAGGATTCTGACGAGCAAAGCCCCAAAGAGCTAGCATTAGAAGAGAGATTGCAGCCAAAATGGTACCGCTCTTAACAGTAATCGACCCGAGATTCTTATAATGCCAGACTATAGAATCTAGAACAACCAACTGAGGTCTAGGAAAACTCAAAATCACATCCACATCCTCTCGCCAGAAAAACTCCTTACTGAAAGCCACATTCCAGTCCCCACTTGACAATAAAAGATCCTTCACTAAGAAGTCACAACCCAAGCAAACAAGAGAGAAGGGCTTAAAGGTAAAGGGTCTAGGCAGCCACCGTTCCTCATAAATAGAAACTGAAGCACCATCTCCATTCTCTAACGAGAGCTAGCTTTCAAGAGCTCCAAACCCACACAAAAAAATGAGCTTAAGCTTGACCCAAAGAAATGAGCATTACCCACCGCACTCAGCTCGTATAATAGTACAATCCGGGAAGTAAATATGCTTCATAATTCTAGCTACAAGGGAATTTGGGTGAGAAATCAAGCGCCAACATTGTTTAGCGAGTAACGCTTGATTAAAAACAGATAAATCCCGGAAGCCTAATCCGCCGTTATCTTTGCTAAAACACAACTTTTTTCAACTTCCCCAATGAAGCTTCTTTTTTTCATTATTGGAACCTTGCCAGAATCTAGCGCAAATACCGTGAAAATCATCCACCAATTTTTTAGTAAGCTTAAACAAAGACATCGCGTAAGTAAGAATTGCTTGGACCATAGCCTTCAGCAACACCTCTTTGACACCTACTGCAAACAGCTTACTTTGCCACCCTTTAACTCTCCCCTAAATCCAGTCCCGAATATTAGCGAAGATTTGAGATTTGTTCCTACATGCAAAACTAGACAAACCCAAGTAACGTCATGAAATCCCACCAAATGCACACCAAGAATCCGAGCCAAGTTAATTGCTCTAGCATGGGACACCTTCTTACTAACACAAACCGCAGATTTTTTAAAATTGACCTCTTGCCCCGAAGCCTTAGCATAAAGCCCCAAAACTCGGCTAATCGACCTACAATCTCTTCCCAATGCACATGTTAAACTCTTGCTATCATCAGTAAAGAATAAATGTGTGACTTTCGGGCCACCTTTATTACACCTGAAACTAGTCAAATCCTTCATTCTTTCAGTTGCATGGAAAAGACCAGATAGACCATCCCCACAAATTAAGAATAAATAGGGGGGAAGAGGGTCTCCTTGGCGCAACCCCTTAGTAGGAAGAATCGTACCACAAACCTCACTGTTAACAAGAAAAGAAAAGGAGACAAAGGAGACACATCTCATAATTTTGTTAACCCAGGCATCCGAAAAGCCTAACTTGAGAAGCATGCCAGCTAAAAAGGACCACTCTACCTTATCATAGGCCTTAAACATATCAAGTTTTAAAGCCATAGCACTAATTTTTTTCATTTTTCTTCCTTCTCAATGCATGCATGCATTCGAAACCGATGATGGCATTATCAGAAATCAAGCGACCAGGAATAAACACACTCTGATTTCCTGAAATAACATCATCGAGAACCAGACAAAACCTATTAGCAATGGTTTTTGCAACAATCTTATACAACACGTTACATAAGCTGATATGGCAAAAATCTGACATCCTCTCCACCCTATCAACTTTCAGGATGAGCACAACCAGGGTATCATTAATTTTCTCCAAACTATGACCTTTATTCAGAACTTTAAGACATGCTCTAGTCACCTTCTGAGCCACAATATCCCAGTATTTTTGATAAAAGAGAGCCGATAAGCCATCGGGAACTGGCGCCTTTGTAGGGTGCATATCAAAAACTATCTATCTAATTTCCTTAGGAGAAAAAATTAGAGTCAAGAAAATTACCTCTACTTTTTGTTACACACGGTTTGACACATGAAAGCACCCTTTCCAAATCACCACAAGCGGGATTATTGGACACGAAAAGCCTGCTAAAATACTCCTCAACCACTTCACATATACCCGCTTGATCCCCCTTTCCAAACATTCGTGTTGTCAAAAATGCCACTGATACAGTTCCGAGATCTCCTAGCTGAAGCACAAGCATGGAAGAACTTGGAGTTTTTATCACCCCCTTTAAGCGAGTTCTCGCGAGACCTTTGCCACCAATATTAAAAAATAATTTATTGAATATTTTTATTACTTATTGCATTTTTGCATATAGAATAATGCATTAGAGATAATTAATATTTTGAACATGTATGTAATATATATTTGGAAGCAAGTGGCCTTACACGTATGAATAAGAGTAAGACATTACACCGCCACTCAATATATATAAGGACAATGTTTGAGTACTGACCGGTTAGTACCCAAAGTATGGACCTACCAATGGGATGTTGGCACGTGGCTTATTTTGGAAGAATGTAAGAAGATAAATGTAAAAAAATTAAAGGAAAAATACTACGTGCCAACACTCCATTGGTGGGTCAGTATCTTGAGTACTGACCGGTCAGTACCCAAACATTTTCATATATATAATAGAGAATTTAATTGAATTGGAGTTTTTTTTATATATAAATATAAATAAAATATGCCAAATCACTTAACTCTATCCTTTGCCAACCGGGACCATTGTTGTCTTTGATGGCATCTTTTAATTGATTACTCATCATATTCCTTTTTATTTTGATTTTTTTCAAAATAACATGAAAAATATTAAGAAGTCAAACAAAAGGAAAATCCTTGCAATTTAAGAATAAATGAAAAAGAAAAAATTATATCACAAGCGGGAAGCTAGTCCTCAAGAGTTAAAACTTTAAAAGTAGTGAAGAATAATAGTAGTTGAAAGTGGAAGAGAAAGGAGGGATTTATTTAGCAATTTTGCAGTGAATCTTATAATTGCACTCAAACTAAAAAGAGAGATCACACTTGCGTACATTCTTAATAGATTAAGCTTTATCCAATTAAGAATAAAAGCATCGTCTTTATTTATATATATATATATATAATAACTATATATCTATCCACATGGATCAGGTATTTTTTTTTTAAAGCTTTTGACATTCAAATCGTTAATTTGAAAGTTATTTGTCAAAACCTTAATGACTAAATCTCATATCATTTATGATTGAATTGTATAAAACCACTCATTATGACCTAGCTCCAATCATAAAGTTAATTACATCTCGTTACTTGGAAGTTGGAACCTTAATCTAACAACTATTTGCTTCAAATATATATACGTATTCAGTATGCACTCATTTCAGCAACAACAAAAAAAGGTAAAACAGTATTTTCATCACAATTTTAACAGAAGTTGATAGCAATATATAATTTGGCACAACAAAAAAAAAAGGGCAACCAGAAGATGTATATTGATCAAGAAATTTACATCTAGTCCTCATGATGCTTATCTCAGTTGATAGATAGATAAGTATATTGTTTAGATAAATAACTCACAAATCAACCGTTCGAATCTTATAAATAGTAAAAGCTTTTAAATAAATATACATACGTCTGATTCATCATACAACCCCTACTGTACTGTATCAGCCTCTACTGTGATGTTGCCACGTCTGTAAAATCGTTGACATGGCAACATCAGAGAAGTGGTGTATTCTAATGCTCCCAAGTTTTTGCCTTTTTTGACTTGTATGTCAAACTAAGGAAAGATTATGGTCGATAAGATAATGCACTAATATTTAATACCCATGGAAATTACCAGGAAGATGGTCAAAATTCGCCTGACGAGAAGATAAAATGTGGTGGGACCAATGCCCAAAACAGATGGGTCATAACTCATAAGTACTGAACTGGTTTTTAGTAGTCCAAAAAGACATTTACATGTGGGAAGTGGGACCTCTACCTTCTCTCAATCACAAAAAGCTGGCCTCTACAACTCAGGCCCATCACAATCTATACACCCTTTCATTATTATTTATTAACCCTTCGATTATATGACGTGTCACAATCGTATTGTTTCAAGACTTTCTTCGGTTCGGTCAAACTCTTTTAACAACTCAAAACTGCTTATTTTCTTCACACGTGGTAGTAGCATCTTTTAACTTCCCTCATTAGTCATTACGATGTGCGTCACATCGGATTCGTACGCTATTCGGCTATTGGATCATCTCTTCCTTATTAATATCTTGAGTGAAGCCAACTCGCTTAAAGCGCGCGTGAATAGACCTTTCAATCATGTTCTTATGAAAGTTACACGTCATCATGGGGTCCACATTCTCTCTCTGCCCATTGCTTTATTGTATATTTGTATCTAGAAGAAGAAACTAGAAAGTATTTGTACGGTTTTGAAATATTTTAATATTGGACACACAACGCCCGTCAAAGACACAACGCGCGTCGAATACTTAAAGTACGGGTTTTAAATATTTTAATAATAACACACGATTACCAATAATAAAATTAAATAAATAACGGATAATAAGATAACCAATTTATTTCTATAAATAGAAATAAATATAATTATTATCTTATCATAATAAATACAGTAACTATTTTTCATTTATAGTAATAAAGTGGTTATTAATATAAATAGTACATAATAATTCTTTCTGTAATTTACATAAAAATTGTAAAAGAAAATCTTTGGTGTACCAGATGCACCAGCTGAATGGCACACCTGATCACTGAAAAGCTGGCACATAATCGCATGTCAAATTTTGATTATTTTTTATCTTTTACTTCTCTTACTTTTTGCCTTTCTTTTTCATTATATATAATTTTTTTATAATCAAAAAGCCGACACACGGTTACATATCAACATTTTAGTAGTCAGGTGCGTCATTTAGCTGGTGCACCCGGTGCAATAAAGATTATCTCAAAATTGTAGATAGTTTAAACTATGTTTGATTTGATGGAATATGAGATAAATGATAGGAAATGAAAGTAAAGAAAAGGAAATAAGTGGATTTCTAATATGTTGTTTGGATTATTAAATGAGAAGGAAAGGAAGTGATAATACGGGAAAGGGAAGGAATAGTTTCTTCTTATTTTATCCAATTTAGTTTCCCTCCAAAATTGGACGGAAAATAAGGGAAAGGAATTAAAAGTTACAGAGTTTCTCATTACAATTCGATATTTTTCTTTTTACACTTCATTTCTAAACACACTCTATTCTAAAATTTTAAATTTTAAAAAATGCTAAGACACTTTATTTTTTCCAAAATTATCCCTTTTATTTTTTGACACCCATATTCTAAAGACACTTCATTTAAGAAAATTAAATTTCTAAAAAACAGTTCATTTTATTTTAATATTATCCCTTCTAAATACTTATCTTTAGAAAATTTAAAACGGGAAATGGAAAAGGGATGTACAGTAATCAAATAAAAATAAAATAGAGAATAAAAGTAAATAAAATTGAGGGTATAAAGACAATATGAAAACTTTTGGAGATCAATCTGTGAAAGTAGGAAAGCAATATTTGTTTTTCTCATTTGAATTTTAAGTTTAGTAAAAAAAAAATCTATGGAGTAAAGAAATAATTTTTAAAATATTTTTCTATAAAAATAATTATATATATATATATATATATATATTCTAATGATGGTGATTATTGAGCGTGGGTGGTACTTGAGAGAAAAAAAAAAACTGATTTCAAATTTGGTTGAACTGGAAAATAGGAAAACTATATATATATAATATTTCTCTAATCAGGATCGTCTTGACTTTAAAATTTCAAGACGTCAAACCATAGTCACACATTCACAGTGGACCCACATGCCCATATTAAGAAATACTCACACCCAATATGAATATGTGGATGTGATTGGACGTCCTTAACTTATACTTTTATAATGTCTTTACTAAAGAATCACAATATATAAATATATTTATATATATCAAATCTCTCATAAGGGATCTCTTATTTTAATTTCAGTATGGACAATCATGAAATCACATCGATTTGAATGAATTTTGATTTAAATTTTTTGTGGATGATAAGTTTATTGAAATCTACATATGAATAAAATTTGAAAAATTTTCAAGTAATAGAACTATTTGTTCCGATTATTTTAAATATGAAGGTATCAGAAAAATTGGTGAAATATAGGAAATTCAAGAAAAATAGTTTTAGTGCTTGAAAAATTCTCTAATTTTATTCATATTAAGATTTCGATAAACTTATTATCCACAAAAAAATTCAGTTCAAAATTCATTTAAATTGATGTGATTTCATGGTGGACTTTACCAAAATTACAATAAGGGATCCCTTATAAAAGACTCACTATATATAAATATATATTGGTGATGATAATGATTAAGGGTTTGATGGTGTATGAGAAAAAAATTATTTTGAAAAGAAGAAGGAGACATATTTTAGGGTTTGTAAAACAGGAAAACAAAACACAAAAGTGGAAAAAAAAAAAAAAAAAAAAAAAAAAAAAAAAAAAAAAAAAAAAAAAAAAAAAACTTTTTTAATAAAAAAAAAGAAAAAAAAAACTTTTTTGCTAAAAAAATGGTTTGGAGTGTCTTTAGAACTTTCTTGTCTTGTTTAGTAATTTTAATTCAGGTTAAATTATTAATAAATAAAAAATAGAGTGTAAACAGATGGTTAATGGACTGTTAATAATATTTCTCTAAAAGTTAATGACCTTTTTTCTATATTCGAAAACTAACCCCATTTGTTTCCTTTTCTTTCCTTTATATTCATAACCATCCAAATAATCATCACTAAAAACACTATCATTTTCTTTCATTTCCTTTATATTCATAACTATCCAAATAATCATCACTAAAAACACTATCATTTCCTTTCCTTTCCTTTATTTTTCCATCAATCCAAATATAATGTTACTTATAGTGTTGTTTTTCCTCATCACATGGTTATTTTCTATAGTGATTCTGATTTTATTTTTGTTTTTTTTTTTAATAATTATGTATTGAGACATACCGAGATCAAATATTATAAGCACGGTTCATATGTATATTTTTATAATCGAAAGGATGTAAGTAATAAGTTGCCAACAGCAAGAGATGTATCCCCACACTTATTGCGATGCTATAGGAATACTAGATGTAAGATTTGAATCATGGTCGGTTGATTGAGAGTGTAAGGGGTTGTTTGTTTTTTTATTTAAAGTCTTATAAGATCTTAATTTGTTAGATATGTGATAAGTCTTACAAATTAAGATACTATAATATGTTTGTTTTTTTATTTTTGATGACTTATTATAAATGTAAAATTTTTAACTTTTTCCATTTATAACCTTTCAATATCCTTTGATATTTGTAATAAAATAATTTTTTTAAAATTGATAATAAAAAAATTAAAAAATTAACGAGAGGATGGTGGTCGGCATCCTCCAGTCCCAAGAGGTGGCGTGGTGGCGCTGTCGCCCATTTGAGTTGGTTAGGTTGTGTTAGGATTTTTTTAAATTTGAGAATTTAAAAATTGATTTTTAGGGTTTTATTATGTACAGGTAAAATTATAAAATATATGAATTGTTATAGGATATTTATGGAAATTTACTAAAAAAAACTCGCACTTTTTTAATAAGATATAAGTTAAAAGAGTAATGCTACATTGTCCAAATTTGATGTTCAAATGATGTGGCAACACCGTGGGCCATTGATTTAAATTGTATGAGATTTGCATGTTTTAAATGAATGACTCAAAGTGTTGCGACATCATTTTGGACACCAGATTTGGATACCAAATTTAGACAATATAGTATTACTCAAATTTAAAATGTTTATCTTTAAAAAAAAAAAATAAATGTATATATATATATATCTTAAAATAAAATATAAATTAAAAAAATAAATAAAATTTATCTTAATTTAGGATATAAAAGTAAAATACAAACGACTTTAAGTCTCCGTCAATGTTGAATATTTTTTAATAGATTTCCACGAAACCGTCGGTTTTGATTCTTTCACATTGCTAATGAAGTCCAATTTATCAAATTAAACCGTTTTTCCCTTCTATTCTCCAATAGAGGAAGAGTACCAAATTCCAACACAATTTTGCTGCCATTTCAATCTGATATTTCTCCTTGATTTCAAAATTGTAATTAAATGCAACCGAATTATAATTGAAAATAAAATTACTATTCCAGTCATTTAGAAAGAACTCTAATTCCAGTATATGCTAGAAAGCAACCATGAAATCATTTTCACTGTTAACAGTCACTAATCAAGCATAGAACTATCGATTTGCCTTAAAAAACGAAGAAGAAAAAAAACCAAGGTAGGGCAAAGGACAAATGCATGTCTAACACTTCTAATACCAATCAATTTTGAATTCAAAACAGGGACACAAGGGTCCCAATGTTGTTGTTGTTTTAAGGATATCAACCATTATCTTGTAGTTCTAACAGTCTCAAATTGAGAACCAAAACTGCTGTTGAATTATTATTACATTTTGAAGTTGATTGAAGATGGAACTTGAAAATGATCCAGTGACATGAATGACTAATCTCCACAAACTATCAAACAATTAATGTACAGCAAACAGTCCCACCATTATATTTAGTTATTTACAGCTTTTTGTATATATTTTTATTCCATTCATAATTTCATATTAAAAAACACCACAAACAAATTTTCCTCATCTACCATGAAAATGGCATCTTCAACTTCAAAAGATAAAAATGAAAAGGAAAAAATTGCCCAAGAAAATGAAGAGAGTGATATTAAAAGCTTGTAGGCAATCAAATCAAAAGAAGATTTGTAATTGTATTTGTAAATCACAGATTTAATAATATAATTAAGAGTGGAGAGGACTCTCTCTCTGTGAGGGACTTCTCCAGAAACCTGTCCCATAAAACTTGTCACGCATCTCCTTCTCTAATTCCACCACCGCCTTCTCCGCCTCGTCCTCCTCCTTCTTCGTATTTATATCCAAACTAGAAACCAGCGGTGCGGGGTGCAATTCCACCTCCATGTCGTCGTCAACGCACCCACAACGGCACTTATTCCTGCTCCGCCGTATCGGTAGCAGCCCCTGTTTTATCAGTTTCTTCCGCCGCTTCTTTTGCAACGCTCGCCGGCAAAGCCCCGCCGGAACCTTGTAGATTGCCAACACCAACAGGTTCATCAGCCCGCAAGGACAACAGCAGCATATGGCCGCACACTCCGCCGTGGTGCCACCAGCCACCTCCGCGAAGCTACTGCTTGTGCCCGACGACTGGCTGCGTAACAAAGGTTGCCTCCTGTTGGTCGGCGTCGTCCGCAGAACAATCTGTCGTGACATTGGATTTCAGATGAATCGGACCGAGAATTGAATTGGGTTTGTTTTTGTTTTTTGTTTTGTAAGTCGTGTTGTCTTGTGCTTGTCTCTCCGATGTTGTTTTCTTGGCATTAGAACAACAAAGAGACCAAATCCTATGTTAAAGAAATCGAAACAACAAATTCTAATAACCTTAAATGACTCAAAAATTGACTTTTTTTTTTTTTTTTTTTTTTTTTTTTTTTTTTTCTGGGAAAGGCGAGAGAATCTGATGAATACAATTACAGGGTCTTGTCCAGAGGATCTTGAAATGAAAAACTGAAAAACCCTGATAAAATGGTCAAAGGAAACACAAAAGAAGGGACAAAGGTGATTCCTCCATGGACGGTGGTGGTGGAGTGTGGAGGGTGGTGGGTGAGATTGGCCCGTGCCCGGCTGGACAGAAGAGAAATCCAAGGCGATGTGCAGTGAGGTCTGGTTTTTTGTGAAGGGCAAGTAGGTGGGCTGAATGTGGATGGGTTTTTATGTGGTGGCGTTTTGACGGTTTCTACGGGTCCTATAAAAAGGGAGAATACAAAGTGTTATATATTTAAGGAGTCCTGTTACTGTTTCTGTTAAACAGATTAACAATTTTGAAGAGATTAGACCGGCACTAATACATCATTTTATTTTTAATGGTTTGTGTGGGAACACACTTGAAGACGATGATACGTGAGAAACAGTCTGACTCTGCCTTCTACAACACTGTGTCACTGACAAATATAATTAGTAATCAAATCTTTCATAAATATTTTCTCCGATTTTTATGAAAGGTCCAAAATTGATTTTTTATTCGGCTCATCTTGCCTTCTTCATTGAAAGTTTTAATAGTAATATATAAGACAGATATAATATACGCTGCGGATATTGATACTTATAAAACTTATTAATACACCTATTTTTATAAGGATACTTATATCTAAAATTTAAAAATTAAATATTACTA
This sequence comes from Acer negundo, assembly GCA_035582765.1. Lineage (NCBI taxonomy): Eukaryota > Viridiplantae > Streptophyta > Magnoliopsida > Sapindales > Sapindaceae > Acer > Acer negundo. The sequence continues at coordinate 12,437,786 of CM069243.1, forward strand.
TAAACACACGTCTTAATACCAATAGTACTGTCATTAAAATAAATATATTCATTTTAATACATATTATTTATAAACACTCTTAAATTATTACCATACTAAATTTATAAAAAAAAATTCATATTATTTTTGGAATCAAATCCTTTTTTAATAAATATCAAATTTACTTTTGAAAATATCTCGAATGTAAGAGCCTTATAAAAGGGAATATGTATATGAGGTCCTTATAAAAGGGAATATGTATATGAGGTCAAAAGATTTTCAATTTGGAATTTTCTTATTTATACAGATATCTTAAAAAAAATTCTTATTAACATCTATGGCTATCTTACCTAAAATAAAAAAAAAAAAAACTTATTGATATTTACTGCTATAGTTAAAAAAAAAAAAAAAAATGTTGTTTTTTGATATAATTTATAACTACATATAAAAGAAAGACAAAAATAATATGATAATCATGTGATGATGAGAAATTTTGATACTTGAAATAAAAATAGAGTTTGATTAAGGTTTATCATAATATATATATATATATATATATATATATATAGAAAGGTAAGTTTTATTTAATAAAGAAATATAGTTGAAGATTTGAGTGTGATTAATGAGTGTATATAATATTTAGTTTATTTTTAATTAAGGTAACTTGTCCTTATTGGTAAATTTTTATTGGGATATTTTTGTAATTAAATTTTTTAATAAAATATTGGTGTATTAATAAGTTTTATAGGTGTCAATATCGGCTCCCTATAATATATGATCAACAAAATTATTTAAAAACAAAAACAAAAACAATGTAGACATATCGTAATCTAAATCAATTAAATATGATGGTAATTTGACAAGATAAGGTTAGTTCAGTAGTAATTAGTCCCTCACACCTACATCAGAGGTTGTGGGTTCAAGTTATTCCCCCTCTCTCAATCCAATCCTAAAATATTGTAATATTTAGGAAAAAATATAATATATGATCAACAATTTTTTTTTCTTTTTAAATGTAGACATATCATTATCTAATTGCACAACATCACTCAAATATGATGATATGAGGTTGGCTTAGTGTTAAGCCCCTCAAACGTACATCCAATAAATTGTGGGTTCTAGTCATGTCTATTCTCTCAATCCCAAAATATTGTAATAGTAAAATAAAATAAAAAATTAGTAATTTGTATAACTTTTTTTTTTTTTTTTTTTTTACGGTATCTATTTATTCACCTATCTAGACAATATAATTTTTTGAAGATTTTTACTATTGGTAGGATTCAAGTCGCTGACTTGAGAGTCATTTACCCAAATCTCAAGCTTATCCACCTACCAGTTGAGCTACAACCATAGGGGTAATAATTTATACTATTAAAGTCTCTTTTGATACACTGAAATAAACGATGGCCCCAAAAATTTAAATAAGGATTTCTAATATATTAGACCGGTGGGTTTGCCGCGTTGCTTAAGCCGACACGACTTAAAATGTTTGACAAATTAAACATGATATGTCATTTATTAGCACATGTGGTGGTGTGAATCTCTCATTCTGCGTTAGTGGTTTTACAAGTATTGTGCGAAGTTTTTCCTTGTGTTGTGGGAGACTAGGAGTATATATATGTGTTATGAATTCATATATTCTGACTGCATACCGTAATATTTGATCTCGACAAGTCCCAATAAACTATCGAACCGACCGTTTTGTGTCATAATTTATTGTAATACTTAAAAAAAATAAAAAAAACACACACACAAATTAAACATGGGAAGACTTGAACCCAAATACTATACTCAAAACTAATTCTAATATTGAATTGGTATAATTTAAACTAGTAAATATGGACCTATTTACAATTTTACATAGTATTTCAAGCACATAGGCTCTTGTTTAAAACTTACTATATATAATCATATCCAATTGAATTTAAACATTCCAAATTTAGAGAAATCACAACTTGCAAGCAAGTAAAGCACATCATAGCATATGACGAGATGAAGTTGGTTTAGTAGTAAATCCCTCACACTATGAGGTTATGGGTTCAAATCCTTCCCATTTTAAAAAAAAAACCACAAATTTATCTAATAGTGTAATAATTAAAATATATATAGTTATTTTCTCCTCAGTGCGTCACGATATAACTTCATCAGTGCGTTGCATGTGAGCCATACATTATGAAAAAGTTTTGATAAGTGCATATACTTTGAGTCAAAGCATGTAAATCTAATGATCCACATCCAACGCATTGATAAAATTATATCAGAACGCATTTGACTTGAAAATTTTCATATATATATATATATATATATAATAGCATAAATCTGTGTCACAAATAAGGCAGAAGAGTTATAGAATATCTGACAAGAAACAAGCAACCATAATGTTATCACATGAGAGTAAATACTATTTTATGTAAATCAAGCATATGACAAAACTTCTGAAATTGAATCAGACAGACTCAGACCTCGTGCCCAGTTTTACTATTTTAAAACTAAGTGAAAGAGTTAGGGGCCAAATCACACGTCAATATATGTACAAATAAATAAATTAATTTTTTTTTAACAATAAGTTATCTAATTTAGGTCTACATTTTATATTTTATTATGCAATTTCGTGTCCCCTGGCTGATGACTCCAGCCTCCATGCCTGCGTTAGGTAGACACTCCTTGGTGGATTCCAATTACAAGAAGATGTGCCTTCACAATTCACAATCCTCTCTTTTCATATAATCTTGATTTCATTCTCCAACCATTTCACCAAGTCCGCACTCTTTGTTTTGCCCAAATCTCTATATTGTTATTTTATTTTAAATTCAAATTTGAGATATTGGAGATCAAATTTGAACCTTCAAACTCAACGTGTGGCCGTGGGGAATTATTATTCAACCATCTCAACTTCTTTTAAAATAAACTATTGTTTTTCTGAACTCGAAATTGTATCATAACAATCTTTATATATTTAGTAATGTTACACAAGTATTGCAATAAGACAAAAGATTTATATATATAAATTGAAAAGGATACCTTTTGCAACGTGTCAATAATAGGGTCGTAGCTCAACTGGTAGATAGATGAGTTTAGGGTTTATAAATGACTCATAAGTCAGCGACTCAAATCCTACCGATGATAAACCTAGTCCCAGATTAATAAATATTTAAAAAAATATAATAATAAATAAATAAATAAAACCCTTTTGCCATGTTTTTGCGGGCTTGTATACCTCTCGATTAAAGAAATAGATATACAGATTTTATATGTGGTAGTGCTTAATTCCATTAAGCACCCGTCAAACATCTGACGCCATTTTATTTGTAAAGTATAGCAATATTGGTACTTTAATAGAGGTCACTATCCAAATCACAAGAAATAGGGGTATAACTTATGAGGCTCTCAGGTGGTATGAGTTGTGATCCAAGTAAAGCAGAGGAACGTGTAAACTGTCCTTGTTGATGCCCGTGGGATGGGGACCCCTTTCAAGTTTCAAGTTTCAACATATCAAATTGGCCACTTCTTAGTATCATGTATCATCTCCACCGCACAACTCTATCTTCAAGTCTTCAAAGTTCAAACTCAACTCAAGTCTCAGGTCACTTTTGTCCTATTTCTATTTTGTAAAGCCAACCCACCTTCACTTCCAGGCAACTTTATTGACGGCCACTTGTCTCTCACATTTTTTAATCTTCGTGTCAGAATCTACACAACAACATGGTATGATAGCTACCAATTACTACCAAGTACTAAACACTTGCCCATTGTTTTGTCACTTCCACCTCCTCTACTGCTGAAAAGTTTGTCATAATGTGTAGCTTTACAACATAACAAGAATTATAAATCATGAACCTCTCATGTATCAAAATTAACTTACCAATAAAAATTAAACTTAATTTCATCCAATCATCATCATGTCTCTTTAGAAATAAAGTTCTATTTTCTAATAAATAAATTTAAATTGCCACACATCACCTCTTAGCATAAGTGGTTGTACAGTTTCGTTTCATATTGGTGGTTAGGGGTTCGAGTTCCACTATCCGTATTTTAGAAGCATGAATGGCCACACATGAACTTTGCGGGTTGGGAATTTTTTTTTTGTCACATTGAATTTCAAAATCTAAAACAAAGTGGATATGTTTATAAATCCAATGGTTAAAGAAAGGGCATGTGGGCTTTAAATCCTTGTATCAAACTAGGGACTCCTCATTTCTGCCAACAACTTTCAATATCCTTTTTCCAGGCTCACTTTTTATAGTATCATTTTTTTTTTTTGGACGGTATTTATCTATCCATATATTTTGATCATATAATTTTTTTGAAAGTTTTTGTCATTCAAAAGATTCGAGCTGCTAACTTAGGAGTCGTTTATTTGCCTAAACTCCTACTCCGTCCATCTACCAGCTGAACTATATCAATGGAGACATTTTTTATAGTATCACTTGATCTTTCCTTTTGAGACCCTTTTTTTTTTAAAAAAAAAAAAAACAAATTAATTTATTAAATACGAATTTCACTTTGGCCCATTTTTATATTATATGCAATTAGAAGTGCAGCAACCCTCCCATTAACTTTTGGCTCTTTCGGCACAGCTTTTGAATTCTGATGTCCACTCGATTTCCTCATCAGATATTTTATGAATCACTTTGAAACTTGAAAGCTTTGTTATGATTATCAATTCTAAAATCGCAGCTGTTTAGTTGTAAAAGTTGATACCAATAGCCGTCCACTTTTTTACTTTCTTCCCAATCAATTGAAAGCTTTGTTTAAGGTATGCCGTAATGCCGTATGAATCAAGTCAAAATCCAATTAGATTCACATAATTACATCAATAATAGGATTATGTCTTATAAACATTTACTAGCAGCATATATGGTGAAGATTTTCTGGTTGTGGGAGCCCACTTTGATAACACACAGAAAATAAATATAAAAAAGGGAAATTGTACTTACTCACCCTTAGCTTTGTGGATATCACATGATATTAAACTTTTGTCCTTAATTAAATCGACATGTACTTACTCATCCTTAATTAAATTGCACAAACACCCCGAGTTTACACAATATTACACGTATATGGTAGTTTTGTCCATGATTGCACAAACCTTTCCGGAACGTTAAAAAATGTTGCACTGGTGTCCCTGAAGATAAACAGAAACTCAAAGCTCGCGGTAATTTAGGAAGATCGATGCGCTGGTTTAGTGGGCCTATATGGGCCATGAGTTGGGGCAAGTCCATTCAACATCTCATACGTTATTGGGCCATTCGATTGGATCAGAGAGCCCATATGTTTACCGGGCTCATATGGGCCTCACAATAATTAATGGACCATACTCGGGATCATGGCATTAGTTGAATAACAAGTTAACAACCCTCAGATATTTTTTTTATGAAATGGTTTTAGAGTGGCGATATTTACACCTGTTAACCACAAGTTAATATCTTTATAGAAATCCAATATCCCTTGAATAAAATTACTTAAAATGACTAAATAGTTTGTTTGTTTGTTTGTTTTTTACACTTAAAACTTAATGAGTCTAAATTGAAATTATTAAGTTGTTTTATTTGTTTTTTTAAGTGGTCAAACAATTTAAAAATAAAATAAATACATATATATATATATATATATAGTTATATAAACAACTTAAATAAAATGTAAGAAATCTTGACTTTTAACTTCCAAATCACTAGATTGCATTTAATATGTTTTATTCTAAGATTATCCTACTAAAGATAACATATTTCCAATTTTATTATAATTTTATATTATACATATTTATTTCTTTTAACCCATTACTTATAAAACTCTCAAAAAAAAAAAAAAAAAAAAACATTAATCAAAGTGTAACTTTCAACACCATTGTTGAACCTTCAATTATTTATTTATTTTTAAAATCAAAATCATTTCAAAATCATTTTTTATCATTTTTTTAAAATAATTATGAATAATATATTGAAATTATTACATAAAAATACTTTAAGATTTGTTAAATTATTTTTATTTAGAGTTTTTAATCATATAAAATGAAAAACGCATAACAATTAATAATAACAAGGGTATAATTGTCAAATTATTTGCTTTTAAACCATTTTATATTTAAAAAACAAGCAAGTTGACATTCTATTCAGAGGTGATAAAAATAAAAAAACAAACATGTCATTCAGAATTATGTTTCAATCACTATTCAGTTTTTCAGTAAAATTCAAGACTATTCCTAACGCGACATTGTTCACCGGTGTAAAAAAGGCGTCTATCTTTTTTTTTTCATCTCTAAACTTTTATAAAATCACAAATTGACCTTATTTATTAAAATCTATTCTGATTATATCATTTATTAGAATATATTCTAATTATATCAGTTATTTAAATGTTTTGTTTAATCACAGTTTTACCATTAATCAATTAAATTTATTCAAATTTGGTTCTTTTTGTTATTTAATGATTTTGTTTTACTAGTAAAATTCAAGATGTTCAGTTTTCAAAAAAAAAAAAAAACAAAAAAACAAAAAAAACAGCCCCTAAGTAAACCTACTAATAATTTTTAATCGATTTATATTCAAAAAAAAAAGAAAAAAGAAAAGAAATTTTCTATTAATTGTTTGATATTTCCTTATATAATAAAAAACCCTTCTATTTTCTCAAACCCTAACTTCTATTTCAAATACTAATTTTAAATATCTTATAGGGAATACAAATTGATTGAGAAGTATGAAAAATGAATCAAAATCATTAGACGAAATTGGTTGTGAAAATGTAAAATTTAAATTAATTTTTATTATTTTTATTACAAAAACAAAATTATAGTGGATGGTCTTCTCCATATGAATTTTATTTTTTTATTATTATTTTTTTATGCGTGGGAATTGAAACGGTTTAATGATCCTTCCGTGACCATGAATGAGTGAAAGAAAAATCATCAATATCAACAATTAACTTTCTTACGGCATCTCCAACCCTGCATTAAAATAGAGCAAAAACCCATTTTAGAGCAAAAATGTTACTCCAACCCAGCTGCAAATTTTGTGCCATTTTTGCTCCAAGGAACAATGTCGCGCTGTTCCTAGCGCAACATTGTTCACTGGTGTAAAAAAGGCATCTATTTTTTTTATTTTTTTAATCTCTAAATTTTTATAAAATCATAATTTGACTCTATTTATTAAAATCTATTTTGATTATATAATTTATTTAAAGGTTTTGTTTGATCACATTTTTACCATTAATCAATTAAATTTATTCCAATTTGGTCCTTTTTGTTATTTAATGATTTTTTTAAAATTTAATTATTATTGATATTAACATTTATAATAAACTAAAATGAAGTGTATAATTCAAAAAATTTAATGCAATTTTTTTTAAATAAATCACTTAATTCAAAACAGCGGAAATTAAAGCAAAATACATTAATTAATAAAAACATTAAAAACCAAATACAAACTTCATAGTGATAAAATAAATTACCACTAATTGAAAGACATTAAAATTAAAGAAAATAACAACATAAATTACAACACCGATTTAGTAGTCTGGAAGACCATTTCCGGATCCTCCAATATTATCAAAAAATTGGCCAAAAGACCCTAATGTATTTTGAGATCCCTGGTCGTGTTGTTGAGCTCTTTTTTCCATAACTTTTAATTGTTCATGATGTATAAACATACGTCAGTTTGGATTGGTTATGAAATTCAAATCTTGCATTAAAGTTCTATTTTCCTCTTGAAATACAGTCACGTCCAATTTTCTCTCTTGGATTGCATAATTTCTTTACCTATCCACACCGCTTTGTTTTAAAACTTCAATGAGTTGTTCTTATGAAATGTAATGTTTAAGTTATTTTAATAATAAATGCAATAATTTAGCTAATTAAATTTGATTTCTTTTAATGTACTAATTTCATAATTTCTTAACTTATTTTAATATTAATGTAAATATGGAGTGAAATGTTATTGTGGAGAAATAAAAAAAAAAAAGGAAACGAAAGGGAATTTTGAAGGTCGTGCAGCGGAAAAAAGATAGGTTTTTAAAATTATCTTGAACCTTTTCGGTATACACGAATATGAGGAGGGATTTGATTAATACCTTTGAACTTTCTCCTTCGTTTCTTTTTGATCCGTCTCTACTAAGTTTTCCGAGCTATGACCCGTGATCTAGCAACTATATGTGGGCACGTCACGGATTCTGGGAGTACTTGAATGGAGGCTACCAAGATGGAGAAAACAACACCTTGTCCTCTTGCTAGGGTTTAGCCAAGCTTGAGCAAAAAGAAAGTTTAAATTTTCTTTTCGTTTTCTTCTCCTTGCCGCACCACTCTCTCTTTATAATAGGGTTAGGTTATTTTGTTTTGTGATATTATCAAGAGACTAGGGTTTAAATGACTAAGTTAATATAGGATTCTAAATCCTATATTAATCTTTTTGTTGTCACTAGAACTTGAACCCTGGACCTCTTTAAAGTAAATAAAATAATTTCTATTATTTTATTCATTTGCTTTTGTCAAGGCTCGAACTTGTAACCTCCAATTAACAATTAAAAATTCTTAATTCTTAATTTATCAATTAAATAATCATATTATTTAATTATATTTAATCGGTCAATTAAATAATCATATCATTTAATTAATTTCCAAAATAATTCAAATTACTTTCGTAACATAATTAATTGGACCGTCCAATTCACCGTGAGTCTTGTTACCAATAATTGTAAAGAGTTAGCAAGGAGACCTAACAGACTCACAGTTTTGAGCTCTAATAATACTTAGAAAAATTAATTAAAGTCTTTAATTAATATTTCACGATTATTAACCTTATAAATATTCCACTAAAAACTCGAGGTTGCACTTTCGTAACTGTAAATGTTTTACACAATCAAAATATCAGTGTCCATCGATATAACTATTTCATATGGTATGATCTTTCACCAGTTCATAATTAGAGCTAGGTCATAAAGTCCTTTATACATCTCCAATTATATCTTTTCCTTTAAGTACCATTGATTCTTTAATGAACAATTATATCCTTCCTTCATTTACGGAAGAAGGAGAGCGCTTTTAATCGTTCAAGCCCTGAATCAATCCTTAAGGGAACTACTTCTCCACTTCTCATAAGAAGGAGTGGATTCCTCTTTCGCTTGCATACCTTCCCAGCCACAAGTCAAACCGTGATTCCAAGATACAAAGTTATCGATTAGGAATGCTACTCCGATCTCACCCTATGGTATGTCAAGAAACATGATCTAACTTGAAGGAGTCAATAAGACACTCATGATTTAGATCACCCATGTACAACAATCATTTGTCAATATATATGAATCTCTACATGAAACGGATCTTGGTGATAAATTCATATAGATCGTGACCCAGTCTTATATGATCACATCATATAAGGTGCCTCCATTCTCATATCACTATATAAGTGGTCTAGGATAAGACCACCATACATTATAGAATGGACATCAGCTATAGATTTACTATAAATAAAGTACATAGTTTTCTTTGCTTTCTACGGACACGTCTCAAACCGAATTCCTCTGTATATGACATTTATATACTCAGTTTGAGATTTATATCTAGCGATCTTGGATGTTTAACACGTATGATGTAAACGTATGAGTCATATTTATTGAATGTAAATACTACTTCTTTTATTAATGAATTTATAACATTTACAAATTATAAGTTTTAGGGTATAAATCTCAATAAATATTAAATTGAATATTCTTTTTAATGTAACATTTGGTACAATGAGTTAGAGATGGAAAAGCTAAATAGTGTGAAAGTTGCACAATTTTAGTGCAAAAGTTGCACCAAAATGGGGTTTTGGGTTGAAGATGGCCTTAGGAACAAAACAAATAGGATACACCTGTTGTGTGCTGAGAGGCCTCTTTTGACAGATGGTTCTTCTTCTTGTTTGGTGTAATTCTTCTTTCTATTAATGGATTTTAAAGTTTTGAACAAAAAATTAAAACTATAAGAGACACATGCCTGCACCGGTTACAACTAGCAAGTGCATGAAGCCATGAACGAATCCATAGCAAGTTGCAAATATGACGATGTTCTTCAGCGAATCCGGATTGTCTCCGCCGAATCCTCCAATTTTAAATTTTAAATAATAATAAAGCAGATTAGATAACAAAATAGTGGTGTGTACCTAAAAAAAAAAAAAAAAACAATATAATAAAATTAAAGAAAGAGTATTTTTGGTATTAAGTGGGATTTATTTACAAGTAATAGCATTTAAAATTTGTTTGGGGTGTACTTACGAAAAAGGGTGCACATACAGTTTTTAATGGGTGCACATACAGTTTTTAAATGGTGTTAATATCGTCACTCAAGGGTTAATGGTATTAGAGCATCTCCAAGGGATCCCTTAATCAAACCCCTTACCTTAATTAAGGGAGGAGCTGCATTTTTACAGTTCCAATGGATCGCTTAATGACTCTCTTAATTATAATCTAGTGGAGCTCACTCCCTTAATTAAGGGGAGGTTTCAGTCTCCTTCAATTAAGTGAAATCCACATATAAAGGAGAAATATAGTTCATGGGTATATAAAATAAAAAAATAAAAAAATAAAAAAATTGGCTCCGCATAAAATAATTAGGGGTGGGCGTTTAATGGATCGGTTCACTTTTCGAGTGAACCGATAAAAAACCGATAAAAAACCAATAATATCCGGTTTTTGAAAAAAAGAACCGATCCGATAAAATTTAAAAGTATGAACCGATCAAAAACCGATTGAACCGGTTCGGTTCGGTTCAGTTTTTTCGGTTTTTTCGGTTTTGGGAACGAAACAAAGTAATATACAGTATTGTTGTATATGTGTATCAATTCAGTTTCTAAGATTATTCATTTATTGGCCTTTTATTTTACTCTTTTCTTTTAAACTGCGTAACATTTAACATGTGTATTTTTATTTATTTATATGCAGTTTTTTTTTTTTTTTTTTTTTTTTTATAATGTGCCATTAATATTATACAACTGGTTCGTCTGCATTTTCTTCTTGTGTTATTTGTTAACAACATATGTTATTTGTTAATTGTTATCTATCAATGTTGTTTTGATTATAATACAAAAAGATTTTTTATTATATACACCGGTTCTCGGTTCGGTTCACCGGTTTGAACCCTTGATTGAACCGGAAACCGAACCGAAATATCCTGTTTTTTTAAAAACGAACCGAACCGAACCGGTTAACAATGAAAATCCGGAAAAAAACCGATTGGACCGGTTCGGTTCACCGATTCGGTTCGGTTCACTGGCTTTTTGCCCACCCCTAATAATAATAATAATAAAAAAAAATAAATAGGCTCAACATAAAATAATAATAATAATAGATAGAACAAATTACACCAAACTCCGTTGATGTTTGCTCTTTTACAAGCGAAAACAACTTTACCGTTAATTGACACTCACCTTCCCTACCGTTAGGGTTTGATCGTTAAGTATGAGAGTTGACCGTTAAAAAATGATAAAAGACATAAATACCCCTTGTTGTATATATATTTTCAACCAAGAGACACGTCAGCAGTTTATACAGGAAGCACAGAAGAATAAGTCCAAATCATTCATTCGAAACGGTCAACAGGGAAATTATTGACCAACATTCCACGTCATTGAAAGCTAACGAACTAAATGTACTCGCTAGATAATTCAGCTTGTAGCCAAGGACCGTGCTCGCTGTAAACTCCTACTCGACCACGATCTACTCGCCTCGAAACAAATGATGTACTCGCCATAAGCTTTGCTAGCCAAAGCTTTACTCGGTCAATACGAGCGAATAAATTTATTACGAAAACGGAATTTCATCAAACGAGAACTCCTGGATTCAGGATTCCAAGACTCATATACCAATAAGGAAATATCTCTATTTCCTCTCGAAAAAGGAAGCTCAAATAGGAAAAGATTTAAGACTTCTAGAAAGCTAGACATTAAGCTGGAAAAAACCCTAGTCAACCCACAATACTGAAATCCTAAAACGATTCTATTTGGGAAGTTCACCACCTACACGACAGTAACAAGGGGAAACCCTAATCTATTTGATATAAATAACTCCATGTAGTCTACGGAAGGGGGGTTCTGAATTCTGGAGAGTGGAGAGTTGAGAGTTATTGTATGAGAGAATAAACATCAAAAGTGTAACCGAAAAGAAGATTATAGTATTATTTTTCTTACCCTCAAAGAGCGCCGTGGTTTTTTTCCCGCTTTTAGGGTTTTTCCATGTAAAACTTGTGTTTTGCATGCTTTTATTTACATTATTGTTTTCCTTAAACGTGACATTATTGTTGGACGCGTGGCAATCCAAAAATCAACGTCAACACCCCTCATTCACCAAAAAATCTAAAATAACTAATTACACCAAACTCCTCATGATGTTCGCTCTTTTACACACATAAACAACTTTATTGATAAATGACACTTACCTCCCTTGCCCTTAGTCAAAGTTAGTCAAATTAAACCTTAGACTAATTTTGACAATAAAAACTAAGGATAGTTTAGTCATTTAAAGCATTTTAAATATATATATATATATATATATTTTAAAAATTGAATACATATTTTTAAATGAAGATTTTTTTAAAGGTATTGTAAAATGAAGATTAAGTGAACAAAGAAAAACTGCTTTTAAAATTAAGATATTTTTTTTTGAAAGAAAAATAAGATTAATTGAAAATTAAGAATTTAAAAAATAGAATAGAATTTTTCATTAAGAAAACGAACAATCCAATCTAATTTAAAAGAAATTCAAATTTAAAAAAAAAAAAGTAAAAAAATCTTAATGACCCTTAACAGTTCGCCAGTTCCACCAACAACACAAATCACAATCTCTTCCTAAATTGTTCGATCTCTTCCATGAGAGATTGAGCCAGATTTCTTCCCAAAATGGAGCCAGTTTGCCAGTTCTACCAACAACACAAATCACAATCCCTTCCTAATATGGTGCAATCTATTCAAAAAAATCTAAAAAGGAAAAGTCTTTATATATATATATATTTAAAATTCTTCAAATGACTAAACTATCCTTAGTTTTGATAGTCAAAATTGGTCTACGGTTTAATTTGACCAACTTTGACTAACGGTATGGGAGGTTATTGTTAATTATCAATAAAGTTGTTTATGTATGTGAAAGAGCAAGCATCAGGGGAGTTTGGTGTAATTAGTTATTTTAGATTTTTAGTGAATCAGGGGTATTTATGTCTTTTATCATTTTTTAACGGTCAACTCTCACACTTGAGAGGGGAGGTGATTGTTAATTAACAGTAAAGTTGTTTACGCATGTAAAAGAACAAACCTTAGAGAGTTTGGTGTAATTTGTTCAAAAAAATATAAATGAGTTATTTAAGGGTTATTATTGAAACATAAACCCACTTAATGACCCTTTACAACAATATTCAAATAGAGAAGCTCTTACAACTGTCATAACTTGTCGGCGTCGTCCGACTTTTTTACGGCAAGGCTCTGCCATGGGCTTCTTCTTCCTTCCTCCGGCGGGCTGATTTTCTCTTTCTTTTTGCTGCTCTTGCCCGATCCGGCTAGGGATCGTCCCTTGGTTGCATCATCGATGAAGGTGCTTGTCCGGACGACCTACGTCAGATCTTCATTGTTCAAGCCGGATCTTCTCCGGCGCCGTCTGTTTCTGGTCTTGGATATTTTCCGGCAACCATGGTGCTTCCCTCTCTGTTTGGATTGGGTATTATTAGGTTTTGCTTGTTATGGGTTTTCTATTTTTCTTTTTTCTTTGATCTGTAATTTGTGCTAATTTTCTACAAATCGATATTGGCCTCCCTCCATGGTGGCTGAACCCGCCTTTGGAGCCCTCCTCCACCTGTGTGCCAAGGTTTGTATGACTATAAGCGATTTTATTTGGCCATGTGTGCACGTTTTCCCTCTTTGTGAGGGTGTTGTGTCCCACTTTATGTGGGTGGTTGTCCCACTTCTGTGGGGTTCTAACTCCCCGTCCGTGGGGGCTCTAGTCTAGACTGCGCTTGGAAGTTGATTCTCGATGGGTCCCAGCTTGTTGTTATCATGTAATTCATGTAATCATATCCTCAATCTGGAATCTAGTTGTTGTAACCCTGTTGTTTTTTATCAATCAAAAAAAAAATAATAAAAATAAAAAATAAAAAAACTAAAGTCATCATAAATATGAAAGATTTTGACCTATTCTAACAGTTTATTTAAATATACAAATTAATTTAGTTTAAAGTTTTTTTTTAGCAAACACCATTGTTGGTCAGAATACCCCATGTCACAACAACAATATTTTATTCCCCTATAATACAATAAATCTTCTTCTTTGTACTGGATAGGTAATCTGCATCAGAACTAACCAGAATTTTATGAAAATTATAGTTGAGATTTGGTTTTCTTTGAATTGTCTTGTCTTGTATAACAACCCAATTAATGACAACTCATTGGTCACTCTCGATAATTATTTAAGTATTTATTGAATAATATTATACATTTATACATCCCACATTTGTATATAAATTTGCATCACAGGTTCACAACCTCTAAATCTCTAATGTTACAATTGATACATGGATATACATTGATGTGTAACAAGTATTCAATTAATAATTACCACATCATAAATTTGGACACAGATTTCTCCTAAGATGTGGATCACAACTAAATAACAATTATGTAAACAATTAGCGTCTAACATGACTTAGTGATAAAAAAAAAAAAAATGCTAATTCAATATGAATGATAATATCAGCTTCGAGTTGCAGTTACCGCGTGTATATATATTTATATATATATATATATATATATATATATATATATATGATAATTGATAATAAAGTTGAATTCCATGAGGCTAAGGATGCTAATTAGTGCCAGAGACTTGTTCTAGAAAAGGAGGCCCACCAAGCTCCCACATTTGTTGACAAACCTATCAATTATCAATTCTTTGTCATAATTATCAAAAAAAAAAATAAAAAAAAATAAAATAAAATTCTTTGTCATTTACTTTTTAATGGAATTTTTAGATTGTTGATCGAAGATGAGGATATGCAAGTCTAAATCATTTTCCACAAACCATTAAATGTGCTTCTCAATAAGTCCCAAAAAATAATAATAATAATAACAATAATAATAATAATAATAATAATAATAATAATAATAATAATATGCATTTGAGAACCATATCTCTTCTTGATTTTCAACATTTTTTTTTAGTGAAAATAAATGAATGTATCAAGGGTTTAGCTACAATACAGGAACTGTATTATTAATCGATAGTTACGTAAGAGAGAATTAGTTGTTAGGTTTTGGTTTATATTCTCGAATGAACCCGATTGAACTACGAAGTTGGAATGGTGTTGTTTGAGGGAGGTTTGAAGACCAAAAGAACGAAAGAATGAATCGTTTCGGCAAATGAATAGCAGTTTTCAGAGCTATGTAATTTCCAGTGACTGTAACAGTGTAAGGTGCGGCTAGCCAGCATATGATCCGAACTTTAGTCAATCAAAAGCATGCGTGTAAAGGGAAATTTTTGACGGAAAAGGAAAGTGTTCTTTTTTGGAAGTTATTGTGCTTGAAGGAAAAGAAATACTCTTTACAAGAAGACTTGTCATAAATGAAATAGTATTTATATGAAACAATTAAGTCTTGTACGTTTATGGGTATGATTTCCTTTTATCTTAAACTCCCTATAACTAGTATAAATAGAACTTTGTAATTAGGTTATCTTTGTGGAGCAAAAAGAATACCATGTAACATCAGAGAGAGAGTGGGTGAGATCCGGTGGAGACCCTAGGGAATATCTGAGAAGAGATCCGGGGAATATCAGTGGATCAAGTTAAAGATCCGTGGGTGATATTCAGGGGAGACCTAGAGAATATTGGGGGGGGGGGGGGGGGGGGGAGGGTTATTGGTAAGGATCTTATGAATGTTGTGAGCTGAGAGTCATGATGTAAAACTCAGTTGTGAGCTTAGGGACTTAGTGAGGCTCTATGGTTTAGAGATGAGGTGTGAGAGAGACTTTCTCTGGAGTCCTAATGGCCCGTGGTTTTTTCCCTAATTTAGGGTTTTTCACGTATATCTTTTGTTGTGTGAATGTTTATTCTCTCTCATCCTATTTTCTGCTATAGACGTTAATTGCTATGAATTATGGGCAAATATTAGGCATGTCGCTTCCGCGTTCATCGGTTCAAATCCCCAACAATTGGTATTAGAGCCATATGGTTTAGCGATGGTGGTTTCAAATCTTTAAGGGAGATCGTATGGATGACTTAGTGGTATTGGGATAATGATCATGGTTGCCTAGTATGGTTTAGCAAAGGAGATACGTCTTAATGGCGGTTTCAAACTCGGTAGGGTTTGATGAAATGAAGAATATTTATGGAGGAAAAGTTTGGCTTGTGATGGTAGGTACAAGTCATAGAGATCCAATTTGGGTTACACAAGGTGATTAAAAAGAAAAAACTCATGAACGCAAAAAAAAAAAAAAAAAAAAAAGGAATGCTTGAAGTCTCTGGTGTGTTGTGGGGCTTATCCGACAAAGCACTCTCGGTTTCTAGTAGCAAGTCTTTTACTAGGTGTGTGATGCAAGGATAAAAGGTCTTTCACTTGGTTGGGTGATGTAAGGACATGTTTATCCTTTTCGCTAGGGGTGTGCATTTTCGGTTTGGTTTGGGCTAAAGTTCAATGTCAAACAAAACCAATATAGATTGGTTTGTCTATATTTCAACCAAAACCAAACCAATGTGATTTTTCAAACCGATTCAAACCAAACCAAAAAAGGTTAGGTTGGTTTGGATAGGTTTATAGGTTTATTGGTTTAGATTTGAACTCAAAAAATCTTTCTTTTTGGTATTATATTATAAACAATATTTAAATAAAAAATCATAACATAAAATATTAATTATATATATACACATGAATATATACCCTGATTAAAGACATGTTTGACGGCATCTATGTTTTTGAAACCCTAATATATCAATTAATCAGAAGAATTGTATCAAAACAAATAAATAAACTATAAAAAGTAAAAGTTATAAAACCTGGACCAAATAAAAAACGTAAGAAGATTTTATATGTTAGTTTTACTTTCTAAAATATGTGGTTTAGTTTGGATTGGTGAATTATTTCACTCAACCCAAACCAAACCACCTTTAATCGGCTTGTTCAAAAGACAAACAGAACCACCCATTTTTTATATTTGTAATCGAACCAACCCAAACTTTATAGGTTGGGTTGGTCGGTTTGGCGGTTTTTTGTACACCCCTACTTGTGGCAGTTTTCCCCACTAACCATGGAAGAGGATATGTTGCTGCTAGTGGTCCATAGTTGTACACAAGACATTGGTCAGAAAGTGATGCAAGGTGTATGGTGGACAAGGATGTCGATGGTTGACGAACTCCCCGGTAATTTGACATGAGTAGTTGCATTGCAATTTTAGCAGGTTATTTCGATATGGCATCGGAACAACGAACAAAAAAAAAAAAATTATGGTTCGTTCCTAAGTGGTTATACCTTATGGTGGGATATGTTGATTCTCGATATGGAGAATCGTGGCTGTGGACAAACTTTTGAGAATTCAAGCCAAATGGGAGAATTGTTAGGTTTTGGCTCGTATTCTCGAATGAACCTAATTGAACCAAACGAAGTTGGAATGATGTTGTTTGAGGGAGGTTTGAAAACTAGAAGAACGGAAGAATGAGTATATGAATCGCAGTTTTCAGAGCGATGTAATTTCCAGTGACTGTAACAGTGTAGGGTGCGGCTGACCAGCATATGACCCGAACCTTAGTCAATTATAAGCATGCATGGAACGATAAATTTTGGCGGAAAAGGAATACTCTTTACAACAAGACTTGTCATAAAAGGAAATAGTATTTATGTAAAACAATTAAGTCTTGTATGTTTAGGAGTAGGATTTCCTTTTATGTTAAACTCCCTGTAACTAGTATAAATAAAACCTTGTAATTAGGTTATTTGTATGGAACAAAAAGAACACCATGTTACATCAGAGGGAGTGGGTGAGATCTGGAGGAGACCCTAGGGAATATCTGGGGAGAGATCCGGGGAATATCAGTGGATCAAGTTAGAGATCCGTGGGTGATATTCATGGGAGACCTAGGGGATATTGGGGGGTTATTGGTGAGGATCTTGTGATTGTTGTGAGCTGAGAGTCATGATGTAAAGCTTGGTTGTGAGCTTGTGGACTTAGTGAGCTCTATGGTTTGGGGTTGAGGTGTGAGAGCGAATCCTAGGATATATGGTTGTAACAATTTATCATATAGATGAATTTTCTCTGTCGTCCTGATAGCCCGTGGTTTTTCCCTTAATTTAGGGTTTTTCACGTATATCTTGTGTTGTGTAATTGTTTATTCTCTCTCGTCCTATTTTTCTGATATAAATATTAATTGCTATGAGTTATGGACGAATATTAGGCATTTCGCTTCCACGTTCATCTGTTCAAATCTCCAACGTTGGCTTCTTTTAAATTTTTTTTTTAAAAAAAAAATTTAAATTCATAATTTTTATACACCCTTTAATTGAAATCTAAATACTAGAAATTAACCCAACAACAATAAAATCATATATACTAGTTGAACCCATGTATCAAATGTACTTTTATTGACTATGTTCATATAATTTTGTCCATTTTTTGTCCTGAGATATAAAGTTAAAGTGTATATGGCTTAAAACTTGAAACATCATTAATTATCTAAACTACAATTTAAATTTGGATCATGTTAACATGTTTCTTTAGGACATATATTAAGGTTTCAAAACTTAAATAAATTAATTATATTAGCTTGAAATAACAAGTATAATATTTTATTCATTTTTTCAATATTTAATATGAGTTTGGAGACACATATTAGTATTTTCCTTTAAATTTGTATTTTTTAAATAATTTAAATTTATATTTTAAATGGTATAACAAATGATCATATATATATATAATTTATCAAATTATATTATCATTTTAATATTAAATATTTTTTTTTATTTCAAACAAAATATTAAATATTTTTTTTTTGTCACATCATATAAAATATAAATGAAGTTAACAATTTATTTCAAAGAGAATCATTTTATCTCATATATATATATATATATATATATAAATAGGAAGTAAATATGATTTTCTATTTTGTGTTTTTTTATTAAGTAGGCATCAATAATAGATTTTGCTCTGATATGAGTGAGACAGTTGAGGAGTAAAAAGGATACCATCATCATTGTGTCATGATAATATAAATTAAATAAACAAAAAATTAACACTTCAAAAAAATCAAACATTATTATTATTATTATTATTATATATGGATAGGGATAAGGCTAAACCGCTAAACCAACTTAAATGTAAAAAATATGTCAAATTTGGATTGGATTGGAGTATGTTTTATTTATTTATTTATTTATTTTTATTTTTTTATACTTTGTGTTAAATTATAGCATTAGTACAATAATTTAACATTGTTTTGAAGATACTCTTATTCTTTAATAATAACTCGTATAATATCAAAAAAAAAAAAATAATAATAATAATCACATAATTTTTTCCTGATTGTTTTCATCTAATATTATTCAACTTATTTATCCCACTAATTTTCACTTAATTATTTCAATTTTTTTTCTCATTAATTTTTTTACATCTAATTTTCTCATCTAATATTTTTTTCATCTAATTGCACTGAATTAAGTTTTATTTTTAAATATTTTAATAATTCAAGGTTTGGGGAGTGGAAGAGACTCGAACGCACAACTTTATGGGGTAGGTGTGAGGGTCATACCACTTATCAACCTAATTTTGTATTGCACCAACTTAAATTATTATAAATGTTTAACATTATTTAAATATATAATTAATAAATAAATTAAATAAATTGAATATGTATATCAATATTGGTGTCATTTTAAAGATCTTAACGAGATATTTCCAACGATATATTGTTTTAGAATATATATTGTTATAATTAAGTATGATATAATTAAATTAGAGATTTGAAAAAATAAAATAAAATAACCAAATTGACGTTAATATTAAACAATATATATATTTTAAATTAAATGTTTAGTGCGGTGAACAGTTGAATGCCAAACAAACCTGTCGCTCTACTGTTCACTAACCCAAAAAACAGAAATTGTAATTAGCACCACATTGACGCTTGGTTGGAGTGATATCAAACTCTATTTTAGAGTTTGGTGTTGTGTATAGCGTCTGGTTGTAGATGGTCTAAGAAAATGAAAAGATTATAGTGATTTTGACGAGATAAGATTCAGAAAGTAGTTGTGGAACAACGTGGTCTCCTAGTATTAGATATCAGCAATTGGAGTTCGGGTATGACAAAATGATCCACGGATACGGATATCCGTAAGAATCCAGTCCATTTAAAATGAAGATGGATACTATTATTTCAGAATTGGAGCAATGATGGATGTCATTCTATTATCCATTTTATTTTCGGGGATGAGGATGGATATCATCTATAAATATCCATCCCCATCCGGATTCATTATAGATTTTAATATTGTAAGAATATAAAAAATTATTATGTAATTATGAATTCTAATTATATAAGTTATTATTATTATTATTATTTGAAATTTAATGGATGTATTTGTTTCTCCATTTAAATATGATAAAATGTACTATTACACGTGTTAATTAAATTTTTCTCTTGTAAACTATACAATTTTTATTTATTTATTTATTTATCAGATATAGATATAAATGGAGGAGGGATGTATATTTCTACCTCAATTCAGGGATTATCCGAATCCGCCTCGCCCACTTAGAAATGGGGATGGATGTGAGAATGAAGATACATATCTCAAACGGATACGGGGATGGATATTAAGGTATCTATCCTCGATCCAATCCATTACCATCTCTAAATAACAGGTTCGAGTCTCACCATGTGTATAGTTTGTGGATGTCAGAGTTGAAGGGATAAATTGGATGATGAATTGAGAATGAACCGTTGTTGTAGGTATAGAAATAAAATGTTGAATTGAAGATACCGGAATTCTAGAATTCATTCACGATGAAATTAAGTTAGAAGTTTAAGAATGGAAAAAAATAATAAGACAGAGTTGAGAAAGAATTTACATTGTATTTGGTATTTTAATGGACTGATTTTGTAATTAACAAAAATATTGTGTATCAGAAGTTAAAATTTTATAAAATTAGTAGTGTGTTATGCCAAATGTGGTGTGCAGCCTAATAAGATGGCATCTCAGTTGGGCTAGTTTTTTTTAGGTGTAATATCATTGCTGTTAAAATATATAGATATGTCCCATAAACATTTATTTATTTTTGAC
The DNA here is from genome assembly GCA_035582765.1 of Acer negundo. Lineage (NCBI taxonomy): Eukaryota > Viridiplantae > Streptophyta > Magnoliopsida > Sapindales > Sapindaceae > Acer > Acer negundo. The sequence goes on from CM069243.1 coordinate 12,459,031, forward strand.
GATATCTATTTATTCATCTATCTAGATCATGAATTTTTCTTTTAAGTTTTTAACATCGATAAAATTCGAACCGTTAACCATTATTTATTCAAACCTTAAAATCGTTAATCTATCGGTTAAGCTATATTCTGGGTTATGTTCCGCTCACATTTGATCTTACATTTAAGTATATCTATTTTGTTCTTTTCCATAGGTGGAGTAGAAAGAGGTGGGTTTGTTTTCCAACGCACAAACTATTAAAAAAAATCAAAACAAAAGAAAAATGGAAAATGAAAAAAGAAAAAAGAAAAAGAAAAACTAAAAACAAACAAAGCCCAACCAACCCATAATTAAAGGTAAAGGTGGCTATGTCTCTCTCTCTTTTTATCATTTACCTACCTTAATCTTCTCCTCTGAATTCTAGGGTTTTCATTTCTTGTTATGGATCTCTAGTTTTCCTCTTCACTTCTTATAATAATTATTGCTCTGATCTTCGTTTCATGGGCATTCCCTCTGCTTCTTCATCCATTTCTGGAACGTTCTCACTTTCTTTATGGAGGTAAACCTAATTTCATTCTTTTTCAGCAAAGTTAATGATTTTTTTTTTTTTTTTCATGGGTTTATGTTTTAAAATAATAATAAGAATAATTGAGATCCCTTTTCATCTGGGTTTCATTTCATATATATATATATATATATTTGTTCAATGTTTCAGCTTTGTCCTTTCGATTTTCCTTGTTTTGGGTTGTAATAATAATAATAACAAATGAGCTGGTTTTATACTGTTTGGGACTAGGAGAAATCAATCCAATGTTTTAAAGATGATATGTATTTGTAATGAAATATAGAATATTTTAGATTTTTAGGGAAATTAGCATATATCAGACCTTTGAAACAGATTTCATTGAGCTACTAATGTCTATTAAGATCATTGGTGTATTATCTGATTTGCATAACACAATTGAAATTAAACTTTTATTGTTATACAAATGCTAAATTGTGTGATGGTTTCTTATTCATTGCTGAGATTGCTTTAGAGCATTTAGAGTTGTTTGTGTTCTTATTTGGAGACACCTAAAACATGGGAAAAAACATGAACTAAAAATTGTTACTTCAATTGGATGAAAGATCCTAATAGAAACGTTTTTCTTTTTAAAATAATTTTATTTTTTTAAAATGGTGAAACTTTTATTAGTTTGCTATATAATGATGTAAGTTAGTGGAAGTTCTTTGGAAAGGGTGTGTTACTGTGTTTACGTTTTTATGAAATAATCACTATTCATTGAACTAAGAATAAGACTCGAATAGACCTAATTAGTATAAGAAAATTTATATATTCGGGTTCAAATTGATGCACAGGAAGCTTCTTATTCAAAATAGGAACTGAAATATTTATCTCCATGATCTTGAGAATGTGATTTTGTGCTCTGTAGGTTCTAGAGATGGAGGGGGGCAATCAGCCTGAAACTCCCATGAGTTCAGCTGCAGCTTTCGTAGAAGGAGGGATACTAGATGCCTGTGACGATGCTTGCAGCATATGCCTTGAGCAGTTTTGTGAAAGTGATCCTTCAACAGTAAGATCTATAGATTTATTTCAATTGTGCCTCCAATAGAGAATTCTCAACATTTTTTTTTTTGGGTGTGATTATTCCGTATCACCTAGACATTCATATTCTTTTTAAATGCCTCTTGCCTTGCAGCTGACTAATTGCAAGCACGAGTTTCACCTCCAATGCATTCTAGAATGGTATGATTCATATCTTACGTAGTTACGTTACATAATTGTTACCCTGGCTGACATTTATGATTCCTATATCATTATCTGTGGTTGACATATATGTATATCATTATCAGTTATCACATACCCTAGTCTTACCTCTCAAAAAATTAAAAGTCAGGCTTTCCTTTTGCTTTTCATACATGATACATTTCATTTTTACATTTTTTCTTGAGTGGATGGTTGAATATAGGCATATAGCTTAAGAGTCGTATTCAGTCGATATTCTAAATTAATTTTGATATGATCATAGTGTTTTAGTTTGATGTTTACCATATTGTAGCAACACAATTTGATTCAATAATTAGTGTTTTTCTGCTGTTAGATGTTATACTCATCTACTGGTTTCATGTATTCAGTATTCGGTTTTAATTTCAATGTCTTGGGTCTTTAAATTTTGATTTATTTGCTAACTGTTTTATGATCACCTTTTTTTATTTTTTATTTTTTATGATGTATAACAATCTCACCCCAAACCCCTCCTCTCCCTGTGTTTGGTTAATTGGCATAAATTGTAGTCACATATTACTTGATATGGAATAATAAACTTAAAATTTAATTTTGTCTTATAATTTACAGGTGCCAGAGAAGCTCTCAGTGTCCCATGTGCTGGCAGGCCATTAGTCTAGAGGATCCCACCAGGTTAACTTTGTGTTATCTTTGATTTGTAATTTTTATTCAATTTAACTTTCATGGAGTTATCTAATATTGAAATACGGTTGCAGTCGAGAATTGCTTGAAGCAGTAGAACGGGAGAGGAACATTAGGGTTAATCCACCAAGAAATGCCACTATATTTCACCATCCGACCCTTGGCGAAATTGAATTGCAGCATGTACGTTGTCCATCAGTATTCTCTACAATTTTTGTTATATTATCAATTATACATTAAACACGTCATGAGATGTGCCTGTCAAGTAAACTTATGTAATTCTTGTACTGCAATGCAGTTACCTGTTGGTGTAAATGATGCTGAGCTTGAAGAACGCATAATTCAGCATTTGACTGCTGCTGCTGCTATGGGAAGAGCCCACCATTTTGGTAGGAGGGAAGGCCATAGAAGTCGGTCATCTGCTCATGGTCGTCCACACTTCTTATTATTTTCCCCACAATCTGGTGCACCAACTTCTGTACCTGTGTCTTCCTCTTTGACTGGAGCAGAAGCTGAACCAGCTGCAATTAATGTAGCTAGTCCATCCAACCCACTTACATCTGGTGGGCATGAATCATCACAGCATGTCCTGCAGTTCTCTTCTGTACAAGCTGATCGTAATTCCTCAATCTCTGGGTCTAATGCAATCCCAACAAATAGACATGGATTTTCCTTTTCTGAGCGGTAGTTATGAGCTCCTTTTCTCTTTTCCTACGCATTTATTAGTTTGTAGATCTACTATTATACAGCATAACAGCACATAATTTTATTTATCTGACTATTTTTTTATTCAACCTTTTGTTTATAGAAGCACTTCTAGTCATTCCTCACAGCCCAATCAAGATAGAGCAGGACCCTCTGATCTTCAGACATTCTCAGAGTCTCTTAAATCTAGATTCAATGCAGTATCTACGAGGTATATTTAATGAAAGGCCAATTTTTATTTTTTTTCCCCAGTAATTTTGAATGGGTCATTTCAACACCCACCATTCGTATTGCTAATTCATTTTCCGACGCTTGCTGAATTGAAGATACAAAGAGTCGATTTCCAAGAGTACAAGAGGGTGGAAGGAGAGGCTCTTCTCCCGTAACTCTTCCATGTCTAGTCTTGGTTCTGAAATACGTGCAGAAGTCAATGCAGGCATTGCTAGTGTATCTCGTATGATGGAGCAACTCGATACTAGAGATAATAGTAGAGCTAGCCAAGCTTCTGTATCAAATCAGAACAACCGGAATAATTCGGAGTCGCATGGAGAAAGCCCTTTGAATAATAGCAATGGACCAGCTTCTTATGCTAGAAGTTCAATTTCAAGTTAAGTAATCAAAGATTATTTCAGCAGTTGCATCTATCCTCAGCATTTCATCTCTGAAGGTGAGTCATGAACTTGCTCTGGTTCGTTTTTATTATCTTAAAAATGATTAGTTTAGCTATGTGAATTTTCCAGGTGAACAAATAGCTCTAGTCCAATTCTTCTATCTCTAATAATTTTCCTACATTTTTTATTGGGGGTCAAGTGCCCTTTGTAGTTATAGTGTAGTAAAAATGGCAGCATGTACTTCCTGCTGTCTGCACATAGATGCACAAGCCCTTTCCCTCGTGGGCTGTTTGTTTAGTTGTTTTGACATATCCAAATAGGGCAGGCTTTCTTCATGTCAGCAATGATACATATTAGCGACCCTTATAGTTTCCCTTTCTCTCGTGTGCTGTTTATTTAGTTGTTTTGACATATCCAAATAGCATGGGTAGTGATCCTTATAGTTTCTGTTGCTATCGTATTCTAAATGTAGCGGTTAAAACAAATTTGAAGAGGGACTTGAATCAGCAAAAATCATGTGGAACTTTTTAGTTTTTGGGATCTTGTCATATAATCCAGTTTGATCTTTATAATATACTTTTTAAGATTTTATTGTAACTCTAATTAGGAATTTCAGGTTGTTAACCCCGTTTCTCCAGAAATGACATGGTGAGGAGAAGATGCTTTTGCATACCACTGCAGGCCAGAGAGTGAGCGTTTTCATATGGAAAGGGTCTTGGTGGTCTGAATTAAAATAAAAAGACAGAAGAAGCTCCATCTTGACAGAGTCTTGTAATGGGTTTATGTATGTAAATTTGTTTATGTTTAAACCCAATCGATGAAGAATATAATATATATGTAATGTATCTTTGGATGGCTAGATTTGGCAGGAGTGAATGTTAATGCTATAATGTATGAAAAAAATTTCAAAGTCGAACAGAACTTGGAACTCATTTAATAATATCTACGTAGTTGGAGCGTAGCGCCCCCGGAAACTTGTTTCTTGAATCAGCACTTGTGGGGATAGAGAAGAAAGACATTTTGTGGGATTTTGGAAGGTGGAACTTGTGAAAACAAAGATTGAAGTTCTAATGGAGTATATCCAATCTGAGCTTCAGAAATTTGATGAGCCTCATTCATATCACAGGTGTGGATTAAGGATCGTGTTTTCTTCAAAGCTTTATTAACAGAATGTGATTAGCTGTTAATGGAACAACATAAATTTTAATTATTGTGTTTTTAGAGCCTGCCCTGGTTTCTCCTGCCACAAAAATGGCCTCCCCATCTGCAACATCTCAAATGATGATAGTGCGATTGCTCCATGAGCACCATCACCCAAAAATCCAATTTTTTTTGGGCTCACCCTTCGGTCAATTTAGTAAACATATCATAGATCTTTGCTAAATGATAGCCAATACGGTTGCAAACTTGCAATATCAATATATAAACACGACAACACTCAACTCAAATTTCGATTTTTTTTTTTTTTGATAATATCTATTAACCTGGGATTAGGTATTTTTTTTTTTTAAAACTTTCGCTATCGATAGGATTCGAGCTGCTAACCTGGGAATCATTTGTCCAAATTCTAAGTTCGTCTATTTATCAACTGACCTACGCCCTTATTAAACAGTCTAATTTAGCTTCGGAAATTTGAAAATAGGGGTCATTTTTTAATATGGTGACAGGCTTTTAATTATTTTTGTTCAAGTAGGGTCTGTCTTCACTCTTCTCTTTATTAACATAAAATTTATAACCCTCTGTCTCTCTCTCTCTCTCTCTCTCTGTGTCTAATATCTTAGTCCATTAAATAGGATACAGTGAAAGTAATGGAGTGGAAAATTTAAGTGAGGTAGGCCGGTAGGTGTTTCTCATAAATGCCACAACTACACTAAATAATCATATGATTAACAACATCTTTTTTACAAACATTTTTGACTGTATCATATAAATTATACAACTTACTCTCATTCTCTCAATTAAATTAAATTTCATCAATTGTAAGTTGTAACATACTCTCATTTTTTTTTAATTTTTTTAATTTTTTATTTTTATAGTAATTTCAAATATTAAACTTTCCATGCTTGTCTTCTGATACTAACCTTCCAAATTTTTAATTAATTAACAAAACAAATGTGCACAATTCAAAAAACAAATATTACCATTTCTATTACACTTCTTTAAGACTCTCACCAAGCATTTTATTTTTTAATCAGAGCATGCTGGAATTTAACGAGATTGGACTCTACAAGTATAATCCGGTACTTCACCAAACATATGAAATTATTCAACTGGTTGTATGTATTTAAACTCCTATGATTCACAATATATCCAGTTATTTTCACATTACAAAAATATAAGAATTTCAATTGGACTTTCGAATAATAATAAGTAAATTATTATTAAGGTTGTTCTTGGCATAAAATTATACATAAAATTGCATTATTATTGTTTGTTTGTTTTTTTTTGTTTTTTTGTTTTTTTTATCTAAAAAATAAGTCTCAATTTATATTTGAGAATCTAAAATGTAAAAAATTAATATTCCGGTGTCAATTTTGGTTCTATTGAAACGATACTAAAATTTAGGATGAAATAAATAATAGAATTATAAGTTATTTATAGAAACATGAAACTAAATAAGAATTTTATATTTTTACATAATTTCTTTAGAAAAAAAAAAAAGACGCAACTATTATATATATAATCTGAAATATAACCTTACGTGATAATAATGACTTGTAACATAACTGCGACAATATATAATCTAATAGAAGTTCGTATTGTATTTTATTATACATTTAAATAGACAAAGACTCAATGATTATTCATATTATAAAAAATTAGATTTGAAAGTATAATCAAACAATGTGGTCGTGAATAAAAATATAAATAATTTAATAACTTAATTAAATTAGTGTTAACATTCATTGGAATTGATTTCAATTGGTGCATGATGAAATATGAATTTATTCTCTCAAACCTACCCCTCATTAGGCAATAGGCATAGTGCGGTCTCTCTTTCCATTTATTCGAAAGATGAGTTTTTTTATTTTTATTTTTTTTAATTTTTAAGTTATTATTTTTCATTATTTTGTAAAAAAAAAAAAAAAAAGAAAAAAAAAAGAGGTTGAGCCGTAACCTTTTTATTTTAATTTTTTTGCTTTTATAAGTAAAAGGAAAGTTTAAAGAAATTCAATCATTTCCTCATCAAGGAGAAGGTCCTATTAGGTTCCCTCTCAAGTTTAGGTGCTTTACAAAACAAAAAATCATTAAAAAAAAGATCTTTATATATTTAATTAATGGATAAGAAAAATTATTAATTATTAATTATTAAATTTGATTTCTCAAATACATTCAATATTTCATCATCAATTATAAAAAATCTATATAATCATTTTAAAGTGTAGTTCATTAGTCATTTTCACTAAATACTTGTCTTTTTGTATTTCACTCTGAAAATAAATAGTTATTTATGCTGAAAAATTAAATTAAATTGACATATAATAATTATTAATAAATTATAAATTAGATTGGTTTAAAATATAAGTTATAAATTATAAAAGGAAAAAGCAAGTCAATTAGTGTGTTTTTGCTAATTTAATAATTGATAATAAATTAGAACATCTCAATCACAATAAAAATGCTTATTTTGTATTATAAAACAGTGGGCTAAAAGGAGAGAAGAGTCACGTTTTTTGTTAGGGAAGAGCCAAGAGCCAAGTAATCTATGCCGTCATCTGATGGCGACAGATAATCTAACGGTGGGCGAGGAGTCATGGCCCTCCAAAACTCACGCTTCCCCACGCGCGCTTTAAAGCGACGTCGTTGAGTGAGTCTTAGCGTAGAAACAATGCCATTTGATCAAGACACCGACACCGTACCACGAAGCCACATGTGAAAGGCCAGTCGCGGCTTGTTTCTTTGCCTTCTGGCCTTGTTGTTTTTTACCTACTTGCCTTCCCTTAAAATTCTCCTTCAAATATCTTTTCATCTTTTTTTTAATGTATTGTTGTGTCTTCACTAATTCATAGTTTACTTTGATTTTTATATTATAATTATTTAATAAGTAATCAAATGATTTAGACGATTTCTTAACTATTATATATAATCAAAAGGAATCCCATTTCAATTAGTTTTTGATTAGTCTAAAATTGACAACTTACTTACCAACAAGTTTATATTTTATAAGAAGTTTTGTAATAATCATAATTTAAATATAAATTTACATTGAATTCAATCAGCAATCTACTTACCATATTAAATAGTTTAATTAAGACTTTTAAATTCTAAGTTTTTTATTTATTTATTTATTGTTATGCAATCTACTTGCCGTGCTGGAGATGTTAACTAAAGCATATTAGTGGCTTAGTGCTATCTGATGTATTTGTATTTTGATTGATTTTTCCCTTTCAAATGCCAAGTGAATCCATTTAACATTTAGTACGATTAATGATAAATCATGTACCCAAAATAACAGGAGATGGAATGGTAGTAGTCGAGACCGAGTTAGGATTCTTTAACCCTGATTTATATAGATCTTAGATAGAATGACGTTTAATTTTAATGGATTTAAACCGAATTAGCTTAATTTTAATGGATTTTATTAAGAGGTAGAGCGACGGTTTCGATAAAGTTATTTTCATACGAAAAACGACAAATTTCATGATACTATGAAGTAATTTGGTCGAAAATAAAAAGGAGTCAAAGCGAGTGAGTGAGTGGCTTAAGCTTAAGCTGAGTCCTAAAACAGCTGGAATAGAGTATAGCCGACAGTAAACAGAAGAATTAGAACCCAATAGACGTGTGGTCCCAACATCCAGCTGTCTGAACTACAAGTACAGGTACACATCCCTCTCTCTCTCTCTGCTTTTACCTTTTAGAGTGGTCTGGTGCGGTGTTGTTGCATTTCCATTTCCATTTCCATTACTCCATTACTCCATTACTGTTTTCCTCTCCCAAACTCTCACTTTTCTTTTTTCTCTAAGCAAAATACAACACCAACTCCAACACCCAACAACAAAAAAACATCCTTTTAACTCAATCACACACCAAACCCAAAACCCATTGCCATCTCTCCTGTCTTTGGGCGCCATGGATTCTCACATCTGTGGTGTCTCCAAGCTTTCCTTCTTCGCTCTCTTTTTCTTCTTCTCCACCTCCATTGCCGCCGCTACATTGTCTCAGAACTCATCCTCTCAGATTAATTCCAACTCCGTTCTCGTTGCCCTTCTCGATTCTCATTACACTGAGTTAGCCGAACTCGTTGAAAAGGCTCTCCTTTTACAAACCCTTGAAGAAGCTGTCGGCAAACACAACATCACCATTTTTGCTCCTAGAAATGAAGCTCTGGAGCGTGACCTAGACCCTGAATTCAAACGCTTTTTGCTCGAACCCAGAAATCTCAAGTCTCTTCAAACCCTTTTGAAGTTTCACATTTTGCCCAGAAGAATCCAATCCCATCACTGGCCTCACCATAAATCACCTTCTTCAAAGCACAACACTTTAACCAACGATTTCGTGCATTTGACCACCAAGAAATCGGGCAAAATAACCATCGATGCTGCTGAGATCACCCGGCCCGATGACGTAATCCGACCCGACGGTCTCATCCACGGAATCGAACGCCTTCTCATCCCTCGCTCAGTCCAAGAAGACTTCAACCGTCGCCGAAGCCTCCGCTCTATCTCCGCCGTGATTCCTCAGGGAGCACCGGAGGTCGACCCGAGAACCAACCGCTTGAAGAAGCCGGCAGCTCCGGTTCCAGCCGGGGCACCACCGGTTCTTCCAATATACGACGCAATGGCTCCGGGTCCATCTCTAGCTCCGGCTCCCGCACCAGGTCCGGGAGGGCCTAAACACCACTTCGACGGCGAAAGCCAAGTGAAAGACTTTATCCACACATTGTTACACTACGGTGGATACAACGAAATGGCTGATATTCTAGTGAACTTGACTTCTTTAGCCACCGAAATGGGTAGATTAGTATCGGAAGGGTACGTTTTGACAGTTCTAGCTCCAAACGACGAAGCCATGGCGAAACTGACCACGGACCAGTTAAGCGAACCGGGTGCTCCGGAACAGATTGTGTATTATCACATAATACCCGAATACCAGACCGAAGAGAGCATGTACAATGCCGTCCGTAGATTTGGAAAAGTCAACTACGATACCCTCCGGTTGCCACATAAAGTCACTGCACAAGAGGCTGATGGGTCTGTTAAATTCGGATCCAGTGACGGGTCGGCTTATTTGTTCGACCCGGATATTTACACTGATGGTCGGATTTCAGTCCAAGGAATTGATGGGGTTCTATTTCCTCAAGAAGAGACTGAAACTACTGTCACCAGACCCGCATCGGCCGTCAAGAAGGTCGTCACCAAACCCAGAAGAGGTATGCTTTCTTTTTTTTTTTTTTCTCCCATAAGAATTCAAAATTTAAGTTAAGATTGCTTGGGCGAGACCGGTACTAGAATGAGAACCTCTTAGGAAGCACCCTTTAATTTTTTAATTTTTTAATTTTCTTTTTGGGTTAATTGCACTCAACAGTGATATAACTAATAATACTAGTTCAAGTTTGTTAATTTGTTGGAGATTTGGATATCAATTTACAAATCTATGACAATGCATGTGTTAGATTAGAATTTCGTGTACTAGAAGCATAAAAACCTTTTGAGATGAAGATGATGATGATGATGAGGAGTGAAAATGAAGATGGTTTCATAACTGTAAAGGATATTGAAATTGATTGAGGTTTCTTGACAAATGGGTCACAAGTCCATGTGATCAATCAATCACCCAAATAGAGAAAACCAGAAATTGTAGTCGCGACTCGTGAGTCACACTGTGGTTATACCCCACCCACCATAACCTGGATTCCAAAAACCATCTCATTCTCTTGTCTTTTAATTAATTTTCATATTATCTATAATATAATAAGCCATTTGTAAAATCAGCTGGCATGATTTGTTTTTCTTAATTAATTAATTAATTAATTTTTAATTTGTATACACCACTTTGTTAGCTGTTGTTTGAATTAATAATTAAACTCCATGTGATGTTGAAAAATTCAGGGTTTGACTTGTATAATAATAATAATATTTGCAAATTGCAGGGAAATTGATGGAGGTAGCATGTAGGATGCTTGGAAGTGTTGGACATTTCTCTACATGTCAATAAATCATTTATATAATTACATTCCAAAACAAGATAAAACCCAACCATGTAAACAATCGAAAACTGGTAATTATCTCTTCTCTTATCATCCCTATTATTTTCGATTCGACTAATAATAATAATAATAAGTTTTTTTTTTAATTTTTTTATTATGATCTTTTGCAGTAGTAGGAAGACTGTAAACAGAAAAAAGAAAAAAGAAAAAAAGAAGGGGGATCGATCGAGTTGCTGCATTATTTTCCAAATAATCCCACACAAAAAAAAAAAAAAAAAAGAGATTCTGAGCTTTGTTTGTTATTTTGTCATAAATACTGTAATTACATATCATTTTTTTAATTATTTTTGTTCTATGTACGAATCAATGGCACTACTATATGCATGAAAAATCTTGGGTTTCTTTTTTGGGCCTGCTTGTGAATCAAAAATGAGAAAACTTTGAATTTCTTTGTTAATTAATATTTTCAAGGGTGGACATTGAATTTGGTTTGGTGGTGTGTATATATACATATAAAATGTCGAAACAACAGGGAAGGGGTGGTGACTTGTGGTGGTGGTGGTGGTTATATTATTAAATTATTGGTTGGTGATTGAGACATCACAACTCATGGCTCGTGAGCATATATTTGAAATGGTGGTCTTTTTCTTTTCTTTTTTTTCTGTAAAATGGCTGGTGCTGCTTGTCGCCACTTTGAAAAATGAAACATTACAGATTCGCAGATAATTTGTCAATTATTTGGTTGATAATGATATTTCGTATTTAAGGAAATGTATTTTTTCTACTTTTAATCATGTTTTGCTTTTTAGTGGCTAGGCTTTGGGTATAAATAAATTGAATCCGGGGTTCAATTATTAATACGGTGGTGGGTGGTGGAGCAAAAAAGGGGGCCATTGTTGTTGCTGGATACAGCTTGCAGAATATGGCAAATATTGAATATTTTTTTAAAGGATTTGGTTTGATTACTGAGAATAAAGGATCAGGAATTCAGGATGGATGACACCTGCATTAAATTTTGATATTGTTTCCAACAAATTGTTATACTGTAATTGTTATCATCTATAAATAACTAGAGATTATAAACACCCTTTTTTCTTAAATTTATAATTAAACAAAAGGTTGAGACATATATGAGATGTTAAAAGGTCTCTTTTATCATCCCCTATAAATTTAGGTGTTAGGTACAAAAATTAGGTCGGTTATAATCGGAAGAAGTCGACTTTCAATACCGGGAGACGGAGACGGAGATGGAGATTGTGAAGTCGACTTTTATAGTTAATTGAGATTGTGAAGTCTTCGTAATGGGGGGCTATGTTGACAATTCATAATATGTATTGGAATCTTAATCTATAAACACGGAAGGATGAGTGAAGTTTACCCACCACCTAGCAAGCGATGTAATGTAACACCGTCTTCACAGTATGAGTATTGACTATCCAGCTTACAGCTTCAAATAGTCAAGTTTCTTTCAAAATTAAGTAGCATGCAGGCAACCATCAAGTTTAGATTTGAATGCAAACATGTCCTCATCAGAAAGATACTACTAGATTTTAGCTTTAAATGAGAGCAACATAACTTGCTTGCCAAGCAAAACAAAAGTTTCTGCTGCTATTCTGGACCTCCTAAAATATTGAAGATGCTTTATGCTTTTATCACTCTTGCACATAATGAATGTATAAATATATACCAAAACACTTTGTATATAAAATTATAAAAAGGAATGCATGATATTACTTTTAACCTGTAGAAACTACATATCAACTTTCATAAGTATAGTAACTCCAAAAAGAAAGAAAAAAATAAACAATGTCACAACCAACTTATAATAACACTATTAACAAATCGAATGGAATGGAATTTAATTAGAACATGAAAACATATGAATATGAGAGCGGAGAACCATATGTTTAACCTCCAACTGCGACTCCACGGGGCATCATCTCGGGGTTGCCCAAACTCAGCATGGGTCCATCGCTCTGACCAGGCTTCATTTTGGATTCCAGGTCTTTTGCATCCTCACTTTCCGGAGCCGAAGCTTGGTTTTGGCTTTCTTTGGGTTTTTCATTGCATGTTTCCAGGTTTTGGGTCCCTACAACCGCGGTCTTTGGTTTTGACTTTATAGGCTTTGCTTCAGTTTTTCTGCGCATGGAATCCTGAGACTGAAGTTTAGGTTGCGACTTTCTAATGGGGGTCTTTGGAGTAGCAGAGTCTTTATTTAAATGTGTCTGAATTTCCTTAGTTGAGTAGCTCAATTCCTGGCTCACACGTGGGCTAAGACAAGATCCGTCATTTTCCAAAGAGCTTTCTGTTGCAGCAACGGAGCTCTTGTTCCTTCCAAGCTTGGGGGATTTTGCACGTGTTGTTGGTATCTATAACATATGTTGATAAACAGGAAATGAGCCACATAAAGCATAAGGATAATGAATGGACATCGAAATGGAAATTTACTAGACACACGCATACAAAGAATAGGGTCAATGTCTTGTGCATCTTCGTGCAGTAAACATACAATGACTACCCAATTTAAATCTAAGGAACACAAATTTTAGACCCGTGACATAGGGAACAAAGCAATACAACTTTAAACATGCACTTTAACTTTCTCACTTAACAATTGGTATACAAAGTTGAGACGGGTATTAACTGGCCTAATTGATGGATAGTTATGTTAGAGGTCTTCGGATCGAATACCACTCGTACCAAGGTTTGGCTTGTATTTGAATCGTAATGCTACTCACATACAAAGATATAAAAGTTGTCAGTTCTCTATCCATCAAACTATGCCTAAGCTCTCTCCAGCATTGAGAAAAAATAAATGGACATGACATTTAAATAGAAACTATTTAAGAATTTCTTTTATGATTTCTCAGTGACAGGGTTCACCTTCTGTGATTTCAAATGCAGAACTGTAAAATGCTTGTAATGCAGAAATCTTGAATGAAATTATTTACCAGAGCCACATAGATATAAAGAATGTGTTACCTTCTTTAGTTCAACTTTAGGAGGAGGTTCCTTATAAAAGGTTGGCATTGGTGTAGCTTTAAAGGTCAAGCTCTTCCTCAGTTGCTTGATCTCTGCCTCCTGGCTCTCCTGCATAGTATTGTGCAGTATAAGCAATTAGATTTAGAACACGAAATTTAAAACATAAACAACCGAACAAGACAAAACACCTTTGATTTTGCCTGCAAGTTGGTTTTCTCCATTTCCTTGGCATGGATCTTCTCTTCTAGCTTTGAAAAGAACTAGTGATCAAAGACCATAGAACAGTCATAATTACGCTCAGCATAATGCTATCAACAAAGTGATAAAAGAACTAAATACACATAGACAACCTCCTTCCTTTTTTCAGCACGTTCATTCAGCCTGAAGTTGAATCCAGATCCACTGCTTCCACGTCCTCGAGGAGTACCACTTCTGTTTATAATGCAGAAAATCATAGACACGTCAATTTAATGAACACCAGGTAACAAAAAAAAAAAAAAAAAAAAAAAGTTAACACAACTAATGATGGTGCAAGATGAGAACAATACGAAGTAGTGGAACGGGTGTCATCGTCCTCTTTGCTTAGCTGTGTGGTTGCTACGGATTTTGAATTTGGTTCAGCTGATCTACAGTTACAAAAAGATATGACACAACTATAACAAATTCAGTAGATAAAGAAAAGGGCCTATTTCTAAGTACTCTTTGTTTCAACATGTCTTAACACAGAGTATTTAGCATAATCTCTGTGACTGATAAAAGAGGATTGACAATCTACGTTGAAGATGGAGGTTTCTACTTACAGGGAAACTTCAGATGGAGAGCCGTTAGCAGCTGCATTCACAGAATTGGATTTCGCAGTCTGACGAGCAAAGACAAAAACCGAATGAGAGAGGTTTTTTAATTTGTTAAAATAAAGATGAAGGAATAAGACAATAGAAAACCATACTGTAGCTCTTCGAATGGTGGAAATAGATGCTAGAGTAGTCCGCCTAGCAGAAACTCCACCATTTGCGTTCACTTCCTTTGAGCCCACTCCAGTGGATGCATTCCTGATGGGATGATTTAAGTGGGAAGCAGAACTGACAGTTCCACTGGAAAATGTGCCCTGAGCTTTTGCTGCATTTGCTCGGGCATGTTTGGGGTCACTCTTAGCTGGGTGTCCATTTATGCTCTTCTTCAGACCATCAGCACAAGCTCCTCTTGCTGGAAAGGAAAGACTCTGAGAAAGGACTGGCTTCTGGCTACGAGTAAACGAAGCCAGCCCTTTTAGATTAGTTTTATCCTTGGCAATTTTACTGCTCTTTGAATTGCCAACATTAGGAGCTCCTGGTTCCTGCATAAATGCATGCATATAGAAAATTAAGAACAAGCATACTTTTATTTAGTTATGAAAACATAATTAATCCCGATACACAACAAGTTAAGTGAAGCAACTTGGACAAATGGTACATGGTACCTTTAAGGGTTTTGAAATTTTACTTTCTGAAACAGTCACAGCGGCTTCAGTTGTGGTGCCGGAAGAGCTAAGAGCTTCAGATTTTGCAACATGCTGGGAAATCTCATTTACATTTGAAGCCTCTTCATCATTTCCAGCTCTCTGTTCTTCTTTCTTTGCTTTCAGGGCAGATCCTTCCACTTGAGTTTTTGTAATGACAATAGTTTCATCCTTCAGTGTCACTCCATTTCCAGACTCCATACCTATAAAAAGAATTAGAGCAAACAGGAATGAAGTCCTGCAAATTTGCAGTTACAATATCGTCTTAGAGGCTGCTTGCCAAAAGGTTTAACGATTCAACATCAATCACTAGCGGCACATTAATCATTAAATTGGAAGAAAACCATAACAAAACAAACATTAATTTCTCCTTTATCGTACTTGATGTGATATTATTCTTTAACTATGCACTTCATACATTCCTTCTAAAACATCCAAAATAATCCATCAAACCCATTTAATAGCCAGTAAAAATCTGAAATCAGAACTTCAAATTTAACGTCTTATGGTCTTTACACAGTAGAATGAGAATCATGGATTGTTAGATTGAGACATTTTCAATGATTGAGATTATGTCGGACAAGCATAATTAATGTTCATTAGACACAAACACATGCCAACACAATCTCAGCCATTCAATGACCAAACTCTAATGGACCACAGCTTGTTTCATAAATTGTATAAAAACCTTAAAATTCAAAATGCCAATAGAAGTAAATTAAGTATGAACATGTAGAGATCCATACAAATGGAAAACTAAAACAAAGTAAACTTCAATTTTATTCAATCATATAATCACAAATCAATGAAATGCAAAGCAAAGCAGTACTAAATCAGGATTTGAGGACCCGGATTCAATTAATTGAGACTTAGAGCTAGAACATGTGTTGGAAATTAAACTCAAATTGAAAAAACTTCACTCGCATTTCAAAAATTAAATACATCCATTTCACGAACATGCATTTAGCAAGCAAACTGAACTTAGATCGAACCTTAAACTTGTTATATCTCCACCCAGTTGATCTTAACTTAAATTTTCTTAAAAAATTTCATAGAATGACAAACTCACCATACAACTCCTAGAAGATTAATGGGTTCATATTCAAAACTTATCCAGATTCTAAAAGTCAATTGTTTTACTACTTAATTTGTTAGGAGTCAGAGATCCAAATCCAATCCAACATAATTCAGTATCAAATACACCAAATGACATATTCAAAACACCAAACTAAACTTAATATATGAACTTCAATAGATGCAAGGGTTCCAGTAATGGAAACTTACCTTGTAAATTGAGTCCTGAGGCACACACTGAGAAGTGAATTGCTATGGAGATTATTGAAATGGGTTTTTGGGGAAAAAGCTTATTAGAGAGCAGAGCTGAGTGACACTCTCTGTGTGTATGCGTGTCTGGTTTTCAAATGCGAAAGAGACACGCTGACAGAGAGAACCAAGGAGCTGATTAATGGTTATGGAGTGTCTTTCATTCAAGTGGATATACATTACATACATTTTAAACCATTTTACTTAAATTACTAAACTGCCACTTGCATTATTGCTGATTTCTCTACTCTTTTAAATATTTATTCTTGTATTATTACAATTACAACCGATTTGTCGGAGCCCGCTAAAATTAGATAATACATATGCAGTCTGGATAACTACTCCTATAAATGAGAAAACTCCCTAGACATGCTTTAAAATGTGTATAGTAAAACTCGAAGGAAGATGTAGCACAATCTTTGCTAAGAGAATCTTTAATGGTATCCTCAAAAGTACGAGAGTAATCAAAATTTGATTATTTATCCCAAAAACACCGTCACCTAAAATTTAACAATAGCTTTAATTAATAATCAAATTGCTTCTTCAATAATCAAATTTTCAATCATCAAATACAAACTTAACAAAAAATAACTATTGTTGTAATTTTATTCTTTCTCTCTCATCTAGTAAAATTTGTCTCTTCATTATGAATGGATCAATACCCATATCATATACCTTATCTTCTCATTGATAGTTTTTTTTTTTTTAATTATTTTTTTTAACCTTGTTTGACTAATGATAACTTGAGGGAAATTTTTTATTATGATTTTGTAACAACAATCGATAGTTGATTTTATAGGAAAAAAATATTTATTAACTGAGATTCAATTCACCAAAAAATTAGAGATTTGATTTGATCAGTCTTATTAGGATTAGTGATGAAAGAAACTCAAAGAGAAATCCATTATTTTGATGTGTAAAGAAAGAAAAAGAGTATTTAATATCTTGAGACATGAGGTATATATAAATGTTACAGATTTGTGAAATAAAAATGAATATGAATAGTGAAAAAAATACAGTAAAAGTAGATTTTTGATTTAAATAAAATGTACCATTATGAACTATACGATTATCGATTTTAGCAATCCCTGAAAACGATCCTCAAATGTTGAGATGACAACTTTTAGAGATTCAATTATACTTATATCGCTAAAGATATTCTAAAATGTGACGTGCTTTAAATATAATCTTGTTGATTGTTATTTGTTGGCCACAATCATAGGTTAAAGATTGTTAATTGCTTGCTGCTACTAATTATGATATTGTTCCGTTATCTACGTAGTTAATTATTTGAAATTGGACGGGACATTGATGTTATAAAGATAATGATGAGTTGTTGTTAGAGAAGATAATTGAATAAGAAGGGCAAAATGGTAAAATGAAGGAGGAAGAAATGATTGAATGGAAACACAAGAGACTGTAGGAGAACGTGGGTTGAAAAGAGTGTGTCTGAATCTGGAGATAATCTGAAATGGTGTTATGTGTGTGTGGGGGGTCACGAACATACAGGTCACAGGTGGGTGTGTCTCCGCTGACATGTCACCACCACGTAACATGATTGGTCTCACGTTGGAGACTCACCAACCGCGCGTGAGCTGTCACAGCGTGGAATCCTATGAGAACCCATCTCAGCCGTTGGATTCCCATTTTCCACGTTCCGTTTTTTGAGATTTGTTTTTGCTTCGGATTTTGTGGTTGCTACGTTGCATTCAACGCTTCCCAACCTTGTCTTCCTTGGAAATGTCTTCTTCAACGTGACTCCTTTGCTTTTTTTTTTCCTACACGCGCGTGTAGCCACTCATATTATACTCTCTCTGTAATCAGAATTCAGTTGTATTTGTTAATCAAGTTTTCTTTAAATTTTTTTTTTAGCTTAATCACGTTATGTAATTCTAAATTTATTGGACAGCTTTATCAAAGGGAAGCATTTCCAATTTCAAGCAAGAAAGAGAGTAAAAATAGAAATAATAATAATAATTAATGGATGGTGTTGACTGTTGACAGCTATGGTGTACAATTAATCCATAAAATTAAGGAGAGATTAGAGTTAGTTTAAGAGTCAGTCACAAAAGAATTATGTAGATGCTCAATTCTATGGTGTGTGTGACTGACTGAGTTTAATTTGTGAAATTGCTATATATAGCAAGCAAAAGCCCCACTTTGATATGCATATCCCCATTCCCCATTCCCCAACCGCTAATTCAACATTTATCCATACTTTTCTGTTGCTTTTGCTGTTTCTATCACGCATTCAACTAATCAAATCACTTCTTTAATTTGAATTATTACAAAAAATATATATTACTAAATGAAACACGTTGCGAGAAATTTTCTTCTTCACATAATCATATACTACAATATATATATATATATACATTATTACATTGAACTAGTTCAGTTTCGGAAACAATCCTATAAATGAAAAAATAGATTAAATTCAACAAACACGTTACATTGTTGCGTTGTGTAGAAATCCTGAAAATGTATATAACCAAAAAATAAAATAATTTTTTTGATTCCTCACCATATTAATGTCAGCAAACTTGTAGTGCCTCTCTAAATCCAATACTAAAACTTCTTTTCTGTTGACCCTTTTTACCAAATTCGCCGTTTCCTTTTTGCATCATCGCCACAAATTCATTGTAATCTATCCGACCATCCTGAAAACCAAAATCAAACACAATTCTAAATCAGTGCACCGTTAAATTGCTTCGAACAAACTTTTCCTGCGGCTACAAATTCCTTCTGGTTGCAAGGCCTCACTTCCACCAACAACATTTTCTATGTCAATATAGATTGCTTACAATAATTAGATTTATCTGGTTGATTCAAAACCATTAATATATTGATGAAAATACTTACATTATCTTGATCAACCTCGCCAATCATATCTTCCAAGCGTACATCTTCTATGCCGAACTCCTCACAGGCTCGTTGAATTTCATCTGCTGTGATATAGCCACTGCCATCTCTGTCAAAATATGAAAATGCTGCAAAGAGATGGTCTTCCCTCTCAAACTTGTTCAAATGTAACGTTGCAGCTACGAATTCTCCATAATCAATTGTGCCACTGTTATCAATATCTGCCTGCAAATCAGAACAACACAGGGATCAAAGTTAAATATTATTAGCATTGCTAGAACTATAATATGATTTCAGAATCATATACTCATCTTAAAGCAACTAAACACCACATTAAAGACTTCAAAATCCATATTCAAATAGACTTTTGTTGAAACATTAACTAACAAAAATACTTACGGCTTTCATTAAATCATAGATTTCTGACTCATCTAGATTGGCACCAAATTTTTTCAGTCCAACTTTGAGTTCTTCAAAAGTGATTTGTCCACTGCCGTCTGTGTCTATCATTTTGAACATTTCTTTTAATCCAGCAATTTCTTCATCAGAGAGGCTCAATGCAATAACCTATTGTAGGGAAATTAAGAAGAAAATTGCGATCAATCACATTCTATAATTTGTCATGAAAAAGAACCAAGTAGTATCATAGTATATAGTTTTGTGAACCGAGAAGAATAAGTTTTAATTTTCAATGAAATTAACTTGTGATACAATTGCAAAAGCTTACTCTTAGAGCGATTTTCTTCAGCTTGTTCATAGCAGAAAACTGCTTCAAGCGACTCAAGACTGCAGAATCCAGAGGCTTGTCTGGAGCAACTCCGTCAACCTGAACCCAAGGATGGCCTGCAAGGAATCAAACTTAACATTTTCAGGGCCGGCCTAAGCTAGTCAAGCAGTGAACAACACATTCGATTGAGCAATGGACAACCAAAATACAGTAACAAACAAAGATAAGATCAAGTGGCCTAAGCTAGGTAATCATAGTACTGTAATTCTACTTAATGACAATACTAACACCACAATGACAATACCATTATTTCTGAAGGAAAATCTGCAGCTGAAAAGATAAATTACAATGGTGCTATACATACAGTTTTTCCTGCATTGACTCTTCTGTGTCAACCATTCCTGATATCTCAATAAATAAAATACAAAGGATACCGTAACTTACACAGAACTTCGTGGGCAGTCAACCGCTTTTTGGGGTCTCTAACAAGCATCTTCCTAACTAAATCTTTTGCACTTTCAGAGATGTTAGGCCAAGGATCTGATGAAAAGTCTAGAGCACCATGTAAAACCTCTTGAAATATCTCATCTTCGGACTCTGTACAAGATGGAAAGGAAGCACAAGAATTTCAGTTAATTATAACAGAATCATGACTACATGTGAATACAAGTAGAGAATTGTAACATCCCAAATCTCTTACCAGCCCAAAATGGAGGTACTCCAGACAAAAGAATATAAATGATAACTCCAGCACTCCAAACATCTGCTTCTGGACCGTATTTCTTGCGCAGAACTTCAGGAGCCACATAATATGGACTTCCAACCACATCAAAAAAAGTATCCCCTGAAATTTAGGACTTCAATCATGAAATACATAGCAGAGATAAAAGAAAGCACTCAAGAAAATTTCTATTATCTTTTCAATACACACATGTCGACAGAGGCAAGTAAAGGGCACAGGATTCACAAGCTACAAAATCTGATAAAATTTTCTTTTTCTTTTGGTAAACTAATAGTTAGTTAACATATAATGAACATCAAGCAATTCCATTGCAATAAAATCAAGATTGTTTGCATCATAGTCTACAAGAGAACAAATAAGAAGACTCCCAAAAGAGAAAAGTTGTTCATACATACCAGGCTTGAAGAATACTGACAATCCAAAGTCTATTGCCTTAAGAGGTGAATCCTCCTCTTCATTGACAAAAAGGAAATTCTCAGGCTTAAGATCTCGATGCATGACCCCCAAAGAGTGACAGGTTTCTACAAAACCAACAATTGTCCTAGCTAGTTGAGCTGCTTTTCTTTCTGTATAATGTCCCTTCTTAACGATCCTATCGAATAGCTCCCCACCAGCACACAACTCCATCACAACATGAACAGCCACAGAATCCTCATAAGCCCCTTCAATTGCAATTACATTGGAATGTCCTGATAAATGATGCAATATCTGAATTTCCCTCCTCACATCTTCCACATCATCTTCTGTGATCAATTTTCTCTTCGCAATGGATTTGCATGCGTACTCTTTTCCACTCTCCTTCTCCAAACAAAGAAAAGTTGTCCCAAATTGCCCGTGTCCAAGCTTGCGCCCCAAGTTATAGTATTCCTTCAAGTGGCCAGTTTTGGTCTGCAACACTGATTCTGCATCAAGACCTGCACTTGATAACCTCTTCATATTATGAGGCTTCTTAGGTTTCGCGGGCTCTTTTTGCTTACTCTCCTCTTGTCTATTGTGCTGTGGTTGTGGTGGCTTAGGCTCTTCCTTATGTCTTGTAGGCTGCGAAGCCTGTGATTGTTCAGTCTCTTCCTTGGCTTTTGGGGGTTGCGGTGGTGGTTTTCTCTCCTCCTTCACTATCTTCATTTCTTCCGGGGGCTTGTTTTGAACCATAATAGCAGGAGCTTCTGCTTCTTTACTCAGGGATTGTGTTCCAGTACTTCCACTTGCCATTTCTTTGTTGGCGGTACGAGGAAAATTATGAGGCGTTGAAGACCACCACACCGTATTGGAGATTGTTTGGAAAAAACCATTCTTTGAAGTCCTTGATCCAACACAATTATTTCCCATCTCAAACTACAACTCTAAAATACTTTATGCACACTTTCTTTATCTCTCTAACACATACAAAATTTCATATCTATTATCAATTCAACAACCCCATTTCTCATCTCCCTAATGAGTGCAACAATATTCACTTCACGTTGCTAAAGATTACTAGTACACTATGATTGTATTCTTTGAAAATAACAAATCATGCAAAGAAAAAAAAAATGAGAATCTAATTAGATGATGCTAAGAAGAATAAATTCATATGTTTATATACATATAAATAGAATCCCTCCTACGAGTCTCCTTAAATACTTGAATCGCATTCCTCACACAAAAATATTGTCAAATATAGAAACTTCGACGAACCCAGAAACAATATAAGACCAAATTGACAAATTCTATGTCTAAACGAATGATTTGAAAGAATAAATTAAATAATAAGAATATGGTCAGATGATGAAACGAAAAGGCAAAACAAAGAATGGAAAATAATATCGAAAGAAACAGAGGTTGAAGTAGATAAAGAAAACAAAAGAAGGAGTCTCTGTTATTTGAAGAAGGTGGTGATGGGTTTACCGGGTCATTAAGAGAAACGAATGGGGGATTTGTATAGAATTAATAAATATTTAATAGGGTTTTGATTGATTTATACGAAACTGGGTTTCGATTTCAGGTGGGTAGATCTGGAATTTCTCACCCATTTCGTTTGCTGTGTTCATTGTATTTCACACAACACACGAAAAGGGAATGGAAAACACAGACCGGTTTTTCTGTTGGAAAGTTTCAAATTTCTAATAAATTAAATTAAATGTAAAGAACGCGTTAAAGACCCCTCAAATTATTGATTATTTTCTAAATAGTCCCTCTAGATATTGTTTTATTTTTTGCCCGAAATAAACATATATATATATATATATATTTTACCAAAATAGCGTTAGTAATTCCACTCCCTCCGATGCACTTATATCAGTAAAAACTAGAGAGAGAAATCATTTTCAACTTGGGAGAAAAAATCACCGACTTAAAAAGTAAAAATAAAGAGAGAGAGAGAGAGAAACCCATTGAAACTAAAAAGAAAAAGCCACTAAAACCCTAGTGAGAGAAAACCATTGAATATACAAAGAGAGAAGCAATGTTTTCGCTGGTGAGAAAATAAAGATTCGCAATTTTTCGACTTTGAATCTTGAGTTTTGGACTTGGACTTTGAACTAAACAATTATGTTAATTTAATTTTCTTGACGTGTGAACATTTTGTTCTTGACGTGTGAACATTTTTGTTCTCAACGTGTGATCTTTTTTTAGTTACTCTTAGCGGGTGTATTGGTTCAAGATTTTATTAGACAATTTGAGGAAGTAAAAATCTGGTAGTATTGGATTGAGACTTTTTAACAAGTTAGATAAGTTTGATGGTATTCGTTCAAGACTTTTAAGATTTTTTTAAAAAGTTCATATTGTCTTGTGGTATTATATCCAGACTTTTAAAAAATCTATATTGTCTGCTGGTATTGGATTGAGATCAAGATTTTTTGGATTTTAAGACAAAATGGATTTTCCAGACTTTTCAGTGATATGTATAAATAGCTTGAACCCAAAATTGTCTTACCCTCTCCCTCAATACTTTTCAGACTTTTTATTTGATTTCAGATATTTGGTGGGTGTATTGGCATATAATAAATGTAGCAGTCAAACATGCAAAAGACAGTATAAAACAACACTTGAAACTCAAGTACCAAATGACTGATAAAATCCCTTTGTGAGTTAAAAATGGTTTTATGCTAGATTTCCATGATCCCACCACCATAGCCGGTATCTAAAATCTTTAGGATCACTAGTAAAAATTGATCAAATGTTTTATCTACATCTATAAAATTTGGATTTGGCAAAAAGTAACGATAAAGAGGAAGTTGGTTTTTTTAAAATTATATAAATATATATATATATATATATATACCTGATAAAAGAACTAGTCAATTGCTAATAATATCACCATTTGTATAGATTGAATTCAAAGACAAAAGAAGATAGTCACAATTTCTATTGATTTATTGCCTGAGCGAGTTAAAAAGATACCAGCCTCGCATAAAATCATGCTTCTATAAAATTTAGATACATGTGTTTTTTTTTTTTTTTTTTTGAAATCTGATAATGGAAGGGTATGCTGAAACCTGTTGAGAGCAAGCACTAGTTGACCGTTTGAAGTTTTTTATTTATTTTATTTTATTTTATTTTAAATATGTATAATTAAATCTTATATATCATTTTTTTTTTTGTTATTTACATTTATATTAAAAAATTTCTTGTTATGCCCCAACCCTCCAATTTAACCAATGCATGCATAACATGTATATCAACCCATCTCACCAGACTTGAATCATTTATCACTAACATGAAAGAGGAACGTACACTATACACACCACTAGAGAAAAAAAAAAAAAATTAAAGAGCAGTGAATATTGGAGTTTGATAACATATGAATTAATGAAGTCCAACAAGTCAAACGGAAATACTTCAATGTTCAAGCTATTTTTTTCCATGTTTCATGTCATTTCTAGTGAGGTAGTGGGGGATGGATTGTTGGTTATTATATTTATTTCATATAGTGACATTTTTTGCATCATATGAACCAGCTGAAGGTTATTTGTTGGTTGGTGGTATTTTAAAATTTTATTACTTCTCTTCATAGCTTATAAATATTTCTCATTCAATTTTTGTTGTTCAGTGACTGCCCTCAACATGATTATAGAGCACTGGAACTTAGGGAGAAAATTGAAAATACTACAATCGACTCTTGAATGTCCATATTTTTAAAAGTCCAAAAAGTCTTGAAATAAAATCTAGATAATCCTAATAGTCTATAAACAAAGTCCAAAGACTTTTTCAGAATCCTAAAAGTCTAGTTCTTATAATCCTAATAATCTTAATAATCCTAAAAGTATAATCCTAACAATCCTAATAATCATAATAGTCTTGTAAATCCATAAAATCCTTGCACTCCAAAATTGTCTATTGAAATCTCAATCCAATACACCCCTTAGTTTATTAACTTTATTTTTTTTTTTTGAACGTAATGTAGAATATTTTAGAAGTACTTTTGAGGGAACAAATCATATCAGATTTTTTTTTCTTCCATAATATAACGTTGAAATCGTTTTGATAATGATAACAAAATTGTAGAGAGAAGAGAAAGAAACCTAGTGGAGGGAGGTAAAAAGGTTGTCGAGAGAAATAAAAACAGATGAGAGAGATGGGTAACTCACATTTTTAGGATGGAAAGGGGTTAAAATTACCATAGAGAGTTACTCAATCATTCATCTTACCATGTAGGGGCATTTTTGTTAACTCAATGACAAAATGTTGACAAGAAAAGAAAAGAAAAATTCAGGGATAGATAGTTTTAAAATTATCAATAATTTGAGGGCCAAAGAACCAATTTCCTCATTGTATTAATATGAATTGACTTTGATGGTTGTTAAAGATTTTTGTTTATTAGTTTTTGTAATATATGACCGGCCCTTTGTAGATGGTTTGCCCGGACTTGGCTTTGCCGGCAGACGGCGTTGGCCAGTTCAACCATGGAAATAACAAAAAAGAGAACTTTTTCTTGTTGAGTTGAGTGATTTTTCAATGTTTTCTAGCTTTGAAATTTGAAATTTATCCAAACAAATAGTCCCCTTTCCACAAAATGGCAAAATTATTGTTCTGAAGATA
Source organism: Acer negundo (assembly GCA_035582765.1). Lineage (NCBI taxonomy): Eukaryota > Viridiplantae > Streptophyta > Magnoliopsida > Sapindales > Sapindaceae > Acer > Acer negundo. The sequence goes on from CM069243.1 coordinate 12,485,048, forward strand.
AAAAATTTCAATAAAGGATAACACTTGGATGCTGACCGGTTAGTATCCAAAATACTGACCAATCCAATAATTGGTTGTCACGTAATTCAAAGTAAGAAGAAAAATGTAAAAAGTAAAAGAGTTTTAGTCACGTAACAATACTCTATTGGGTGAGTCAGCACCCAAACATTTTCCTTCAATAAATGCATACCACGTGTGATGTGACATTATTAATGGATCATATTTGATGGATAATTTGATATAAATGATAATGGTTTAATGGTTGACCTGAAACCCAAGTGTGTAGAAAAGAGGATTGAGTTCCTACTTTGTTTCTTAACCCATTCACTTTCACCACCTCAATGGTTCAATTACTACACAAATTGTCCTCGGTTTCTCATTACACACCACTCACCATAAAAATGGTCAACACGACTCATTATAGTTTTTTATTTTTTATTTTTTATCTAGTGGTTTGACCCGAAATTTATTTCTTATGGACATTAATTTTGGAGTTGAATTTAAAATGCAATTAAAAAATTAAGCAACTCTTTGGACCCAACATCATGGGGGATTGCTGCTGGCTTCTTTTGACAATCTTTTAGTTGGTCAAGAGTGGCTCTCGGCTTTAAAGGCATACCACCAAATCACAATTTATTTCATTAAGGATTTAAGTGAAATGTGCAGGCTTTGATTACAATTTTATTTGCACAATGTAATAATGATAAGGCAACTAAAGATAATGGGCCAACAAGAAAGTAACTCAACTGGTAGCTGGACGGGTTTAGGATTTAGATAAATGACTTCCAAATCGTTGGCTCGAATCCTATCAATGATGAAAGTTTTTTAAAAAATATATGGTTCTGGATTAATAGATATTAATAAAAAAAAAATAATAAAAAAAATAATTAAAAAAAAGCAACTAAAGATAATGACATCATCACTATTGACATGACATGTACAATCGTAGCATATTCTCTGCATTTTCATAATTTCATACTCTAAAGGAGGGAAGACATCATGTGAAATTTCAGACAATTTGTTGGGAAACCGCTTCATACATCTTTAACTAGACCAGAAAAATCAATCCCAGTCCCTTCAGCTTTAGGAGAGGCTTCCGTCTGAGGTTTGCCTTCAATGGGTACCCCTTGTCTCATTGATGGTGAGGATGAAGATTGTCCTTCGCCTTCAATGGGCACCCCTTGCCTCATCGATGGCCAAGATGGAGATTGCCTGTCATGCCCAAAGGCATCAAAGAAGCCATTCTTCATCTCTTCCGCTGCTTCAAAGAATCGGTTGATGCCACCTAGGAAGTTCCGCTCAATTGATTCAATATCACCGCGTAGCCCAGGGAAATCAAATGGTTCAACAAAGGATCGTGAGGGGTTGTTAGACCCTTTAACCACTTGCTCTGTCACGTCATCTTCAGTGTACTCCGTATTTGATTTCAGCAATTCCACAGGCCTAATTGAAACACCCAACAAAATTCAATACAAATGGCGTGAGGTAAAAAAAACATTTAAATAAAAAGGAGGGTCAGCCAAGACAATGTGGATGCGAGTTAGTAATATATGCCAAAAAATTTACATTAATTGAACATCCATGTGCAAATACTTTTTCTTTTTCTATACGCCTATACCTAAAAGTCATCCAACCTTTCTTTATTCACAAACTCAAATAATCTAGAGACTACTTTCGAACCTTGGTACCTTACAACCTGGATAGATAGGAAACACATCTATATGTTTTGACAATAAGAGAATAAGCAATTGCCCAAATGATCCTCTAATGACTAATGCATGGATTTTAACCATTACAGCCAGTCTCTTTGGTACTGCAGATCTCAATATAGTTGGACTATCTTAAGTCTTAACCAATAGTGTAAGTCGACTGTCTTTCTCGTTTTAGAAGAGAAAATGTTTCATTTTTTAAAAAAAAAAGATAAAAAGTGAAATAGCTTGTCCATAATCTTGGGATTTGGGGATCTCCATTAAAGAACTTAGAAATTAGAACCTATATGAGGCAACTCGTTGGTTATACAAAAAGTTCTATTAAGTAAACCATCTCTATGCAAGGCAACATATATCAACAAAAGGCTCTAAAGAGTACAAAATTAGGCTCTAACTCCGCCACCATTTCAGGGAAGAAAACTAAATTCAATTGTCACCAACAAATTCTGCATTTCTCTACCTATATGACATCACCTTTCCTAAGGGTATCTCCAATGGTGTACACTAAATATTACACTAGATTGGTGTAAAAAGAGAATATTATGGGAATATTCTTACACTAAATTTTTTCCCACTCCAATGCATCCAACACCAATTTAGTGTAAAAGAGCATGTTTACAAGAATATTCTCTCAGTAAAATTTTATACAATACTAATTAATTTCTATTAACTTAAACAAAATTGATTAATTTTTTTGACATAAAAAATATTATTATTAAACAAATGAGAATTTAAGAAAAAAGAGCTCATGAACAACGATTTCAAAGAGGAAGTGGGTCATCCGATGACTTTAGTCAATATTTTCAGGGTTATAGGGGAAGTGGAGATAATCCTCCGGATTTCTAAATGGTTCATCGATGTTATTGTTATCAAGTTTTTTTATTGTTAAGTTATTTTGTTATTTGCTTTATTTTAGAGGTTTTTTGTTATGAATTTTTTTTTTTTTTGAAGTATTTTGTCATGTCTTTTTTTTTTTTTTTTTTGAAGTATTTTGTCATTTCTTTAATTGCACTAAATTATGTTAATATAAAAATTTACCATTAATTAAATGCATAATTAATAAGTAAAAAATAATAATTTAAATATATATATTAATATTGGTGTCATTTTAAAGATCTCGACGAGATCTTTCCAAAAGTATAATTTTTGAAATAAATATTATTATAAATAAGTGTGGGAGGGTTAAATTAGGAATTGTAATAAATATATAACATTGATTTGACAATTTAATAAAAAAAATTTAGTGTTGAGTGAATAGTATTACACTAAATTTAGTGGAACACTATTCACTCAACACTAAATTTTATCTTAGTAATTGAAATATAGTATTGCATTTGGGCAACTTTTTACACTAAGATAGTGTTTTTACACTAAGATAGTGTACCATTGGAGATGGCCTTATAATGCAAAATGCAATCATCAACAATAAAGATTGGATATTGCATACACAAAACTATGCCACCATAGTGGGGTTGACTGCAATTCTCAATTTTGATTTAACTTTAGATCTTTGCATTTAAGTTGGTTAAAACCTCTTAAATTTTTATACTTATGAGAGTTAACTTTTCAAAAACGAAAAAGAAAATAAAATAAAATATTATTGGTTGTATATGTAAATCAATTTAATTAAGCTTTTTTAAAAAAATAATAAAAAAAAGCTAGAAGGGTTTTCAAACGTGAGAACTGAGAAGTTATCTCACACATTCATAGAATTTTGCAAATACGTTGTAGTTATTTTATAAAAATAAAATAAATGATATTTTTACTTCTTTTCGTTCGCGACTAAAAAATCAGAAACACAAAGACTTCCATTTCTCTAAATTCTTGTGAACAACAAAAAGAAAAGAAAAAATTTTCATGTTATGTTTTAAGAAAAATATTGTTTAGTATGCTTACTAAGTTGTGAAACTCACTTAGTCTATTGACTCTAGATGCTTGAGATTTAGTTTCACACATAGGCTGAATTGGCATTTCAGTGGTAAAGGGTCCTTGGTTCCCTAGATTTTTAGGAATTTATATTATTATGTTTCTTCAAACTATTATCCATGTTTCTGAATAAGACCCTTCAGAGGATGTCTTTGTATTTGGAAGGATTTTATAGTTATTTGAATGATAAGTTAGAACATATCTTTGACCTTCGAGTTGGGGGTGTGATATTGACTAAACCAATTATAAAATGTAAGAAATTTATGTTAACTAGCTCCAAACAACTTAATAACTTATATTATAATCATACAAATGCACCATATGTCCTACTTTACTTAATATAACAATGAAAGAAGACAGCACCACAAATCACATTTAAAATTAAGGATTCATCAACATTTGTTCTTCCTAAAATTTCAACTTCAGTTTTGTACATACAAAATTAACACAACCACCAACACTTAACAATAGTCAAGCCACTATTCCTTAACACAACAACATAACAGTTCCCCTTCTTTCAAGTCATTATTCCTTAAAAGATTCTGAATTCAACTACTTAATAGTAGCAACATGCTATACCAGCCATAAGACATAAGTGAAGTTAGAGTCATTATGTAATATAAATCACCTAATCTAAAAGCACCATGCAGCATTAGTCTATTCCACAAGACCAAATGTTTTTAAAGTTAACGTTATATGACGAGTTGTTTCACTATTTCAATTATTTTCACCTTCTCCACGTGGAAGAAAATTCTGGGACAAGCACAAATAAAAACCATAAATTCTTCCTTAAAAATACTTGGATCCTTTATAATATTTGGCATTGCACTTTTGACTCTAAGTTTTCCATCAAAGCCGTATCACTACATGGCTCATAAGCACACAACTTTTGGCCTTTAGAGAATGTCCTCAGCATTCAACCCTATTAATATTCTGATAGAACATGTCATCGTATCATTGTTGTAACCTCCGGCTAGTACATACTAAATCTTTCTCCTTTTCTCTTATCCCCATACATATTAGTATATTACAAGCATTTTACCTATAAGGTTAAGGTTGACTCTCACCAGAGTTTGACATTTTAAAAGAAAAAGGTAGAGCCAACCTACCATTGGGGATGTGCCTACTTACTCACATAGAAGGTATGATCGGTCCACACACCTAGAGTTATTGGATTAAATTGAAAAATTACAAAAATACAACCCCAAGAATGATAAAACAGCAATATAGCACAATTTTGTCAATGAACAAGAGGACTCTATGTCCTTATCTAAAGATTCATCAACTAACTAGCAAGAATAAATCCAAACAAACCAACACCTTAAGCAAATGCTACATGTAACTATTAATTATACGAAAATTTTCAAAACCACTTCAATGTTGCCCACTTCTGAGTATAACTTTTGTAATTATATACCAGCAAAACAAAATAAGATGACATAGCACAATCGTTTTAAGTATAAATAATGCTCAAAGATCAGACTCTGATTATTTTATAATCTTCACTTATCAAAGCACAATTTACTCGATTTCGCTACGTCATCTAAGTCCTTAAATGATCAAACGGATGTTAAGTTTTTGAATTATTTTTTTCCTGATTAATTTGGGCATAATAACAGAAAAGACAAAGCCTCACGTATTTCAAATGCATTCAGCTGCTGAAAATTGACATACAAAAGGACTCTTTATGAGTGCTTTCATTATTGGTGTTTGCTCTAATCTTCAAATTATAAAATGCAAAAATTTCAATGCTAAATACATAAATTCTAATGCGTAGACCATTTATTCATGATTTGCTATCTACAAAGTATATACTAAAATGAAGCATAAACGTATAAACAACAAACACCCTCTCATTCAAAAATCAACAGCAATAAATCTTAATACAAATTCACAATCAAATAATCATGCAACCCATTCAGCAAAAAAAATTAAAATAAATGAGAGAGAGAGAGAGAGCATACTTTCCAATGCAGTCCCTGAAAACCTCTTCGGTCTTCTCGCACTTTTTGATGAACTTTCCGGGCTCAACTTGTTCGGTTTTGCACTGCGATCTGACGACCTTCCTCGTGGAGCACTGGTCAGTGTTTGATGAGACATTAGGGTTTTGGAATCTGGTAACGTCACCGGCGTTGGAGTTGTTGAAGTCGTCGGAGTCATCGTCTCTCCACACCCAACCCATGTTGATGATGATGATGATGATGATGAGAACAATCTAGATGATTTCTGTTCGATTCCAATTTATCAGCTAATTTGTTTGGGGAATACGTTTCCCTTAGCTCTAGAAATATGTGGTACGCCAAATGACAATATCACCCTTCCATCCAGGTTTCTTTAACCTTAAAATTTCAATTTTTGACGGTGGGCTTTTTCGCCACATCTTACGTTTTGTCCACGACAGGTCGTTTTAATAAATTCACCTAGGGTGATGATAATTGCATCCCTAAAAAACAAGAGAAAACCTTGTCTGAGACGGTCCCATACACGTGGATATGGGACTGTCTAATAAGAGTTTACCACATATACATTGGAGTATATGTGACACACTTGTGGATCACTATTGGCAAACTCTTATTGGACGGTCCTATATTCATGTGTTGGGATCGTCCTAGCCAAGATTTTCTCTTAAAACCTTATGTACACCTAAATTAGAATATTTTTAAAAATCCAATAATACCCTTGAGTAAAATTACTGAGATGACTAATTGTTTGTTAATACACCCCACCAATAATTATTAATTAGTTTCCTATTTTAATCTTTTGTAATTTTTTTTTTTCCTATTAATGGTTTGATATTAACATATATCATAAAAACTCTTTCCATTTTAATAAAACCTAGATTCTATTTTAAATATATTTTCAATCTCTTTTAAGAAAATATAAATTGATTGCTAAATATAGAAAATAAATCAAAATCACGAGATAAATTAATTTTTATTAGAATAACAAAATTATTATGTATATAAACAAACTTTCAAATTAAGTATATTATCTATATTTTTTTTTATTTCTTTCAAACACACTTTAGGCTTATTTATTTATCAATATTATATGTCTTTCTTATCACAAAAAAAAAAAAAAAAAAAAAAAGAAGATGTTTTTCAATTTCATCAAATATCTACTTTTTTTTTTTAAAAAAAATATCATTTAACACTTATCTACTTCCACATCAATTGGGACATGACACAAATCTTGTATCCCTACAACTTTTTTAAACAGAAAGTGGTTCTCTAATAAAATAAAAATAAAATCTTAAAATGGATTTTTAACGAAAAATAAATAACGAAAATAGAGTTTGATTTTGAAAAAACCAAGAAGAGAAAAGAAGTAGGGAAGAGAAAGAATAGTAAGAGAATTAAAGATAACAACAAATTTGAAATAATAATAATAAAGTTAATTAAATAACATAATAATAGTCATTAGTGGTGTTTACTTAAAAAAATACAATACAATATAATTAAAGAAAGGGTATTTTTGGCAATAAATGGGGTTTATTTACAAATTAGATATTTTTTAAAAATTTTAATGAGTGTGATTACGAAAGGGGTGTAGATACTGTTTTTGAGGGGTGTCATTATCGACACTCATTCACATATCATAATTCCAAAATCGGCTTAGGCCAGTTTGGTTAGCGTTGTATTTTTTATTTTTTATTTTTTGAAATATTGGTTAACTTTGTTATACTTAAAATAGTATGCGATTAGTAAATAATGATGTTCTTTTTTTTTTTTCTAAGAAAAAGTGTAAATTAAAATGTTAATTGTTATGAATTGATACAATAATTAAAAAATATATGATTGTTTTGTTTTTTAAAAGAAATATATTGAAATTGAAATGTTTTAAAATCTAAATGGTATCAAACCAATATTTGGGCAAGAATGGGCAGAACTAGAAATTCAAGTTTGGGGGGATCATTATACAAAAACAAAATAAAAATTAGGGGGCCAAAGTGAAAAGAGTTTAAGTGTTAGTAATAATTTTATAATTTTTTAAAAAAAAATTTTTTTTTATTTTTTTTATTTTTTTAGGGACCCTTCTCTCCACCCCAAGGTCCAAAACTTAAGATGGTGTCACCAATGATTGAGTTGATAGAGATCAACTTAGCATGAGGTCGATCAAATGTATCGATCGTAAACCATGATAGAGTTAATAGAGATAAACTTAGCATGAGGTCGATTGTAGGTGTCGACCGAAGACTATGATAGAGTTGATTATGTCGAGGTCAACCATAGACCAATGTGTAATGGAGATGTGCGGGCTGATTATGCCAAGGTCAACTGGAGACCAATGTGGAATGGAGATGCTGGTTGATTATGTCAAGATTGATCGGAGACTAACGTAGTATGACGTTGATCGTAAACCAACGATGGAGAGTTGACTATAGAAATGACAACCAAATTGCAGGTCGACATGGATGTTGAGTAGGGGAAGATGAGACCTTGTGAGGTCAAAAGGTGAGTTGGATGTGGCGTCTAGATGGTAGGTGGTGATGGTTGGCTATTGATATGTCAAACATGGGAGTGCACGTCAATCGTGTCAAGGTTGATCGAGTGGCAACTTAGCAATAGCATGAATTGTGAGCTCTTCTTAGTACTCACATGAGTATGAGCTTAGAGAGTTGAGTCTCATCTCCTATTCTGAATGAAGGGGTTGCTATTTATAGGAGGAAGACCAATGATTAGTCTGTTGATAAGTTGTTGATATCGTGGGCCGAGATCAAGGGATTATCCCATAATCATAGGCGTGTTTCAAGCTTATCTCATATTTAAAAAATATATATATTTTTCTAAGTTTCTACTCGCTACAGTGGATGTGGTTAGAAAATGAACCAAGATATAACAATTTACAAGAAGAATATATAGATTCGAAATGTTTTGCCTTTGTTTGTTTGGCTTATTACTTTACTGAATTGGTGTTTCAATAAAAGGTTGTTATTGTCTCACAAAATGAGTCCAACCGAAGAAAAGTACATCTTCATTTTCAAATGAATTAAGTTGTTTTTCTTTCAAAATTACAATTTTACCCTTCTTAAGTGCAATAACCAAATAGGTCCTAAACTTTTTTAAAAATTCCAAGCTGTTTGCAACATTTACATAAGCGAACAAATTGGTCACTGACGTTTTCACAAGTATCAAATTGATCCTTGATTTTTTAGAAATACCAATTTGGTTCTTGTTGACTGTTAAATTACACCTTTGACTTTGACTGAAGTGACGAAGTTACATTCATACCCTCTTTAAAATTGATAAATTAATAAAATAAATAAATATAAAGGTAAGAAAATAGTAAGATCTTAAAGGAGCCTTCGCAATCTGGAAAACCCAAACATAGACGACAAAGATGGAATACATATACATTAAGTAAATACTAAACCAATAAGACTTTTGACATTGATATGGTTTGGCTGGTTTCTTTTTCTTTATCTGAATTAAAGATTTGTTAGATCTTTTAATGATGATAAATGTCTAATCCCATATTTGTGAGATCTTACTTGTTTGCTTGGTATGTGGGAAAGCTATAGACAAATCCAAATCCACCGAGTTAGATGATATATTGGGTTCATTTCCCATCAGTTCAAAAGTAAGAATCCTCTTTTGATTTGAATTAATAGAGGCATCTGACTCGGATAAAGCATACAAATCATGTGACAAGGAAGAAGCTTCAACAGACAGATTTGTACCCCTCTAGAAAAATTTCGTCCCCTTACTTGAGCTGAGGATCTAGCTTTAAAAAAAAATTGTGGGTCAAAATCAATCGTCAAAAAGAGACTGAAGCACCTCACCTACCAAAGCAAAAGTCTTCAACCTAATCAACTCAAAATATGGCAGAGCCTTTATTGGGGGAGATCTGGATTGTGGAGGCTGGATATTTCTCAATCGTGGAGGAGTCCTTCAAGAAACTCAACTAGTAGAGGAGATCGTTGGAATCCACCTCTAACAGTAGAGGTGGATTTTTATTTTATTTTTTAATAATAATATTATTATTATTTTATATTTTTGTTATATAAAATGTTTTTTTATTTTAGTTTTAGTTCTTGATTTATTTACACAAATTAAAAAGACCAAAATACCCCTTAACTGTTAAATTTGGCTAATGGAAAGTTAATAGAGGGACCAATTTTGTACTTGTGAAACATTAGGGACAAATTTGGTCACTTATGTAAATGTCACAAACTATTTGGAATTTAAAAAAATAGTCCAGTACGTATTTGGTAATTGCCCCTTATAAATTATATATTTTCAGTCTCACATGTCACATCATGCATTGGTTTACATTTTTAAATATTAATATAGTCGGCTCCCTACACGATGCTATGTGAAAACACGAACTAAACTTATGAGTTTTGATAAGTCTGCATTTTGTGTTTGATAGTGTTTGATAAGTTTTGATGGAAGACCTTCCTCGAGCAGTGGGCAGACACTTTGAAGGGGATTGTGAGTCTGTGGGAGTCTTGACTGAATAGGTTCCATGAGTTGAGTCCTAAACTGGTGGCGAACGCAGTGTTCTCGTAGGACTCAGACGAGCTTGTAGAGAGATTGAGGGTTTTGTTTAGTAAACACGAGAAGGGTCTGATGGAAAGTGAGTTGGTAAAGAAAATGCAGAGGATGAGAGACAAGAAAAGAGACGAAATCGCCAAGGTCTCTACTATGTTGAATCGTATGAATGACTTGAACAAGTTTAGTGAGCTAGTGGAAAGAGCAAAAGTGTAAAAACATGAGAGAAATTTGATTGACAATCAAGTTAGGTAGTTTAAGACTGCTTTGAGGTGTGTTTTAAGATGTTTGAGAAACGTGACTGGGGACGTCCAGTACTTTTCTGAGGAGGATTCAGACTTCTTTCGGTTCATAGGCAATTGTCCTGATTAGGGAAGGATACAGTCCTTCATTTTCAAAGAGTGTAAGAGACTTAAAACTGACTTGCCAATTTATGTCTATTTTTTGAGGAAAATTAAAAAAGAACAAGTATCTCTTATATTTTTTGTGATTGTTGTTTTTGGTAAATAACTTTCATTTTTCTACAATGATGTGTTTATTTTAACGGTTAAATGGTTGTGAATTCAATTTTTATTGATGGTGGCATATTATATAATCATTGGGCCTCACCATTTTTTTGAATTCGAAGCTCCATTAATTTGCATGAAGATATCTCATTTTCCAATGAATACTAACATCATTTTTTAAATCAATGCTAGCTACAATTTTCTTTAATTCCTCTGCAGAGCTAAAACCAAACCATACATAATAGCGATATTACAACAAAACATATTTACTAGAGTTTTGCAAGTGCATAACTTCACCACTTCTTTAGAATATGGAGTAAACCTTTAAAGCCATGTCATCCACCAGCTATAAGTTCCAAAAATAATAATAATAAGTAATATCCAATAGCCATTTTAGAACATGGATCCCTCCTTTCTATAAAAATTTTACACCTTATGATTATAAGTTATATTTTATATTTCAGCCGCTGAAAAACCCCTAGCCTTATAAAGTCTTCAACCTTTAGTTGTTTGCAATTTGCATTCTTATATCTTCTGCAACTTGATTTGAGATAACTTATTAAATTTCAAACTTTTGCTTGAACGTATTTTCTTGGCAGATTCAATTTGTTTCTGCTAGAGAAGCTCTTCCAAATTCTTATAGTGACACAATTTCCTAGGACATTTTCCTAATATCATAACATATACATTCCATCAACAAAAAAAAGGTGCACTCGAGAACAAGCACTTAAAAACCTTTTTGTCATGATTATAGACCTTTATCTATGATTAACAACCACCCTTAGTCGGTCAACTTGTTACACTCATTCACAATGTAAATATTGTTCACTTTAGACGCACAAGCTTTAGGATTTTGTTTACCAGCTTTCCAATCCAAACTACGTTCGTGTAAGGTATTGATAGAGTATATAAATTAACTATGATCATTCTCGTTAGTGATATTGGGATTTGGTGGCTCATGCTTATTTGACACAATTACCATAATCTTCCTTATTTGAACCTAAACCCTTGTGTAGTGTTCGAGTAGGTGCTAGTCGGATGGTGGTCCAACGCCTAGTGCTTAGGCCGCCAAGATGGAGTCGTGGCTACCCTTAAGTGGAGAAGGGTTGTAGAAAAGAAAAAGATAGGAGAAAAGAAAAGAAGGGTGGCAGCTAGGTTTTTTTTTATTTTTTATTTTTTATATTTTATATATATTTTTTTTATTTTAAAAAGAAAAAGCCCAAAATAATGTTGTTCGTTTTGGGCTTCTTGTTGGGCTTCCTTTTGAAGTAAAAAAACCCTAGCCACAACCTCAAAAAACCCTAACCGTCGTCGTATAGAGATTTTTCACTCCGTTTAGGCCACCTAGTCGGCAACTAGTGCCGATTAGGCGCCTGAATGCCTGGGAATGTCGATTAGACCTAAATCTCGATGACTGATGTTGCCTAACGCTTAGGCAACCGCCTAAGCCTATTTTTCGAACATTGCTCTTTTGAGGATTGATAACTTGGGATTGACAACTTTCCAAACATCATATTGTGAGTCAACTCTAAGACAAATTGTCACACCCCAATGCAATATAGATATTGTCCTTTTTTCACATAGTCCTCATTGTTATGTTTTTGAGCTCTATAACTTAAAATGTGTCTACGCTTTAAAAAATATCCAAATCGGTAAGATTTTTATTTCTTAGAGATATGGATTTGGTGGTTCACGTATATTCGATAGTGTACCACAAAAGTCTAGTTTACATTCCCTTTCTAATCGCCAAGTACCTCATGTTCTGGTATTATAACTAGACTCCATATCAGTATGAATTAAGGCAACATTCAAGCATCCACTTTTAACACTTTCAAGCATCTTTTATTTTATATCACCCTCGGTTGTCTTTGTCTAACTTATTTTTATTTTTATTTTAAAACAACCCTTGTTCTATAACCACATATTTTAAAGTTGTCTTTTATGAGCTATTGAAATCTCCACTAAATATTCTTGAAGATGTCATTTTATAAATTTTAGATTCCATCTATGTTGTCCCTTCTAATATTTGTTTTTTTGTAGGATCTCAGAAAGCACATTCCCCTCTTTGATTGTAATTATTATTTCCTTTATACGTTCCTTTCTATTAACTAATGTGATATTTCAATCTTTATCTGTTTAGTTTGTCATCTTTCTACAGTTGTACGTGGACTAACTTCATGTTTGACATTCTTTTGTTCTCTCTTCGAGCTATTATTATTTGTGCAAATAACATTATTGGTTGGAAATACTGGTTTTGAAAAGAGTACACCATTGATTTTGCTTCTTGCTGATTCAGGAGTATGGTGTGGATCAAATGACACTAGTTTATATGGAACACATGGAGCACCGTAAGCGTGGCTAATTTGGTAGGATATTTCGGAGGTAATTTTCCACATTTGTGTTTTTGGAAATTTATATAAATTAAGGGAGGAAAATAAATATGGTTCAGTCGGTTTATTTTGAAAGATTATATTCTATCCGTCAATCATCATAAATTCCAATTTGACATAATCATAATTTATGTTTTCTTTTTTCAATGTTGATTAGTTACTATAACAAATTGGGTCATAGGGACCAAATCTCTACGGACATAAAAATTTTGTCCCAATAGGATGCCTAATTGGGGCGAAATAGATTATTGGTCCATAAAAATTGTAAACATAAATATCCATTTAAAAAAGCATGTATAAGGATTATGACAAATGTCTTATTTAGATAAATAAATGTTCATTGCTAAAGATGATATACTTCAACTATATTTTTCGTCTCAAGAAGTTCTCTATATGGACGGAATTTCATAAATAAAAGATATTTATGAAATGTTTATGTCCATAGAGATTTAGTTCTTATGACTCAATTTTGTTGTAGTGACTAATCAACATTGAAAAAAGAAAACATAAATTATGATTATGTCAAATTCGAATTTATGATGATTGGTAGAATAGAATAAAGTCTTTCAATATAAACTGATTGAAATACGAAAATTGCTAAAAATAAAAAGAATCAACTTGAACTACCGTGATTTTTCTTTTTTCTCCTTTCATTGATATCAATCTCCAAAAACACAAATGTGAAAATTACCCTCGAAATCTCCTACCAAATCAGCCACGCATACGGTGCTCCCAGTGTTCCATGTAGGCTAGTGTCATTTGATCCACACCATACCCCTAAAAATATTTATGGAGTTTTTCTTATAAAAATATTATAGTTCAAATAGAATAAAAATACTCTTAAATCAAAAGTAATTCAGTTTCAACTTACATAACAACTCACAAGCCTTAAATTGAATTAAAGAATATCAGTGTTCAAGCTTCTTTCACGAGACTCATCAACATTGATGCATGATATCTAGAAAAATTCTTACCATTCATGTAGTGCTGTAGTAAACAGTAATTTGTCATATATATTACCTTGGATTCAATTTGTTGAGCGGATGAATATGTTGGCCAAAAAATGACTGAATTATTTTTTATAACAAACACTACTTTCTTCTTTGGCCCTATATGCCAACGAAATAGCAACAATTTTCCGAGGTTGAGAGAATACAATGGACTGATCAGCTGCTACTCTGATGTAGCGGAAGCTTACGAGAAAGATAACAATATGCAAAATAAACAATAGAAACACTACTTTCTTCTCTAGCCATATATGCCAACGAAATAGCAGCAATCTTCCGAGGTTGAGTGAATACAATGGACTAATCAGCTGCTACTCTGATGTAGCGGAAACTTACGAGAAAAATAATAATATGCAAAATAAACAACAAAAGAACCCTAATTCTTGTTGAACGTGCAGAATACCAGGAGTTAGACAAATTGAGATAAACCCAAATTAATTTTAATTTATAATCAACTACCTTTTACAACTCTAGGGGGCTTATTATTTATACTCACTACAAGAAAAATCATCAATAGGGATGACAAATAATCATCCCAATATTTCCAAATTCGTCTCTAGAATCAATAGTTTCCGTCCCAAATTATGTTGCATCACGTGGGTTGCAATAACTTATTTGTGACGAAAATTCAAAATCATCCCTAAATAGTACCTATAACAACGAAAGTCATGAAACACAAATGTTTCGAAAATTTTATAATTTAGGGACAAAAACTCAATTTCGTCCGATCATTTATATTATCTAGATGATTTATTTCGTCCCTACAGACGAAATGTAATTCGTTTTGTCAAAAAAATCTATAAAATAAATAAAAACTAGTTAGTCCCCAACAAATCCATCATACCGAGTACACCCCACCCACAACCCAACATTGACTGTTGGCCCACAATCAATATATTTCTAGAAATTGCAAACATTGTTGACGGTTTACAATCTTGAAGACATAAACTAGGAGAAAAACTTGGGTGCATCCAATGCACAATACTAGATTTGGTGGTACTTTCTAAATATAATCAGCTCTTTCCCTCATTTCCTACGTCTCAGTTTGGAACAGTCACCAGCGATCCTTCTACAATGTCGAATGACTTCGAAGTTAGTTGGATCTATTAGGTTGGATGACGCTGAGTTCGTTGGCGCAATTAATTTCGTCGGATTCACGATGGATCGACACAAATTCGACGACGAAGGTTCAAGTTTGACTTCGTTTCTCTCTTTACATAGCTCGAATATGAAAACGGACACTTAGGTTATAATGACTGGCACCCGACAAACGTTTTCTTGGTGCTTTTGTTAGCCAACTCACCAGTGATGATATGGTGGCGACAGTTTTGTTAAAATTCGAACGCCGATTTGATCACCAAGACGATTTTGTTTGGAGACGACCATTTTGAGAGATCGGAAGGTCAGCACGTGTTGCACCTTTTAGTGTGGGTGGTGTCGATGCAATTGCTCCTGCATTTGATGATCGGCGACGTGTAAAGCTCTAGAGGTGTCTAGTTCATTTTCATCTCGACAGACAACTTTTTTAGACTAAACAAAATTCCGTCCATATAGAGAACTTCTTGGGACGAAAAATATAGTTTCAATAGATCATCTTTAGCAACGAACATTTGTTTGTTTAGATAAGACATCAAATTGTACCAATCCCTATACATGATATTTATGTTTACAATTTTTATGGACCAATAGTTTATTTCGCTCCAATAAGTATCTTATTGGGATGAAATTTTTATGTCCATAGAGATTTGGTCCTTATGACTCGATTTTGTTATAGTGACTAATCAACATTGAAAAAAGAAAACATAAATTACGATTATGTCAAATTGTAATTTATGATGATTGACGGAATATAATAATCACCTTAAACCACTGTGATTTTTCTCCCTTGATTGATATCAATTTCCAAAAACACAAATGTGGAAAATTACCCCCCAAATCTCTTACCAAATCAGCCACGCTTACGGTGCTCCATGTGTTCCATGTAAGCTAGTGCCATTTGATCCACATCAAATCTAGTGTGGTGCATCAGATGCACCCAAGTTTTCCTCCTGGTTTAAGCCTTCAAGATTGTAAGCCTACAACAATATTTGTAATTTCAACAAATATATTAATTGTGGGCCATCATTCAATGTTGGGTCGTGGGTTGTTGGAGACTAACTAGTTTTTATTTATTTTTGACAAAGCAAAATACATTTTGTCCGTAGGGACGAAATAAATCGTACATATAGTATATATGATGGGTCGGAATTGAGTTTTCATCCCTAAATTATAAAATTTTTGAAACGTTTGTGTTACGTGACTTTCGTTACTATAAGTACTCTTTAGTGATGATTTTGAATTTTCGTCCCAAATAAAGTATTACGATCCACGTGATGTGACACAATTTGGGACGAAAACTAATTATTCTAGAGACAAATTTGGAAATATTGGGATGATTATTTGTCATCCCTACTAATGATTTTTCTTGTAGTGAGTATAATAATAAACCCCCAAGAGTTGTAAAAGGTAGTTGATTATCAATTAAAATTGTTTTAGGTTTATCTCAATTTGTCTAAGGTAACGTTTGTTTTTATGCCTAAAATCTGAATAGACCTAAAGTCTAAAAAGTGACTGAAATTTGAAAATTGAAAACAAATAATATGTTTACTTTTTATTTATAAGTTCTGAATTTCAATATTTGAAAACTATTAAAAAGACACTTATACCCTTAACAATCATTAATGTGATATATTTGTATTATTCTTTTTGCACACCGCAACCTCCTTCAACCTCTTCACCACCACAATAGTCCCCTCCTCAAAACAAAAACAAAATTAGAAATCATTGGGATTTTGTATCTATATTTTCTGCATTAAAATCATTAGGCAACGATATGTTTAATTGGTTAGTCCTGGTATGTTTAATTGGTCACCCCTTGTATGTTTAATTGATTTACACCCGGTATATTTAATTGGTCAGCCCTGATATGTTTAATTGATTTACACCTGGTGTACTTAACTGGTCAGCCCCGGTGTGTTTAATTGGTTAGCCTTGGTATGTTTAATTGATTTACACCCGGTGTATTTAATTGGTCAGTCACGGTGTATTTAATTGAGTTATTGTGATGTGTTTAGTTGATGGCCTGGTGTGTTTAATTGAACAAAATCTGAAAAATCATCATGTGATGATCATACAAGTAAAAATTCATATGTAATTTCATGTGATGATCATACAACTATGGCCGACGCAAGCAGGGATCGTCGACCCCGGACACAACCACACCACACAAAAAGCAAAGAGGTGCAAGCAATCGTAGACAAAAAAAAAAAAAAAAAATCATTGGGATTTTGTATCTCCATTTTTTGCATTAAAATCATTGGGCAACGGTATGTTTAATTGGTCAGTCATGATATGTTTAATTAATTTACACCCGGTGTATTTAATTGATCAGCCCTGATATGTTTAATTGATTTACACTCGGTGTATTTAATTGGTCAACCCAATGTGTTTAATTGGTCAGCCCTAGTATGTTTAATTGATTTACACCCGGTGTATTTTATTGATCAGTCCCGGTGTGTTTAATTGAGTTGTCGTGGTATGTTTAATCGAACAAAATCTGGAAAACCATCATGTGATGATCATACAAATAAACAATCCCATGTAATTTCATGTGATGATCATACAACTATGGCCGAAACAAACAGGGGTCGTCGACCCCGGACACAACCACACCACACAAAAAGCAAAGAGACGCAAACAACCGCGGACACAAAACAAAAACAAAAACAGAAATCATTGGGATTTTGTATCTCCATTTTTTGCATTAAAATCATTGGGCAACGGTATGTTTAATTGGTCAGTCCTGGTATGTTTAATTGGTTAACCCTGGTATATTTAATTGATTTACACCTGGTGTATTTAATTGATCAGCTCTAGTGTGTTTAATTGGTCAGCCCTGGTATGTTTAATTGATTTACATCCGGTGTATTTAGTTGGTTAGTCCCAGTGTGTTTAATTGAGTTGTCGTTGTATGTTTAATTGGTGGTCTGGTATGTTTAATTGAACAAAATCTGGAAAACCATCATGTGATGATCATACAAGTAAACAATCCCATGTAATTTCATGTGATAATCATATAACTACGGCCAAAGTAAGCAAGGGTCGTCGACCTTAGGTACAACCACACCACACAAAAAGCAAAGAGGCGTAAGCAGCCGCGGACACAAAACAAAAACAAAAAAAAGAAATCATTGGGATTTTGTATCTCCATTTTTTGCATTAAAATCATTGGGTAATGGTATGTTTAATTGGTCAGTCCTAGAATGTTTAATTGGTCAGCCCTAGTATGTTTAATTGATTAACACTCAATGTATTTAATTAGTCAGCCCTGGTATGTTTAATTGATTTACATCCGGTGTATTTATTTGGTCAACCCTGGTGTGTTTAATTGTTCAGTCCTTATATGTTTAATTGATTTACACCTGGTGTATTTAATTGGTCACTCCCGGTGTGTTTAATTGAGTTGTCGTGGGGTGTTTAATTGGTGGCCTAGTGTGTTTAATTGAACAAAATCTGAAAAACCATCATGTGATGAAGATACAAGTAAACAATCCCATGTAATTTCATGTGATGATCATATAACTACGGCCGAAGCAAGCAGGGGTCGTCGACCCCGGACACAGCCACACTACACAAAAAGCAAAGAGGCGCAAGCAGCCGCGGACACAAAACAAAAACAAAAACAAAAATCATTGGGATTTTGTATCTCCATTTTTTGCATTAAAATCATTGGGCAACGACGGTGTTACACATATTTCATTTTCATAAATTCATAAATTCTTACAAATATATATATATATAGGGAAAATCGCATTCAAGTAATTAAATTGGTATCTAAAACAAGTAAAAAATAGAGAGAACTTCAAATTACACAATTTCATTTTGGCTTCCGCCGAGACCACACTCACTTGAGAGTTGAGACCATCAAACCACTCGGTTAGCTCTCTCTCTCCCAACAACCCCATTTCTCCTCATAAATACTCATAAAGAGCTTTTGCTTATGAGTATTTATATTGAAGCAAGAATAGTAGAGGAAGCAAAAGATTCCTCTCTTTGTCATGGAGAAAGAAGAACCGCAACGACCTAGCAAGTGTTTCTTCAATATGTGACAGCAACATCAAACAAATTTCTTGACTATGAGTGACCAACCACGCAAATTTAATGTTTAACTATATGTCAATTTCGTTGTCGAATATCTCCCGCACCACTACAACATGAACTTCCATTCAGAGAAGATGCGCGTTTTGCTTGACCACAGAGACTTGGTGAACAACTTGAAGGTGTGTGAAACCATGTTGGCAATGTTCAAATACACCGCCCCAGTTACAACAAGTGAGTTAGAGAGGATCGTTAAGATTGTGTCTTCAAAAGCGAAGCTGATGGATGTTGACCCTTGTAATGTCGGGCGTGATGTAATCTTCATCATCATGTCGCTTAGCGTTGTCTACTTGAAAGATTTTACCGAAGAAGTTGAGCTTGCTTGGGCTACAAGACTCGAACAGGAAGGGCCGGAATCACTGAAAAAACAAATTCCCACGTTGGATTCTAGAGACCCACGTGATGCGACACAATTTGGAATGAAAACTATTTTTCTAGAGACGAATTTGGAAATATTGGGACAATTATTTGTCATCCCTACTGATGATTTTTCTTGTAGTGAGTATAAATAATAAACCCCCAAGAGTTGTAAAAGGTAGTTGATTATCAATTAAAATTGTTTTAGGTTTATCTCAATTTGTCTAAGGTAGAGTTTGTTTTTTTGCCTGAAATCTGAACAGACCTGAAATCTGAAAAGTGACTGAAATCTGAATACAAATAATATGTTTGTTTTTTATTTATGAGTTCTGAATTTCAATATCTGAAAACAATTTAAAAGACACTTATACCCTTAACAATCATTAATGTGATATATTTGTATCATTCTTTTTGCACACCGCAATATCCTTCAACCTCTTCGCCACCACCGTAGTCCCTTTCTCAAGCATCGCCTTGTAGCTTGTCCCAACGCTTCTCTTCCCCAGTACCTCCACTGATGCCCTCAACAAATCCTCCAAATCGAAGTTGTACACCCCTCCATTGAAGAGCAGCGCCGACATCGTTGTCTACAATGGCGGGTGTGGAGAGTTTCTTCGACTTTTTGTGGACTGGAAGTGATGGTGGGGTATTAGACGTTGAAGGTTATGGTGCCAGAAAAAATGGGTTACATGGTAGCAATGGTCCACCACATAGATCTAGATTTCCAGTGAATGACGATAAAAAGAAGTTGGATAGCATAGAAGGGATTGCACTATTTGACTGTTGTTTGAGACATTGAAGTTGAATCTATTTTTGGCAACGATTGATGATTGATTCATCTTCTCAAGGAAGAGGTGGGCGACCTCCATCTCCAATCTCTTTTTTAATTTTTTAATTTTGTATATTATGAAGATTTTGAGGGCATTTTTGAAAAAAAAAAAAAGTTAAAATTAGTTTGATTCTCAGACTTCAGATAAAAGCCCAAATTTTCAACTTTTTGGATTTCAAATGTTTTTAACACTTAAGGTCGGGAAAAAAAAAAAAAAAAAAAAAACAAACAAACAAACAAACAAACAAAATGACTTTTTAATGACTTTTTGATGTCTTAAGTAAAAAAAACAAACACCCCTAAGTCTTGGTATTTTATGGATTCAACAAGAATTAGGGTTCTTCTGTTGTTTGTTTCGCATATTATTATCTTTTTCGTATGCTTCCGCTATATCAGAATAGCAACCGATCAATCCATTGTATTCACTCAATCTTGGAAGATTGCTGCTATTTCGTTGGAAAGTAATGGTTGTTATGAAAGATAATTTAGTCATTTTTTTGTCCAACATATTCATCCGCTCAGCAAATTGATATGAAGGTAATATATATGATAGACCATTGTTTGTTGTAGCACTACATGAATTATAAGAATTTGTCTGAATATCATTCATCAATGTTGATGAGTCCCATGAAAGAAGCTTAAACATAAATATTCTTTAATTCAATTTAAGGTTTGTGAGTTGTTATGTAAGTTGAAACTGAATTACTTTTGATTTAAGAGTATTTATATATTATTTTAACTATAATTTTTTTTTTTTTATAAGAAAAACTCCATGAATATGATTTTCAATTTATATTTTATGATACCCTCACAAGTAAGAATAAACATCGAGGGGGCTGCTATAATAATATATTTATAGATTTATGATACCTTTAAAAACTCATAATAGATTTTGATTATTATTACATTTTAGGGGAAACTTTAAAACTAGCTAAAAAACTAGTGGGTTTATTGTTTTTGCACAAGATTATCATTTTTATTGTTTTTACCAAAATATCCACTTTTTGGATAAGATTACCCTTCTTTATAAAAAAAATTTCTCTATTTTTTTTTTCTTTTTCTTCTTCTTCTTCCCTAAAAAGAAAAAACAAAAAACTTTTTTTCTCTATTTTTTTTTTTCTTTTTCTTCTTCTTCTTCTTCTTCCTACACCTCTTATTCTTCTTTTTCTTCTCGGATGTGTTTAATTGTGTTAAGACCTGGTGTGTTTAATTGATTTTCCATGATGTGTTTAATTGAGTTGTCCTGGTGTGTTTAATTGGTCTGCCCTAGTGTGTTTAATTGGGTTGTCATGGTGTGTTTAATTAAGTTGTGCTGGTGTGTTTAATTGATTTACACCTGGTGTGTTTAATTGATTTACACCTGGTTTGTTTAATTAGTCTAGTGTGTTTAATTGATTCACACCCGGTGTGTTTAATTGGTCAATCCTGGTATATTTAATTGGTGGCCTGATGTGCTTAATTAATTTACATCCGGTGTGTTTAATTGGTTAGTCCTAATGTGTTTAATTAGGTTGCCATGACATGATGCTTTTAATCGGTGACTTGGTGTGTTTAATTGGTTTATACCTTATGTGTTTTATTGGTCAGCCCTGGCATGTTTAATTGATTTACATGGTGTATTTAATTAGTCTGGTGTATTTAATTGGGTTGTCGTGGTGTGTTTAATTGATGGTCTGGTGTGTTTAATTGAACAAGATCTGAAAAAAAAAAAAAAAAATTTAACAAGCATAATCTGAATTTTAAAAAAATATATATGAAATTTTTAAACAAAACAAAATCTTTAAAATCAAAAATTAACACTCAAATCCAAACATTTTTTAAGTCTGGAAATTTTTCAAAAAAAAAAATTTGAATTTTTTTTAAAAAAATCTGGAAATTTTAAAAAATAATAATAATAATCTGGAAAAAAAAAATTAGCAAACATAATCTAAATTTTTATGAAAAAATCTAGAATTTTTTCAGAAAAAAAAAAAAAAAAAAAAAACCATAAATTTGTATTAAAAGTCTGGAAAAAATTTTAAACAAAACAAAGTCTGAAATTTTTTTAAACAAATAATACCAAAACTTAAGCATAACCACAACCACCCATAAAATCAACAACTAACACTCAAATCCAAATCTTTTTTAAATCTATCAATTTTTTCAAAATAACAAAAAAACTTAAATTTTTTTAAAAAAAAAAATCTAGAAACCAAAGGAGACAGAAGAACAAAAAAAAAATGTTTGGATTAAAGAGGGTAGAGGCGTGAGAGAGGAGATATGGAGAGAAGATTTGGGTTGCAAAAAAAGTCTATGGTGGAGAGAGGAGAGAGGCATGAGATTTGGTGGAGAGAGAGAGAGAGAGAGATTAGAGAGAGAAAGAAGGATGAGCGAGAACGAGAAAAGAAAATGTTCTGGAGAGAAGAGGGGGGAGAAGATGTAAATAAAATAATGAGGTGTATTATTGTCTTCACAGCCATTTTGATGACAAAAACAATAAAAATGATAATGTCGGTGAAAAACAATAATACCACTTAATTTTTGACTAAAATGACCTATTTCCTCTACATGGTTTAATCATCATCAAATCTTTGCTTACCTTACGTGCAAGTGCCTATGAGATATATTCAGCAGTCTAGTAATTCAACATTTGTGTTTAGCTTGCATGATATTATAGCTAGCAGTCCTAACCAGGATTTCAATCAAATTCAACCTGAAAAGAAAAACATTACAGATGGATCATACTACCACTTTATTTATTTAATAGAAACGAAACATGACTGCAATTGTTCTTATTTAAATCTAAACCTTTTATTTTCACATTTGTCACGATAAAAAGTGCAACTTGTGTGTATGAAAAGCACGGATGACAAGCTAAATGGTAAAATCCTTGACATCCAGAGCATAAATAATTATGTATATTGATGAACTTTGATATGAAAGACAGAACCTGAGGTAAAGCCAAATCTTCCCTAATTAATAAGATGAAAAATGAGTACCCACATCCAATGTGAAGTCATTAGCGTCTGAATGTTGAGGTTAAATATTCGTTGCCTCCATAAGGATATTGCTAATTATGGCAGCACAAATGAATGCTTAGTCACCAATGCCCTGTAAATAGTTAGATAATGATATAGTTTAATTACTCAATACTTCTTGTCCAAATGATTTTAATAATAACAAAGTAAGATCCGCAGTTCCCAATTTTCCACGTAAAACAGGCAAACATAGACTGCTCAACCTAGAATTTATATACTCCATATGTTCCTGGAAATTAAAAATACTGATATACTTTTGACAGAGAGTTATGCAGTCTGGATGATTAGCATTAAGAGTAGTAACAAAAACAACTGATCATTCGCCTATGGAACTATTACCCATGTCAAGTCAATTGATATTGAGGTGAGTAGAGAAGAACCCTTTGTCCGTATAGATAATGGATTATCATCATTTTTACCCCTAAACAATGATTATGTACTTCATTGACATCCTGCATATATTAAACATTCAGCTAAAAAAAACACCGGTATGGAGTACCTTCATTAAAGCTTCTTCATAATTTCTTTGTTTACACGATCATAGTAAGTCATTCTCCGGATGCAATTCAGAGCTTCATCAAATTTCTGGTTTCGAAATGCATTTGCAAAGGACATAGACCATTGTATCAATTTCTCTTGCACCTGAATGAACAAAAGAGAACAGTGAGAAAAAACTTTACATAAAATATATCATTAAACACAATTCCTCAGAAGTAGCACTGCAATTAGGATTATAAACACCAGGGTTTTTTCTTATAACAACTGAGAACGGGCAAAGCTGCAAAGGGCATGGAACTAGCAATTGTAGGCAGCTTTCCTACACAGAAAGTCTGTATGGCCCAAATGTAATCAGGCTGGCTAATCAACCCTCAAATTCAAGATCCTTGATGTAGCCATCATCTTACATCCTTTCCAGCAGTCCATATTATCTGATGGTTTCAAAAATTTAGAGCAGGGAATAGATGGCTACGCTAAGTGCCACCAGTACTCAGCCCACACTCAGCATTCAATATATACATATGACAGCTAGACAGGACCATTTTAATCCTGCCATGCTGAACAAGCTACTCTATCCTTAGAGATACAAATCTACATACCGGAGACAGGATCTCATTTAAAGCCTTTGAATCAGCAGCCTCCTCTACAGCTTCCCTGATTTCCATTATCTGTGATTTAATTTCAGAAAGCGGACATTTAGGAAAAAAATAAATAAAAGGGTGCATAATTTTTTTAACTTGGCTTGAAGCAAAACATGATATCCACTAAATATACAGCTATGGGCAACCAAAAAGAACTACTCCAGGCCAGCATGCCAGAGACAATGGTGAATGCATCAAACATATTATAATGATATGGAAAAGCAATTGCTGTTTGTAAATGAGAAAGAAAAATATATGTTGTGAAGGGACCTTTAGTTCAAACAATAAAGAATACTGATCCTATCCATATATTTTTAACTTTGGCATACACCCCACCCAACCAAACTCCATGCACAAACACAAATTAAACTAAATCTCCCTCCAAGGTTGGTTGAGGGGAATTGATCGCCTAGGTCTTTTGCTTTTACTGCATAAAATCTAACAAACTAAACCATCTCCTTGGGATACTACTGTACCTGTAAGGATTTATATATTACCTCAGTGAGCAACTCTGGATCAGACACTGTCTCTTCCTCATTAACATCTATGCCTTCAAGCTTCAGCTGCAAGGAAATGGAAAACTTAAATTTCTCAAATAATTACAAAGAGGAAAATTAAAGCAAGGAGATATATATCGAAGACAAATGACAAGAAGAGCATACTCTGATGAAAAAAATTATCAAGAAGGCCATTATTTCTTTTTGTAATAACAACAATTTTAATTCATTATAAACCAAAAACATTAATAGCTACTCTCCAAGAGTCCAACATATACTATATCCACAAAGATTCAATTCAATATCTAGTGAGCAGTGCATTTATGTACTGCTACTCCACAGTCCACACTCAATCTCAATTCCTCTTTGAATCATACTGATACTAGCTACTCATACATCTATCTACTAGTTGTGTACAAAAGAAGTAGATGAGAATTAATATCTTAAACTAGAAATTCCTATATTTTGCAATGATTGCAACAAAACAAACCACACATTATTATAATAACAATTAAAATCTAACAGATATGCATAAAGCACTTAAAACTCATAACAAATGTCAAGGAATTATATGGCTAACAAGCTCCCTCTGTTTTTAAGTAACAAAATTCATTAGGGTCAGCCACAGGTCCGAATTATGGGAGCAACTGCCCATATTAGTTTCTTAACATAAAATAAAAAACATATGATTGAAGTTACAATTGAAGAAAAACAATTATTATAACAAGTAGTTCAGTATGTGCAAAATATATATTGCACATTAAAAAAAAATTCTCAAAAAATCATGATAGATTTGTATAGTAATCTTACAATATATATTGCCCTTGACAATGGATTGTTAAGAGTGCGGTATGCTTCAATCACCCGAGCAGACTGTTCGGCAGCATACTCTCTCTCCCTCTAACCAACACAATACAAATATAAATATTAATTGAAAATCATTAGATATCAAGTTATCTATTAAAATTTTAGAAGGAAATGAGACATGTTAGGAAAAAAAAAAAAAAAAAAAACCTGAGACTTAGAATGAACAAGATCAGGATGTAACTTTTTCTGCCAATCTTTGTACTTTCTTTCCAGATTCTCATCCTGAATTTCATAATTCTTGTCTCTGTTACCAAACAAACAAAACCAATACTAAAAGTATTAAATATTCAAGATTAATTCAACATAATAAGATAAAATTCGAAAATTGAAAACTTACAATCCATAAATTTGAAAGTAATCGAGCGAGTGATGAAGAGGCTGAACACTCCGACAAGACTCACAGAAAAGGAAAGGTGCCGCTTTAGGCACTGCATTACAGTTCCAGCATGCGGAGTTGTTAAATTTCTCAGCTGATTCGGAGCAGAAGTTTTTCCCGGCAAATATTAGGTTTTGGGAGAAGCGGTGTGGTGGCCATAAATTAAGAATTTGGAGTTGAGAGGAGGAAGACAAGGAATTCAGAAAATGAGTTTGTGAGGAGGTGTTGGAATTATAAGTTTCAAAACGACGACTAGTTGAAGAGAGGGTTCTTCCCACAACGTCGGAGACAGGTTTCCACAGCTTCTTTCTTGTTTTATTCATCATTTTATTTTATTTTAACTTTTAGTTGGTTAACTGAATGAACAAGCTACCCGTTTTATACAAGAATGAGTTTATATATATTCAAAAAAACACATTTAATTTTCTATAATACAGATCAGAAGATGAAGATGATCAATAATGTATTAACAAGCTTCACCATTATGGGTTAGGAATTTATCGAGACCGGACGAGATTGAGTTCGACAAGTACATTTTGGAATGTAACTTCGACTATAGGGAAGGGGTCTAAACTTTAATGGGCAAATATGGAATTATATGACAGGGGTCTACCGAAACCTAACGAGATTGAGTTTTACAAGCACGGTCTATAATACAACTTCCATTTTAAGGAGGGGTCTTCCCACAATTTTAAAACGAAAGGGTCTTCCCACAATTTTACGATTTAATAGACAAATGTGGAATTATATTTATAATATGAGTAATGTTATGCTTTCCAAATTTTTTTCAAAATTCTGTCCCAAATGATGTGGCACGTAAGGTGTCAGCATCTTATAAATCATGAGATTATTTGATAACTAATATGATGTTGACACCTCACATGCCATATCATCTGGAACAGAATTTGGGAAAAAAAGTTAGGACATTTAGCATTACTCTAATAATATAATGGTTTGAACCGTAGCGGTAAAAAGTTCGTTTTAAAGTGTCCAACCACCGAGACAATTAGGGATGGGCTTTTCCCCATGGGGCCCCATCCCCCACGGGCCCCCATGGGGTTTTGGGGGCAAACTTTGCCCCCAAAATAGGGGTGGAGGTACTTCCCCCCAAGCTCAAAACCCCATTGGACCCTTCAAAATAATATATATATTATTTTTATTTTTATTTATATATAAAAACGTTAACAATTAAAAAAAAAAATTATAAATTATAATATTAAATTATTAAAATTAGGGATATAATCATTTTCCTCTGTGTAGTTTGACATATTAGACATTTTACCCCCTCTAGTTTTAGTAATGGCTATTTTCCCCCTGAAAACTAAAATATTAGACGTTTTACCCCCTCTAGTTTCAGTAATGGCTATTTTCCTCCCTAAAAACCAAAATATTAGATATTTTACCCCCTGACGATTAGAAAGTCTATTAGTCAACATCTTTTACTATCAAAAAATCAATTTAAAGACATTATTACCATTAAATACATTAGTTATGCCTCCTAATGACATCACTAATTAATTTTAAAGTAAAAAAAATTAGAAATAAAAAAATTAAACTAATAAAAGTATTTTAAAAAAACATAATTGAAAATAAAAAATTATAAATTTAATTAAACTTGAATATAAAAAAATCGGTATTTCAATAAAAAAAAATATTAATGTTTTTTGCATTACTTTTACATTAATTAAAATTTTTAATTATTTTTACATTTCACTCTTTATATTAATGTTTTGTAAATGAAATTTTTATTTTTTTTCATTTCATTCTTTATATTAATGTTTTAAAAATAAATTATTCAATATTTCAAAAATAAATATTAATTTTTTTACATTATTTTTACATTAATTAAATTTTTTTGATTATTTTTACATTTCATTCTTTATATTAATTTTTTTAAATGAAATTTTTATTCTTTATATTAATGTTTTTTAAATAAATTTTTATTTGTACATTTAATTCTTTATATTTATTTTTGTTTAAATATTTTTTTTATTAAAGTTTAATTAAATTTTATAATGTTTATTTTCAATTATTTTTAAGAAAATACTTTTGTTAGTTTTATTTTTTTATTTCTGATTTTTTTTTTCTTTAAAAATAATTAGTGGTGTCATTAAGGGATATAACTAATGTATTTAAGGATAATAATGTCTTTTAATTGTTTTTTTGACGGTCAAAGATGTTGACTAACGGACTTTGTAACGGTCAGGGGGTAAAATGTCTAATATTTTGGTTTTTAGGGGGCAAAATGGCCATTACCAAACTAGAGGAGGTAAAATGTCTAATATTTTAGTTTTCAGGGGGGGAAATGACTATTACTGAAACTAGAGGAGGCAAAGTGTCTAATATGTCAAACTAAATGGGGAAAATGATTATATCCTTTAAAATTAACATGACTACACTTTTTTTGAATGTTGTAGGCCTCGAATATTGATGATTTACAAGATATGTGAAGATATGCTTAAATATTAGGTTAATTGGCACTGATGCCCCTTGAACTTGGTTGAATTTACATCCTTACCCTCTATACTTTTTTGTTCGTCATTAAACCCTCTGAACTCTCGTAAATTGACAATCGCTGAAGGAATCTGCCCCCTCAGCGATTGCCAATTTACTAGAGGTCAGGGGGTTTAGTGCCCAAAAAAAAGTATATGAGGCACAGTGTAACTTTTTGAAGAGTTCAGAACGCATCTATGTCAATTAGCCTAAATATTAATAATGTATTTTGCAATTATTTTTTTATTGTACTTTGGATTGCTAAGAAGATTGTATTATGCAATTATTTTATATTGTATCTTGGATTTTGTGTTGTGATTTTATTATGTTTTTATTACTTTTCGGATTGAAAATTTAAAATTTAGAATTGAAAAGGAAATGAGATGAGAGAAATGGGTTTTAGGGGTGGTGGTGGGGGAACCTCCCCCCAAAATGGAATTTTGGGGGTGAGGGTACCCACCCCCGTCCCATTGGGCCTCCACGCCCATCCCCAGAGAAAAGGGACTCTCAACTCAGTAATCACATATCACATCAAGGAATTCTAAGCCAAAAAATAAAATAAAAAGGATTAAACATAAAATTAACAAGAAATTGCATTAGCGAGATTCTTTATTTTCTTATTTCTTTTCATATGTTCCACCTTAAACCTTATCATAGTACATCTTAAGCAAAGTAAATAAAGAGAACATTCAATATTTTAATACATCTCTGCCTTACAGGGGTGACAAAGTAGGGAAAAAAAAATATGTTCAGTCTGTAAATTTTTTTTTTTTTTTCCTAAAAAATTGTTACAAATTCATTCATTCTCGGGTATCATGTTATTTCCATCTACTGAGGCTGGAAAACAGCTGGGACTGACCAAAAACTCTCTTCATCTAATCCCTAAATTAAGCAGAACTGAAGAAGAAGCAACAGTATCTGTGTTTTTTCTGCATGCTCAAATTCTTCCCTCCATGTACAGTACTTTCATGGATAACGATTGCCTCGGAACCTGTTTGCTTATTATCATACATGTTTTGGTTCGAAATGGGTCTTTCTGTTACCCCATTCCGCGATGAATTCAAAGCAACCTGGTTGGTCTCGCTAGGACTTGAAATATGTTGCTCTGGTGATGCTGGTGCTATCCTGTTATGGTTCCCTTCCCTAGTGTATCGATTTGATCCAGAGCACCTGCTAAACAGGATCAAACGGATGCAATTCAAATTCATTAATCTGCTCACATCTACTTGTTATTAAACTTATACTGAAATATATAAAAGGATATGTGCAAAATTGGACAACATTGTCAAGTACCTGATGTCCTGAATTCCACTGCTATTCCTGGGTTCATGATGAGTCTTCTCTACGATTTCCTCTTTGGTTACTTCAACAGTCGAACACACTGCCTCTTCTGAAGGAGTTAAATCTTTCATGGCACCCATGTCGGTATTTAGAAGCTCTTCATTGTTAAGGCCAGAAGAAAACTTGGTTCGTCTATTAAATCCATTTTCACGAACCATATAAATGGCCTTGTCTAATGTTTCTAGAGCTTGTTCCACCTCAGGACTGATAAAAGTATTTCTTTTACCATTCACATGACACTTCTCTGACATGTCATTGGTGAAAGACTGATATATACCATTGCATTTGCCATTCTCCTCTAAGTGTGTGCTTTTCTTACTCTCTTCTTCATCAGTCTCACTCTCCAAGTATGAGCTTTCCTCATTTTTTTCTTCCTCGATTTCACTGACAATTTTTCTCGCTGAAACTTGAGCATCTTTTGGCAAAGATTCACAGGTATAGTCAATGTTATGAACCTCCTGTTCTATATAGTTCAGTCCATCTGGTATAATTTCGATGAATTGTTCTTTGGGGAGAATAGATGGATCATATGTTAACTCATTTGCTGTCGGAGACTCGCTGGAAATATTGGTGGGATAAAGAATTTCACGTATGTGAGTGTATAGTGGATCCTCCAAGGCCTTTTTGTAATCTTCATCACAAGCAGATACAGAAGCCACTGCCTGAAAGTATGCCAAATGGGTAGCATTGCAGATAAATAAACAATTACGATATCATAAACCATATGGAAAAAACATCAGAAAGGAAAGTATATCACCTTTTGATACAGTCTGAAACCATTGCCAATGAGCTGCCTCGAAATAAAGTTTATGAGAGATGGAGGGACAAAGTCCAGCTTTATATCCATAGTTGCTATTGTCCTATAAAATGAGACAAAGTTCACTTCTTTACAGAGAAAAAAGAACATTATTGTCCACTTCCTATTGGCAATTACAAGAAATTTGACTGTGCGACTTTGTAGTTCTACGCACAAAGAAAACTGTATGATTCATCTTTACTTCGATGTCTTTTCTTGTTAAAGTAATAAACATGAGTACTCATAAAGAAACATGCTAGGTTAATTACTACAATTTTTTTAATAATAAACATGAATACTCATCATTAAAGGGAGTTCAGACGTTTTAGTTCAGTTATCTCAATATTTATGAAAATTTCAGTCTAATTTCTCCTCCTTGCTTTTTAATCCTTATGCATGTCTACACCAAGCAGCACTGATTTTTTGGTTTTATGTGACCTTAGTCTTTAACCATGGCCTTAGGTCCTTTTCTCCCTTGTATACACATGATGTAGTTCAAACCATGTTCATACAGCAACTCAGATAATCGATCCAATTAATTACAACTCACCTAAAGAAACTTCTTTCCGGTGTCACCTTCTGTAAAGCAAAGCCACCAACAAAATCAATCCTTACCACATCCTTTACTTCAGGGATCCCGTCACTGGTGAAACCATGAGTACTTTTATCGATGCTCTTCAAATCGGAGATCTGAAAGCAAAATTTTCATGAAATTGAGAAATTCTTTTTGTGAAGTTCAGTCTAAAAGTGGATTTATGGACATGTAGGTATTGCAACACAGATGTAACATATAATTCATTATTTTAATACGTACTGTGTTCATGAGAACAACAATGAGATCATCTTGAATATACTCAAACAGAAAATAGTGCACAATAGCTTCCCTTGCTGACAGTGGCCATGTAACCTTCACCCTTTCTTCCAAAAAGTTGAGGTAAAAATCAACATTTAATGTTGCAGAATTCAGGAAAGTACCAAACTGTTGTGGTTTTATGGTGGACAAACCTCACTAATGATATCTGTTCACCAATCCGGACCTTTTGCAAGCATTGGCAAGACATAATTTTGAACGGCGGAAAACTAGACTGAGGCCACCTGGGGTTAAGAAATAGAAAAATAACTGTCCAGATTATAATTGCTTTAGTTCAAATTAAATGATCTGAGATATTGATTTAAACTAGATGATCTCTTGATATTTCTTGATAGCAGGAATGCGTAAATAAATTGGAATCTGAAAAGAATACAAAAATATAAACAATTAAACATGCAGGGTTTATGCACAATCTTTTTTCTGTCTACGGTCCTCACCCACCTACACCATTGTACTTGCCAGTTACCACCAAACAAAATTAGACCATGTAATCAGTAGATAAAATGATAAACAATTTTAACAAAGGGAAAAAACAGAAGATTAAGAAGAGAATCAGTATTGTCCACATTTACATCAATTAATTGATAATATCTTGCACCCTATATGATAGATATATTATAAAGTGCAAATATATGTGAAGATGGAAAATTTCTCACCATTTTTTGTAAAGCATTGACTCCCAAGAGATACATAAACCTGCGATGAGATATGATACTGATATAAAAGCTTTTAAATGCTTCCAATGCTGATCATAAAAATGTGATTTCCCATATTTTTCCTCATCATTGTAGTATGAAGATCAAAACATTCCTAGTATATCAGCGGAACTTACAAGTATCTATAGGCCCCTCCACATAGCCTTCAACAAGTAAATTATGGAAGGGAGTTCCCTCAGGTCCTTCACGATACATAACACGGAACTCTTCACTATCCTGTTTTAACTGTCAAAAGAAGCAGGCTTCAATAGTGTCAGCAACTAGAAACCATTTTGATGAATAGTGTCAGTCGATTTTATGACAGAAAATCATGATAAAAGAACCAAAAAAATCAAGTTTCAACAATAAAAATAGTTTCACAATTTCAGAACTTCAGATCATTAGAAAATCTGAAAACAGATGAAATAAAAGTTTAAAATGCTTTAAAATTTATAATCTTCAAAAAGAAAAGTTAATGAAATGACACCCAGATACATTAGGCCTTATTATGATCAAAGGAAGACAAACCACTCGGTTGATGATGTTGCTGATGGACTATGTTTTTGCTCTTTTCTTAAAGGAAAGGAATTTATGGATAGAAAAAATATTGAGAGTTTCACTAGAGAAATGGGTAAATGGAAAACATTCAATAGATTATAGGTTCACATTAAAAATAAAAATAAAAAGTGAAGTGTTCAGCTGAGGAGAGCATACTTTCCATTCACCATGCGATGCCTCGCTAGTTTTTGAGGCCTCAGTCTCATTTACAGAAGCACTCCTTAACATGTCAAGAAAGTTGGAGACTTCTATAGTCTTCTTTTCGACTACATTCTCACTAAATCCTGCACAACCGAAAGTTAAGAAATTAAAAAAGTATTGGGCAAAATGCAACTAACACTAATATAAGGATTTACCAGAAGCATATATCAGGAGTAAATAATAAGAGGATTGACAGGAACGCTATGCAAATACACTAACCTCCAATTTCATCTTGTGAAGAATGCAGAAGTTGATTTTTGACCAGGGTTTTTAGCGTCTCCTTGTTTATCAATTCAGGGGAAGCCAGCGTCTTGTCAAGCCTCTCTCTATACTGAGAAATTTTTCGCTTCTCCATCTTAGCATCTCCCAGAAAACCGCAAAGAGGCCCTTTTCCAAAATCTCACATGGAAAATTTATATTTTTCGGTATAAATTCGTTTTGCTATTCCCTGAAGTCTCAATCACATTATAGTTGTCAAAATGCCGTGATAAATAAATATCAAGCGAGAATGGTAAGTATCTAAAAGAAAAATTATTGTTCTCCACTGCAATTCAGTATGCATAATTAACTAAAGCAATATGAAAAGATAAGATTTTGAAGCTCATTAGTCATTACTACAACATCAAAGCTATTCCAATAAGACCATATGATTATATAAATTATAATTCTCCCTACATAAATGATACTAATCAAATTCTAATTCTCATACATAACCGGTAACAGAATTGACACATTCCATTAAACTACGATTAAATATCTTCAAAAATGAATTAACATCTCCAAGCCCATAAAACCAACACTAGTTTTAGAAAACAATCTAGAAACAATAAGAAAAGTAGATAAGCTAAATTATGCAGAGTTCCAATATTCGCATGCCATAAAACCCACCAAATTCTTCTATTTTCTAGAAGAAAAAAAAGGTAGAAGATACAAAAAGGGGATATGTCAATACAAGAAAATTTACAAAAATGAATTCATTAATAGGTCTTGAAAGGACTAACCCAGAACCAAAACAGTGGAATTCTCACAACAACCTGAATGCAGAGATCTCAATAGAGAGATGCTTTATAATAAAATATAAATACCCAACAAAGAGAGAGTCACGCAGTAGGAGCTCACCCACCTAGACGGATAAAGAACATGGAGTGGTTCTTGGACTTGACGAATTGCAGACACTTAAGAGGATCATTGAACCCTCCCACCCACTAAAACAAACTAAGCTTGTTATAATTAATACAAGCTGAAGGAAAAAAATCTGTAGAAAGATTAAAGCTTGATTTGGTCTAAATTTGGAGTGGGACCCGGGAGCGAAAAGCTGTTGGAAGTTGGAATCACCATAATCAAGGACTTGGTTGACAGAGAGTCCTTTAGAGGTCGGCATGGTTGGTATAACTTTTCAACTATAGCTTCTATAGCAGATCTTTTACGGTAGAGCTTCTAAAAAAAAAAAAAAAAATCTTTTAATTGTATAAATTATATAAAAAAAAATTTAAAAATAGCTTTTTAAAATAGCTTTAGTTATATGTATATATATAGCAAAACATCTAAAATTTATAGAAAATAGCTGAGGTAATTAATATGTTAAAAAAAAATTTAAATTTTAAAAAATAAAAAATAAAAAATAGCAGCTTAAATTTTAGGTTTCTGCTTATATATATAAAATAACTTTTATAAAATGTAGTTGAAACGAATCATATATTATAAAAGCTTTTTTGAATTTTACCAAATAACTAAAAATATATATATATTTCGAAACAGTTTATAGTATTAAAAAAAGGTTTTTAGCCGTTTTAAAAGCTATATACCACACACAAACGTAAACGACTAGAATTCACCGTTTTTGTGAAACGACAGAGAGAGTTGCGTTTTTGGCTTTTTCAGCGGAAAAGAAAACGAAACAACAAGACATCGAATTTTTCGCACCAGCCATCCATCGGCGTTCTTTCCAAGCCAATGTTCTCCCATCCACGCGCTACTATTCGAGTTTGATACACGCATCTACTGACGTCAATAACTATATATATATATATATATATATATATTCCTTTTTGGGTTCAATAAGTTAAGTAAAATAAAAAGTGGGTCGCCAGCCCTCAGATATTAATTGCAGCGAAAAAATTATTTTAAATCCAAAATTGTTATGTGGGGCCACATATACGTGCGTCCACTAAATCTCAAGTTCTCAAATCTCAACTACTGATTTAATGGAATTAATGAATTATCAAAGTCTATAAAGAATTTTTAGAAATATTCCATTGAAAAAACTAAATTATATATCCACCCGGTTGCAGTTTTGCATCATTTTATGCCGAACCGATGTAAATTTCATTAATATGAATATTAATATATTTACATGTAATGCTATAGGATTCAAAAAAATTAATCTACAAAATAATATGTTAAGTACATTATTATCACCACACAAATCATAAAATAATATAAAAAATTATATGAATTTAGGTTGATTTTTTTGACTATTTTTTAGGTTGTCTAATATTAATTATTATATATGTATGGTATATATATTAAAATATATTTGTTAGAATTGCAATAATTAAATAATTAAAATAGTTTGAGTGCCTTTTCTTTTTCCTTATAATAACTGTCTAACAAAAATGTATGTATAATTGTATATATCCAAAAGTGTTATGAAATAAATAAAATAAATAAAAACATAATAGCATAAATATAAAGTAAGAAGGGATAGAAAATAGTAGTCCAAAAAAAGAGGTTCTTTTATTTCTCAATAGTTCTCAATCTTTCATACATCAAGATGAAAGCTCTTATTTATAGCCTTACAAATATTTACAATCATAACTTACACAATAATTGATATAAATTACAACATAAATTGACCATAAATCATTTGAGTGTTACAAGAGAAGTTAGGAAGATAATAAGTTTGATTTATTAATGTGGACATCCACTCACATTAAAACATTGAATAATGTTTTCATAACACTCCCCCTTGGATGTCCATCGTATAGAGAATATGCCTCATTAAAACCTTTGCTAGTAAAAACCCAGTAGGAAAAAAAACTAGCAGAGGAAAAAGAGTACAGTATCCATCTACATATCAAATTAACCTCTGAAGGAATTTGAGGTACAAAACTGCATCGTTTAAACCTTACTAGGAAAACCCTATGGGATAAAAACCTAGTGAAGGAAAAAGAGTACGGTATGTACAATTTTCTCCAAAATCAATATCTCCTCCTGATAAGGTGATAAATACGCTCTCCCTCATTCTGACGTGGATGCTTCAATATTTTGCAAAGATATTGCATCCCGATATTTTATACCAAGATGTTATTTGTTGCAACTGGTAGTGTATTCATAAATAAATCTTCAGGATTGAAAACTTATACGTATTTTTTATCACCACCTTTTTGGAGATCATATGTAAAGAACTTAAATAAAATCGATTTCTGAATTGGTCCAACTTGTTATATACAACATCATGTTGTTTTATTATAAAAACATAAGTTGAGCCTATATTTGGTACTTCGGGATCTAAAGTTCTTCAATAATAAGAGGAAATCATACACCACTTTAAGTTATAGAATAAATATCGAGGAATCTATTCGATATGTTTTATCCATGGAAAAGTACTTCAGGACATTTTCCTTATATATGTTGACTCATGTTTAATGTCAAACTTATTAGCTGAAACTAAATATTATTTTTCAAGACTTTTTATCTTTAGAAATTATTCCTCTGATATATATAATTTATAAACTTAGCATAATTTTTACTAAGCTTTACACAATCAAAATATAATTATTTTAATAAATATTCACCATGACGAATACAATACAAGCATTCTGATTGTTTAATTTTCACTATACAAAACTTCATGTAGTTTTGAATAACATTCTTCAGACATTTAAATCCTTCAAGGATTTTTATTCATTGTCAAACTAGGTTTCTGCAATAAACCTTTTATCTTAATTCGTACAAAAAATATTCAATAAGTTTGATGTCATCAAACATGTGGACTACAGGTCCAAAGCTTTCAAGTTTTACATTAATATAACTTTGCCTTTTATTTGCTAATAATTTCTATGTCGACATTTCTATAATTTATAATACAAGTCTTTCATCATTTTTCATAATAAGCAAAGCAAATAATATATAATCTCAATTTCTATACCAATATATTTCATTATCATTATGTAATTCATATGCCTCTTCAAGGGCTTATTCTAATAACTTTACTGTTAAATATACACTATACATGTCTTTCTATACAAATATCTCTCCAGAAGAAGTATAATCACATTAAATTTAATACACGTGCCTCTATTGGGACAATTGAGATTCTTTTATTTTCTTCAACGGTCTCATAGGGGAGATTAACATTTCTATATGATTCTTCAGGATTTTGTTTTCACTAATGATACTAGCTCTTCAAGAGCCTTATAAGATGATGATTTATCTATCAATTGAGTATTATTTTAAATATGATCATAATTTTTAAAATTCTAGTTCTAGGAACCATATCCTTTGAACCAAAATCATCTTTTACGGCTGTACTGTCTAACAGATGATTTTTGCTGCCATTTCATAAATTGTTCTACAGGAACAACCACCCAGGTTTATATATTGGCAGAATGTAATTTTATTATTTTAT
This sequence comes from Acer negundo, assembly GCA_035582765.1. Classification (NCBI taxonomy): domain Eukaryota; kingdom Viridiplantae; phylum Streptophyta; class Magnoliopsida; order Sapindales; family Sapindaceae; genus Acer; species Acer negundo. The sequence goes on from CM069243.1 coordinate 12,522,943, forward strand.
TTGAATCATCTGAAAATTTATTTGCATATCATGCAATTCATAGGATGATGCATACCTTGTAATTTTACGTCATTTATCAACTTATGATATTCTCCCCCTAACGACGATAAAATTTACTTTAAGGAATTATATGCATCATAATAATTTTCTACGTAAAATCATTTATTTTGTCATATTGTCCTTTAAGGACTAATTTACATGGTCTTATTTTCCTTCAGGAACATTCACTAGCAAAAACTAATTAGTTATGAAATGGATATCCATATAAAATATTTCAATATTTCGATGCATCGTTTACTTTTAGTAAAGCTTATTGTCCTTCAGGGACATTCACTAACATATAATCATATAATAGAAGAATATGATAAATTCTTTTGGCACGAGACAAAATAAATGAGATATAATAAGAACTTCATTTCTTCAAATTTCATGTTCTTATATCAAGTTCTTAAACACTCACATGTTTTTTTGGAACTTCTGGTTCGTGTAGGAACTGCTAGTTCATAAATGTAAAATCATATGTTTAAAGTTTCGCGTTCTTAAAATAAAATCACAATTTTTCTTTTCAAATGAAAAGAATTATTATTAGATCAAATTTAGAACTTCTAGTTCTAATTAAATTTGATATCAAAAATTAAATACAAAACTACAAATCTAATTAGTTTGAAATTGATAACATCGGATTTTAATAAGATAAATATTCAGAACTTCAGATTCTGGTTTGTATTAATATTAAGAGCTTTAAGCCTTTGTATTTTCCTTTTCAAATATTTGAGTAGCCAAATATTCATCTAGCAATGAAAATTTAGATCATCTTTTGATTCAAAACTTCAGGTTCAAATTTCAGAACTTCGGGTTCATATTTAACAATTTATATTCAAATTTAAAACTGCAGGTTCTCAATTGGATTTGATTTTGAAACTTCTGGTTCTATATATATCGATCAACTCCAATAACATTAAGAACCACAAAAAAATAAAACTAAATTTATTTTTTGATGTGAAAGATCCAATGTAGTGGCAACCACAGAGCATACTCATAAAATTAGTTGTGTGTAATAAATTAAATCAAAATAACAATGAGTAAATTATATTGAAATACTTACTTGGCCAGATATGATCTTCTTAATTGTCTAGGGACAATTTCTTATATTGTAGATCTTCTAGATCTAACAAAATACAAAGTGTCAATTTTCACGTAATTTGTTTTAACTTTGTGTCATATATTAGCTCTTCTGGAGCATTCATTATTCTTGTTAAAAATCAACAAAATATTTTAGATATAGCAAGCAAACTTTTATAATTATTAGAAGGTGTATTTTACATCCTTTAAATCTTTTTGCTTTGTTAAGGTGTTATTCCACTTCTGGTGGAACAATTTAAATTTCTTTATAGTGATCACCTTGACATCAATAATTATTTGATTACAACAATATCCACGATCATCACCATAATTATATGTAACATTCACTTCAATGAATGATATTGATCAAATTGGGTGATGTCAATGATTTTATAATCAAAACTAATTATTTTGTTCAACCATGAAAACCATGATATAAACTAATAGTATGCTCAAATACATACGTTATTAATATTGCCATTTCTAGAGCAAATTTGAAGCATAAAATAGTGAAATATATACTGTTACTTCTAGAACAATATTTGAAACAATATAGACTCATTATGTTTCATCGATCATATTTTTATCTACTTGGTGATCAAAATTTTTTTTAAGCAAATATATATAAGGACAAATAATTCGTTGATGATAAGATATTTCTATTAGAAAAGAACAACTAGACCTTTTTTTAACAAATAAAATAAAATATAATTCATGATATATCATACAATTCACTAAAAACAACAACAAATATCTAGCTTGATATGAAGTTGTTTTCATAATTTGTTGCAACTTGCAATTACAAGTTTAATGCTAATATAAATCAAAGCAATAAAAAAAATCTAATCTTCGAAAGAATAATGGAATATAAATATTATATTACTAAAACCACATGAATGTAAATCAACTTAAAATAAAACCAACAATTTTAAAATACAAAAATCAATGAACTGTAAAACTATATCACACAAAAATCAATGAACTGTAAAACTATATCACATGGTGAATAAATTCAAATGTTAATGAATAAACAATTGAGACATTTCGTGATTAATAGGTGTGTGAAATATTAAAATACAAAAATCAATGAACCGTAAAACTATATCACATGGTGAATAAATTCAAATGTTAATGAATAAACAATTGAGACATTTCGTGATTAATAGGTGTGTGAAATATGAAAATTTATATTTTTCTAGTATATGAAAATATAAGATTTCACACCTTACATGATCATGAATCTGACATTTTTGATATTTTATTTTGTATTGGTTATTTATATTTCACATTAAGAGACCCAATTACTATGAATGAAATATTTTTTTCTTCTTTATTTCTTCCTCCTTATTAAGGTATGTAAGGTGTGAAATCTTATATTTTCATATACTAGGAAAATATAAATTTTCATATTTCACACATCTATTAATCACGAAATGTCTTAATTGTTTATTCATTAACATTTGAATTCATTCACCATGTGATATAGTTTTACGCTTCATTGATTTTTGTAATTTAAAATTGTTGGTTTTATTTTAAGTTGATTTATATTTATGTGGTTTTAGTAATATAATATTTATATTTCATTATTCTTTCAAAGATGAGATTTTTCTTATTGCTTTGATTTATATTAGCATTAAACTTGTAATTGCAAATTGCAACAAATCATGAAAACAACTTCATATCATGCTAGATATTTGTTGTTGTTTTTAGTAAATTGTATGATATATCATGAATTATATTTTATTTTATTTGTTAAAAAAAAAGGTCTAGTTGTTCTTTTCTAATAGAAATATCTTATCATCAACGAATTATTTATCCTTATATATATATTTGTTTAAAAATGGTTTTGATCACCAAGTAGATGAAAACATGATCGATGAAACATAATGAGTCTATATTGTTTCAAATACTGTTCTAGAAGTAGCAGTATATATTTCATTATTTTATACTTCAAATTTGCTCTAGAAGTGGCAATATTAATAACCTATGTATTTGAGCATATTATTAGTTTATATCATGGTTTTCATGGTTGAACAAAATAATTAGTTTTGATTATAAAATCATTGACATCACCCAATTGATCAATATCATTCATTGAAGTGAATGTTATATATAGTCATGGTGATGATCGTGGATATTGTTGTAATCAAATAATTATTGATGTCAAGGTGATCACTATAGAGAAATTTAAATTGTTCCACCAGAAGTGTAATAACACATTAACAAAGCAAGAAGATTGAAAAGATGTAAAATACACATTCTAATAATTATAAAATTTTGCTTGCTATATCTAAAATATTTTGTTGATTTTTAGCTAGAGCAATGAACGCTCCAGAAGAGCTAATATAAAACACAAAGTTAAAACAAATTATATGAAAATTGACACTTTGTATTTTGTTGGATCTGGAAGATCTACTATATAAGAAATTGTCTCCTGACAATTAAGAATATTATATTCAAGTAAGTATTTCAATAAAATTTACTTATTGTTATTTATTCCACATAACTAATTTTATGAGTATGATCTGTGGTCGCCACTACGTTGGATGTTCCACATCAAAAAATAAATTTAGTTTTATTTTTTTGTAGTTCTTAATGTTATTGGAGTTGATCGATATATATAGAACCAAAAGTTTCAAAATCAAATCCAATTGATAACCTGCAGTTTTAAATTTGAATATAAATTGTTGAATATGAACCCGAAGTTCTAAAATTTGAACCTGAAGTTTTGAATCAAAAGATGATCTAAATTTCCATTGCTAGAAGAATATTTGGCTACTCAAATATTTGAAAAGGAAAAAACAAAGGCTTAAAACTCTTAATATTAATACAAATTAGAATCTGAAGTTCTGAATATTTATCTTTTTAAAATCCGATGTTATCAATTTCAAACTAATTAGACTTGTAGTTCTGTATTTAATTTTTGATATCCAATTTAATTAGAACTAGAACTTCTAAATTTGATCAAATAACAATTATTTTCATTTGAAAATTAAAATTGTGATTTTATTTTAAGAACGCGAATCTTAAAACATATGATTTTACATTTATAAACTAGTAGTTCCTACACAAACCAGAAGTTAAAAAAAAAAACTTGTGAGTGTTTAAGAACTTGACATAAGAACATGAAATTTGAAGAATTGAAGTTCTTATTATATCTCATTTATTTTGTCTCGTGTCAAAAGAATTTATCATATTCTTATATTATATGATTACATGTTAATGAATGTTCCTGAAGGACAATAAACTTTACTAAAAGTAAACGATGTATCAAAATATTGAAATATTTTATATGGATATCCATATCACAACTAATTAGTTTTTGCTAGTGAATGTCTCTGAAGGACAATAAAACCATGTAAATTAGTCCTTAAAAGACAATATGACGAAATAAATGAGTTTATGTGGAAAATTATTATGATGTATATAATTCCTTGAAGTAAATTTTATCGTCGTTAGGGGGAGAATTATCATAAGTTGATAAACGACGGAAAATGACAAGGTATGCATCATCTTGTGAATTGCATGATATGCAAATAAATTTTCAGATGATTCAAATACAATAACAAAATTACATTCTACCAATATATAAACTTAGGTGGTTGTTCCTGTAGAACAATTTATGAAATGGCAGCAAAAATCATCTGTTAGACAGTAAAGTAGTAAAAGAAGATTTTGTTTCAAAAGATATGGTTCATTGAACTGGAATTAAAAGATCATGATCATATTTAAAATAATACTCGAGTGATAAATAAATCCTCATCATATAAGACTCTTGAAGAGCTAGTATCATAAGTGAAAACAAAACCCTGAAGAATCATATAGAAATGTTAATCTCCCCTATGAGACCGTTGAAGAAAATAAAAGAATCTCAATTGTCCTAGTAGAGGCACGTGTATTAAATTTAATGTGATTATACTTCTCCTGGAGAGATATTTATATAGAAAGACATGTATAGTGTATATTTAACAGTAAAGTTATTAGAATAATCCCTTAAAGAGGCATATGAATTACATAATCATAATAAAATATATTGGTATAGAAATTGAGATCATATATTATTTGCTTTGCATATTATGAAAAATGATGAGAGACTTGTATTATAAATTATAGAAATATCGACATAGAAATTATTAGCAAATAAAAGGTAAAACTATATTAATGTAAAACTTGAAAGCTTTGGACCTGTAGTCCACATGTTTGATGACATCAAATTTACTGAATATCTTTCGTACGAATTAAGATAAAAGGTTTATTGCAGAAACCTAATTTGACAATGAATAAAAATCCTCGAAGGATTTAAATGTCTGAAGCTAGTTATTCAAAGTTACATGAAGTTTTGTATAGTGAAAATTAAACAATCAGAATGCATTTAGTGTATTCGTCATGGTGAATATTTATTAAAATAATTATATGTTGATTGTGTAAAGCTTAGTAAAAATTATGCTAAGTTTATAAATTATATATATCAGAGGAATAATTTCTAAATATGAAAAGTCTTAGAAAATAATATTTAGTCTCAGCTAATGAGTTTGACATTAAACATGAGTCAACATATATAAGGAAAATGTCCTGAAGTACTTTTCCATGGATAAAACACATCGAATGGATTCCTCGATATTTATTTCATAACTTAAAGTGGTGTATGATCTTTTCTTGTTATTGAAGAACTTTAGCTCGTGAAGTACCAAATACAAGTTCAACTTGTGTTTTTATAATAAAACAACATGATGTTGTATATAACAAGTTGGACCAATTCAGAAATCGATCTTATTAAAGTTCTTTACATATGATCTCCAAAAAGGTGGTGATAAAAAATACGCATAAGTTTTCAATCCTGAAGATTTATTTATAAATACACTACCAGTTGCAACAAATAAAATCTTGGTACAAAATATCGGGATGTAATATCTTTGCAAAACATTGAAGCATCTAAGTCAGAATGAGGAAGAGCGTATTTATTACCTTATCAGGGGGGAGATATTGATTTTAGAGAAAATTTTACATATTGTACTCTTTTTACTTCACTAGGTTTTATTCCATAGGATTTTCCTAATAAGGTTTTAACGAGACAGTTTTATACCCCAAATTCCTTCAAAGGTTAATTTGATATGTAGATGAATACTGTACTCTTTTTCCTCTACTAGTTTTTTTTTTTTTCCTCACTGGGTTTTTACTAACAAAGGTTTTAATGAGGCATATTCTTTATACGATGGACATCCAAAGGGGAGCGTTATGAAAACATTATTCAATGTTTTAATGTGAGTGGATGTCCACATTGAGAAATCAAGTTTATCATCTTCCTAACTTTTCTTGTAACACCAAAATGATTTATGGTCAATTTATGTTGTAATTTATATCCATTATTGTATAAGTTATTATTGTAAAGATTTGCAAAGCTATAAATAAGAGCTTTCATCTTGATGTATTAGATTGAGAAGTATTGAGGAATAAAAGAATCTCTTTTCTTGGGCTACTATTTTCTCTCATTTCTTACTTTATATTTATGTTATTATGTTCTTGTTTATTTCATAACAATAAAATAAACAAGAACATAATAGCATAAATATAAAATAAGAAAGGAGAGAAAATAGTAGCCCAAGAAAAGAGATTCTTTTATTCTTCAATACTTCTCAATCTCTCATACATCAAGATAAAAGCTCTTATTTATAGCCTTACAAATCTTTACAATCATAACTTACACAATAATGGATATAAATTACAACATAAATTGACCATAAATCATTTGGGTGTTACAAGAGAAGTTAGGAAGATGATAAGCTTGATTTCTTAATGTGGACATCCACTCACATTAAAACATTGAATAATGTTTTCATAACACTCCCCCTTGAATGTCCATCGTATAGAGAATATGGCTCATTAAAACCTTTGCTAGTAAAAACCCAGTAGGAAAAAAACTAGCAGAGGAAAAAGAGTACAGTATCCATCTACATATCAAATTAACCTCTGAAGGAATTTGAGGTACAAAACTGCATCGTTTAAACCTTACTAGGAAAACCCTATGGGATAAAAACCTAGTGAAGGAAAAAGAGTACGGTATGTACAATTTTCTCCAAAATCAATATCTCCTCCTGATAAGGTGATAAATACGCTCTCCCTCATTCTGACGTGGATGCTTCAATATTTTGCAAAGATATTGCATCCCCATATTTTGTACCAAGATGTTATTTGTTGCAACTGGTAGTGTATTTATAAATAAATCTTCAGGATTTAAAACTTATACGTATTTTTTATCACCACCTTTTTGGAGATCATATGTAAAGAACTTAAATAAAATCGATTTTTGAATTGGTCCAACTTGTTATATACAACATCATGTTGTTTTATTATAAAAACACAAGTTGAACCTATATTTGGTACTTCAGGACCTAAAGTTCTTCAATAATAAGAGGAGATTATACACCACTTTAAGTTATGGAATAAATATCGAAGAATCTATTCGATGTGTTTTATCCATGGAAAAGTACTTCAGTACATTTTCCTTATATATGTTGACTCATGTTTAATGTCAAACTTATTAGCTGAGACTAAATATTATTTTCCAAGACTTTTCATCTTTAGAAATTATTCCTTTGATATATATAATTTATAAACCTAGCATAATTTTTACTAAGCTTTACACAATCAACATATAATTATTTTAATAAATATTCACTATGACGAATACACTACATCCATTCTGATTGTTTAATTTTCACTATACAAAACTTCATGTAACTTTAAATAACCTACTTCAGACATTTAAATCCTTCGAGGATTTTTATTCATTGTCAAACTATGTTTCTGCATTAAACATTTTATCTTAATTCTTACAAAAAATATTCAATAAATTTGATATCATCAAATATGTGGACTACAGGTCCAAAGCTTTCAAGTTTTACATTAATATAGCTTTGTCTTTTATTTGCTAATAATAGCCACTTCTTCTTCTACTACTTTTTAAGAGTAAAAGACACCAAAACTCTATGTAGTTTGTATTTTTATAGGCGGAAACCAATTTGCAAAAAATTAATATGAAATTTTGGTAAAGGTTAATAGTTTCATCATTGCTAGAGGTGGCCATGGTTTCGGTTAAACCGACGGTTTTTTCCGCGGTTTAACCAAAACCGGACTGCCAAAAACCGCAACAAAACCGGAACCGGAACCGGAACCGGCGGTTCTAAAACCGGTCGGAAACCGGTCGAACCGGTTACGGTTTCGGTTTGAGGTGGTAAAAAACCGGTTCAAACCGGCGGTTTTAACCATGGTTAAACCGCCGGTTTAAAAAAAAAATTAATTAATTATGAACGAATCGGAAGATGACACGTGGCATACGGTTTGAAAAATTTACCGTTGAACCGAATCGAAATGGTTAAACCGCCGGTTTTAAAAAAAAAAAAAATTGTCCAATGAACGTGTGACACATGGCAGAAAATTTGAAAAAAAAATTAGATGCCGTTGGCCAACGGCACCTGGCAGCTGCAGGCGTGCAGCATGCACGCCGTTGGCCAACGGCCACTTTTTAATTTTTTTTTAAACCCTAAACTTTTCCTAATTGCAAACATACCCCTCTCTATAATCCTATAAATACCCCCGACACTTCATTATTCTTCACACCACTCTCAATCTCTCAACTTCTCTCAATCTCTCTCAATCTCAAATTCTCAATTCTCTTTACAATCTACAATTTTATTTAATTTTCATTTCACATATAAATTCTTTCTTGTATTTTTTAGTTTTTACTATTATCTATTTTTTCAATCATCAAATTGATTAACAATATTTATTTCTTCTATTTTTTACTATTAAAATATTTTTTTTATCACTATTATTTCAACAATATTTTTTTTCAAACATCTATTTTTTTTTAAAGTGTTACATTGTTACCACTATTATTCCAACAATATTTTTTTTTACAATCTTCTATTTTTTTTTTACTTGTTTACCACTATTATTTCAACAATATTTTCTTTACATATATCAATATTTTTTGTATTATTAATTTTTCAATGGCTAGTGGGGGAAATAGTTCAAGAAATTTGAACAAAGAAAAGGGTCCAAATGCACAACTTGTTGGAACACGTTGGCGGTGATGTTAATTACGACCGATCATACCACGAGTTCCTTCAAGACCAATTTGGATCCGATCACCCTTCTAGTCCTAATCCCCCTCTAATAATTCCCGAATTCGACGGACTCAACCACGATCCCAATACCCCAAATACTAATGAAAATCTATCTAACCCCCCACCCCCTTCAAATGATTTTTTTGCAGGTGAAGGTGAAGAAAAGCAGATGAAGTCCATCCTCTTCAGGGTGCATATGAAGAAAACGGAGTTAGATGGTGGATTTTTCCATATACAGTGCAATTACTGCTCCAAATCATACAAGACTGCCAAATCCTTTGGATATGGCACGTACTGGGCTCATATCAAAAGAAGTCACCCGTCCGAATTTGAGAAATCCAATAACCAAGCCCAAATTGCCAGGTACGCAACCTCTGGTAATCAATTATTTCATTATACGTCTGAAAAAAATAGGGAAGAATTAGCATTAATGGTTGCAGTAGAACACTTACCTTTTGGTTTTGGTGAGAAAGTATGTTTTGTTAATTATTGTCAAAATGCATTAAATCCTGCAATGCAACGTGTTCCTAGATCCACTCTCACACGTACACTAAATGCCATTTTCAAAAGAGAAAAAAACATATTGAAATCTTTTTTTTATCAATTTCAAGGTCGCGTTTCCATATGTGCCGACATATGGAGCGAAAATTATGGTAGTCATTCATATTTGGGTATCACATGTCATTATATGGACAATGACTGGGACATGCAAAAAAGAATTCTTGCATTTCGTGTTTTCGATGACTCACATTCAGCTCAAAATATTTTTCAACTCCTTAAAATCATTTTTCAAGAGTATAATATCCTAAACAAAATTTTTGCTATTGGCTTTGATAATGCTGCAAGTAATACCACATCTATTCCTATGTTACAAGATTTGTGCAATCCCTATTTTGGGGGTAAATTATTTCATCAAAGATGTGCATGTCATGTTTTAAATTTGTGTGTTCAAGCTGGATTAACAGAGCTTTCTGCTTTTATTAGACCAATTAGAGATAGTATTAATTATATTTGGAGGCATAACAAAATCCAGAAACAATGGTTAAAATATTGCTCTCAGAATAATATGCGTCCCAAAAAATTTTCTAGAGATATTACCACTCGTTGGAATTCTACTTATAAGCTGCTTAATGAAAGTGTTGAATATAAGGAATTATTAGTTTCTTTTATTACTTATAACGTTCCTTCAATTTCTCTTCAATTGAACCATTGGAATGCATGTATAAAAATTCTTGAATTGCTACGTGTTTTTAATGATGCTACCAATGCTTTATCTGGTGTTTACTATCCCACTACTCATTTATTTCTTATTCAAAGTGTTAATATTGCTGGTGCATTTAGTGACTGTGAATTCGATATTCAATTGAGTCCATGTGTTGCAGCTATGAAAACAAAATGGCTAAATTATTATGGGGAGATTCCAAATATTTATTTGCTTGCACCGTGTTTTGATCCACGTTTTAAATTAGAAAGTTTGCAGGATTATTTAACTCATTATTACAAATGTTTAGGATTAGAAATTGATGTTCTTCATTATTGTGATTCCGTTAAGACTTTGCTTTATGAATTATACGATAAATATCTTAGAATGTATGGTCCGTTTTTGAACTTGTCGGTTTCACAACCCCCACCCACATCTGGTGGTACTAGTACTTCCGTAAAATTCCAATTAAAGGGTTTAGGGGATCGACTGTTTTCCCAAAGAGCCAAAAAATTAAGAACATCTTCATCCTCATCTGTCTCTGAGCTTGATCGGTATTTAGAAGACACTCATGAATTTTTAGAAGAAAAATTTAGTCTCCAGGTTTGGTGGAAGACTCATCAACAGGATTATCCAATTTTGGCTATTATTGCCAAACAAATTCTTGGAACACCGATTTCTACCGTTGCTGTGGAACAAGAATTTAGTGTAGGTGGAAATATTTTGGAACCAAGACGGTCGTTTATGTCTCCACAATCACTTGAAATGCAGGCGTGTGTTGATGATTGGACAAAGGCAAAATACAGACAACAAGAACTTCAGCCGGAGATAGTGAACGACTTCTTTGAAGATGACCAAACCACCGGTACGGAAGGAAGCGACTAGATTCCGTTCAAACTTTCAAACTCCAACACTGAGCAACTTATTAAAGGTAAAAGAACTACGTGGCTTTTGATTCCTCTACATTGGTGGAGGATACGTAGGCAACTTAATTGTGGTAAAAATTAAGTGCAAGGCCGGTTTTTTTTTTTTTTTTTTAATTTTAACTTTGTTACTTTGTAATATTTTTTTTTTGAATTGAGCCTTCAAGGCCAATCTCTTATTATTATTATTTTTTTTTTTTTGTGAAATTGTAAAATTGTATTTATTAATAAAGGTGAATTTCTTTTATTTTAAACATTGTTAAATACTTAAATACTTCAATGAAAATGTTTGTAATTATTTTTTTTTTATTTTAAACTTTGTTCAATTGTAATTATTTTTTGGCAAGATTTTATATTTACAACCAATTTTTATGATTTATCTCACTTGGAAAAAAAGTTGAAAAATAAAAATAATAAAAATAAAAATAAAAACGAACCGAAACCGAAACCGTCCAAAACCGAAACCGAAACCATCCAAAACCGAAACCGAAACCGAAACCGAAAAACCGACGGTTACAAACCGCCTCCAAACAGTGAGGCACGGTTTCGGTTTCGGTTTTAGTGGATCTCCAAACAGAAACCGCCGGTTTCAAACCGAAATCGAACCGTCGCCACCTCTAATCATTGCATCTCATTTTTTAATATTTTATTTATAAAAAATAAATAAATAAATAAAAATAAAAAAACTAAAAAATGTACATGATTCTCCACCACCCGTTGGGTATTTTTATCTTTATTTTTCGGACAATTAGTTAGTCAATTTCGACATACTTTTTGACTAACAATACGTGATGTCAATATTCCATTTGTAAAATGATAAACCCCATACGGCTTGTTTGGCACGTGGGTTTGGACTAGGATTGGACTAATTTAGTCCCAATTCAGCGTTTGGTGAGAGTTTGAAATATTGGACTAATAATCCCAACATCAAAATAGTCTCATGACCATAGGATAAAATATACCCACCTTCCACCCCATCTCTATTTGTCCCGGAACTATTTACCATGTGGACCTCACCCATTAATTCATTTTTGTCTCTTTTTTCAACGTTTCCTCTCTCTCTCTCTAAAACCAAACTCAGATTTTTCTTCCTCTCTCTCTCTCTTTAACCTTTTGTCTCTCTCTCTCTCTCTCTCTCTCTCTCTCTCTCTCTCTCTCTTCGACCTCACATTCTCCTTCCGACTTCGTCTTCATCTCCTTCCACCGCAGCAGCTTCGTCTTCGTCTCCTTCTGCCGCCGCGGCCTTCGTCTTCTTCTCCTTCCGCCGTCGTGGCCTCTCTCTCTCTCTCTCTTCCTCTTCCTCTTCCTCTTCCTCTCATCAGATATTGGGTTTTTTTTTTCTTTCTTAATTTTTTTTCTTTATTATATGATGATGATGGCCGTAAATGGTGGTTGTGGTGGTGGTGATGATGATTGTCCCGATATCAGCTACGGCAGAGGGATTTTGCTCAATGAAGAAATCAATTTTGGCTTCTGATGCTATGTGAGGCTTTTGTTTTCAAGCCATCTGGTTTGTTGTTCTTTTGGGCGTCCTGTTTTGGCTTTGTTGTGGGTGGGAAAGTTTTGTTTTGGTTTGTTTTGGGGCGGTTGTTTTCTTTTGTATGGTTCTTATTAGATTCTTATTTGTTGTAAGCTTGAACTGGAATTGAACTGGAACTGATGTTGGCTTTTTACAATAAAATAGCTCAAAAAAGAAAAAAATTGGAGTAAATCAATTTTGTGGAGGTATTGCCTAGAAATTGATTTTGGAGTAATTCAATTTTGGAGTAAATCAATGAATAAATTGATTTGTTGCTCACGTTTCTAGGCAATACCCAACTCAAGAAAACTGGAAGTTCATAAATTGACGAAGTTAATAATGATTTTCTAATTAAAATATTATTATTAATTTTTGAAATAATGATTTTCTCTATAAAAAAAAATTATTATATTTAGTCTAATCCTAAGTTTCACCAAACAAAATATGGTATTAATTTGATCCAGTCTCATGTTTCTTCAAACATAGCATAGTATTAATTTAGTCCAATTCAGTCTATTCCAATCCCATTATATAATCACAGTCTCATCTCAATCCAATCAAGTCCCATGAAGTAGTCCAATCCAATACCGCGCACCAAACGGGGCTATAGAGTGAACGGAAGCCTAAAAAAAGGTGATTCGGGTAACTCCTATCAGAACCCAATAATTTTGGAAGATCAGTTTTGGAAACAACAAAATTTTTCGAAAACATTACACCAAAACTTTTAAGGATGTTCGATTGAAAATATCCATATAAGATCCTTAAAAGTTTCCAAAGTTTTGGTGTAATGATTTCAATCAAACATCCCTTGTTGTTTTAGTGTAATGTTTTCAATCGAACATCCTTAAAAGTTTTGGTGTAATGTTTTCAAAAAACTTTGTTGTTTCCAAAACTAACCTTTCATTATTCTAATGGTCATAACTTTTACTAAAGCACTTCAAAATTGTCTTTCGTCGATTTGTGGTGAAAGTATATTTTCTTGCCTTTCCAATGATATATGTAAATTTTGGAAAATATTTGATAGTGTTTCACAAGCCTCAAATGGTGTCACTATTGAGGTGATCGCACCAATAGTTTTTGTTTTTGTTTTTGTTTTTTAATAACTCTCCATTATTACGTATTTATTTGTTGATTTGTTTCATGATACCATTGGAAATTAGAACCATGATTCACTCTAGCCCTTAATGCATCACATAGAAATCTAATGTCATCTCCATGAATAAAGGGCAAATGTAACTCGAAACACTTGGCTTTGTCAATTGTTATTCACACGTAAAACCAATTTAATTCTCATGTCGTGTCCAACTACTTTTTAGTAATTGGCACATCTAAAATTCATGATATTATTGTTATTGAAATGTTTATTATTATTTTGAGTCTTGTTACATGCAAACAACTATTTAAAATGCATCCAAAATGATATCATTTTGTTGCTTCATTCATTTATGTATGTAACAATAATAATAGTAATAAAAAAAAGTTACAAGATGAGGTTGGTCCGATGGTAAACCTCTCACATTTGCATCACGAGGTTACGGGTTCAAATCCTCCCATTTCAAAAAAAAAAACCCAAATTAATGTAATACTTAAATAAGAAAAAGGTAATAAAAAAAGGTTTTTAGCATCAAACAAAGCAACTTGCACAGTTACCCCTTTAGAAAAACAAAAAAGGTTACAAAAAAAAACTCAAATTACCCTTGCACACAACACAACCTCAATACTCCTTCCCCTTGAACAATTTTTGGTTTCAATCATCTCAAATTTCAAATTTTTGTGTGTAGCAAATCTTAGATATTTGATCAATTTAAACTATTTTTTCATTAATTGTTTCATACTGTTGATTGCTAATTATTTTGTGCGAAATTTGAATTCAATTGTTATTAAACCCTAATCTCTAATTCTAGGGTTTAATTTTTTGTTTTTTAGACAAATTGGAACAAACACGAACATGATGTATCATGTATATGGTGTGGGTTTTCAAGTTTGTGTATAGATTTGTAGGATTTAGGAAAAAAAATCATCAATTTTTTTGATTGATATTGAGAAAATAAGGTGAGAAAGATAGTGATATTGCAAGGTAGATGATGGTGGAGGTTGAGGAGGATGAAGATGATGGTTTCAACCTTTCAGGTTATTGGCTTCGGGTAGAGGTGACCTTATATCAGGGTCACCCATCCCAAGGAAAAATTATCGGGTCGCTCTATCTCGAAGAAAAAATTATTAGTTAACGGTAGGGGTAACCCAAAACATATATTTTTTTTGAAACAACTTCACATAAAACTTGGTTTGAGGTGGCCGCCTCTCCTGCCTCTCTACAAAAACGCACTGGGGCGGCCACACTTTTGGATTCATGCAAATATCCCACCTCTTGGTCGAATGGACTTGACTCGCCCAGAATGCTTGCCCGTAAAAAAAAAAAAAACAAAAAAACAAAAAACAAAACGGTGCGTTTAACTTATACCAAACGCATCGTTTTTGTATTTTTTTTTTAGAAAAAAAAAAACCCTATCTTTCCTCTCTTCTTCACACACGGTCAGGAGTTCAGTTCTTCTCTTCTTCAACATCTTCTCTCCGGTGACTTATTCTCCCCTCTCCGGCGACCCATTCTCTTCTCCGGCGACCTATCTTGTCTCCAGCGGTATCTGATTGACTGATTCTGGTAGCTGCTTTTGTTTTTCTTATCTTTGATGTATTGTTGTTTTTTTTTTTCTGATCTTTGATCTTTCTCTGTTTTTTTTTTTTTTTTGTTTGATTCACTTGCATAATCCACAATTATCTCTGTTTTATCCTGCATAATCCGCATCTATCTCTATTTTAACATGTTAAGATTGTATATTTGAGTGCACTATAACCGCATTTTGTTGGATTTTTATGTTAAGTTTGAAACGTTATTTTTTAGAAAATCTATTAGACATATTAGAGGCATATTATAAGATTGGAAATGGTGTTTGATTACATGTTTGATACTTTTATGTTTCTGCTGTCTTATATGATTATAGTTTTATAGTTTGTGGACAGTGGATTATGCAAGTGAATCATTTCAAGCCACTTGACATAATTTGATATAATCTGCTGGATTTTTCTTTTCTTAAGTTAGCTTTTGAAGTCATGGTTGGCTGGCAGAGACATTTACAGTCCGCGCTTCGTCACCTTGGGAAAAGAGTGGAACATAATTACACTGCATCTGCCAAATTTTCTTGTTCTCACTATGAGCTGTCTCGTTCTCTTGGTTAGTTTATATTGAAATTCTTCTGTGGCAGCATATTGTTAGAATCTAAGATCATATTTGGAGGAGGGTTAATTTGCGAGTTGATATAGAGACATCATGAACCACCTTATGTTGAAACTTTAAAAATGCCCTTTTTGTTATTCTCCTTGAACTTCTATCATCTCCTTCATGATATTCAAGGTCTCGGTTCCAGTATTAGCTCTAATTGAAGGGCTGAATCAATAATTTTGCAGGTGGATTACCACATACACAAAGTCTCGGGAGATCAGCTTCCGCTAATATATCAAGGCCTCTATATCAGTATTTGCAACAGTTGGTAATACTAGCATATTTTTTTCCATTTTATAAAATATTTGAGAGGTTTTCTAGGTACTATATTAGCAATGACTCATTTACTGTATATGATCTGTATCTGTCCATAATTCTAAAGTAGTTTTTCTTTTCTTTTCTTTTTTCTTTTCTTAAATTAAAAAACTTTGATGAGAATGATTTTGAAGTATAATGATTCTGTAGTAGATTTGATGGCATTGTATGCATTACTGACATGGACTTGCACACTGGGTCATGTTTCTGATCTAATATTGAAAAGTATAGTGTATTAAAGAGGCATATGACTAGGGGGTGCAATTAATAATATTTTTGCATGTTTTAAAGACATGTAGTTTATGATTTTAACTTGTCAAATTAATGTATTTATTCCTTGTGTGTCTGGGTATATGTCCTTGCTTAAATATGCTGTACTGTATTTATTCTGCACGGCCTTGTAACATAATTTATTATTGATTGAACCCATTTTAAGTTTTGAATTTGCTGACTAATGCAATAAGCTTCGATCAGTTTTGCAGTGTCTTTGTATTGCAAATTGCTGCACACGTATGATGTAGAAAATGCTTCAGTTGTCCATTGTGTATTTTCAAATTGTATATTTCAGTCCTGCTTCCATATTGAAGATTTTATGTGTTCCTGATAGCTGCATGAATTGGGGATTGAAGTTGCCTTTTTAAAGTTTAATCCTTCACTACTAATCTAAACTCTGGGATTTGGTTAAAATAACATGTTCCAGTTTCATTTACTGCATACTTTTTTTTATTTTTTTATTTTGGGTTCTCTGTCATAATTTATATTATCTTTTTTGTCTATAGGGAATTTCCAGTTCAAGGAAGTTACTAGTTAATTCCTCAGATGAATCACCTACTTCATCTCCATTGACTTCTGCATTGACAATAGGTAGTGGAAAAGCTGAAGACAAGAAGGTGGTCTCTAAACCTGCAAAAGTTCAAGCAATACTGAAGGGTATAAAGCAGGTATTAGTATAAAAAAATCTACATGGAACTTCCTTTTTATATTTTCTTGTTGTTTGCGTTATGAAGGCAGCTCCATTTGAGCATGAAATTTGAAGCTTGATGAACCTGTTCGCTCTTCCTCTATTATTTTCTTCCAATTTTTTCTTATCTTATATAGTTATTGGTGATCCCCTTAGTATACTTGCTTGAGCTTGCTGTAACTAAGGAGAAGCAGCTCCACTTTTTCGCCCAGACCAAAAAAAATAAGTAAACTAAGAGGAGTACAAGTGATTCCTGTTGTTTTTGCCCCATAACTTTGCTGCTAGCGGCTCTAGGGATTTTAATTTTTGTAGATTTCCAATATTAACTTTTGGAAAGAAGATGAAACAGCAGGTGGTTATTGTGCTTTGCTGTGCTGTGTGCATGATATTGTCATATTAGTTTTGTTGTGTGCCGGCTGATTAATTTTAGTTCACTTGCTTGTTTCAGAGTCCTAAAAAGGTGAACTTGGTGGCTGCATTAGTACGTGGCATGCGTGTGGAAGACGCACTTTTGCAATTACAAGTGACCATAAAGCGATCTGCAAAGACTGTTTATCAGGTGATTCAGCCATTTGACCTTTTGCATTTCATCTTGTAGGAAGGATTAAATTTTAGCTTTTTTTAGCTGTTGGAATCAGCCTGAAAACCAGCAGTGTAATTCTTGCTGAAACAAAAGTGTGTGGGCAAGTCTCAGTTTGAGACTATTGTTCTTCTCTGAAATACTTTTATCTGATTGTTTACTTTTTAAAAGAAAGGAAGAAAAAAATGGATAGAGAGGAAAGTTATCACTGTTTTGGAAACATCAAGACGAATAAAGATATGCATTTTCTTGAAACAGGATCTTAAGTGTTTATGTATTAAATTTTAAATTTCTTTCAGTTTCGTGATGTTTTTTTTTAACAGTTTCATGACATTAGTGCATAAATGTGTAGTTAGATTTCTAAGAGAAAGGATAATACTTTTATTTACTAGTAACAGTGAAATTTTAGTTTTAACAGAATGTATAAAATCTGTGCTATGCAGGTTATTCACTCTGCTCGAGCTAATGCCACACATAATCATGGGTTGGATCCAGACCGTCTTCTTGTTGGTAAGTGACATAACTTGTTCTCATAGATTTCCTCTTTCTTTTTTTTTTTTCTTTTTTTTTTTTTCCTTTCCTTAATCTGTGTCTGATTATTTACAGCTGAGGCGTTTGTTGGAAAGGGATTTTTTCAAAAGAGAATTTCGTACCATGCAAAGGGAAAATGTGGAATCAAAGTAAGACCAGAATGTCGTTTGACTGTGGTAGTGAGGGAAATGACTGCTGAAGAGGAGGCAGAAATAGCCAGGTTGAGAGTCCACAACTTCCGCAAGCTTACTAAGCGGGAAAGTCGACTTGTACCCCATAAGCTTATTGAGACCACTCCGGTTTGGAACCGCAAAGGCAAAAAAGCCAGCAGTCCAGAAGCAAGTATGGCAGCATGAGCTAAATTCTTGGTGTTATCATATTTTGTTATAGATTTCTGTAGAAATGTTTTGAGTTCTTCCATTTTTGGCTTTTTAGTCGTAATGGACTTGTAGAAACATGCATTTTTCAATTGGGTGCCAGTATGTGATTTTGAATACTCTAATGTAGAATTTCTTGGAGACATTTCCTTTATCAATTTTGCCATTGAAAGAAATAATTGTTGCCTTTGCTTGTTTTGGAGTTTGTATGGTAGTGACTCATCAGCAGCTTATTACCAATTCACAAACCCTTCGATCTGAAGTCTGAGCCGAGGACTTTTTAACTGATGAGATCTTGTAAGATTAATCTAACTAAAATTGTCTCTGTTACACTGAAGGTTTCTTTCCCTCTTTCACTAATTGTCACAAAACAACTTTTTCCACTACATAGAAAGAAAGTACATCAAATCCCAGAGAAAACATTCAAGTATGTGAATTTGCATCTGCTTCTTCGTACAACAAAACAATCAGACATATTTTACAATTGCCAAACTATGAGAATTATTGAAATTTATTAACAAGTAAAATCACTTGGAGTTAATAATTGTAAATTAACGAAATGGAAAAGAGGATGCTCATAAGTAATCGCTCAAATCAATTCAACAAAAACCAAATATAACCTGTCTGTCACAAGCAGAAAACAATATATCAAACCGCAATAAGTATAAATGATATAAGAACAGCATGTTATTTATAAGTCCTCATCAGTTTGGTACATCAGTACTTCTGTATCTGAAGATCTCAACCCCCAAGTAGTCCAGATGACCATGGACTGCAACATGAGGCTTCCCAACTTTCACCCGTACAGCAGATATTTGAGTGAATCTGGCCAAAGTGGAGGATGCGATGAGTTGAGCCACTGACTCAAGAAGATTCTGTGGTTGTCCTTCCACAACTTCCTTAGAAATGCTGTTAATTTACCAGTTCAAATCATAAGAAGGAAACCTCATATAAAATCAGAACATACACTATAAACTCAGCTATATCAAAGGAGGAAAATGTCAAAGATTTGATCAAAGTTGAACAATGTCAAGGGAAAGCACAAAGAAGATGGTTCACACCAAAGCTGAACTATTTTGCAATCAAATGATTATATGACCAATTTCAGCAACTACATATGTGATGATGTCAAGTTTTTGCTTACCGGTAAATATCCGTATAACTAACAGTATCTGAAATGTTGTCAGTTTTACCAGCCAACCGAAGATCCATCCAGGCATCTATATCTATCAAAAACTTTTGACCCAGTTTCCTTTCTTCAGGATTCACCCCATGGAAACCATGAAACTTCAACCCCCTTAATATGAGTTTGTCTCCCCTCATCATCTCAACATCTTCCATAATAATAGCTCCTGAGGAATCAATATCATTAGCTGTACACCCAAAAGCCTGAAAAGCAACAACCACCAGATATAGATGTTCAACAAAAATGGTAAATGATTTCCTTAAAAACCCATTTACAAGGTAAAAGTCATGGTCTAGTGAGATTACTTCTTTGTTGTTTATTTTCCTACTAGTATAACATTTTAACAAATATTGGATTCAACAACAACAACAACAACAACAAGAAAAAAAAAAAAAAAAGATTTTGCTTGTGTCATATAATCTAGTCCTGGAATTTGTTCTTACTGTGTGAAAATTGAATAGTGGTGAGGGAAAGCAAAAGAGGTGCATCTATATGTTATCATCAAAAAGTATGTAAACACTTCTCTGAGGGATTTAATCGAACAATTGGCATAAATCAGAGTTTTTACACTAATAATTCACATATTAAGAGAATCAAACAGTACCCATTAACATTGAACAAAGCATAAACAAAAAAATTAACCGCAAAATCCAAATCCGATTATAAACTTCAAAACACTTTGTTTGTAATGGTTACCTGGTAAAAACTGCGTCAACCCAGAGTGCTGATACAGAAATCTACCACTAATGGCGTGATTTGGAATACAAAGTTGGAAATAAAAGATAAAATATGAGTGCGTCGGAGTCTCAAAGGACAGAAAAAAACTAGGAATTCTTTCCAAAAAAAAAAAAATAATCAAGATAACTTGGCATCCCCACTGTTTTCTAAATACACCGGTGTCCTTATAAAATGGGGGCATTTAGCAGCGTTCTTGGTTTGAGCAGGACCATATGATTAGTTCGCGTTTTAATTATACATAGCTAATACTAAATAAAGGAAAAACTAGGGCGCGTCTGGTAACGTTTTTCAAAGTTGTTTTTGCTTTTACTTTTTAAAAATAAAAACGAAAACGAAAATATTGTTTTTGGTTTCAGTTTCGAAATCCAAATACGCGTCTGGTAGTATTGTATGTATATTTTCAACTAAGAGACATGTCAACAATATGAGCGGAAAGAATGGAAGAATAAAGCTATGTCACTTGTCAACTAGTCAATAAAGGAAGCTCTGACCGTTTGCCACGTCATCGAGATTATCGGAAGCCAAAATTGTATTCGCCAGATAGCTTAAACCAAATAAAACCAGGGTCTTGCTAGCCAAAGACATTCATTCGCCAAGACTTACTCTATTTTATCTTAGTAGGTTAACTAAAAACTTATATTTTATCTTAGAGTAGGTTTCACCTACTTTAAAAAACCTTATGGTAGAGTGACAATCGAGCAACCTTTTATAGAAGGCTTCCAGTTCGCCTTTCAAATCCGCATCCACGTCGCATAACTCCCTAATTTGGGGACATGCATCTATGAAGACTTGAAAGCTCGCTAATTGTGGATACAACATTTCAATACTGCTTTCAGCGAGATTAATGGAATTCATTTTGTCGATGAAGCTTATATTTACCGATTCGAGACTACCATCGGCTTCCAGGTCCAAGACTAGTTTCGGGATGAAATTATACTAACAAAACAAAAGAACTAACATTAACATTCAGAATAATATAGAAATAAACTAACAAGATCAAGAAAAAGTGAAATAATTCTTACCTTTCCTGGTTCGTCACAATGTCTTGGGTCGGCTGAAAAATCGAAGAGAAAACCTTCTGCATTATGATCAGATGCAACGTTATTTAAGATGTCAATTATCACAGTTATATTCATCGTTTGAACATTAAAAACTTAGAGTTGATACAATGGAAAACCATAAACCGGGGGCTCTCCAAAAACATTGCCAACATCATTGAGATTTCTTAATGCTTCTTCTAGTAACGTAAGTTGAAAGTTTCCGCCCAAATTCTCCAAATAACGTATTAGGACAGATCGTCGACTAACGACATTGGCCACCGCCAATCTACAATATGTGCCTCCCATGTCAATAATAATAATATTCTTTCTTGACAACCAAGCCAATTTGTACAGACTCTGGAGATGATGTTATTTTAGATACTGCAAAAAAAAAAAGTAAACACAAGCATTTCTTTGATAACAAACGAGAAGTTAATGGTGATTTACATAAAAAGAGAAAGAAAATGTACAAAATAAAGAAACGAAAACAAAAATACCCTTCTTTCAGTTGTCGATTGCATTGTCACTTTAAACCCTGCCGCTCAAAACCCTATATGTTCACTATTCAATACTATATATAATGAATCGGGTAAACCATAGTTGTAAATTAGGCTTGGGCAAACTAGTAAAATCTACACCCCAAATTTATAGGGACCCTAGTTGTTATTGTTGTCAATGGATAATTACAAACAAAAATTGGGCTTGGGCAAACTAGAAAGCTCAAAGCCCATACACCCAAAATTTAAACCCTATAAGGGTAAGTCAATGAATCATTACAAACTAAAATTTGGATCGGGCAAACTAGAAAGCTCAAAGCCCATACACTCCAAATTTAAACCCTAGAAGTGTAGGTCAATGGATCATTACAAACAGAAACTTGGATCGGGCAAACTAGAAAGCTCAAAGCCCATACACCCCAAATTTAAACTCAATAAGGGGTAAATCATAGTTGTTAATGGATCATTACAAACAAAAATTGGGTTCAAGGAGGAGAAGATGAAGACCGATTCTACATCAAGTCAAAAAAAAAAAAAAATTAAATCAAAATCTTAATATATTAGAACAAAAAAAAAAAAAATAGAAGTTACACATACCTTGAAAATGAGGAGAAAATGAAAAAGATATTCAAATAAGGAAGAAAATCTGAAGAAAGATAAGAGATGGAGAAAAAAAAAATGAAAGTAAAAAGAAAATGAGTAGAATAAAGTAAAGAAAGTGAGAAGATGTTGTCGTAGATGTCAATAAAGTGATACAGATAAAGTTTTTCTCATTTTTTTCAAAACACTAGGAAAAACAAAAAGTTGTTTTTTCTCTCATGCTTTAAAAGTTGAAATTGATTTTTTTAATCTTAAAAATATTTAAAACAAAAAAAATTGAAGAACACATTTTCTTTGTTTTTTACACTTCGAAAACGCAAAAACAGAAAACGAAAACATCGCCGAACGCGCTCTAAAAGTAGGTTAACTGATAACTTATATTTTATCTTAGAGTAGGTTTTTCCCTCTTTAGAAAATCTTATAGCAGAGTGACAATCGAGCAACCCCTTATAGAAGGCTTCCAGTTCGCCCTTCAAATCCGCATCCACGTCGTATAACTCCCTAATTTGGGGATATGCATCTATGAAGACTTGAAAGCTCACTAATTGTGGATATAACATTTCAATACTGCTTTTAGTGAAGTTGGTGGAATTCATCTCGTCGATGAAGCTTATATTTACTGAATCGAGGGGACCATCAGCTTCCAGGTCCAAGGCTAGTTTCCGGATGAAATTATACTAACAAAACAAAAGAAAGAATATTAACATTCAAAATAATATAGAAATAAACTAGCAGGATCAAGAAAAAGTGAAATAATTATTACCTTTCCTGGTTCGTCCCAATGTCTTGGGTCGACCAAAAAATTGGAGAGAAAACCTTCTGCATTATGAACAGATACAACTTTATTTAAGATGTCCCTTATCACAGTTATATTCATCGTTTGAACATTAAAAACTTAGAGTGGATACAATGGAAGACCATAAACTAGGAGCTTTCCAACAGCATTGCCAACATCATTGAGATTTCTTAATGATTCTTCTAGCAACGTAAGTTGAAAGTTTTCACCCAAATTCTCCAAATAAGGAATTAGGACAGATCGTCGACTAACGACATTGGCCACCGTCAATCTACAATATGTGTCTCCCACGTCAATAATAATAAAAAAATTTCCTAACGACCAAGCCAATTTGTACAGACTCTAGGGATGATGGTATTTTTGATGCTGCAAAAAAAAACAAAAAACAAAAAACAAAAAACAAAACAAAACAAAAAAAACAACAACAACAACATAAAAGTAAACACAACCATTTCTATGATAACAAACGAGAAGTTAATTGTGATTTACATAAAAAGAGAACAAAAATGCCTAACAAAAAGAAGCGAAAACGAAAACGAAAATACCTTTCTCTCAGTTGCCGTTTTCCGTTTGCACTGTCGCTATAAACCCTGCCACTCGAAACCATGTATGTTCACTATTCAATACTATAAATAATGGATCAGATAAACCATAGTTGTAAATTGGGCTCGGGCAAACTAGAAAGCCCTAAGCCCATACACCTCAAATTTAAATCATATAAAGGTAAGTCAATAGATCATTATAAACAAAAAGTAGGCTCGGGCAAACTAAAAAGCCCGAAACCCATACACCTCAAATTTAAACCCTATAAGGGTAAGTCAATAGATCATTACAAACAAAAATTTGGCACGGGCAAACTAGAAAGCTCAAAGCTCATACACCCTAAATTTAAACCCTATAAGAGGATAAACCATAGTTGTCAATGAATCATTACAAATAAAAATTGGGTTCAAAGAAGAGAGGATGAAGATCGATTCTGCATCAAATCAAAAAAAAAAATTTAATCAAAATCTTAATATATATATATAAGAACAAAAAAAAAAAAAAAAGTAGAAGTTACACATTATACATACTTTGAAAATGAGGAGAAAATAGAAAAGATCTTCAAACAAGGAAGAACATCTGAAGAAAGATAAGAGATGAAGGGAAAAAAAAAAAAAGAAAGTTAAAAGAAAATGAGTAGAATAAAGTAAAGAAAGTGAGAAGATGTTGTCATAGATGTCAATAAAGTGATACAGATAAAGTTATTTTCATTATTTTCAAAACACTGAGAAAAATAAAAAATTATTTTTTCTCCCACGCCTTAAAAGTTGAAATTGATTTTTTTAATCTTAAAAATATTTAAAACAAAAACAATTGCAGAACACATTTTCTTTGTTTTTTACACCTCGAAAACGCAAAAACTGAAATCGAAAACATCGCCGAATGCACTCTAAAAGTAGGTTAACTGATAACGTATATTTTATCTTAAAGTAGGTTTTACCCACTTCAAGAAACCATATGGCAGAGTGACAATCGAGCAACCCCTTATAGAAGTTTCCAGTTCGGCCTCCAAATCTACATCCACGTCATATAACTCCCTAATTTGGGGATATGCATCTATGAAGACTAGAAAGCTCGCTAATTGTGGATACAACATTTCAATACTTCTTTCAGCAAAATTAGTGGAATTCATCTCGTCCATAAAGCTTATATTTACCAGATCAAGGTGACCATCGGATTCCAGGTCCAATGCTAGTTTCCGGATGAAATTATACTAACAAAACAAAAAAAAAAAGAACATTAACATTCAGAATAATATAGAAATAAACTAACAAGATCAAGAAAAAAAAAAAATAATTCTTACCTTTCCTGGTTCGTCCCAATGTCTTGGGTCGGCCGAAAAACCGAAGAGAAAACCTTCTGTATTATGATCCGATGCAACTTTATTTAAGATGTCCCTTATCACAGTTATATTCATCGTTTGAACATTAAAAAATTGGAATGGATACAATGGAAGACCATAAATTGGAGGCTCTCCAACAATATTGAGATTTCTTAATTCTTCTTTAAGTAACGTAAGTTAAAAGTTTCCACCCAAATTCTCCATATAAGGTATTAGGACAGATCGTCGACTAACAACATTGACCACCACCAATCCGCAATATGTGCCTCTCATGTCAATAATAATAAAACTATTTCTTGATGACCAAGCCAATTTGTACAGACTCTGGGGATGATGGTAGATACTGTAAAAAAAAAAAAAAAACAAAAACAAAAACAAAAACAAAAACAAAAACAACAACAAAAAAGTAAAACAAGCATTTCCATGATAACAAACGAGAAGTTAATGGTGATTTACATAAAAAGAGAAAGAAAATGCCCAAGAGAAAGAAACGAAAACGAAATACCTTTCTCTCAATTGCCGGTTGCATTGTCACTGTAAACAATGTTGCTCGAAAACGAAAATACCCTTCTCACAGTTGCCGTTTGCCATTTGCCGTTTGCACTATGACTGTAAACCATGCCACTCGAAACCATGTATGTTCACTATTCAATATTATATATAATGGATCGGGTAAACCATAGTTGTAAATTGAGCCCAGACAAACTAGCAAAATCTACACCCCAAATTTAAACCCTATAAAGGTAAACCCTAGTTGTCAATGGATCATTAAAAACAAAAATTCTGTTCGGGCAAACTAGAAAGCGCAAAGCCCATACACCCCAAATTTAAACTATATAAGGGTAAGTCAATATATCATTACAAAGAAAAATTGGACTCGGGCAAACTAAAAGGCCCAAAGCCCATACACCTCAAATTTAAACCCTATAAGGGTAAGTCAATAGATCATTACAAACAAAAATTTGGCTCGGGCAAACTAGAAAGTTCAAAGCCCATACACCCTAAATTTAAACCCTATAAGGGTAAACCCTAGTTGTCAATGGATCATTAAAAACAAAAATTCGGCTCGGGCAAACTAGAAAGCGCAAAGCCCGTACATCGCAAATTTAAATTATATAAGGGTAAGTCAATATATCATTACAAACAAAAATTGGACTCGGGCAAACTAAAAGGCCCAAAGCCCATACACCTCAAATTTAAACCCTATAAGGGTAAGTCAATGGATCATTACAAACAAAAATTTGGCTCGGGCAAACTAGAAAGCTCAAAGCCCATACACCCCAAATTTAAACCCAATAAGGGGTAAACCATAGTTGTCAATGGATCATTACAAACAAAAATTGGATCAAAAGAAGAAAGAATGAAGAGCGATACTACATCAAGTCAAAAAAAAAAAAAAAAATTTAAATCAAAATCTTAATATATAAGAACCAAAAAAAAAAAAAAAACAGTAGAAGTTACACATTGTACATACCTTGAAAACACAACTAGGGATTTGGATTTATATTCTATGTTTGCTTCTTAAAAAAGTCTTTTGATACATCAATTTTAATTCACAATAAACAATTTGACTTTTATTATTAATCAGCGATCAATTAATCTATGTGATGAAATTATTATGGGCAATTAGGGTTTGAAAAAGAAGTATTTGGAAGATGGGTCATAAACTAGATTATTTGACCTGGAGTTCACTTTTGAATCCAATGACGAGATATGGGAACTGGGTGCTTCGGTACAAAAAGGTAAATTTTGTAGCCTATAATTTTAATTATATATTTTTAGTTGGAGTTTAATCGAAACATGTGAAATCAGTGATTTAGAGTGCAAATTTGTTATCAAACAGTTATACTTAGGCTCTTTTACAATTGTTGTGAAAATCAACCTGCACATGTGACTATTTTCTTCTTTTCTGTTATGGAGTAAATTAATGACATTTTAGTAATTGGCTAATTGATATGATTGTTTAATTAACCATGGAGGAACAAATTCCCGTTGGAAGAGAAAATAGAGAAGATCTTCAAACAAGGAAGAACATCTGAAGAAAGATGAGAGAAAGAGAAAAAAAAAATGAAAGTAAGTAAAATAAAATAAAGAAAGTGAGAAGATGTTGTCACGAATGTCAATAAAGTGTTATAGATAAAGTAATTCTCATTATTTTCAAAACACTAAAAAAAACAAAAGGTTGTTTTTCCTTTACATTAAAAGTTGAGATTGATTTTTTTAATCTTAAAAATATTTAAAACAAAAACAATTTCCGAACACATTTTCTTTGTTTTTTAAACCTCGAAAACGTAAAAATAGAACTCGAAAACATCGTCGAACGCGCTCTAAAAGTGTGTTAAATGATAACTTATATTTTATTTTAGAGTAGGTTTTACCCACTTCAGAAAACCTTATGGTAGAGTGACAATCGAGCAACCCCTTATAGAAGGCTTCCAGTTTGCCCTTCAAATCCGCATCCACATCGTATAACTCCCTAATTTGGGGATATGCATCTGTGAATACTTGAAAGCTCGCTAACTGTGGATACAACATTTCAATACTGCATTCAACGAGATTAATGGAATTCATCTCGTCGATGAAGCTTATATTTATCGGTTCGAGGCGACCATCAGCTTCCAAGTCCAAGACTAGTTTCGGTATGAAATTATACTAACAAAACAAAAAAAAGAACATTAACATTCGAAATAATATAGAAATAAATTAACAAGATAAAAAAAAAAAAAAAAAGAAATAATTCTTACCATTTCTGGTTCGTCCCAATATCTTGGGTCAGCCAAAAAATCGAAGAGAAAACCGTATGCATTATGATCTGATGCAACATTATTTAAGATGTCCTTTATCATAGTATATTAATCGTTTGAACATTAAAAACTTAAAGTAAATATAATGGAATACCATAAACATGGACATACCTATCTGGGGGCTAGGGTGGGCTTGAGCCCACCCTAAACCCTCATTATTAAAAAAAAAGTAGTAAGAGAAAATAATAATTAACCAATTAATTTTATTTCCTATTAAAAGTAGAAAAAAAATAATGTTTTTCTTTTCTTTTTCTTCTTTTTATAGTAACAATTATTTTTCCCTAATCTCCAAATTTGGCTTGATCTTTTTATCAACATCAACAATTAGTCTTCAGATTATATATCTTTCAGTGAATATATATTATGCCTTTAAATATTTTATTTTGTTTTGAAATTTTAAGGTTATTATTAAATATAGTTAATGAGATTTTAGGGATAATTCAATTTTAAATTTACAAACTAACGATATTGTTAAATAAATTTCTCGTAACATTATATTAGTATATTTCAAATGAATCAAACTAATATAATAATTTAATTAGTGTTTGTATTACATTTTATGTTTCTCTTATAATTTGTTTTGACTTTTTAAAAATAAAATAAATAAAATTTGGTAACACATTTATTTAGAATATACATTTACGAGAACCTCTCACCAAGTCCTCGTAACTAGGTGATGTCAATGTGCAATAAAAAAAATAAAATCAAGCCCACCCTGATTTTCAATCATAGTTACGTCCCTGACCATAAACTAGGGGCTCTTCAACAACATTGCCAATAGCATTGAGATTTTTTGATGCTTCTTCTAGTAACGTAAGTTGAATGTTTCCGTCCAAATTCTCCAAATAAGGTATTATGATAGATCGTCGACTAATGACATTGGTCACCGCCAATCCGCAATATGTGCCTCCCACGTCAATAATAAGCAAATTCTTTCCTAATGACCAAGCCAATTTGTACAGACTCTGGGGTTGATGGTATTTTAGATACTGCAAAAAAAAAAAAAAAAAAAAAAAATGTAAACACAAGCATTTCTATGATAACAAACGAGAAGTTAATGGTGATTTACATAAAAAGAGAAATAAAATGCCCAACATAAAGAAATGAAAACGAAAATGAAAATACCCTTCTCTCAGTTGCCGATTGCATTGTCACTGTAAACCCTGCTGCTCGAAAATGAAAATACCCTTCTCTCAGTTGCCGTTTACCATTTGCACTATCGCTTTAAACCTTGCCACTCGAAACCTTGTATGTTCACTATTCAATTTAAACATCAATATGAAAAGTGATTAGGGTTTTTTTTTATTTTTACAGCTATTTAAAATAATTAATATATTAAAATAAAGATTTCTATATCATATATAATTATGATAAAATTGGAAATATGTTATATATGGGGGATAATATCGGACGAAAAGATTTTTGATTGCATTTAATGCAATTCAGTGATTTGCAATGAAGTGAAAAGTCAGGATTTTTTACTTTTTATTTTAAGTTGTTTTTTGGTATTTTTAAGTTGTTTGACAACTTAAAAAAAAAAAAAAAGCAAACAAAACAACTTAATAATTATAATTCAGATCCTTTAAGTTATAAGTGGAAAAAACAAACGAGTCGGAGTCTTTTAGAACAGAAAAAAAAAACTCGGATTTCTTTCCAAAAAAAAAAAAAAAAAAAAAAAGAAAACCAAGATTACTTGGCATCCCCACTGTTTTCTAAATACACCAGTGTCCTTATAAAATGGGGGCATTTAGCAGCGTTATTGTTTTGAGCACGACAATCTGATTAGTTCACGTTTTAATTATACACATTTAATACTAAATATAGGAAAAACTAAGAGGCAGTCCGGTAAGCGTTTTTTGTTGACCGTTTTTCGAAAAGAAAAATGTAAATGAAAAAAGTGTTTTTAGTTTCAGCTTTGAAATCTAAAAACGTGTCTGGTAGCAATGTAGCATATGTTGAAAACAGTATTCTGAAAATAAGAACATTAAAAACACGTCTGGCAGGTTAATCGAAAAAATTTCAAAAATTATAAATAATTCATCTCAAATAATTATCAACCGAATCATATTTTTTATTAAATTAAAATTTTAAATATTAAACATTTTTTTTTTACAAAATGTAATATCTACCAGTAGAGATCAGATTTGTTGCTTCAGTTGAATGAATTGCATCCCAAAATGTATAATCATCACCTCTGTTCTTACAATGAATCTTAAGAGGAATACACAATCTTCAGCTCATTAATTCCGGATATTGATGAGCCAACACAATTTTTATCGATGAAAGTTGAGTACTGAATTTAATAATGTGTATTTACTATGTATATTATATAATCAACAAAAATAAGGTGTTGTCATATATAATTTTTTTTTTTTAAGAAAATGAAAATAAAAATAAACTCTCGGTCTTCTTCTCTTCACACAGGAAAGGATTTGCTTCATCCTTATCCAAATATTAAACATTAATAATAATAATAGAAAAAGGTAAAACAAGAATTGAATGAGCCACCAATCTGCTCGGAGGAGGATCTCACCTCCTCTTACGTTGACGACGAAAAAGAGAGAAGAAGAAGAAGAAGAGGAAGAGAGGGAAGTAGAAGTAAAGGAAGCTAGAGAGAAGAAGAAAAACTGACCAGTCACTTGACGAAGAAGAGAGAATGAAAGAAAGAACAAAAAAATCTGATTTTTGGGTGCCGATATTAACACCTATAAATATGATAAGTACACTCAAATTTTAATAAAAATTTTAATTATAAAAATATCCCAATAGAAATTTACCAATAAGGACAAATTAGTTTAATTAAAAATAAACCAAACACTATATACACCTATTAATTATACTCATATTTTAGACTATATCTCTTTATATATAAAAATAAATAAAAATTATTATAAACTCTAACTTATGATAAACCCCGGTTTAGATATTATAAACCCTAATAGAAGATTGTTGCATTATTGGTTCCTAATGATGGTTGCTTGAACTGTTGAACTATATTGAAGAGAATGACAATGTGCTGATTGCTGGATTTGGTCGTAAGGGTCATACTGTCAGTGATATTCCCGTAGTTAAGTTCAAGGTTGTGAAGGTCTTTGGTGTTTCCCTCTTGGCTCTCTTTAAGAAAGAAGAATGAGAAGCCAAGATCTTAAAGATTAGTTTGATATTACTTTTGAAAAGTTAAAATCAGATTATTTTATAATTTTGACATAAAATGATGCTTGGTAAAATTTTCAAAAGTAATTAATTGATAATTTGGCAAGTTTTGACAGTGATTTTGAAAAGCATGTAGGGGTTACTTTTTGATAGACCTGACAAAATTTCACACAAGCTATTAGCACGACTCAAACCCATTCAAAAATAACAATTGATTGGTCTAATTTATCGGATCAGGTTATTAATGGGTCAACCCATTAAAACCCATAATATAATAGGTCGGTTTTTGGTTCACCTTTGAAAACCCACTAATTCGTTATAACCCATTAATATAAGGATATATATATATATATACGGTCCCGTTTCTATCAGGGCATCCTTATATAACTTTATCAGGATATTGAATGTGAGTCGCTCATTTATAAAAGTGATTTGACAAATACATACATATCAAGTCAAAGTATGTAAAACCAGTGGCTCACATTCAATATTCTTATATAATTCTATCAATGCATCCTCATAGGAAAATTTCTGTATATATATATATATATATATATATGTTTATGAAATTTATTAAAAATAATCTTTGTATTTACCGACTCAATAGTAAATAAATTTATTAAAGCCGTTGAATTTATAAATATATATATATGTATATATCTACAATTACATTTAGGATATACTTTAATAATTAATTAAAAAAATTAAATTAAAAACTCTAAAACTATAAATAGATTGTATCACAATACAAGCACTTTAACATTTGTAAGCGTAAGTGAGGATTGAGATTCTCAATCTCAACATAATGAAGATTTATAGAAGTCATGTTAGATTTTATTTTCAAGTTGTTTATTATTGTTTTTCTTAAAATAAAATGTTTTCAATAGAATGTTGGAGCCTATGGTGGACTTGATTGCATGAGTTTGGTCACGCTTGGATACTATTTATTTAATAATAAATTTCAAATATAACATTTTGCAATGGGTCGGGTCAGGTTACCCATTAATTTAACAAATGATTTTAGGTTTTATATTTAAACCCATTAAGTTAACAAGTCATGTTCGTATTTAAACCCATTAAGTTAACAAGTCATGTTCGGGTGAGACAATTTTAACAAGACCCAAACACGAAACGATACGAATTCATAATAACACGACCCATTGTCAGGTCTACTTTTTAAAAGTGATTATGGAATAATCTATTTCAGCATTTAATAAATGTTTTAAAATATCATTATTATCCTTATGAAATAAAGTTAAAATCATTTATATACTTTATTTCATCTCAAAATTAAATATTCTATTTAAATATTGATTTGATTTATAAAATCTTTTAAAAATATTTTGTGGTTCTTATGGAATTTTTTTTTTCTAATTTAAATATTCTACTTAAATATTGATTTAATATATATAATTAATGAGAAAAATGAAATAGGATCCTAAAATCATGTATATTTTAGTTATTATAATTAATCTCAGCACTTTTGCAGTAAAATTATCAAACATATATATACTGTTTTTGAGCTATACAGTAGTTTTAAAAATACAATTAACCAATCACATGCTGATTAACTTTACAACTGCTTATTCCTCCAACACACCTAACAGTGATTATTATAAAAATTATAGCAATACCAAATTAGTCCTAAGACAAATATGCAGCAGCATAATAGTTTTCTATTTGAAGTTGGAATGTTACTTTTTATTTTTGATTGAATTTTGCAAACTATTGTTTATCTTTCAACTAGTTAATGTAATGGATTTTGACTACAATCAATTTTCATATTTTGCAACTCATTTCTCACTTTGCAAAAAAATAATAATAAATAAATAAAATGTATTAAAATGAACACATTCATTTAAATAAAGGTATTATTAGCATTAAATTGGGTATCTATAATAATGATTTAATTTTAAATTTTAAACATAGGTGTGCTTATAATATTCATAAGTGTCAATATCTGCGCCCTTGATTTTTTTTTTTTTTTAAAAATGAAAAACAAAACGAAAAACAAAATGTAAAACATGTTTAAAGTGTTTTTCATGTTTTTTAATTTTAACACTGATTTTGTTTTTCATTTTTTTTTTTTTTTTGAAAATAAAATAAAAAACGTTTAACGAACGTGAATTCAAAATTGTTTTCGGAAATCAAAAACAAAAATACACTAAAAAGCCACTACCGGACAGCCCCTAAACTAAAAAAAAAAATCAAAAGACATCTTGGATAGTAAATCTATAGTTACCCGGACTCAGGAGTGGCCTGAAAAGCAATTCTCACTACAACGAGGAGTCTTCTTTGCACATTATAATTTTATAAACAAATGTGAGTTACGAACTTCTCTCTATCACATATTAATAGTAAGTGTACAACCACTTGAGTTATTAGTGGACGTGCTTCGTGACTTTATAATTAAACCTTATTTTGGGTTTAAATTTGCTCAAGCTTGATAACATTGTTATGAAATTTTCTTAAGCTGACAATCACTTCAGCTATTAGTAGATGTGCATCGTGACTTTACATGTGTGTATTGATATGAAATTTTCTTGTAATGTATCGTCATTATAAAGTTATAATGTATCGTCATTATAGCACGTGTATAATTAATATTTGTAATTAAAATTCAATAAATAAAAATTAAATCAAATAAACTTTTGTCCATTTCTATACAATCTCTAATGGATGATCTATGGAAAGAGGCAACAACACTTGGTCTACATTTTTACCACCAAACCAAAGTCAACTTTAGATTGTTTTAACTTGGTAGGATTTTCTGATGCAGACAGCAGATAAGGCAACAAATCATGACAATCGAAAATCGACAACTGGCTATTGTGTGTTTTTCAGACCAAATTTTGTCACTTGTTGTGCCAAGAAGCAGCATACTCTCAAGATCATCAACTGAAGCCGTGTATAGACTTTTCTAGAGTTAATTACAATTTTTTTTTTCTTGAAGCTTATGAGAGGGTGAACAAATTACACATTTATGGAACTGGCACCCCTATTTTCACTTTTATGGTGCATCATTTCCCTTTTTCACAACCTCCAACAGTTTCTCAGGTACAATTCATTACATCAATCTGTGTATTGAGAATTGAGACCTAAAGAAACCAAAATGCCCAACAGGAAAAACTAACCTACTGAAGCATATATATGTATATATACATGTAAGAGAAATACATCCCCATATCTTTCACATTTGCTACCACATTTTCAATACTGTACAATATAAACATTCTATTTCTTTCTCTGTTTCAAATTCCGGGTGAAAAAAAATGATGATCCTGCTTCCACATATGGCTTCGTAAAAGAAGGCACTGCCGGTGTCAGTCCTGATTATGACTTGAGATGTATAACTATACAACTATGTTATATATCAGACATCTGGGATTCTCCTATAAAAAAGGACATAAGCAGCAGATGTCTTAATCTTGTCTTCACTAACTGGATAAACCTTGTCATCCTCAAACTCATACCACCTCTTGTGCCCGAGCTGTGTAAAAGCAGCAAGTGTTAGAATATTTATATTAAAAACAAAGTCATGGTATATCTGTGTAATATAATATAAATCTGCTCCAAAACCTAATGATGCTCTAATAAACTATAAGTCCCTCAACCTTAAAGCATTGCTACCCGAGATATGGAGTTCTTATTCATAAACAATATATAGCCGTCTATTTACTTTGGCATGTACACATGACCACCTCCTATTTGGGGAAAAATTCATATAGCAAAACCATATTTTTGAGTCAGCTCAATTATAAGACAAAAACAGCAAATTTCATTATACAGATTCTATGTGCAATTTCATCAACGTAAGAGAGCTTGATTGAGGTAACTGACAAAGGCAATCAGAGGAATAGTTCACAAAAAAGGATAAGTATTACTTACATCAACAAATGCCGTATAGTGACCACCTCCCATGACTCCATAGTGATTACTTATCGCATACAACACATAACGATTGGATAGCTGGCTATTCTTATGTGAAATGTAAGTTGAGAGATCAAGTTCGTCAATTGGAAAGTCAACATATGTTTCCAGCTTGTTTTTTAAATATCGGCTGTATGAGAACCTCTTTAAATGAATTACCAAAATCTCAGGCAATCGCCAAAGATCTAACTTTTTGCTGGCCTGTCGATGCTTTTTGCAGCTGGGGCAGTACCTGAAATAGACATAACTGCGACATCAGGCACTGGAGGGGCAACAAGAATATGACGCCATTACCGGTGAATCATAGAATAGAAAATACAAATTTAATTTACGCACACAAAAATAGGTATGTGTTTTGGTAATGGTATAAGGACTAATCTGAATTGAGCATGGTATAGATAGGTAAAATATATATTGCTTGTATAGAAAACACTGATTAGAAAACACACTAACCACATGTCTTCTGGTCCCAGGGGCTCCTCCTTCAAGAAGGCTTCAAGGCATTTGTACAGGGAAAAAGATTCTTGAGGCTTCCTCGTGAACAATTGAGGCCTGAATACCTCCATTAAGGAGCTGAGAAGACATGTATCATACTTTTCGATCATCTTATGGGGCCAATAAACGAGTATATCCAACTTCTTAGTTAACTTTGAGATCGATACGGGTTCATTCATTTTTACTGTATGTTTTGTATCCATATAGTAAAATTGGAAGTCAGAACCCATATGTGGTTCATCCCCAATTTCACTGTCTGAGCCCGCATCTTTATCTGAGACTGTGGGGCTAATAACATCCTCTACTGCTGAATCTTCATTAGCCATAGTCCCCGCATCAGCAGGCATTAGAAATGGATCAAGTAATTGTAAAAAAACTTTACGAATGTCATCTCCATTAGAAAGCTCAGACAACCTCGCAACAAGAGGTGTGCCGAACATCTTCCAATCTGATGTTACCCGCCCAGAACCATACAGCCTGATCATAATATAATTAAAAAACAATAATAGTAATTAGAAAAAAAACCATAGTCATCAAGTTCAGAAAAAAATATAAACTAACCGGTTTAAGAGTCTTTTCAAGAGATAAAAAAATGCCTTTAAATGGGACTACCAGAACTTAAAAATAATAAAATAACGTAGCCAAAGTAATATGTGTATACTGATGAACATGGAAAAACTAGTATAAGTTTTAAACAAATAATGTAAATAGTATAATAAGATTACGAGAAGTATAATACAAATATGATCACGAGAATTATCTTAGCCAAACAACACTTAATGTCTCTAATACAATAAAAACTAGATCATCAGTAAAACACAAAGAGATTAAGCAAAAAAGACAAACACAGAGATTAAGCAAAAAAGACAAATTATAGAAAAACATCCACAGAAACATTGGATAGGAATTAGAAATTAAATTTTTGACACTGCATATCCAGAATCATAATAGGATAATATGAATTAAATAGATAATATGTGATGAATTAGACAGAATTTACAACACATACGAGAATTAATTGAAGGCAGTAACATGTTCAGATTTTCTTTTTTTAATAGAACTCGGAAGCCGCAATGAAATGATGGGGTGTACAACTTCCTGCACTCTTAATGAAGTTCTGTTTTATTTTTGAAACAGCATTTTCAAATGTATCTAATCTTACCTTTTGCTTTTTGGAGGGGGTTGTCTTTTGAAGGTCCTTTTCTTATGAATATTTATGGTAGTCGTTTTGGTTTTTCGTTTACCTGTTGTTAAGTTTGTTCCATGGACAGTTTTTTCACCTTTTCTGTGTATTTGACTTCTTCTCTTTAATGAAATATAGTTTTGGATAAAAAGCAAAAGAATTACTTAAATATTTAGAATGGAAATTACTAGAACTCAGACACGATACAATAACATACCCGAAGGAAAGTAACATATACTGTCAATTTCTCTAACTAGCTCACTTACATATTCTACACATCATGACTTTCCAGCATCATATTGTGCTCTTAATAGTCTTATGTTCTTATGGTGCAGTCATGGTTATTTTATCAAGTCTATGCTTTTTACTTGACCTTTTCCAGTCCAGTTTTAGTTTCTTCCGCTTCATTTTTTTTTGCCACCTCATGTCTACGACTTTTAATTCTCTTTGCTAAATTTATACCTTGGTCAATTATTGTTGTTCTAATATGTGCTTATGGTTATTCTTTCATTACTTTCTCTAGGCTTTTAATTTGTTTTCTTTGCATAGTTCACATCATACTTAATTCCTTACTATCCATACATTCCTCTAGAATAATCTAGCTCCTGTATCACTTTTGTTCTATATCTTTTGTAGGTACTTTCAATTTTCTTTTCAATAAATTGATTCTTTATTCACATTTTCAAATGCTGTCTATCTTACTAATCTATATTTCATTCCTTCTTAGGGAATAACAGTTAGCTTTCTACTCATGATATTAAGATTTAATAAACATTCATGCCTTCCTCAATGCTATGATGGACTTTCAGATAACTCAAGGGCCTATTACATATATTTATTGCAGTTCCA
This sequence comes from Acer negundo, assembly GCA_035582765.1. Lineage (NCBI taxonomy): Eukaryota > Viridiplantae > Streptophyta > Magnoliopsida > Sapindales > Sapindaceae > Acer > Acer negundo. The sequence continues at coordinate 12,561,031 of CM069243.1, forward strand.
CATGCTTTCCTATAGTAAGGAAAAGATCTTTTAGAAAGCTTGGAAATCTTATTTTTAGATTTTCCAAGAATCAAATTACGAAAACAGTCCTGGATCATGAAATTCAGACAAAGAGAAACAAGCTTAAAGAAGACAACATAGACAACTTTTGGGTAGCCAGAAGTCAAACAATTAAAATGAATTTGTTAGCCTTGAACAATGCTCATGTAAGGTAGAAAATTTACACAAATTCCAGTTTGATAAAGAAGGTTAATGTTTCTTCCTTTTCTATTGGTTCAAGGAAAGTTTTGCATAATCTTCACTCCTAAAAATTGCAAAAGATAATAAAAGTCCACATGATGCAACATATGTAAGAGTTTGTGAGCAATGTGGATACAGCGATGATTAGATATGTCAGGAATACATATTGTTTTCTTTTTATAAGAGCATCACAAATTGTTTAGTTGACAAGAATCACATATACAAGCATTACGAATTGCTTAAGCAATAAAACATCAATAAGCCTAAATACGATAGTCCAGTAAAAAGTATTGACAATTGAACACAGCATATATTACAGCAAACATCTATTAAACACTATACATGTTTATTAAATTTTAGGATAAGTAAATCATTCTCAAAACTACCAATGATAACAAATCAAGGATAGCGTAGGTTGTATGAATGAAAAGGGTGAAGAGCATTTGATACAGCAGCATTGGATCCATATCAGAACTATGGTCACTTTCTTTTGTACCTAAAACTTATCGTACTCCCAATGTATTAAATACATATTTTGATAACCATGCACATGACACCCCTTTTTTTCTTCTTCTTCTTCTTCTTCGTTATATATATAGAAACAACCATGTCTAACATTTATTAAGTACTCCCTCTTTAGACATGTAAGTCCACCGAGATGGCTTATAGAGTTATAAAGACTATTCTTTTTTCTATAATAAGTTTTAAATGCTATAGATGCATTATTCATCCACTATCATAACATTTTTTTTTACAGAAAAAATAAAGTAGACAAAGAGTGATGCACATAATAAATGTGAAATCATTTTGATCAATTAAATAAATCTGCAATGATAATTATATATGAAAATCTAAGCACACTTACATTTCTTTTGGTCGATGCATAAACACAACCAAGGGGGATGTCTCACTATCTTTTGGTAATCTATAGGCAACAAGTTTGTCATCATCTCTTATCAACTCCAATGAGTCAGATGGCTCCTCCAACAAGCGAAAAATTCGATTCTTGTATATCTACATGTCAGCTCAAATGTATACATGAAAAGCCCAAAATTTCAAATTTGTACAAGTGTACATGCATGATTTTTTTTTATATGGATATAAATTTCTTGGTTGCTTATATACCACAGACCACCAAGGGCAGGGCCATCCATAACAAGCACAAAAATCATAAAACAATGTGATGACAATGGATCATCTCAAATTTGCATGTTAGGTTTTTACTTGATAAATTGGATAAAACTTGTTTGAAATGATAGATAACAACAATCTCATCATTACTTTTATCACGCATTCATAATATGTTAATGAAAGAAGAGGTTGAGGTTGGCTCAATGGTAAGCCCTCATACCCACATCAATGATGTCGTGGGTTCGAGTCATCCCTCTCCCTAAATTCTAAATTGCAATAATTAAAATGTATATTTGTATATCCCTACTTCTGTATAGAAATGCTGCAGAAATTGTCATGATGCTTGAGCAACTGTGCTTTGATCATATACTCCCCACAAAGATTTAAGAGGACTACTTACTAGAGACGATTGAGAATAATTCCTGGATCAGGGCCATTACTAGTGACATCATAGTTATTATACTAACAAAGCAGGCATGCTGCAATAAAAGTGCTTGTCCCCCAAGGACGATTAAGGTGCTTAGAGCCAATGCTTTGTTCTATGTCTCACATGCAACATGCTTTTCATAGTAACAAACAATGTTTAAAACCATAGCTCTAGTAACATACCTCAGCCACCAACAAGGTTTCATCATTTCTTAAAGAACATAAAGTGCTCAAAGCCTCAATAAGATCCTTTAATCTCCCATACTTTGGCACGGTTATGGTAAATGGAGATGGCAAAGTACTTCCATCAGTACTAAAAATGGTCACAGTAATAGTCCGCATTGTTGTTGAAGGTAACGGTAGTGACAAGTACATAAGGGGATCAAATGTGACAGACACCTTCTTGCAAACAGGGCAAACCAACATTGAGCGATACTGGCCCTACAATGAAAAAGAGAAAAAAGAACAAATGTAATCAGTCGAATGAGCGAAATTTACACCATTTACTAGAGAAATAATTAAAGGTTCAAACAAATAAATATACATGCAAGTATGTTAGTAACCAACAAATCCAAAAGTTTAAGCTAATATGAAAGGTCCCAACAATTTAAGTACACTAACAAAAGTCTCTCACATGCAAGACCAACGGATTTGTTTGTGACTCGAGCCCAAACACAAACACGCAACAAATTCACATAACAAATAAAAAATTCAAATATAACCACGTGTGGGGACTCAAACCCGGTCTCCTAACAGACTCAAAAGCTTGAACCGATAGGAAAAGCCCCAACAATACTATTTAAGTACTTTAACAATGTCAAATTACAAAATCACATCAAGTTGTGATGATGTTTACACTTAGTCACTTAAGCCATTTCTATTGCCAACATGGATGTTCATCCAGAGAGCCAAAACCAAAGGGTACTTATCACATGAAAAACTATGATAACTTGTGCGAGACTAGATATGCATCAAATAGAAATAGAACACTTACTTGGAACAAATCAACTATGATGGAGTCATTACGGGCTCGATGACTCCGCCAATATTCTTCTGCCACTTCTTCTTGTGGGCAGTCTTCTGCATCCTTTGCTTCTATGTATGGCTTGCATTTCACACGATTCAGATCTTCGTGGAGCCCATCCAACAAAAAGGCAAGAAATTCCTGCATGTAGACACTTGAATATATTAAAAAAATTCATCCACATGCATCATAGTGTCAAAAACTTATTTTGGGTTTGCTGGTTTGATGAAAGAAAGTTGATTAATTTGTCCAGTTCTATTGAGTGGGGGGGGGGGGGGGCGGCGCTGGTTGGGGGGAGAGAAGCAGGTAGATTGGTTATGATTCAAGCAATATTATATACTGTCTTTCTTTGTTTAGAATTTCTATAGGGTTGCCAAAGAGAATTGAAAGGCTAATGAGAGATTTATTTTGGGGTGGCATTGGTGAAGACAAAAAGGCTCATTTAATAAATTGGGAAATTATTTCTTGATCTTGGGATCATGCCCGGATTAGTTTTGGGAGGATAGTTGAATTGATTCTACACCATTAAGCTTGATGCTTCCAAGATTATATAAGCTTTGCTTCTTGCAAATTCCTTCAATTGAAAGTTAGATTATAAAGGTTCAACACTTCAACTCATATAGTGGATAATCTTTTGATTTTAGGAGAAATTTGAATGCTAGAAAGATCGAGGAATTTTCTTCTCTACTTTCATTGTTAGTTGGTGTTTCGTTCATTTCATTTGAGAGGTTCAAAGAGGAGGGGCTAGTCAAAGGATTCTAACAGAACCTTTTCTTGCAAGTCTTTTGAATGGTTAAAAATGACGAGTCTCATCCATTGTTTGAACATGTTCGTGTAATTTGGAAGTCAAAGGCTATGAAGCACGGATACTTCATAGGGCCCAACAGATCGCATATCTGAGTGTGTCGGATACCGATACGTGTCGGATACGCCCCGATACGTGTTGGATATGCTTTTTTGGGGTATCCTGATATTTTTTGAATTTTTGAATTAATGATACGTTTCGGATACGCATCGGATACGTTTCGGATACATATCTGATAGGGATATATATATTTTTTGAACTTTTTTTTTTGAAATTTCTGTCAACAAGATAATAATTAATAAATATTCTCACATTGGGAAGACAAATTCTCAGACTCTGTATTGCATGCTTAGTGTATTAGCTCTTGAAAATTGAGAAATTAAATTCTCAGCCTCTCAGGCAATCATCTGGTGCCTGTTTGCAAGGTTACCCACATGGCCACATTAGAAACCCAATTTTGATTTGTTTGAGAATTAAAATTCAGATAAGATAATAATTAATAAATATTTTCACCTTTGGAGGAAAATTCTCAGACTTTGTATTGAATGCTTAGTGTATTAGCTCTTGAAAATTGAGAAATTAAATTCTCAATTTTGCAATTAGCTGGTGCCCGTTGGTTACCACATGACCACATTGGAAACCTATTTTTGATTTGTTTGAGAAATAAAATTCAGATAAGATAATAATTAATAAATATTTTCACCTTTGGAAGAAAAATTCCCAAAGGTGTTGCAGTATTTTATGTTTATTTTGGTTGTTATATTGTTACTGTTTTAAATTTTATGTTTTATCTATGAAATTTTTTTGGGAACAATTGTTATTTAAAGATGTTTATTGTTATATATATATATATATATATATATATATGTCCTAAACGTATCCGTATCCTATTTTTTTGGAAAACGCCGTATCGAAGTATCCGTATCGGTATCATATCCGTACCCGTACCCGTATCAGTGCTTCCTAGGTCAAAGGCTCCTAATAAAACAAAAATTTTGAAATGGCTGATAGATTAAGACAAAATAAATACCTATGATATTATTCGAAAGGTATCCTAATTCTTTTCTTCTTCCCTCTTAGTGAATCATGTGCAAAAATTTGAAGAAAATTTGAATGACCTTTTTCTCCATTGTCCGGTGGTTGTAACGCTATGGAGTAAGTTGGTGGTGGATATCCGTGGTTTCTTTCTTTTGGAAGATTTTAAAGTTTTTGGGGGAGGAAAGAAAGCTAGGTCCTTTGGTATTAAGTAATTTCTGTTGTTTTCTAGTTATTTGTTAGTGAGGAATAAAATATTTTTTATGAAGCTAAAGAAGACAAAAAGTTATGGGATAACGTGTATTATTTAGTTTCTCAATGGACATCTATTTCTGAAGAATTCAAGGATAACTCTCTATTTTCCATCATGCTTGATTGTAAGGCTATATAATTAATTGATTTAATTTGTTGTATATTTGACTATAGTTCAGTTTGTTGTTCTGGTGGGACTACTAATTCACTTTTCTACTTGCTTACTTTCTCTATGAATAAAGTTGTCTCCTATAAAAAAAATTATTCATTATCTTAGGATTAATAGGCTTTCTTGCACTTAATTTAAGTTTATTTTCGCATTTAAGTGTACATGTGAGTTTTTCCTATTATTATGATAAAATGAGTGATTTTAGGAAATACAATAATATTTTAATGCAAACAAATATGCACTTACTGATGTTTGTTCAAGTTAAAAGACTTATTTCATATTTCTTCTTATTGACGAAATAACTTGGCATTTTAAAGAAGAAAAAAGTAGTGCAAGATTGTATTTTGCTGTTTTTGCCTTATCTGACACAATTTCAGTACTTTGACCATATCTTTTATTCCCTTATCAGATCGGTGCGGTTATTGGTACGTTAGAAAACTTTTTCAACAATTTATGACTTTGTGTTTCACACGGATTTCCAAAATCGAATGCTTCCGAGGTCAAAAACAACCAAGAAGTCGAATTTAGTCGACGCACTTTAGAAAACTAGATAATAATATTCTTTTTCCTACTTTAATTAGGCTTCTTTTCTTTTGGGATTCTAACTGAATAAAAGGAAGCAAGAGGGAGTTGAAACTCCCGAGAATATAGTACTTCACAGAAATCTACGATTGGATTAGCAATCTTAATGTTGTAGCACTGATATAATGGGTAAAAAAAGCTGTAGTTCTGCAAGAAAATATCTATACTCACTTGGGAATCATGTTGGTTATAGCCACTGAATTGAGGAGCAAAGTTTGTGAGTTTTAACTTGAACATTCTTGGTGCCACTGGCATTGCTCCTGGAGCCCACAGCTTTCTTATTAAGTCCCCAAATGCTAAAACAAGCTCACCCTGAAAAATGTGGCAGAAAATTAATGTTAATGGGTGCGAAGTAATGAGAAGCAAAGATCAGAATGATATGTCAATCTAAGCAATGTAATCTAATACAGACACATGTATGACGTACTTTCAACCCCAATGGATTTTCATAGTTGATCTCTTTTCGGTAATCCCCTAGGAAGAAATCAACAAGCTCCGGGGTATGTGCCAGGCACTGGATTGCACTATTCATGAAGCAAGTATTTCCAAGATTCTGCAATCCTGTCAAGCCCAAAAAACTAACAAATCTGTTGCAATTGCCAGGTCTTGAAGAGCCGGAAGGCATTATGTAAGAGTTTAGATTATCATTGCTCCCATTCATTGTAACAGAACCATTGCAAAAGGAATCGTTTATCTTGGAATGTTCCTCATAATTTGAAAATCCATAGACTTGCAGTTCAAGCTGAGCCTGCAGCGATTAATGCAACAAAAGAGCATATAAATACACTAAATGGCTGAATTCCAGGGATGGAATATGATAGATAAATTGCAAGAAAGAAAGCTTATAAGGACTAAGGTAACAAAATCAGATTTGCAAAGCATCTGTATAACGTTATTTGATTTGACAATGTGCACACTTAATTCAGAAGCCTTCATAAATTTATAACTACCAAGACAGTCAAACTTTTAAAAACCATTAAATATCATTCATCCAAAAAATATATATATTAAGTATTATTAAATAAAAGTTCAACAGCCATAATGCAGGCACACTTTAACTTTTAGCTCCAGGGACAATGTGTAATAATTGTTAAAGCGCCTACTATTTGACACCAGCAAGTCCAAATGGAGTTCAAAATATTCAAAGGCTATCATTCTTCAGCCATATATTTCAATGCAATCCATGTTATCTGTTAGATGAGTATATGATACTATTTCTGCGATCATTTCATTACAAATTCATACAAGATTTGGTTGAAGAAAGTACTAAAATACTAAGTGCAAGTTGTCATGTAGTCAGCAATGATCAAATGCAACTGCCATGGTGTTGAACCTTAAGATAATCCTACTCATGGCTGACTGAACATCAAAAAAAAAAAAAAAAAAAAAAAAAAAAAAAAGAGAAGGAACAATCATTAAACAATTTTCACAAAACACCAGACAAAGTCATAGATGACGAAATGCGGAACCCAACTCATTTATGATGACTCATATTCCAATGAGATGGTAAAATTTTAACAATTCAAAGGTACATTGCATTGAAAAACTAGTACCAAAAGTCCAAGCCTAAGGTTTAGCTCGATGGATAATTCTCCAGAACCATAGTATCATTGGTATGTCACAGAATTGTATGATACAACAGTTGCTTATAGAAAGCAATTGAAAATTACTTTTTCCATTTTAGGACAAGATATAAAAGGAAAAGTGCCTTGAAAATCATATCATAATCATTTTACCCTTTTTTTCCTTTAAAATAAGAAACAAGTAAACTAATTTAAACCGAAGTCATGCTTACAATTTGAAACTGTTAACAATGTTAACCTTTCATGGTACAGGTTTCTACAACACTGAAAATAGGTTTTATAGTTCTTTTTAGTTCAATAAAACAACCTACACTGTTGGAAATCACCAACATTAAGTCCAATTCCAACTCGAATATGGAGATTGTAATACATAATCTTGCAAACAGGAAAACCAGTATATGTTGTCAAGATCTACAGATTCTACACTTAGCCCTCAAAGCTGAATCCTTCAGCACAATGTCTTGAAAAATAGTGAAGCATACAAGATACGAGAATTCAAATCAAATTCAGGTTTTGAGACATAACATACACGCACAACTCTCTAGGAATGCTATTAGTAAAATCAACTTAATCTGATGAGATCAGAAATAGTTCAGTACGATTCTGAAATACAATTAATAGCCAATATAATCTAGCTATATAATGTTTCCTCTAAATCTTGAATGTACAGAAAAGAAAAAACTAATATACATTCAAAATGATAATGTTGTTGCCATCTTATATTCAAGAATTTTAAACGGAAAGGAAAAGTAAAAGATTTTCAGCCTTTTCTCTAAGTAAAATGACCAAAACAGTAAATGCGCATAATAGTTTTTTTTTTTTATTCGAATTTAGAGGCACAAAGATAGAATATGCTAAAAACAATATATGATTTTAGGAGGATTTGTGTTTTAGGGCTCACAACTAAAACTACATGGTGTTGATATGATACTTGCAATCATGCCCAGACCACTTAAAGACTCTTCCAAATCCAGTCTAGAAATTCCTCTCAAAAGATTGGTACCCAAAAATTTTCCTCTTATATCAGAATTCTATATTAAAATAATTATACAAAACATCAACATGCAAGCAGAAGCTTCTCTTCTTTTCATACATGGATACAAGAAAACACATCAAAAAGGATGGTTAATGAAGTTTCAATTACACGTCAAGAGAGATTTGAGGACCTCCATTTCAAGATTGTATTGACCAAGCATAAGCAAGTCCATTGATTTTTCTTTGAACAACCTGAGCACTTCTTTTAAATGCTTGGTGTCCCCAAAGGCCCCATAAAATATTAAATTAAAGAGATGACAATAAAATAAATCAACTAGCCACACCTCTTCACTTGGTTGTCCGGAGGAATCATTACACATGTTCAATTCATCATTCATGAAAAAATGAGTTGTCTGCCCCGAGAAATCCCAAATGTGGAACTGCACAACAGAAGAATAGAACAAATAAAGCTGCCCAATATAAAGAATTATTACTAAATAAGCTATAAATTAATTGCTGCCAAACTTACTAGCTCAGACATGGAACCAAATATATTGCATGCTCTTTTGTACAGATCAACTTTATTGTCCTGAAAATGCAATCTATTAGCTTTCAGTAACTGCTAAACCCAAACAATTAAGTTGTTAGGAAAGAGCTCAATAATAGTAAGCACTCTATCACACCCTATCATGTGCAAAGCTGGATTGTGGGCTTATCACATGGATTGATTGATACACAAGCCCATGTTGCTGAAGTCGAACTTGAGACCGCTAAGTCAACTATGCTATGTCAAAGTTCCTTACTTATTATAAATAAATATATAAATATATATATATGAGAAGTGGTTTAAATATTGATGAGCTTACAACCTAACACTATGTTTGGTTTGATGGAATAGGGACAATGTTCCATAAATCGGGCTAGGCAGCCGCCGACCGTGGCGAATAAGCCCTAGTCGGTGACTCTAGGTGGCTGGGCGTTTAATCGGGGCTGGACACCGCCTAGGCGCCCTAGGCAGGGATGAGCGGCATGAACCCAAATTTGACTCGTTTTGGGGATTTTTTTTACGAAAATCACATCCTTTTGACGTTGTATTAAAAAAAATAAAAAAATAAAAAAATAAAAAAATAAAAAAATAAAAAAATAAAAAAATAAAAAGGGTTTTTTATCGCCGAAAGGAAAGGAAAGGATAAGGAGGGAAAGGGAAGGAATAGTCTCTTCTTGTTTTACCCAATTTGGTTTCTCAATAAAATTGAATGGAAAAAAAGAGAAAGGAATCAAAAGTTAATGAATTTTTTCAATATCCCAAAACTAACCCTATTAATATTGCATTTGTTTCCTTTCTATTCATAACCATCCAAACAACAATCTTTAAAAACATTATCTTTCCTCTCCTTTCCTTTCCTCCTTAACTTATCATTTCCTTTCCTTTCCTTTCTCTTCCATCAATCCAAACATAATGTAAAAGACTATCCTATTGGGTTGTGGCATCAATTGGTATATATACTCATCTCTTGCTTTTTTATGTTTTCAATGAGGGATTTATTCTCATCTTCCCTAGCTTCACATGTGGGTTCTCTAACAATCCCCTCACATGTGAGCCCAAGTTGACTTTGATTGGCCACCCTTTTTCAATAATGACATTTATCAAAGACTTTGATACCATGTAAGTAACCACTAGACTCAAAAGTTTAAGCTATTAGGAAATGGCCCAAAAATAGTATTAAGCAATCTAACAATAGTGACTTACTTGCAGTACAGAATCTTACAGAAAAAATAATGTATTTGACAGTTGATCTTTAGAAAGAATGATATATTTAATAAGTATTTTGAATAGATAATATCATAATATATGAGCTATATCAAATGTTACTCAACTAGGTATTTTAAATAGATTAACATTTAACATATCAGCTATAGCAACCAAAACCAAACTCCCTGTGTAATATCTAAGATGAACATGAACCTGGGGATCAATATATAGCTCATCCCAGTTTTCAAAAAATACAGCTTTCAAGGATAGGTGATGCTACATTAATAACTTAATTAGACAGGAAATGTCCTCTCTTGAAGCCAATACATAGACCAATGCCCTGCACCATAACAAAACACCCTTTTGGAGTATAATTAAGTGCCTTTCATAGATACTTTATTCATTGGAATTCTCATTTTGTAGTTCTCCTAATCATTAGTCTTAAAGCCTATTTTGGTGACTAATTTTGCAGCAATGGACCTTATATGCAGTCCAATGGGACTGTGATGGGTTGTTAGGAATTTAGTTCTTTGATATGGTTAAAGTTGAATTAGGATAAGTATTAATGGTGAAAATTCTTAAATACTATGGTTTTACCGTCATTCAAATTCAATAGATCCCTTCCCGAAAAGCTATTTTCTGGCAAAAATATCGGAACACCTTTTTGTTTTGTTTTTCTATTTTCTTCCTTTGTATATTATCTCGTATTTTAATAAATTTTATGTTTCTGATAAAAATATATATATAAAGTACAAACACAACTATATCCGAAATTAATTTGTCTCCACAAACCTTTCAGACTCCACTGAGTTAAAAAGTTTGGATCCAGTACAAAAATATATAATTCTTCAATAGATGCATTTAAAAGATGGGCATGGTGCATAAGGGAGTAATAGCCAATGGCAATGTTCTAATTTTATTTGACAAAAAAAGGAAAAGAAGGAAAGAAGGAAAACATGCTCTAGATCAATGTAATTGACCTAGCGAAGGCCATCACATGCCAAATTCCACATTTCAGCTACTACAGGACCAGCATGAAATTAAACAATAGAACAGGCCAACAACATAGGACCGACCTTTAAGCTGATTTTTACTACCAATGAATTTGTTTCCCGTGAAACAGAAAGCCTGATCTGTAAAGGAAACACATCTAGCAGATAATCTTCCGCAATCAAAGAGCTCCCAACATCCTTTACTTCTGCTTTAGAATCATGCCTGTGGAAAGAGCAGAAGAAATGAATGTCTAACAAAGTACAAAGCGAGCAGCTTCTATATAAAGGTTCCAGTTATGATGACGTTAACAAAAAGGAACATATTGAGAGAGGGAGAGAGATCGTGATTGATCTAATAAAGCTAAACTGAGTGTATTCCCAAAATTCACTACCCAAGGCAGCCAGAGATACCAAATTATCACTCTACTTTTCAACCTAGAGAGGCATTGACAACAAAAAGCAAATGCTGTAGTTTTGCAGCTCATTTCATTCTCTCAAAGATGGTGACTGTCCACAAATATAATGTCAACAAGAAATGTGCATGATTAGGCAAAATGGCAAAACAGAATTCTAGCAGCCAACTCCAAATGATTGAAAAGGATTCATAAGTAGTAGTTATAAAGCTGATCATATGCTGATTCAACACAGAAATTCGAGTATAAACGATGTGTAAAGAGTGGAGAAATGACTTAAAAAATAAAGTGTGACCGGCCAAATTTCACACCTGTTTAAAAAGTAATAACCTAAGCTCTGATGATTTATTTGTTTAAACTGGATTTTTCGCTTCCCTTTTCAGTGTAGAAAATCTAGCTTTCTTGTTTCTCCTAAGCATCCTTAACAAAAGAACTGCAGAGTTTTTGTATCATCAACTGTACTCTAAATTCTAGGGTCAGAACTATTTTTTTTTCTAATGTTATCTCACTATCCCTTTGCACTGGCAAATTATCTATTTTTGCAATTTTGCTAAATCTATTCTCATCTTTATGGGTCTCCTCTGATGCATTCTATAAAATGCCATAAACACAAAAGGATATAGTGTTTTCTTTTTATTTTTAATACTCAGAACTCCCTCAACTTTTCTTATATTTATTGAGTTCTACATTAAGAATTGCTGTTGAACCCTACACCCATGGTATTCAAAAAAACTCATGGGATAAATTATACAAGCCAGGTAGCTCCAAAAAGATTTGATCCCCTGGCCTCTTGGAGTCTTGGTTGAAAACCAAAAGAATGTTACTTGATAATTATTTTCCTTCTTTATTTTATTTCCTTTTTGTTGGTTTTTCTTCTCTTCATAATTTATTTCTATGTCATTATTTGAAAAATAAAGATATAATTGATCAAAATTTTACATACCCCACTTTTATATGTAAACCCTTCATTCTACATTTATCTTAAATGAGCCTCCACATTATCTCAATTCTCAAATTCAATCAGCGCCATCTGCCCATCACTCCTTGAGCATTTACTCTTTTTCTTCTTTCATAGTATGGTCTTTTACCAGTGCAATGTCCTTATTTCAGTCATTTATATTTTGAAGCCATATTACCATCCAACATGTAATTTCGAATTTCAATAAAAATCATTGGTCTTACAACATGTAATCCTACTTAATGTAATATGGTTCTAGGGTACCTCTTCATAAATCTAGCTTGAGATTTCCTCCTCCACAGATTTCGTCAACTTTAACTATAGTATTGAAGCCACACAATAGTGTTACAATCTTCATATGCTATGTAAAACCGATGCATTTTATCTGGCCCAATTTAGTTTGCTGATTAAGACCTAAAGTACAAGAAACCATGACTTAGTAGGGGCACAAGAAGGAACATTAATTACTCTTCAGTGGATCTTGTGTGTTACCGATGTCACCTATTTTTTGCAAGAACTTGAGGAAAACTTATAATACATTATATAGAACAGTAAAGAGAATCAATCCTTGCTCACCATTTTAATGCCCGAAGCCACATCCCTTCAGGAACCAAAGCATAATCTCGGTCCAAAACTCCGTCATTCCCATTGTCACTCTCCTGATATCCCTCATTCTTCCTCAAATCTAGCACAATATCTGAGTCAGCATTGCCATAGTCAGGTGACACATCATATAAAACGCCTCCAATTTGGTCAGCTGGAATGCTTTCCGCCTCCTTCCACCACCTGAAATGCAACAGAAACACAAGACCCCATAAACAAGAGATGTTTTCTCCCCGATTGCACTGTTCCAGTTCAATCCATAAACCAATTGACACGTCATCTCCTACATTGGCGTGCATTCGAAAATCACAAGTTCACAAAAATCTTCTATTTGATGACCGAAAAAGTACATTCGAATATATTGCTAACAAAAAGCAAACAACTCCACTTACTTCAGCCAAAAACATTTCTTCAAAAATTAGTAAAAGAAGATCCACCACGATATGAAATTACAACAAACGAATAACTTTATTTAGACGAAAAAACAAATAATAAAACTGCAATTATATCTCTTATTATATTATGACTACTCAATAAGAACCAGAAGCAAAAAAAAAAAAAAAAAATGTAAAAGCAAACGCACCTGTAGCGAACAAGGTAAACCTTTTCGAGGTCATTGTCAAGGTTACTGGAACGATAATTGAAAAGGTTTTGGCGGGAGCTATTAGGGTGAAAATCTAAATCGAAGAGGTGATCGTCGTCATCAGAAGAGAAGATATTGTCGTTGTCCATGGAAGAGAAGAGGCCGCTCAAGGTTTTTGAGAGTAGCGATTTGCAGAGGCGGAGAGTGGAGGTGGATAGACGCGAGAGAAAGCGCGTTGTGGTCCGGTTGAGAAGGAGCGGCAGACGGAGCTTCTCTGCTATTCGGGTCATGAAAATTGAAAACACACAGACAACACTAGTAATAAGTAATAACTAATAATAATCGCTTGCTCTTTTTAATAAATGATTTTAATTATTAAGTATCTTTACGTCTCAGTTGAGAGTTAGAGACAGAGAGTGACGTGTGTGTAAGGTAGGACGCACGCGCTTCCGGTGAGAGTGAGGTGGTGGAAGAGGGTTGGTGTAGATGGTTCTAGCTGCACATTGAGCCAGACAATTAATGCCATGTGGCAAAAATTATAAGAGGATCCCACTTTTAAGTAGTGGTGCGACCGTTGGGGTTTCAGATATTGATTTTGAGACGTTACATTACATTAATCCACTAATAAGTAATAACTGTACATTATCCACTAATATATATTTTTTTACGACAAAAATTCAGGATTAAGACTATCTCCGATTCAAATATGCATTTTTGAGTTTCTAAATAGTGTCACATCAGCATTTCTATTTATTATGGTCCACTTTTAAAACAAAAATTAAAGAAATGCATATTCACATGTAATTATCTAAAGTCAAATATACATCCATTTTATCTCCAATCATAATAAAACAATTATTACACTCTCTCTCCTCTTTTATTTTACAATTAAACGAGGTTTAATCTTATTGGTTGAAAGAGTTGAAAGCTTTAATCATATTGGTGGAAAAGGTTAGAAATCCTAATCAGCATTTCTAAGAGAGTTTCTAGAATTAGAAACTCAACTCCATATTCTCTAACTTTTTTTTGTCCACATCATCTCCATATTCAATTTAAATAATAGCATTGGAGAGAGTTTTTCTAACTTTTTTAATATCTATCCTATGTGGCACTCAATTTTCTCCAAATGCATAATAGCATTGGAGATGCTCTTAGTTGTGAGGGACAAAGTCGAACACACAACCTATGAAAAGAAAACCACTTAACAAACCTTATCTTTTCATATTATCCACCGATAAATAGCAAGTTATTTCAGTTTTGAATTGGGTTTTTGTGGTTCGTGAAATATTAGTGATATGATTCACTCTACTAACCAGCACAGCAAACTTCTGGTTTTAAAAGGCTGACGATTGGGTTTTCAAAGTGTGTTTGGTATGGTTTTTTGGAGTTGAGCTAGATCTTTTACTAATTTTATTAAGTAGATTTTTTAACAAAATCTAGTATGTTGTTTGGTATTTAATTTTAAAAAAGCATTTTAATTTAAAAGATTGTTTGTCGATATATTTTTTGGAAAAGATTTTGGATATTTAAATTACAAAAAAGAGTATTAAAAATGTATTTATAATGAAAATAAGTATATAGTGAAATATCTAAAATTTATAAATAGTAATTAAAATAATTCATATGCGTTAAACAAAACTCAAAAATAGTTTCTTGGGAGAAGCCCCCGTTGACATAAAATGGTTTTTAATATTAGAAGATAGAAAAAGAGAAAAAGAGAAGAGGAGGAGAAAAAAAAAATAATAAAAAAAAATAATAAATCCTTTCTTGGATAATAGGAAAGTTATACCAAACATAGTCCTAGTATAACTGCAATTTTAGTATGACTTAGAAATAAAATTAAGATTGTATTAATATTCATGAATAATTGTACATTATTATTTTAACAAAATTGTACATTATTATTTTCAAATAGATAACTAAACTATTCAAAAGTCATAATATAACGAATCAAACCTTCAATGATGGATTCAATGATCAAGTGATGTCAATTTGTATAACTCATTAAGAAGAGAACATACAAGTTGATTTTCAAATAATAAGTTCTCAATGATACTTTTCCTGGAAATACAAGGAAAAATATCAACATGACTTGTTTCTTTTTGAAAATCAACTCCCATATTTTCTTCTCGATGAGTTATACACATTGGCATCATTTGATCATAGAACCTATCACTGAAGGTTTGAATCGTATCTTATGGCTTTTGAATGGTCTTATTATTCATCTGAAGCAAATATCGGTGCTTTTACACAAACATATATATATATATATATATATAATTCGATTTTCTTCTTACAATTCGATTTCTTCTTTTAACACTCATCGTCTAAATGCCCTTCATTTTAATAATTTAAATATAATAAACTTCTAAAGACAATCCATTTTGTTATAAAATTACCTTTTTGACACCCCATTTTAAAAACATAATTTAAATTAATTCAGTTCAATTAAAATAAATAACATATTAATATTTTCTTGTTCTAAGAGACTTCGGGTTAAAGTTAATCCTCAAATTGCAAAAGCTGCTACGATCCTCTATGGTCTCCAGGTTGCTTTGGATGTTGGTTTATTTGTTGAGTCTGATGCTTTCTTATCTGTTAATTTGATTCTTTAGAAGCTCTCTGTCGTGTGAGAAAATTCTTGGAAACGGGTCTTTTAGTTATCCAGCAGGTTTTGTTTTCTTGCCAGATTGGCATTTATCATTTTCTCCCGATTTTTGTCTAATAGGTATACAATATAGATACATTTATAACATACTAATATACATTTAAGGGCGGATCCATGTGAGAATCTGATAAAGCCCATACCCTACCTCAATTAAAAAATAAAAAATAAAAAATAAAAAATAAAAATTTGATTATATGTACATTATATATATATATATATACATACTTATTAAGAATCCTTAACATTATATTGTTGTTAGTATATTGGGTAGGTTCAAGTCCCATCTCAAGCGATCTTTACTTCAACTTTGTTTTCTAATTTTTTATGTGCCTTTTTTATTTCAATTTTATCTTCTAACTTTTTATGTCTTATTTATTTTACCATCAGTTTTTTATTCATTTTCTCTATTTTGTCATTATCAATTTCGTAACTACCGTTAATTTGTGTTTGCTTAATTTATATTAAATTATATATTATTATTTTGGATGTTTATTATTTTTAATAGTTTTAATTTGACATACCTAACACATTCAATCAATAAATCCTAAAATCTCATATTTCACTTTATTGGATTAAAATAGTCGATTTATTACTATGATTCATTTTATCTTATGATTAGTATTTTTCTTTATTTTATAGTTTTAATTTATTTAGAATCAATAAATCAATAATTTACTAGTAATTTGAAGAATAAAAAATTTAAAAACATGTCTAGTAATAGTTATTAATAAATTATTTTTATTTTTATATAAATTTAAATTGAATTCATTATAAATGCAAAACAAAATTTCTTATTATAAAATTATATGGTAATTTATTCTTTTAATTTTTTTCATTATTTATGTTGTTTTTTTTTTTTTGTTATTATTTATTTTTTAATATTTTTTCTTGTTTTTATTTCTTTTTGAATGTAGGATTATTTAATTCATCCAAGTAAGTATTCTATTCATTTTATTTTATCTAGAAAAATTATTTTACTACAATATTAATTTTTCAGTATTTTTTCACATAATTGTAATTTTAATTTATTCAAGTGCCCTACCTTATTAAAATTTATGGGTCTGCCACTGTACACATCATCATACTTTTGTCTTGTAAGCAACATAACTTCAATCATAATAATATACATGTCAAAAGTGTGATGATGTGTATTAATATGTTATAAATATATCGTGTGCCTATTATAGAAAAATTGTCTTTTCTCCTGTGTGCACTGATGAAAAGAAATCTTAAGACATCCAAATCTAAGCGTTAGTTTCATCCAATGTTATATTTGGTTCTTTAAAAAATATATATTTAAAAAAAAAAAAACAAACAAACAAACAAACAAACAAAAAATTTTACCGTACACATTCTCTTCTCTATTCAACAACAAAACTACTTCTCTCTCCACATCGATTTTCTTCTACAACAAATAGAAAAAAAAAATAATAATAAAACCAAAAACAAAAACAAAAACAAAACTTTGATGAACCGATGAATAAATTAATCAAACAAATGAAATCATGAACAATCCAAATTTTTTCTACAACAAACTAAAAAAAATAAAAAATGAAAAATTGACAAAACTTTGACGAACAAATCAAGTTCGGAGACAAAATATGATCGATCGATAATAAAATAAAAAACACATATATAAAAGAAAAATTCACTATGTTATTTTTCGGCTAGGAAGAAAAATGGTAATTGTTCATTGGTTCCATGTAAAAGGTATATATCTAGTAAATGATTTTTTTTCTTAAATACGTATATAATTTTATTTATTCTAAAGAGATTAATAGATGTATATGATTGCAAATTTATATCTTAAGTGTTAAGTCAATCGTACTATTTTTTTTCAACAAAAATAAAATCCACCATATTGCATTACATTCAATATCATAATGTTTTGAAAATTGTATCATGGGTAGACAGTCCCCAAATTGTTTACCATTTTTATTTTACATATATTGTGGGTCATTTTGAAGACAAAAACAGAAAAACAAAAAAAAAAAATCATGTTGTCTTCGGTCTCCAGACATGATTGGTACATCAAAGTTTTGTAAATATAATTTTTATATTTGTTATGGAAGAAAATTGATAAGAAGAGAAGTAATTTTGTTGTTTGAGAGAGAGACAAAGACAGAGAGAATTGAATGTTTGAGAATTTCTATTGTTAGAGAGGGTTGAACGTTTGAGAGAAGAAAATATGTAGAGATAAGATTTTAATTTGTTAATAATGTAAACAATCTTTTTTTTATAAATATATCTTTTTTAAAGAACCAAATCTAACCATTGAATGAAACCAACGCTTAGATTTAGATGTCCTCCTTCCATCAGTGTGTACCGCATAGAAAATGACCGCATAGAAAATGACTATATATATTTATATATATATATATAATATTATTCTTCATAAAAAAAAAATGTATTAGACTATGTTTGAGATTGTTTTACTTTAAATATATATATATATATATATATATACACTTATAGATTAATTTAAGAAATAATCAACTTTAAAAAAAAGCCGGTAAATATTTAGTAAACTAAATTTTTAAAATGCTTAATTTTTGAAATAATAGAAAATGTATTGAATAAAATTATTAAAATAGACGTCATTAACAATATAAATATAAAGCATATAAAAACAAATAAACAAATTTAAACAAAATAAAAATGAGCAAGGCAACTCAGCTTCTTCTCAAACAACTAGGCTTGAGTCAACTTGCTCAAACACATCTGTAACTAAGCCATAGATGAGAACTAGCCTTCATCGGTGACGTCGAAGGAAGAGACTGGTTTTCCTCCGGTAATGGAAGAGGCGACGAATTGTCTCCTCCCCTTCTCGCAACGAATAGCCTCTCCGGCGCTAGTTTTCAATTGCGGCAACGGAACAACGACCTCCCGTTCTCATGATCATTGTAGCACCAACAAGCTTTTCCGTCGACGATGGTTGCCGTTCTACTCCAGTAAGCCTCCTCAATCCTTGCAATCGAGATTGCGACGGATCTAGTGATCCATCACAACAGAATCTCAACATTTTTATTGCGAGTTCTGTCACTAACAGAAGAAACCAGGATGTCAACATCGCCGGAGAAGTTCGGCTAACCTCCTGCTACTTTCGCCGGCAACGATGGTGGCCACTGTCCTTCAAGTTTTTTTTTTTTCTTTTATTTTGAATTTTTCTTATTTTAAGTTTTCAAAAAGATAAATATTTATGAATTATAGTTTTTTGAAAAAAAATACAGTCGCTTAATTTGATGGCATTATCGTCATTAATTTTATTTAATAGTGGGGGAATTATGGATATTGTATAAGCAATAAGCTAACTTCTTCAATAATTAGCTTCCAAAAGCTATATCCAATCAACTTCTCAAAAATTGATCATCGGAGAAACAAATTGTAAAATAAGCAACTTTTGAAAAGTTTACCAATGCATATTTGTTCAAAACTTAAGAAATAAGTAATTATTTCTTAAGTAAAAGCAATCTCAGACATAGCCTTAGGGACTAGGAAACAAATTATAATTGGAGGGGATTAAGTGATGAAAAAATTGATTATAACAAATTATTAATATTCTTCTCGATTAATCTACTCGTGTTTAATCCATCATATATTTCGTTAATTCTTTGTTTTTTTATGTTTTCTTAAGCCGTGAGTTTCAAAGTTTTTAACAACCTTTTTTTAAACACATTATACATTTATAATAAACAATTTCATATCGTAATTAATTAATTAATGCTGAAAAATATTACTTGTATAGCAAAACACAAAATCGATCAAGGCTTAACGTTGTAGTCCAAATGCTAAAAGTATGCATTGTGTTTAGAATTTCTTGTCTTTTATAGTAATTTTAATTAAGTATAAAATTATCATTAATAAAATAAAAAATTAAAATGGAGTGTAGTGAAATATTTAACGGATCGTAAATACCATGACTCTTATATATATATATATATATATATATGAGGATGCACTGATAAAATTATATAAGGACATTGAATGTGAATCACTCGTTTTATATACTTTAACTTGATATGTATGTACTTGTCAAATCACTTTTATAAATGAGTGACTCACATTCAATATCCGGATAAAGTTATATAAGGGTGCTCTAATAGGAACGGGACCGATATATACATACTAGAAAAATTCTAACCATTTAAAATTGATTTACAAATAAACCATAAATACTTTGTAACTTTAAAATTGTATATAGGTAAAGAATTCATGGATTTTATATTTATGACATATCATAATTGACATGTTTTATAAATTAACGGGTCTCGCTAGGTAATTCGATAATTTAATGGGTCGTGTTTATGTTACAACTTTGGACATGATAAGTTTAATAAGTCAAATCAAATTTAGTGGCAATATTTGTATCCCTCTAAAATTGTATGTGCACCCCCAAATAAGTATATTTTTAGAATTACAACAATACCCTTAAATAAACTATTAAAATGATTAATATAAATATATCTTGTATATCACATTAATAAAATATTTAATATTTTAATAAATATTATAATCAGTTAAACAAATTTAAAAATTATAACATCTTTCGGTTAAAATATTATTTATTAATTAAAACTTAAATAGTGATTATTTACAATTATAAATATTAAATCACTGTTATAAAAAAATTAAAGAGAGAAAATCATTGAGTTTAATAATTTTTTAAAATAAATAACTAAACTCAATTATGGGCTAAAGTTGTACAGCTTTCAAAATCTCCAGAATAAATATCCTTATAAACTACCACATTACAGATTTTTTTTTTTTTTAGCACTATACCATTATCAGATATATATATATATATTTTTTAATTAGGTATTATCAAATATTGAAGTTAAAAAGAAATTATATATAAAAAATATGAAGAAAAGAGGAGGCACCTCCTCCATCCCGAATCCGTCGGTTTTGGATTTGGGACGATGACCATCAGTGGTGTGGCTCCTCCACACCTTTTTTTTTTATTCTGCCTTTCTTTCAAATTTTATTTTAACTATTTATAATCTATTAATTTATAATTTTTTTTCTTTCAAAATTTAAGAGAAAGGACATATTTGGTAATAAGTATGGTGTACTTACAAGATATAATATTTTAGAAATTTTTAAAGACTATAAATACAAAAAGGGATGCATATACAATTTTTTATAGGTGTAAATGTATATATCGTTACTCATCAAATTTTTTTATAGTTAAATTTTATTTTAACTATTTATAATCTATTAATTTATAATTTTTTTTCTTTCAAAATTTAAGAGAAAGGACATATTTGGTAATAAGTATGGTGTACTTACAAGATATAATATTTTAGAAATTTTTAAAGACTATAAATACAAAAAGGGATGCATATACAATTTTTTATAGGTGTAAATGTATATATCGTTACTCATCAAATTTATAAAAGATTTAGACTCGATCCAATCGCCCAAGTCAAGGTTGATATATATAGTATTGTTCTCATGCGGATGTTCTGATATAACTTCATGAGGTTATTGAATGTGAGCCACTAGTTTTGACAAGTGTATACACACTTGAGTCAAAACATGTAAAACCAGTAACTCACATTCAATATCCCAATGAAGTTATATCACGACGTCATCATTTAAGAATATATATATATATATATATATATATCATATACTATATATAACAGAGAGAGTTTGCCACCTAATTATAGCATCATGTTTTCTTTTTCTTTTTAATTGACTTTTGACCCTTTTTATTTTTTTTTTTTAAATGCCTTTGTCCTATAAAATTATAAATACAACCCTTAAACTTTATATAATTACTTAATAGATAGCTTTTAATAAGATTTTAGTTATTTCATCCTTTTTTTTTTTTTTTTTTTAAAGTTAAACGACAAATACAAATTTTTGAGTTTGTAGAATTACTTAGTAGACATGTCTTAGTAATAGTAACACAACATGGATTATATAGTAATTTCCATAATTTATCTTAATTTAATATATATATTTATATATCTATATATCTATATACAATATATAACAATGTGGATGTCCACTTGGAATTATAGCATCCTTTCAATTTCTTTGACTTTTTTTAAAAAAAAAGTTCTTTAAAAGTGAAATTACAAATACAACCCTTAAACTTTATATAATTATTTAATAAATAGCTTTTAGTAAGATTTTGGTTATATCATCCCTTATGTAATTATTATAATTTTATATGGTTATTTGCTAAGAGGTTAGAGGTAATGATATGAACTGGACTCAAATTAATATCTATATCTATACTATATATAAAAGTGTGATATGTCGGTTCAATTATAGCATCCTTTTTTGTTCTTTTAATTTCTTTGTATGTAAAATTACAATTACAACCTTTAAAGTTTATATAATTACTTAATGGACAAAGTTTAGTAAGATTTCAATTATAGCATCCCTTAGATTATTGAACGACGATTAACAAATACAACCCTTCAAGTTTGTATAATTACTTAATAGACAGGTCTTACTAATAGTAACACAACATGGACTATATAGTAAGGATTTTTTATTATTTTAAATTGTAAAATGGGACTACGGATGAAAATATAATTTTCTATATATTTAATGTGTTGAAAAATAAAAGGGAATTATACAGGGGTGGAAATGTAATTTGTGTTAAACTTTATGACTTTGTGGATTATACAATGGATGTGTGTAAAGTGAGGCAAAAAATCCAAACGGTGGTTTCTGGTCAAATAGAAAAATAATTAAATCATCCACATGAGTTTAAGACTTCTTTAAGTTGTTAAATCAATGTAATAACATTTACATGAACTAAAATTATATGTGTTATATTAACATTTATTATTTCTCAAGGATATGTATATTTATAAATATGAAACTCAAATATTGATTTAAATACTTGCTTTGCATGTGCTCCAAAACTAGTATATTAAAAAAATAAGTGACATAGAGTAGCAGCGTGACATCTCGCGTCTTTATAGCGCGAATTCAATTAGCAATTATGTCCAGCGTGAATTCAGTTCGCAATTTTTTTTTTAAGACTTGACCCAATTGTCACAACCCAATCGTCCAAGTCAAGTTTGATAACTCAATCGTCCAAGTCAAGTTTGATATATAAATGTATATATATATATATATATATATATAAGGTGATAGAAAGTCATAGCTTGACATCTCGCATCTTTCCTGCGCGAATTCAATTTGCAAAACTTATTTTTAAGACTCGACCCAATTGTCACAACCCAATCGCCCCGAGTCAAGTTTGATATATATATATATATATATAAAAAGTGATAGAGAGTAGCAGCTTGACATCTCGCTTCTTTCTTGCACAAATTCATATTGTAATTAATTAATGCTGAAAAAATATTAGTTGTATAGCAAAACACAAAATACATAAAGGCGTAACATTGTAGTCCAAAAGACTATAAGTATACGGTGTGTTTAGAAATTTTGGTCTTTTTTAGTAATTTTAATTAAGTATAAAATTATCATTAATAAAAAATAAAAATAAAAATTGAGTGTAGATAGATATTTAACAGAATGTAATAGCATGACTCTTTTATATATAAATATATATATATATATATATATATTATATACTAGAAAAATTCTAACGTTTAAAATTGCTTTAACAAATAAACCATACATACTTTGTAACTTTAAAATTGTATACAGGTAAAGATTTCATAGATTTTATATTTATCAAATTTCATAGTTTATATATCTTATAAAATTAACTAGTCTCATTGGGTAACCCGATAATTTAATGGGTTGTGTTTGGGTTACAACTATGGACGGGATAAGTTTAATAAATCAAATCAAATTTATGAAAGATTTAGATTCGACCCAATTGTCACAACCCAATCGTGCAAGTCAAGTTTGATATATATACATACATATATATAGAGAGAGAAAAGGTGATAGAGAGTAGGCAGCTTGACTTCTCACGTCTTTCTTGCGCGAATTCAATTAGCGATTATGTCCGGTGCGAATTTAATCCATAAAAAAAAATTTCTAAGACTTTACCCAATCGCTTGAGTCAAGTTTTATATATATATATATATATATATACATACGGTCTCGTTTCTATTAGGGTATCCTTATATAACTTTATCAGAATATTGAATGTGAGCCACTCATTTATAAAAGTGATTTAACAAATGCATACATACCAAGTCAAAGTATGTAAAACGAGTGGCTCACATTCAATGTCCTTATATAATTCTATCATCGTATTCTCATATGAAAATTTCCATATATATATATATATATAAGTGACAGAGAGTAGCAGCTTCACATCTCCCGCCTTTCTTGTGCGAATTCAATTTATAATAAACAATTTCATATTGTAATTAATTAATGCTGAAAAATATTATAGCAAAACACAAAATAGATAAAGGCCTAACATTGTAGTCTAAAAGACTAAAAGTATGCCGTGTGTTTAGAATTTTTTGTCTTTTTAGTAATTTTAATTAAGTATAAAATTATATATATACTAGAAAAATTCTAAGAGCATCCCCAAAAGTCTCCCTTTGAGATTCCCTTATTTAAAGACGTATGTTATTATAATGGACCATTAAGAGAGTATGAGCTCCAACAATACTCTTTTAAATGACCCCTTTAATAATTTTTTTTTATTATTTAAATATTAGATATTGTGTTTAAATATTAGATATTGTTTGTCAATTATGAGTTTTAAATAAATGGAGTTTTTCAAGAAAATAAAATAATCTTAAACAGGTGGTGTCCACTTTAAGGGATTTTGAAAACACCCCTTAATTAAGAGAATGAACTCCACAAGAACACAATTAAGAGTATCTCCAACAGTTTCCCTTGGAGACCCCCCTTAGCTTAATTAAGGGAGAAGCTATATTTTTATAGCTTTAACAGGTCCCTTAGATGCTCCCTTAAATATGTTTTGATGGAGTTCACTCCCTTAATTAAGGGATGACTTGAGCCCACACTCCATATATGTAAATTTATTTTATATTTTGAAAAGCACAAGATATTTAACTCTTAAATTCCAATAGCATTTATTATCCATTGAGTAATTTGTTTTACAATAATAATTACAAAGTAAAACATCAAAATAATAATAATAAATTATTAAGGTAGGTATTTAAGGGAGTATTGTTGAAACACATACTGCCGTAATAACCCCTTACAATAACATCTACTCTTATTTAAGGGGGTCTCCAAGGGAAACTATTGGAGATGCTCTAAGGGAGCCATTTAGAGAGCTGTTGGAGCTGTAAAGATACACCTACTCCCTTAATTAAGCTAAGAGATGTCTTCAAGAGATGCTGTTGGAGATACTCTAACAATTTATAATTGCTTTAACAAATAAACCATAAATACTTTGTAACTTTAAAATTGTATATAGGTAAAGAATTCATGGATTTTATATTGATCACATATCATAATTTACATGACTTATAAATTAACAGGTGGTAACCCGATAATTTAATGGGTCGTGTTTAGGTTACAACTTTGAACATGATAAGTTTAATAAGTCGAATCAAATTTACGAAAGATTTAGACTCAACTCAATCGTCCAAATCAAGTTAGTTATATATATATATATATATATATATATATACACACGCATATTTATTTATTTAAGAAAAAGTGACAAAGAGTAGCGGCTTGACATCTCACGTCTTTCTTGCGCAAATTCAATTAGCAATTATGTCCGGCACGAATTAGTTCGCAATTATTATTTTTTTAAGACTCGACCCAATCGTCACAACCCAGTTGTCCAAGTCCAGTTTGATATAAATATATTAATATATATATATATATATATATATATATAAGGTGATAGAGTGTAGCAGCTTGACATCTCGCGTCTTTCTTGCCCGAATTCAATTAGCGATTATGTTCGGCGCGAATTCAATTCGCAAATTTTTTTTCGCAGGCTCGACCCAATTGTCACAACATAATCGCCCAAGTCAAGTTAGTTAGTTATATATATAAGTTAGAGAGAGTAACAACTTGATATCTCGCTTCTTTCTTACGTGAATTCAATTAGCGATTATGTCTGGCGCGAATTCAATTTCCAATTTCTTTTTTTTAAGTAACAGTATGAATTTTAGAAGAAAAAAAATCTCAAACAACAAATTAAAGAAATTAGAAATCTTGTGAGATACTATCTCTTCAATACACATTCATCACCAAACCAAAATTATTTTCATTGGGGAGGCTTCTCCACCTTCTCAGCCGAGAGTCATCGTCATCCATAAAAGATCTATTAGTTTAGCCAGTCCAAACCAAATTATGTAATGCTAACCTGAAGCTTTTGATGAAAAACACAATTGGAAAATATTAATGTGTGTCCTTTAAACATATTTTTATATTACTATATTATTGTGTCAATCCATGAGATGCACAGGTTTTGTTAAAAATATTTTATTATGGTTAAAAAATATATAATAGATACTTCATTTCAATATATAAGATAATAATAATAAAAAAAATCTAATAGATACTTCAATTGAAACCTTGTAAAATTGAATACTTTTAAATAAAAAAAATGAAGACGAAAAAGTATAAAATGATATGTGTGTGTGGATACATGCAAAAACATACAAATATGAAGGCAATCATATTGGAAAAAAAAAAAATGAAGAACACTTGTTTGATTTGATTTTCACTAATAAATAGGAAATGTGTTAATGTTTGTCTCAAAGTAACATGTATTTGTATTTGGGGCATATTTGTAATTTGAGGTTTTATTGGGCTATGTTGTAATTGTTAACGAACAAACGTTTCATAGAACACAAATAAACACAATAGTAAAGAAAAGATAAGATGAAGAGAAGTAATTAAATCCAATCACACACAACACAAGAATTTAAGTGGAAACTCAAATCAGGAAAAAAACCACGGCCGTCAAGACGACGAGAAAAAGTTTCAATATATAGTAAATTGTTACAACCACATACTCATGATCTCTCTCTGGATAATACCCCAACCATACCCAATGCTCACCTTGAAATCTCTCTAGTATTTGTTATTTTGCTCCACCGCTAATAACCTAATTATTATGATCTATTTATATGAATTACAGAGAGTTTAAACTAAAATGAAATCATACTCCTATACATACAAGAATTACTTGTTCCATATAAATATTATTTTCTATTTATGACAAGTCTTCTTTTAAGGAGGAATCACATTCCTATAATAATAAGAACTTCTAGAAACAACATATTTCCTCTTTTATGAATATTTCCTGATTCAACACATGCTTGTGATTGACTACGATTCAAGTTGCAGTTGCCACCTGCTTCCTAAATCATGTTGAATTTGACCACTCAAAAAACCGTGATCCACGCTTTGCATCAACGTCGACCGCTCTCGGTATCGCTGTGAAAGCCACAACGCTTTCCACAGCGGTATCCACTGGAATTGGACCGCTTTCAGTTCTGCTGTGAAAAACCCATAGCGATGACCACCGCTGTCATTACCGCTGTCAAAGCCACATCGATTGTCACTATTCTTCGTTTCTTATGTTCTTCAACGTCCTCAAGCCTTCCTCAAACATAACCTCATACTCTCAAACGTTCTCACGTCTTCAGGAAGTCTCCGCATTTGTTGTATCTCGTTTGGTAACTAATGGAAATTCAAGTCATATCCAATGGTAATTAGCTAAAAGTCTCACTACATAAGTTGTTAGTTGGGCTTTTAGACTAAGTGTGTGCAAATGTGTAGAGACAATAAAGTTAGAGAGAAAAACCTAGAACAAATAGTGATTGTGAGGTTAAAGGATTGAGACCTATAGGAAGAGAGAAGACTTGTGGGTTAGAGGTAATCTCTTGTACTTGTCATTCTCATTATCTAGTGAAATCGGTGTCTCCGTAGACGTAGCCAATTTTGGTGAACCACGTAAAATTGCTTGTATTGTGTTGTGGTTTAATTGCTTTTAGTTGATTATGTTTCCTTATTTCTAGTATTGCATTATTGTGCTTATAAGTCCATTCAAACAAGGTCTTGGAAGAAGTTTGTTGTAGTTTTCGATTTTGCCTACAAGATGTTTGACGAAATTACCAAGTAAACTCAAGAGAGGTGTTGTTGCACCGCTTACGAAATGAATAATCGAGAGAGATATGGAGAAAAATGAAATGGGCTAGAATGAATGTCAAAAGGTTATGGTGATGGTGGAATCAAAACACATAAATTACATTAAAATTAATCTTATTCATTTCATCTTAAGAAATTGGAAATGTTATATTGAAATTAATCAAAAAACATAAATTACATTAAAGTTAATCTTATTCATTTCATCTTAAAAAAAGTAAAGGTTACATTGAAATTAATTTTTTTTTAATTTGAACATTTTTGTCTTAATAAAATGAAAATGTTACATTAAAATTAATCTTTTTTTTTTTGAAGTTAAAGCACATAAATTTCATTTAAAATAACATTATTAAATTGAGAAAAGTAAAAGTCAAATACAAACTTCAAACCAAATCTCAAAAATTAAATTGAATTTAATCATATTAAATGATATTATTTAAATTATATTCATAATATATATGATTAAATATATTATATATGTCATAATGTAATATCTTATTATTGTATAATCTTATTTCATGAAAAATTGTTAATAAATATTTCAATAAAGGGTCATACATGATTATATAATATCATATCTTATTATTATTTATGAAATATTGTATAATATATGTGATAATTATAAGAGTATTAATGAATAACGCATGAAGCTATTTTATATGATTATATATGATACGGTAATATAATATGATATATATATGATATGATTTATTAATAATATTAAATAGATAAGGAATTAAAAAAAAAAACTATAATAATAACATTAAATAAAAGTTAAATAAAGAAATTTATGATACGGAGGTAGCATTGAAGATCAAAATCTTTCTTTAAAGAGCTTGTCAAAACTGGTTGTCAACTATTGTTAATATGGCTAGGAGAAAAGTTCATGTCAATGGCCTCCGTCCGGTTTGTAGAAATAAATATGAAACAACTATCCATGCTATTTGGGGTGGCGCGTGCCTGAAGACGGTTCGTAAATCATTTGGTCTTCTACAGAGTTTGAAGTTTGATAACAATGCGGATGTAAAAGACTTTCTTCTTGCTTGTGGCGAGCAGCTTTAGGTAAGTGAAATGGTTCTGTTGGGAGTAGCTCTGTGGCGTAATTGGTTTCTGAGAAATCAGTTGGTTCATGATAAGCATCAGGTGGGTGTGGAGTCTATAGTTTCTTGGTGGAGGGGTTATATTTTAGACTACAATGTAGCTAATTACCTATAGATATAGTTGACAATGGGGTTGATGGACCATATGATTCGGTGGAAACCTCCTACAACCAGTACATATAAGCTTAATACAGAAGCAACTCTAGATGTGAACCATCTTCGGGTCGGATTGGGTATGATAATGCAAGACCATACGGGTTTTGTAATGGCTTCTAGTGCTCAAAGGGTTGAGGCAAATTTTATGCCACAAATCACAGAGGCAATGGCTATCTTCAGAGGTCTTAATTTTGTTATTGACTCAGGCTTTTTTTCAGTTATGATTGAGTCTAAAGCTTTGGAAGTTGTTAACTTAATAAATTCAGGGAACCAAATACATGCAGACATTGGTTTGGTTGTGGATGATATTAGATGCATTATGAAGAGTTTTGCAGGTGGGTTATTGGTTTACGCGTCTAGAAAGGCGAATGTTGTCTCCTATAATCTTTTAAAATTAGGTTTGTTGTTAGAGAAAAATCGTTTTTTGATGGAATCATACCCTCTTTGTGTGGAGAGGTTTTTCCTAGACCATCCAATCTCGTTTGTTTTGTTTCTTTCCTTCAAAATTTTTTTACATTAAATAGACGACACATGTCACTTCCTCATGAGAAGATGCTATTTTTACATAATTATTATAATATGATTTATTAATAATATAAAATAGTAAAATAAAATTAAAAAATATATAATAATAACATTAAGTAGATGACACATGACGCTTCCTCGTGAGAAGAAGCTATTTTTTGTTATAACAATTATATAAAAAATAATGATGTCGATATTGATACCCATAAAACTTATTAGTGACACTCATATTTTATTAAAAAATTTAATTACAAAACAATCTCAATAGAAATTTACCGATAAAGACAAAATACTTTAATTAAAAATAAACCAAATACTATATACTCATTAATTACACCAATATCTTATGGGAGACTCCACCACCACGGTTCAACGCCCAGAATGTGTATATATATAAAATTTTATTATTTGTCCCACCTCATGTGTGGGTGCCCTCTCCCCTTTGTGGTAGTTGTTGTTGTTGTTGGGGCTGTGCTAGTATAGTCCAATTCTCGTAAGGTCCTAGCAGTTGTTGTAAATTAAAAAATATATATATATATATCTTCAACTATATTTATTTATTAAAAAAAAAACTTACCTTTCAAAAAAATAATTATAAACCATAATTAAGCTCTAATTTTATTTCAATTATCAAACTTTCTCATCATCACATTATCATATTTTTTTTGTCTTTCTTTTATGTATAGTTATGAACTCTATCAATAAATATATATATATATATATATATATTTTACCGATAGCTGTAAATATCAACATGTTTTTTTTTTCCTTTCAAGATAGCTGTAAATATCAATAATTTTTTATTTTTATTTTAAAAATTGCTATATAAATAAGAGAATTACAAATTGAAAATCTTTTGACCTCATATACGGTTTCACATATTCCCTTTTATAAGACTCCTACATTCGATATATTTCCAAAAGTAAATCGGACCATCATTAAAAGAGGATTAGACCAAACGTAAATTGAACCACCATTAAAAATAAAATAAAAACGAGTTTTTCCTTAATTAATTATGGAAATTGTTATCAACAAATTAAATTTGACCAAAGGTATCCGAATATAATGTAATCAACACTTGGTTGGGTAGAAACTAAATTAGCAACATTAAAATTTAAAGGAAAGAAAGTAAACTATAACATTTTATATAAATTAACAGTAACCGTAGATAAAAAATATTAAGGGTTCATTGAAATTATAGAATTAATAATCAAACAAATTAAAAGTAACATTTATGATCGATTTATATTTCGTTCTTTGTATTCATAGGCGGATGGTTGTGGGGGTTAACATGGCTTAAAGCTGGGTCAGCTTTAAAAAAAATAAAAAAAATTGATTTAATATTATTTTAATTAATCAACATACAATAGTAGCATTAGAGTTAAAATAAGAGTCTGTTGATTCTTTCTACTTACGGTCACATCAACATGACAAATGACAACGTATGTCTCAATTCCTAATTCTATCCCTCTCTATCTCTTTCTCTCTCTCCAACCCAATTTTATCTCTTTCCAGTTAAGAAATTCTCAATTACAAATTTGAATAGAAAAAAATATTCACCTTCTTCAATTCTGATATTTTTCTTAGTTACAATTTACTTTTCTAATTAACAAGTTAGAGTTTCAGTTTGTTATTCATAATTTTAAGTTAGTGTTTTGTTATTTTTTTTTTTATAAATTTTTTCCTACTACAATTTATTATTTTTAATATTATATTATAATTTATAAAGTATCACTCGAACCAAATTGTTTGGGTTGCAATGTCAAACAACATATATCAAAACTAAAATAAACTATGCTTTCATACATAGGAAAAAAAAAAGAAGATAATCAATCATCGGTGGGAGTTGAACAAGTTCTCTATGTAATGTCGTGGACGGGGTTCAAGTTTGTCGATTAATGGAATTTTCTAGTATTGTCAAATTAAGTTAACTTACCATTAATTATATAGTTTCATTTTAGCCTAAACTAGAAAAAGTCAAAATTATAGTTTAGTACTGACGAATTTTCAAGTTTGTTTTCATGATTTATTTTTGCTTTCTTTCTTCTTCAAAAGTCAATTTCTACAATTAGAAAAAAAAAAAAAATTGAGTTTAACTTAAGGTAATTAACAATATATATATATATATATATATATATAAATAGAAAGCCAACTAAACACACACACATAAAGAAAGAGATGAATGAGTAAATTACTTGTACGCAAACGGATAAAATCTTGTCTTAAGTCCTGCAATATAAGTCATATTATTATGAGAGAAATGATAAAAAGACAAAAATCTAATAGATATTTCGCTTTCAATATATAAGATATGAAAAACAAATCCAATAGATACTTTACATTAAAATTGAATATTTAAAAATATATATTAAATGAAGAAGAAAAAGTATAAAATGATATCCGATAAAAAATGTTATGTGTGAGAACATATAAATATGAAGGCAAATATATTGGGAAAAAAAAAATGAAGAACACATGGGTTTTATTTGATTTTCAATTATAAATAAGAAATGAATAACCGAGAAAGATGGAGAGAAATATGAAATTAGCTAGAATGAATGCAAGGAATGTCCACATGTTATGGTGGTATCAAAAAACTTAAATTACATAAAATTAATTTATTCATTTCATCTTTAAAAATGGAAATGTTACATTGCAATTAATCAAAATACATAAATTACATTAAATAAATCTTATTCATTTAATCTCAAAAAATAGAAAGGTTACACTGCATTTTTATTAAATATGAGCATTTTCATCTTAATATTGTTACATTAAAATTAATCTTTATTTTGAAGCAAAAGTACATAAATTCCATTTGAAATAATATTATTAAATTGGAAAAAGCAAAAGTCAAATACAAACTTGAAATTAAATCTCAAAAATTAAATTGAAATTAATCATATTAAATAAAATTCATAATATATACGATTAAACATATTGTATATTTCATAATATAATAATTTATTATTATATAATCTTATTTCACAAAAAGTTGCTAAAAATATTTTATAAATGATTATACATGATTATATAATTTCAAATCTTATTATTGTATATGATATATTATATAATACAGTAATGCTACACATCCCATATTTTTCATCCCAACACATGTGACACTTGAAATGTCAAATGGTAAGTGGATACATGTGGTAAGTGAGATAAATCATCATTAATGTATACTCAATCACAATTTGACACCTTACATGGTACATGTGGTGGGATGAAAAATGTGGGATTTTAGATGGGATGTTTAGCATTATTGTATATAATATTGTGATAATTATAAGAGCATTAATGAATAACACGTGACTAGTTCTAGTTGGAAGAAGCTATTTTTTATATGGTACGATATTATATATGATTATATATGATTATATATGATATATAATAGTAACATTAAATAATGACACATGTCACTCCACATGAAAAGTAGCAATTTTTATTATAGAGTGGTGCTATTAGCATACCCACTGCTGAACTATTTATACTCACATTTTAAATTATTTAGTATTTTTTTTCTTTTATCAAATTACTTAAAAAGACATACAATTTTTATTATAAAAAAAAAAAAAAAATCCTTGTACAAAGTAAAACTAATAAAACCATTATTTCCTTATTTCAAAACTTTAATGACATAGATTATTTCAAATCGTTGAATGTTTACTATTTTTGTTTATATTTTCTTTCAGATATTGATTTCATTTGTTGATTTTTTTTTTTCACATGTTAGTTTTGTTTTTCTTTTCAAATTTCAGATCCATGTTTGTTTGTTTGTTTTTTCTCCCGGTTTATTTATTTATTTATTTATTTTTCAATTCTTCCAAGCATTCTATGATTTGTATCAATTCTTTTGTAGATTATATTCCGGATCTTCTAAAGTTACTTTAATGTTATTTTCCCAACCAAAAAAAAAAAAAAAAAAAAAAACAACGAAATCGCATCAAGTTCGCAACCAATCAAGAAAACCCAATCTCCGATGAAACGAAACCACACAAAAACCCTAACTCAATCGCTTAAAAAAATCATCACTCACAATCTACCACCAACAATCCAATCAACTACAAAAAAATTAAAATTAAAGATATCTAATAAGGACGGTTTCACCATAAAATAAGAAGAAAAAAGAAGTTCTATGAATGAATGTGAGAAAACTGTACATAAATATTAGAGATGAAATATATTTTTATTTATTTATTTATTTTGAAAAATATATGGAGTGTATTAAGTTTGAAAAATATGTAAAAATGTAATCCTAGTAATAAATCAAAATATTTAAAAGTTGGACATAAATAGTTTAGTAGTAGAGGTGCCAATAACACCACTTTTTATTATATTATATATGATATGATCCGATGAATATCATATTGAATCTTATATATATATATATATATATATATATATATATTTTGAACATTAAGTTTTAGATAATCCTATTTGAACAGTGTGAAATCAAAAAAATAATAAATAAAATCTTATGACACAGCTTCTGTGATCATCTTTCATTAAGATGAATATAAATAAATAAATAAATAAAATCTTATGACACATGTATTAGATAATCATCTGTCGTGAATATCAAAATAATCTTATAACACATTCAGAATATAACAGATATAATTTAATCCATTTTTAATAAATTATAATTATTTCATTTAAATTTTATTTAAAATATAAAAAATATTTGAGTGGTGCTCTTGGCACCATATAATGATCTAAAACTGCCCCACTTTCAAAAATCCTAAAATTTAATTTATTTATATTCCAAATTACACATTAATTGATTTCAGGATTTTCCAAACTTCACACATTATTTTTCAAATTTAATTGATTTAATGTGGTGGCTCTATTACCACCCAAAATAGTTCTCCACACACCCATTTTCTACCTATGCCCATTGTAAAAAAAAAAAAAAAAATTTAAAAAAAATTTTAAAAAAAATTAAAAAAAAATTCAAATTTAATAATTTACTGTTAACAATTTCTAAAATGTCATGACTAAACTTAAATTTTAATAATCATTTTAATTAAATTGTGAAGAACTCTAAATTAAAATTTGTAACATCCCAGACCCACCAAGTAGATATTGTCCGATTTGAGCTTCACGCACACATCATTCACCCTCACATATTTGATTTTGGATCATTGGCTTCACGTAAACATTATTCACACATGGTCCAAAACGCATCTACTTAGTTAGAAGAGACCAATACTTATATACAAGTCATGGATCTCATTCGCTAGCGATGTAGAATGTGACAATCTCCCCCTTCGAACCTCGTGTCCTCGTGAGGGTCCAAACACAATCACAAATCTAAATACACATCCCACACCGGGTAGCGAGTCTGCTTTTGTACCATTTATAACAGCTCATGCTCACCAAGTAGATATTGTCCGATCTTGACTTCACGCACACATCTTGTGCACTTTTTTTTTAATAATAAAATCTTAATAATTAAAATTTCTATTACAAAAAAGAACATCTTATAACTGCTTTGAATTTGGATAGCGGAAAGTAAAAAAAATAAAAAAATAAAAATAAAAATGTCAACCTTTGTCTCTTTTTTATTATTGTTTGAACCAATTTTATTCCTTTCAAACAATGTGTGCAAAAAATTTAATAATACATCTTTCCTTTGGGGTTAGGCGTGATATTTGCCTGGAATATGAAGATGAAGAACAATATAGAAAACGCAGAGAAAATATAAATGAGAGAAATTCTATTTTCACTTCAATGAATTACAATTGCTACAGGCCAAAAAAAAAAAAAGTTCGTAGAATGTTTGATTTAGGGTTCATGGATTTAAAGAGAAATAATTTAAATAAATTAATTATTAATATTTAGAGTTAATCTTCACATTTGTAAGAAGTAAATTATTAGAATATCTTCAATGCAAATATGCATTTAGAGAAAATTGACCGCCATAAAGGATAGATAATTAAAAAGTTAGAAAAACTCTCTCCAATGTAATTATATTAGGGCGCGTTTACTAACCGGGAATGAGAAGAATCGGAAACAAGTTCCACCGGAAAGGGAATGGAAAGGAATTGAAATTAAGTCACTAAATTCTATTACTGTGTTTTCTAACTTTCTTAGAATTAGAGATGGAATCAAATTTATACAAAATAGATTACAAAAAAAAAACCCTTGTGTACAATATATATATATATATATATATGAGATGTATGGCTGTAACTTATAAAAAAAAGTTTATATGTAAAGAAAAAACAATAGAAATCCAAAGCAAAAGCAATATGAATTCATGTCAATTTAATTTAATTTTTTCTTTTTGCCGTAGTATAGTGTTTTGGTTTTCATCAAACAAATTTTTTTTTTAATTAACAACTCACACACATATAAAGTAAAAATCAACTGCGAAGTATATAAATATAAATATATATATAGTTATTTATATATTTATATATGTATATATAGTTATTTTTTTTTAAAAAAATAAGTGGGGAATATTTTAGTAAAAGCATATGAATTCCCTTTTCAATCAGGAAAGGGAACTTGATTCCTATGATGAGTGAGGGAAATTAAGTTCCCTTTCAATCAGAAACTTAATTCTTGATATGTAGTAGGGTCCACGGAACTTAATTCCTAAAAAAAAATTTAGTAAACACATGAATTCGAAAATCAGGAACTTAATTCCCTTTCCAAGGTAGGATTCCTGATTACTAAGCACGTCATAACTTCAATATAGAGATCATGTGGCAAAAAAAGAAGTTAAAGAATATGGAATTGAATTTCTAATTCTAGAAACTCTTATAGAAATGCTGACTATGATTTCTAATTCTTTCAACCAATAATATAT
Source organism: Acer negundo (assembly GCA_035582765.1). Classification (NCBI taxonomy): domain Eukaryota; kingdom Viridiplantae; phylum Streptophyta; class Magnoliopsida; order Sapindales; family Sapindaceae; genus Acer; species Acer negundo. Next base: position 12,597,872 of record CM069243.1, read on the forward strand.
ATTTATATATATATATATATATTGATAGTAAAGAAACACATTACACAACAGAAAGAACAAGATAAGGGTTGGGATCCAGCCATAAGCGCTCCTGCACAGAGGAGAAAACAATCGATGCTAGCATATGTGCCAAGAAGTTCCTCTGTTTAGAGGTGGCTTGGCACTTACAAATACCAACATCATAAATTAAAGCCTTAATGGATACATATTAAAGCTTATTTAAGTGTAAAATAAAAGAGGAGAGATGGTGGAATAATTGTTTTATTATGATTTGTCATAAATTGGATACATATTTGACTTTTGATAATTGCATTAGAGATGTGGGTATGCATTTCTATAAAATAAAATAAAAAATTCAAAAATGGGCCCATAATTAATAGAAATATTGATATGTCACTATTTAGAAACTCAAAAATGCATATTTTGCATCGGAGATGCTCTTAAATTTTAAATTTTTTATGGTGGTTATGGGGAGTAAATGGGTTAGGTGGCAATAGAGCCACCCTTTAATGGGGTGTGTGAAATTTGGAAAATAAATAAGGGTAATTTGGAAAATAAATCAATTAAATTTTTGAATCTTTGAAACTTTGACATTAATAGATCATTATATGGGTGACAATAGCACCACTCCAAATATTTTTAGATAAAATAGAGGTTTTAAATTTAATATGATAGATAGCCACATGATTCCAAGACATTATTTACTGTGTGTAATCTATATATGATAATAGCAAAGAACTGTCAAGCTAGGAAGTACGGATGCTCCATTTGATGGAGGTAACTAGTATCGAACTCGTATCCGATTCAGATACTCTCCAGATACTTCAGGATACGTATCTGTTGACTTTTTCATAAGTTTGACTAGAGGATACTTTGAGGATACTTGATGGATACTTGAGGGATACATCAAGGATACTTTTGGGGGCAATATTATAATTGTTTTAGTATAAAACGTGGTCAAATTATAATTTCAAAAATTTAATGAAATTGTAAAGAAATTGTAAAGAAATTTTAGTTTTGATTCCATTGACATGGAGAATACCGGGATACTTAAGATTACAAACCTTTCTCTTGATGAACCAGAGTTAGATGCCGAATTATTTATATCCTTTAACAATGTGAATGATGATAGTGAAGTTAATTAGGAATTTAGAATATATTATTTAGATTTTGTAATATGTTATTGCTTATGTGACGTATGTTTTATTTGGATTTTGTAATATGTTACGACTTATATGACATGTTTAATTTGGATCCTATAATATGTTACATTGTTATGACTTATGTAGATATTTAACATGTTTTGGATTCTGAATATGTTTTGATTTTAATTGAATTATCAAATATGTTTTTCATTTATTATTATTATTGTAAATATAAATATTTATTATTTTAATCGATGTATCCTGCCGTATCCGTATCCATATTCTAGTTTTTAAAGATTTACCGTATTTCCATATCGTGCCGTATCCATATTCGTGCTGCAGAGCTGTCAGGTCATTTGGGTTATTCTTTTACTAATATTTTGGGTTGTACAACATTACTCTTTGTGTTTTTTTTTTTTTTTTGAAAGTAAACACTAAACAAAAACAGACTACAACACCAGACAAGGAAAAATACAACTAAGGCAAACATTTTTGCCAAAGAAACTCCTCCTTAAAGGACAAAGCCAAGGAAGCAAGGTTATAGGCCACCCTATTCTCATCTCTGGAAGTGGAGAGACATTTTTGAACCTCAACCACCTTTAACAAGGCCTTAACATCATAAGTAACGAACTCAGACTCACCTAAATCGGCTAAGCCATTAGAGACCTTGGAGACCACATTGGAGGCGTCCACCTCCACACGAGATTTTCAGCTGCAACTTTTTAGCTAAAAGAAGTCCCTCCCTCAGCCCAACCAGTTCACCCGTCTCAGGAGAGAAATTACCCAACATGGGCAAAGAAATAGCTACCACGATCCAGCCCTTGTCATCTCTAATAACCGCCCAAATGACACATTACTCTTTGTGTTAAAAACGACTATTTCTTCCTCTCCTTTTTTTTTTTTTTTTTTTTTTTTTTTTTTTTTTTTTTTTTTGTATATCGTATCTAGTTGTGGTGATTCAAATCTAGAACATTGTTAGACTTAAATAACGCTCTTAACACCAAGCCATATTGGGCATTGAACGGCTTTGCTTTTCCATGTCCTAAATATGATTTGGTTTGACAAAATCTCCATAACAAATTGGTGCATCATGCATGCACTCTGTTTAATAGAGTTATGTTGGTTGAGTTTACTTTTACGTTTTAAATATAATTTTTTATTTATTTGAAATATTACAATAATTCGAGTTTTGGGAAGGGGAAGAGACTCGAACTCTTAATCTTATGGTGTAGGTGTGAGGGACATACTATTTGACCAACCTCATATTATCTATCTTAAATATGATTTGGTTTGATAAAATCTCTAAAACAGTTTTGTTCACCTAATTTGTTTAATTTAATGCTGTCATGTAGCACGAATAATCAATTAAATGCATTTTCATGTCACATGACATAATTTTAATGATCGATATATGCATTACGGTGAATTAAAGATTTTCTATATATTTTGATAAATAAATTTGTTAGAGTATATTTGAACTTAATTGATATAAAGATATTTATTATTAAAGAATTGATATAAAGATTGATACATGAAATTGAAAGTTAAATCTTTGATTTGGAACACAGAATCCATCAATTATGGTTGTATTAAATTAAGTGATGATATGTACATCTCTCTAAAATTGTTTGAATATCCTAACGAGAGCTTCTTTTGATAATCCAATTTTTTCTTTTTACACTTATTTTCTAAAAATACTCCATTCTTAAAATTTAAATTTAAAAAAATTATAAAGACACTTTCTTTTAGTCAAAGATTATCCTTTTTATCTTTTAGCACTCATATTCTAAATACACTCCATTTAAAAAAATAAATTTCTAAAGATCATAAATCATTAGATTAAATATTACGTATTAAACACTCTCCCCTAAATTTTTAATTACCATATTAAACTCTCTCTCTTCTAATACATATCTTCATTTTTTTTCAAGCAAGATTAACCGTTAAGAAAAAAAAAACTTATGAATAAGCTTGAATTTTAGGAATAGTATATATGTATATATTAAAAAAAATAAAAATAAAAATAAAAATAACAAGTACCTTGTTTTTTTTTTTTTTAAATCAAAATATGGATTTAAAATTTTTTTTTTTTTTTTAAACTTTTGTAGGTATGTAATTACATAGAGAACTTTAATTCTTTAATTAGTCTTAGAAATTCTGATTTTAATCAAATCTAGTAACAACAAATCAAATTTTCATATATCTATTTTTTTTTAACAAGGTATTTGTATTGACTTTTTAAAATATATATATATATATATTTATTTATTTATTTATTACTGTTAGTAAAAAACTAAAATATTCATAAGTTTTTTTTTTCTTTAACTAATAATTCAGAGATTAATCGAGAAAGTATGGAGATATGTTTTTTTTTTTTGAAAAATGGAGAGAGAGAGAGAGATAGAGTAATTAGGAGAGAGTGTTTAATATGATAATAATAGATTTAGAAGAAAGAGTTTAATACGTAATATTTAATCTAATGATTTATGAGAGAATATTTTTTTAATAATTTAATTAGTTTAGAGTGTTTTTATAATTTTTTTTTTGTCTTATTTAGTAATTTTAATTCAGGTTTAAATTGTCATTAATATAAAAAAAATTAAATTGGAGTAATTTATCGATTGTAAGGAGAAACTCTCTTTACTAAATTTGTATTTTCTCAAAATTCCAACGTTACCCTTGAATAAAACTATTAAAATGATTAAAACAATAATAAATGCATCTCATATATCAAATAGATACAATAATTCATGTTTTGAACATATATTAAAGGGAAATTATCATTTTCCTCCCTAAGGTTTACCATATTAGATAAACTGGCCTCTCTAGTTTCAATAATAGTCAATCAACCCACTGAAACCCAAAATATTAGTCATTTTACCCCTTCTATCAAGTTTTCCATCCAAAATCCCTTTAACTACTAATTAAAAAATTAAAACACCTCTATCAAGAATTAAACATTTGACCTTGTTGTTAAAAGACACAAACACTAACCAAATTGCTACTCTAACTCATTGTTAAATGTTTGTTGATTTAAATTTATATATAGTTATATAATTTGTTTAAAATAATTTAAATCTGTTTATATAATTTAAAACAAACAGATATTTAATAATAATGTATCAAAACAGATTTATCAAAGAGAAAAAGAAAAAAAAAACCCTTAAAATTCAGAAAATCAAAGCCCGTAAATTTTTTTCTTTCTTTTTTTTGATTTTTTTCCTTTTCAGAAAATATTTTTTTTCAATTAGATAATATATATATATATATATATATATATATATAAACCCCCAGAAAATCAAAGCCCATAAATTTAAAAGGGGAAAAAAAAATTCAAAGCAAAAGAAGGAAATAAAGAAAGAAAAATAATTTTTAAAAAAATTCCTTTTAATTTTTTTCTTTTGCTTTCTTATTTTCTTTTTTCTTTTTCATAAATCTGTCTTTATATATTATTATTAAATATGAGTTTATTTTAAATTATATAAACAGATTTCAATTATTTTAAACAAATTACATAAATATATAATATATATATATACACACACACATTTAAATCAACAAAACTCTAACAATAAGCTAGAGTAGCTCTATTGGTTAGAGCATGTGGCTTTTAGCATAAGGTTAGAGGTTCAATTCTTGATGAAAGTGATTTTAGATGGAAAGCTTGACAGAAGGGGCAAAATGACCAATATTTTAAATTTTAGAGAGTTGACCGACCATTATTGAAACTAGATGAACTAGTTTATCTAATGTGGGAAACCTCACGTGGGAAAATGATAATTTCCCTATATTAAATCTTTTGATCTAAATGTAACTGTTTATTGATTAAATTAATATATTAAATAACCAATATAAACTATTTTTTAAAATAAAAACCATTTGATTTAATTAAAAATAAGTTAAAATAATAATTGAATTAAAAAATAAATAAAAAGAACGAGGATGCCTGCTGGGCTCCTGGGACTCTGGGAGCCTACCCGTATGCTTTTTATTTTGTTTTTATTTTAATAATTTACAAATTACAATATTTAATCAAAAATTAAAATTAAAAAAATGATATTTTTGATAATATGTAGGGTGTGCTTATTAATTATAAATATTTTAATAGGTGTGACTAGGAAGCACGGATGCTCCATTCGGTGAAGGTAACTCGTATCCAATTTGTATCCGGTTCAGATACTCCCCGGATACTCTAGGATACGTATCCGATACACCAAATGGTGTATCCGTTGGTTTTTTCACAAGTTTGATTAGATGATACTTGAGGGATACTTGAAGGATACGTTTGAGGCAATATTATAATTATTTTAGTATAAAACGGGGTCAAATTATAATTTCAAAATTTTAGGAGTCAAAATGAAATTGTAAGGGAATTTTGGTTTTGATTCCATTGACATGGAGAATACCGGAATACTTGAGATTGCAAACCTTTCTCTTGATGAACTAGAGTTAGAGGTAGAATTATTTAAATCCTTTAACAATATAAATGATGATAATGAAGCTAATTAGGAATTTAAAATATGTTTTATGAGTTTTTTTTAATGTATTATTTGGATTTGTAATATGTTATGACTTATGTAACGTATATTTTATTTGGATTTTGTAATATGTTCGACTTATGTGACATGTTTTATTTGGATAATGTAATATGTTATATTGATATGACTTATATAGTTACGTGATATATTTTATTTGGTTTCTGAATGTGTTTTTATTTCGAATGAATTATCAAATATTTTTTCGCATATTATTATTATTTTTTAAATATAAATATATATTATTTTAATTGACGTATCCTATCGTATCCGTATCCGCATCCATGCTATAAATGTGAGTAAAAAAAAAAACAAAAAAACAAAAAAAGTTTCAAATCATCGTCACCGTATTAAATTTTCTATCATTTTGGTGTATGCAAAATCGTCCACGGTCCATCGCTAGAAAAGACCATTCCCAGTTTCCATATATTATATTTTGTGCAAACAATATTAAACTCAAGTAATTTGGGCCCAGGCCCAATATATTTGTCTGTACAACGCAAGCAATAGTCCACTATCGGTTTAATCCTTAAAATGAAGTCTTTAAGCACTTAAGGATATGTTGGAAAATTCAAAGCTAGCCCAATTCCATGAGAAGAGTAAGGTAATCAAACAAATTAACAATTTCTTTCATGATTTTGAATAGTTTAATGCTAAACTACCCGTATTATAAATCTTGAAATGATATGTTAGTTACAATTCATATGAAACATACTATTGATTTTGTGTATAAAAAAGTGATATGATCGAGATCGAGAGCAGATACATATATTTATATATATATATATATATATATATATATTTGAATTGGCATCTTTTATGAATAAAAGTAAACAATATATGATCTCAAACTCAATAAACATGTCTCCATGGTGATCCCAATTGAGTTTGAAAACGCAACAACAATTAGCAAAGTGGCCCCTTCATGGTTCACGCTTTGTTCATGACTCGATCCCCTATATCTTTTCACTTTTTTTCATCAAAGGATACTCTAGCTTACCAAAGACCAACAAGTTGCAATTATTTGCATGGAAGATCCTTGCTAATAATTAAATTCAGTTATGAAGTCAGAATTTCAAATTTCGTCAAGTTTGAGATGACCAAACTTTATAATTTTTATTTTAAAGAAACAAAATAAAAAATTTCAATTAATTATAAGGATTAAAGAGGAATTTTCGTAAAGACTGCATGTGGGGTGACCCCCGCAAGCCCCTCCATATTTTCGTCCCTGTTGATAATTACCCACCACAGAAAATGTTAGGCCATCATCACCATTCCTCTTCATATATTGAAGTTCAACAATGTCTTGTCCTCTATTAGTTGAATTCAAACAGAGAAAGTCTTAATAGAGATTGCAAGTATCATTAATCAGACAAATGGTGGGCATGTAATGTATCAAAAAAGAAGCTTTTGTCGTCGTGGGATGTGACCATGAACATGAACATGAAGTGGAATGTGGCCCTCTACTACTCCTATACTCGATCCACTAATGTCTTATAATTATGTCTTCCAATTCAAATCTCAAAAATCCCACCCACCAATATGTAACATTTAGAGACTACACACACCACCTACCTCAAAATTAGGCCGAAATTGTCCATTTCTTTCGATTTTTTATTTCTAATAATCGAACATTTTCTAGCCTTTCATTAATTTTCCATGTTTTTATTTTTTTGTTTTTTTTTTGGAGGAATTTGGTGAGTTGTCCAGCAAATGCTTTTGTTATTTAGCTAGGTACTACTCACTAGCTAGTGTGTCTACTGTTTGAATTTCTCTGTGAACACAATTTTCTCTGTGAACATAATGATGACATCTGCTTAGATTTTGATTTATATACAATCACAGAATCACTACATACGGATATCTTTTAATTTTAAGTGATTTTAATCAAATTATAAAATTTCTCCTATAATATTGATGATGCAATATTAATTGTTTGTGTTGAAATATATATATATCTCTACTCTACGCATGCATGACAATATATAATAAAATTAAATCGACAGCTTATGTTTATTATTTGGATTGGATTACGACTTGCGCCGACATTTTAGATGAAAACAAATGAAATAATTCAACATTATTATCATACGAATTTGAAGTGTTTGTTAATTTTTAACTTTTTGTATGGGATGGCATAGAATTGTTTTTAAAGATATTTGATGAGCAAATATGTATTCACATTACATATATAAATTCCATTATCGATTAGTATATAAAGTTTATGTTAAAAAATGATTTTAGTGGATGAGATACGGTTGGTTTGATAGTAAACCCCTCATATATACATCACAAGGTTGTAGATTCAAGTACGTTATTCTCTTAAAAAATATCCTGAATTAATATAATATTTATTTAGTGTAATTTTAAGTTGAATCAAGATATTGCATCCATATATGGAAGGGAGGTACATTACCAGCTTTACTAAAAGGTGATGTGTATATGTAGAGACCGTGAGAATTTTTTGAAAGTTGATTGAACGGCAATTAGAACTCTAATAAAGTACATGCTTTTAATATTATTGATTAATTTTAAAATTGATGTTTAATCGATAAGAGATAAAGTTGTTTCAATAATATCACTTCCCTTTAAAAATATATATATATATATATAAAATAAAATAGTAGTTGATAAATGATAAGAACAATTTAGTTTTTGAAGCAAACTTGAATTACTATTAAGTGTGCTTCAAAAACTAACAAGTATTTTAATCGATACTTATTAGTACAATTGTTATATTTTTGTTATTTTATATCATGAAACGCCTATGATTTTCTATTTGGTAACCATTCAAATTTAATTATCAAATTTAATAATAATAATAAAATTCTTTCAAAAAAAATTGTTATTATTTATTTCTTGATATATACTCCATTAGTTATACTATTCAAAATCTAGAATGGAAATGAAAACAATAACCAAAAGAATAAAAACAAATTCAAAAATGTAGATCCACTATGCAATGCTGTCACCATCCACCACGTGGCATTTAGTAATTAGATAAAATTAGAATATCAACGTAACTGTTTGTTTCGTGGCTGCCCTTTAAGTTTGTCATTTTGTTAATGGATCTGTCTGATATTTCGGTATCTTACGTCTTGTTTTATCTAAATTCTTGTATTTGTATATATAAATATAACATATTGTTGTTTTGAAATAGTTTATATATATATATATATATATATATATAAAACTCAAAAATGCCTCAAACCCGCTTAATTTGTGGGTGCGCTCTCCCCTTTGTGGGAGTTGCGTTTCCGGACTGTGTTTAGAGAGCTCTCATCTCGTTGGTTCCGATCGTTGTTTGTAATAAACAAATAAATAAAAAAAATGGACTCGAATTCAAAATTAAATCTCCTATCAAACTCTACAATATCTGAAAAACAACCTTAAACTTTACGGGAGCAAACCGTATATTTGACCATTCTATTAACCTCTTATGAGTTATTTTCGCAAGTAAGGAAAAACTTGAAACTAAAATTAATATTTTGTTTATTTATCTCGACCTTTTTTTTATGTTCTTTGAAAAGACAACTTACCCTTCTATTGTTTGGTAAGTAACAATTTAATGTCAATTACCTTTAAATAAAAAATAAAGAAAATCTAAGAAGAAAAAAAAAAAAGGAGTGGGATGGTCTTATATATTTCAGACCATTATTTATAGGATGCCATATAATATAAATAACCAATTAAATATACTTTTATATTCCATATTTCTATAACATGATATTCCAAGTCTCTACGTATGATGATAAAATGTTGAAAATTGAATAGACACAAATGTGAAATGTTGCATACAAATTGGTCTTTTAATTATTATTTAATTTTTTTTTTTTTATTTTTTTGAAAGTTGAGACCCAGTGAGGATTAAACTTAACTACAAACATAGTCCGGAAGTCTGCTCCCACAATGAGAGATGACACTCTCACTTGGTGTTAAACTAAGGAGGGACAAGAATCGCATATCTATATATATATATACATAATATGTGTATGTCATGGGTATTGAACCCGGGTGGTGGAGGATTCTAAAGGAAGGTCCAACCACTTTGATAAAGGATCCAATGACGGTCTTTTAATTATTTTGTTCAAAGATTTAATAATTGTATTTTGAGAGATGGACCTGCTCAAGTTTTATATGATATTTTAATTTAACAAATTCTTTTGACGGGTAACACAATTCCTACATTCTAATGTCACAAGCACGTACGTAATCGGATAACTCTCTCTCTCTATATTTATATTATGATTTATGAGCACAAAAAACTTTACAACTTGCTAGCTTTTTAAAATAAATATATCACATGATATGAATTTAATTCCATTTAACTAGGTAGTCCTGTTGTTTTGAGTGGTCTACAAAACTTTTGTATCAACTCTTCTGGTTGAAGTTTAGGGATGTCATCTCCTTAATAATAATAATATTCAAAATTTTAATTTCCTATTTTCAAAGTAAGAACAAAAGAAAACTCTGAGGTAAAATCCTTTTGCAATGCACTTAATTCACTAAAATATTTTCGTGTAGCATAAAAATGATATTCTAAATTGAATATTCATAACTACATATATATAATTATTCTCATTTCGGGTAATAGTACATTAGAGAACTATTAATATTATTATTATTTTTTTTTATATATCATGTGCTGTGGCGATGAATTACCATTTTTTTTACGGTATCTATTTATCCATCTAATTAGACAATGTATTTTTTATTTAAAGCTTTTTGCCATTGGTAGGATTCAAGCCGTTAACTTGGGGGTCATTTGTTCAAACCACAAGCTCATCCATCTACTATTATTATTTTGGACATAAATAAATTCGAGATCTTAAATACATATCAAATGAATATAAGGCCATCTCCAGTCTAAAAACTTAATTTTGTGCAACTTTTACACTAAAATGGTGTAATTTTTACATTATTTATTTTTTCATCTTCAATCCATTGCACCAAATGTTATACTAAAAAGAATATTTCATTAAATGTTCCTTTTTTTTTTTCCTCAACAATTAACATTTTACCTCATAATTAACATAATATTACAACAAGTTAAGAAATTATGAAATTAGTACATTAAGAAATTAAATATAATTAACTAAATTATTGCATTTATTATTAAGTTAACTTAAACATTACATTTCATAAAATAAAATAAAAACAACATAAAAATAATTTTCGTAGGATTAATTTCTAAAATAATATTTTAACTTTTTCAGAAATTTAATCTTCACTTTTTCCAAAATCTAAAGATAAGAAATTTGAAGTATTAAATGCCAACCATTGGATGGATTTTATCACCATCTGAACCATAGGATACTTCTCCAAAATAATATCTTAACTTTTTAAGAAATCTTATCTTCACTTTTTTCCAAAATTTGAGCTATTAAATGCCAACTGTTTAATGGATTTCATCACTATCTGAACCGTAAGATTAAATCTCAAAATATTACCTCATAGTTTTTATAAATATCATACCACACTAAATTAAAAATATCCCTTCAAATCACTTGTGATAAAAAATGACTTTAAGTCATCGAAGTTATTCATACACAAATAAAGAAGAAACACATTTGTCATGTATATCTTGATATTTCCTAAAACCCAACCATAGGTATAAACCAATTCAACGATATGTTATGGTTTCCAGTTGAGACTGATTACAACAGCTCAAAACCATAGTTTATCACTCAAATTCATGGCAAAAGATCTTTGCAGTGTCGAATGCAGACTATACTTATTGCAGTTGGCAAATTGATATGTAAATACAATCAAAATCCTAACCGGAGGCGTATGACAAATTGAAAGTTTGAATCCAAGTGGTACTTCAGAACAAGATATTGTGAATATTTGTTACAATTGAAGTTTTAGAAATATTATATCTAATATTGAATTTTAACAATATATATTTGTATCATTTTGCAATTACTTCGAGCTAAAATGTTATTAACCCACGATAAGAATTACAAGAAAGGATTTAAATTTGAACACGTGTAGCCTATCCTCAAAGATATTCAAAAATTTGTAGATAACGCTAGTGCAATATCAGCCTTTCAAAGGCAAAGTGGGTATCATCACAATCAAACTCTCTAACTCCAGTGTCTCCCACATCGGCATCCCCTAGACTGTCTTCATTTTCACTTATTATAACTAATGATGACGTTGGCGTATTTCATCTCAATGGTCTGTTGGGGGTAAAGAAAGCAAAATTAAAAAAAAGATAGCTGATGAACAAAGTTCAAAATTTCTTGACTCTATCAAAGAAGATAGTTAACAACTCCTTGAATTTTTTTTATTTTTTATTATTTAAAAAAAGCGATGCGAATAGGCAAAGAAATTACGATATCCAAATGAAAAAATTGGCCATGGCTGAATTTGCGAAGTGAACAATCAAGAATTATAGAAAACATAGCTCAACAATATGGCCAAGGATCTCAAAATACCTCTGGTTCTTTTGCCCAATTTTTCAATAATTTTGGAGGATTCGAAAATGATCTTCTGGACTACTAAATCGCCGTTGTAATTTATGTTGTATTTTCCCTTAATTTTAGTGTCATTCAGTTAGTGATAATTTATTTTATCATTGTAAAGTTTGTATGAAGTTTTCAATGTTTTTATTAATTAATGTATTTTGTTTTAATTTTTGTGTTTTCAATCTAGTGATTCACCTCTCCAAAAAATTTAGTAAATTTTGTATTATACACTTAATTTTAGTTTATTATAAATGCTAATATAAATAATAATTAAATTAAAAAATATATAAAAATTAAATAAAATTATTAAATAATAAAAATGATACATTTGAAATAAATTTGATTGATTAAGGGTAAAACTATGATTAAACAAAACTTTTAAATATGAACGACACAACACTGTAGATATATGGGTGCAGAGTTTTAACGTTGGGATGGAGAGCAATTCTTGCTCTACTTGGTGATTTGCTCTCTTTTGTCTCTCGGTATGAGATGCTCTAATGCTGGGTTGCCAAAATAATTTTCCTAAAATCATGATAAAATTTTATGATATGTGAGTTTTAAGCACCGTGTTAATCATGAAATGATGTATTATTTTTATTTATTTTAAATATTATAATAATTCGAGGTTTTGTGGATGATGTACTATTTACGACTCATTTTCAAATTATTTTAATAGTATAAAATTACTCTCATAAAATTAGATGAAAGGCCAGGTTTTTTCAAGCCGGAGGCATATGCATCTATGATCTACCACGGGCTGCCGTACTGCATCACTAATGGACAATACTGATATACAAATCCAAAAGCTAGAAAAGTTATAAAATAAGATTCAATTTTGAATGACATGGTCGTTCATTTACTTTATGCAAAATAATATATAGAATTACAACTTTATTGGAGTCTTGCTCTTTATATCTTGACAAAAAATTTCCACAAATCGGCTATTTTGTTCTTGTTCTTTTATCTAAAGCACACGGACAAAGAGAATAAGACCATAACAAATGACGACAATAAACAAGAGATTAATATTTTAATTAATGCAAAGAATCAATCAACATAGTTTTAACGGATAATTCAATGAGCCCCTGACTGTCACAATTCCAGCTGTTGATTAATTGGTGATTTTAACCCAAAAAAAAAATAAAGACATGTAGTCTGATGACAATCATCTTGAACCGTTGAATTGAGACTTGAGAGTCATTTAACTACCAACTGAGCTACGTCTTGGAGGCGGTAACCACATCTTTCGGTAAATATAAATGAATTGATATACATAAAAGAGATATACATAAAAGAGTTCATTAGTCGTGACAAACAACTGGTTAGTGCGATCGTGGAGCAGTCACCGTCTTTGTCCGGTAAGAAATTGTTTTATTTGTGTGGTGTGGATTTGTTACTACTTACAGTTACTTGAAGACAAGTCGTCTTATTTCGAAATGTAATTGTCAATTTGTTTGTTTTCTACGGACCTCTTGCAGTTGCTTTGATCTGTGGTCACTTTTTCTCACGTCCGATCCCTTTCTACCACTTTTGGGTTCTTTTAAATTACTTTTGTTGATAAAACTTATATATATATATATATATATATATATACACGAAAATTTTCATATGAGGATGCCCTGATAGAATTATATAAAGACATTGAATGTGAGCCACTCGTTTTACATACTTTGACTTGGTATGTATGCACTTGTCAAATTACTTTTATAAATGAGTGGTTCACATTCAATATCCTGATAAAGTTATATAAGGATGCCCTGATAGGAATGAGACTGTATATATATATATATATATATATATATAGTGAGTCTCTCATGAGGGATCCCTTATTTTAATTTTGATAAGGACTATAATGAAAACACATTGAATTTAATGAATTTTAATTTGGATTTTTTTTTTTAATGAAATCTACATCCGAACAGAATTTGAGAATTTTCCGAGTAGTAGAACTATTTATCCAAATTTTGTTAAATATGAAAGCATCGAAAAATAGGCGAAATATAGGAAAATTCAAGAAAAAAAAAATTCTTAAATTTTATTCATAGGTAAATTACAATGAACTCATCATCCACACAAAAATTCAGACTAAAATTCATTAAAATTGATGTATTTTCATCAAGGTCTTTACCAAAATTAAAGTAAGGGATCATTTATGAGAGACTCAATATATATATATACACCATATGCATTGATGGCAACTCAAATTTAAAATACTGTCAAACTGAATGAACGTCCATCCACCAAACCACATTAAGCGTTGGTTTGTAAATACTTATTGGATAGTATTAATCTGTACCCTTAAAGCACATATTAACGACTAGAAATTTTATATAACATGAAACTCAATAAATATAAAGGTAAAGACAAGACGATTAATACAGTGATTATGCATTTATTGAGTTTCCTATAATAGTAAATTTCTAGTTGTTAACCTATGTCATCCAGGTTAACAACCATACTTATTATCAATCTCATCATTTAACAAAAATATTTGGGATAAACAATTTGGATTTAAGTAGGCATTATTGGTAACTAATAAGTTTGTACGATTGCAATTTTCAAGACTATCTTTTTAGAGAATCCCTATATATATATATATTAATAATGTTGGATCATAAAAATTCATATCCAAACAATGTGTCACGCGAGTTGTGACTAATACGCTATCAATCACATAATTTCATGATTTATATGATATTAACAATTCATATGTGATGAATTTGATCAAATATTTTGAGTTTAGTCTATTGGATCAAATCTATAAATTCAGATTTAATAAAATCGCTATAGATATAATATTATAAATAAAATGTATTCATTTATTTATTAGTAAACCAACAAAAAATAGTTGAGTTCCAAACCTCTTAGAGTTAAAGAAACACTTTATATATTTTTTTTCTTCAAATGATTGTTTATTTGTTAAGACAAAACCAATGTCGTTTTTAAAAATAATAATTATTATCGTAATGATAGCATTTATAACTTTAAGAATACTTTTATTTAGTTTATATTAGCAACTTTGAATTTTAATCTGGATTTTTTTTTTTTTTTAATGAAATCTACATCCGAACAGAATTTGAGAATTTTCTAAGTAGTAGAACTATTTATCCAAATTTTGTTAAATATGAAGGCATCGAAAAATAGACGAAATATAGGAAAATTCAAGAAAAATAGTTCTAGTATTCGAAAAATTCTCAAATTTTATTCATAGGTAAATTATAATGAACTCATTATCCACACAAAAATTCAGACCAAAATTCATTAAAATCGATGTATTTTCATCAAGGTCTTTACCAAAATTAAAATAAGGGACCATTTATGAGAGACCCAATATATATATATATATATATATATATATATACACCACATGCATTGACGGCAACTCAAATTTAGAATATTGTCAAACTGAATGAACGTTCATCCACCAAACCACATTAAGCGTTGGTTTGTAAATACTTATTGGATAGTATTAACATGTACCCTTAAAGCACATATTAACGATTAGAAATTTTATATAACATGAAACTCAATAAATGTAAAGGTAAATACAAGACGATTAATACAGTGATTATGCATTTATTGAGTTTCCTATAATAGTAAATTTCTAGTTGTTAACCTATATCATCCAGGTTAACAACCACACTTATTATCAATCTCATCATTTAACAAAAATATTTGGGATAAACAATTTGGATTTAAGTAGGCATTAGTGGTAACTAATAAGTTTGTAAAATTGCAATTTTCAAGACTATCTTTTTAGAGAATCCACATATATATATATATATATACATTTTAATAATGTTAGATCATAAAAATTCATATCCAAACAACATTTCACGTGAGTTGTAACTAATACCTACTAATCACATCATTTCATGATTTATATGATATTAAAAATTCTTCTGTGATGAATTTGATCAAATATTTTGAGTAATCTAGCATTAGTCTATTGGATCAAATCTATAAATTCAGATTTAATAAAATCGCTATAGATATAATATTATAAATAAAGTGTATTGATTTATTAAGTTGATTAAAATTTTAACATATATTATTTAGTAAACCAACAAAAAATAGTTGAGTTCCAAACCTCGTAGAGTTAAAGAAACACTTTATATATTTTTTTCTTCAAATGATTGTTTATTTGTTAAGACAAAAACCAATGTCGTTTTTAAAAATAATAATTATTATCGTAATGATAACATTTATAACTTTAAGAATACTTTTATTTAGTTCATATTAGTAAACAAGTCTTTATAAATGAAAACTACTGAGATTAAGACGAGATGAGGTTGTTTCAGTATTATATTCTCACACCTGTATTATGAGATGGTGGTTCGAGTCATCCTCCTTCCCAAAAAACCCCGAATTAATGTAATAGTGCAATACTATTAAGATTAAAAGAATAAATACCTTTGAAAAATAAATTAATTCGTATTTGTTCTTATAGAGGTTAATAATAATAATAATATTTAATTCTGTCATTATTACCATATTGTGTCATTTTTTTTTTATAAATCGTATTTATTCTTTTAAAATATTAAAAATTACATATTACTGTATTAAAAGTGTGTATATTATTTAAATTTTTATTTATAATTAAAGTGTATATAATTTGATACCATAGATATTAAGAGAATAAATTTTTAATTATGTCATTGATTACCTATTATCTTGCAGCCAATTATGCAGAGTAGGTTCAGCCTCCTATCATTTTAACCAACAAATGCGGTGATAATTGTTGGTTTGGTGAGTTGGCACTCTATTAAAATCTTAACTAAAGCTATCTATTCTTCAAGCACTTCAAAATATAAAAAAAAGTTGAGTAGGAATATGTAATGTAAGTCTGTAACAAAAAGGAAATTAAATGGGATGGAATTTTTTTTAATTAAATAAAACCTATATTTTTAAAAAATAAAATAAATAACAACAATACAAACCTTTTTTTTATGGGGTCGATGATGGTTTATTAGTAAACGCCTCTCACATTTATATCGAGATTATGAGACTAAGTCACGTTACATTCTTCCAACTTTTAAATTCTTAATAGTTTTTTTTTTTTTTTAATAAATAAATAAAATACAGTAGTTATGAAAATTGAATTTTATTTTACGAATATATATATTTACTATCATCGCCGAAAAAGGTAGGTTGGTTTGACATTATAATTGTATAGTATTGGTGGACCGCACTTGATAGCAAACCACATCCACAGGTCGTTGTTTCATTGAGACAATAATTAATACAAATAATAATAATAATAATAAATTTTTTTGGTCAAACTAACTTTACATCGTATATGTAAACTTATTAATTAATTTAATAGTAAAATGGTCCAAAAAAATTTGTCATTATTTGGTACCTAATGTGACCATGAATACATTGAATAGGCGACCATAACAACAACAATTCAAGGCTGTTCATAATATAAAATTTGGTTATATATATATAAATAAATAAATAAATAAATTTGGTGATAGGACCCGCCTGGAATAATGTTCACATCCATTCACACTTTTGGAGAAAGAAAGAAAAACAATTTTGAAAATGAGACATATCAATCATGCTAATAATAAAATGCCATACTGTTTTAGTCTTTTAGACTTTCTAGCTTTAACAAATTTATGGCTGTTATACATGTTCGCATTTTGTCATTGTCAAACTTATTTTTACGTTTTATTTTTGTTTTTGAAATATTATATAAATACAGGATTTTGATTAGGAACACAACAAGTTATATATATATATATAAGGAGCATATCACCGGATGACTAGATCAATATAATCTTATAAATTTATCGATAACTTTTATTCTCATGTAAACTTATATATCTGTGAGTAAAAATTTGTTGGTTCAATTCAAGTTTGAAAGGGTAATAATTGATTGGAACAACGAGTTTCTATTGCTTTTATGCAGTAAAAGCGTTTTGGGTGTGATGGGTGGTATATCGTTTCTTATAGCATCTCCAACGACGCTTCCTTTATTTTAGCTAAATTTTAGTTATTTTAGTTATAAAAAAAAAAAACTATTTTAACTATCAACTCACTTCAACAATCATCTCTATTATAGCTAGTTATTAATATTTTAATATTTTAATATTTTTTGAATTTAAAATATAAATAAATTTATTCTATTTTAAATTGTAAAAAAAAAAAGAGAAAAGATCAATAAGCTTAAAAATATTTAAATAAAAACAAAAGAGAGAAGATAGAGAGCTTGAAATGACTCCCTACATTTGGAGAGCCTCTTGGTGGTTCTCTAAAATAGAGAGCCCCTTGGAGTGCTTTAAGGAGGGGGTTTAGCCTTTAGAAAGCCCCCTTCTTTTATATAGTTAATAATAATAATAATATAATAGAGTCTTAATCACAATTCATCACATAAATATTATAAATTAAAGTAGATATGTCGAAAGTCAGTTGAGTAATTTATGGGATTAAATTAGAAAGATAATGGAGATGAATACGATGGCGATTAGGTCAACAACGGCATGGCAGCATCACAAAGTTGATATATATTCCATCGCCCAGCCGGATTGTCTAATACAATGGTTGCAAATCAATATCAAGTTATCACATAATATATATATAAAATCTTCTTTTAATTATATATATATATATATTATCTATCCAGACAATTCAGTGTGAACTGTGAACAACTAGCTGATAAAAACATGCACGAAAGTATTTATCACATTCGTTAAAATAATATCATGCACCAAAAATAAGTAGAATCGGCCATATAAAATAGTTATCGGGTGTTTTTTATTTTTATTTTTATTTTTATTTTTTGTTGAATGTACAACAACTATTGGGACCCTGCGAGAATTGGACTCTACGAGAATTGAACTATACTAGTATAGTCCGGATAACAACTCCCACAAGGGAAGAGGGCACCCACACAAGAGGCAGGACAATGAATGAAAGTGTATATATACATGTGCATGTCAGATGTTGAACCGTGGTGGCAAAGTCTCCCTATGGAGAGTCACGCCACATTAGCAAGAGGCCCAATGCAATTATTGGGTGTTTTGTACGTGTGAGATATTGCATATTTTTTGTGAGGGATCCTAATTAAATACCGCAACAGTATTAGAATTTCATATGAAAAATGTGGTAGAATCGCACACCTAAAAATTAACACAACTCATGTATATATATGCACGATAAATTAAGATCATGTACGGAAAATGTGCAGAATCCCGCACAATATAACATAAGTAACGTGAGGTGGCAAAATGGAGAAAATTCCAAAAATATTCCATTTCCGGTTTTCAAAATGGAGAAAAATTTAGGGCTGTCCGGTACTGTTTTACAAGCCCATTTTCATTTTCATTTTTCGAAAATGATTTGGAATACTCATTCGTTATCGTTTTCCATTTTGTTTTTCACTTTAAAAAAAAAAAAAAACTCACTTTTTCTTTTCTTTTTTCCTTTTCTCCTTCTTCTTCTTCTTCAGACTTCACTCGACCATTATTCTTTCTTCTTCTTCTTCCTCGCCAATCTACTTCTGCTCACCGATCTGGTCTTCTACCTCACCGATCTAGTCTTCTTCCTTCTTCCTTCTTCCTTCTTCCTTCTTCTTATGCACTCTTTTCCGCCGTCGATATGGTCTTTTTCCTCACCGATCTACTCTTCTTCTTTCTTTCATCGCCTTCTTCTTCTTCAGTTCTTCTTTCTTCATTTGCGTCTTGTTCTTTCTTCGTCTACCTCTTCTTTCTTGCTTTCTTCTTCTTTCTTCTTCATGACAGCAAATATAGAGCAAGCCATGCTTCTTGTTGCCGAATTGAACACTCCAATGGCGGCAGTGGAAACCGGAATTTTTTTTTCTTTTTAAATATTACATTAATTCATTTTTCTTTGAACTTTATTATTGATTGTTGATTTTGCAGGCCAGATTAGAACCAAAAAAAAAATTAATGTTTAATATTTTAAATTTTTTCTTTGAATATGATTTTTATTTAAATTTTTTGGTACTTTGTTGAAAATATTGAGATTCAATTTTCAGGAGTGTGATCAAATTGCAAGGTTTCAAAAAAAAAAAAAACGATACCAGACACATTTTGGATTTAAAAAAAAATAAAAAAAAAATAAAAATTCAACTTATTAATTTTGACCTGTAAAATGATATCAGACGCTTTTTTTATGTTTTTATATTTGGAATCTAGCTTTTAAGATATACTATCAGACGCGAATTTGAATTTCAAAACTGAAACCAAAAACACTATTTTTATTTTCGAAAATCAAAAACAAGAACAACTTTAAAAAACGTTATAGATCGCGCTTCCCCATGCATGATGATGATTTGATGAGAATCATTTGTAACGTGAGGATAGGATTCGTTTCAACTTTGAAGCAGGCAGTAGCAACTAGCAAGGCAACAATCAAATCAGATGCCCAACCTATAAGCCAAGCCAAGCCAAGCCAGCAAGTGTCACAATTCACAAATGAAGGAAGGAAGGAAATTTGTTAGCGTGTGTGCGTCCTCATTGCTTGAAAGGTATTCCTCATGATCCCTAACCCAACCTTTTAAGTAAAAATCCACATGCGGTTCACATGCAAGTCAAACGCATCATCATCAATGCTCATCGTCACTTCATTTTCAAGAAAGAGATTCGATCTGCTTAAACGTTGACTTTAATATTGACCAATATTTCATTGTTATTAATTACCAATTACCATTACCACTTGTGACATAGTTAATATTGCCCATCTGTCCTCGTTTTATTGGCTTGTTCTAATGCTATAGTCGCTTTACATGTTATTTTGATAATGTTATCCATAGTTTAGGTCTTGTTGCCCAACATCATCATATTGATATGGACGGTCTGTATTTAATAAGTGTAGGATTATGTAAACCAAATTAATATATATCACTATCACCACTCCTTAAAACAAAAACAATAATGTCTGGTTAACTAAAAGAGATTGATTCGGAAATAAGCTATTTACACCTACATCTATAAAATGCATCAAAAAGGTCCCTCTGACCAAAATATGCATCAAATTATCATTAAGGAAACATCACGTTGACTGTTATATTTTTGGTCAGAAGGACCTTTTTGATGTATTTCCAAAAGGATGAGGACTAAAGACCTTAATACACCTAAATCGGATAAAAAGGTGATGTTTTCTTAAAAGATAAGGACCAAACTGTATTCCTCCATAATAATAATAATAATAATAATAATAATAATAATAATAATAATAATAATAAGAAAGAGTAGTTGGTCATATCTTGTGTCCATAAAATCTAACAGAATTGTTGTTCTACCATAATGACAGGCTATATATTAATGCTTAAAATATAATATTTTGTTTTACAAGTTATAATATAGTTTTGTTTTGTTTGGAAATTTGACAGCGAACAATGACTTGTGACCTGTTAGTTTTAACTTTTAATTTTAACTGAAAAAAGGTTATAGAATTAGAGGAGGAGGATTTGATTAAGCAATTAATTAAGCCGGTACCTAAATTTACAAATTTGTTTAAATTTCATTCATGTGTGATGTGTGGTCCACCACCCCTTTCCACCACTTGTGAGTTGTTTTATTTTTTCTTACTTTATGTGACAATGGTTCGGGTTTTATTCTAAAAATGGATTTAAGAAAATGGAATCAAGAAACAAAATGAATGAATTTACCTTTTATTTGTTAATATAAAATTCTAAAGGTATTTAGAGATCACGAAATGACATAACTCTGACTAATTAGTTTGATAAATTGAGAAAACTTAATTCGATAAACAAGTCTAATAAACTAGAAATCAATTTCCAACCTTTTACAATATAATATAAAGAATTTTTTAATCAATTCCCTTCACTCAATCACACTCCCATCCAACACTATCTTCATATCATCTCAAAAATAATATGAATTTTAAATTGCTATTTTAAATTCACAAAATTTGGTAATCAAAATGGTTAGAAAATTGAAATTTAATTCATAATTTTATTATTACAATTGCTATCGATAAAAACAGTTAGCAATTAGAGGGAATCAAGGAGATGAACCTATTGGGCTTGAGATTCAAGGTCGGATTGGTGTGAAGTGTGTTTCTTATGAGATCGGGTGAACTTAGAGCTTGTTTGGTACACAGTATTAGATTGTATTTGACTGTATTGAGTTGTATTTGACTGTATTGTATTGTATTATACTGTATTATCATTAATACAAACATGTGTTTGGTGATGCATTATATTATAGCGAATTAAGTTATTCTTATGACTTTATTGAAATTTTTTTATATTAAAAAAAATAGTTATAATTAATTTTAAATATCCTTACCATGAATAAATCAATAAATATTTTTATATAAAAAATCAATAAATATTTAGTTTAATTGATTTTTTTTAATAAATAATATTTTTATATATAAAATAAATATTTCCTATATAATTTTGAAATTATAAAAAAATATTAACAACATAACACATATTTCAACAATATTCCATATGTTGAAAAAAAGAAGTGTTTTTTTCTAATACAATACAACATAATACCACCGAATATAATGTATTAGCTAATACAATACAATGCAACGCGGCGAAACAAACAGGGCCTTATGGTGCTACGAGAATCCTACAAAATAGAGAGATAAGTGAGGAAGGAAAACCGAGATTTCATCGACGTTTCCACTATGTCCCTTAAGTTAAAGCCGAAGCTCTAGTGCTACAAAATCAACAGAGAACAGGATGGAAAACAACATAAAAATAAGGTGGTCTTTGGTTTTGTTTTTAAAAACAAAAAACAATCTTAGAGTGTTTTGATAAATGTTTTATAAAACTTTTTTTTTTTTAAACAAATTTTTAAAAGTTACAACTAAAAAGTTAAAAACAACTTTTTATTGTTTTTTATTGTTTTCAAAATAAACCACAACTTATCCCTCAAAATAACTATTTCACTCATTTTAAAAACAATACCAAACACATTTATACAGTTTTCCGTTTTTGAAAACTACTTTTAAAAATACTACCAAACACATCACTCCTTTTAAAAATAATATCTTTAATGAAATTGCTTAGGTACTAACCCCACCAATGAGGTGTTGCCATGTGGCTTTTTATCTTAACTTTTTACATTTATCTTTTTGCATTTTTCATAGGGATGAGGCGGTGACCTTCCCCGCACCCCACCCCACCCCATTTATGTTGGAGCAGGTTAGGGCAGGGCGAGGTACAACGATGAGTGCTTTCCCCATCCCCACCCATTTACTCCATCTATAATTTTTTTTATTTAAATAATAAATATATAACAATTGAATATGATATAATATATAAAGTAGTAAATAATTCCAAAAAACTATTAAAAAAACATCTTATACACATAATTCTCGCAAGTAAACTCAATCATTTTCAATCATAAACATAAAGTATGAAGTCAATGTTTAAAAATCGTCACACTAATCATCTAATAGTTGCATTTATTTCTCTAGTTCTCTCTTCTTTTGTTTGTTTCCACCCCATGTTATTCTTGTATGTTTACACAATTTTCTCTTGATAACACCGATATTAGGTCTTCATTTTCTAGTGCATCTGTAGACATATTTGTGCTTACCTGAAGTAGTGATTAACGAATTAAATTTAATTCAAGAGTTAAGAATTATTAAAGTAATAAACTTGAAAAAAAAAACCGTTGTTATTAAACTTTTAATTTTAAAAGTTATTTCTGAAATAAACTTACTGTATGACCTCTTGTGTTTGAGGTTGAAGTTTGAATGATGAACTTTGAATTGTTTGAGGATTGAAGACTTAGAGTTGACTTTAGCGACTAGATATTTTTTTAATAGTATTTTGTTTTGTCACTTTATGTTAAGTAACAGTGAAGAGATGTAAAGTTAGAGTTAATGTGTATATATATATATATATATATATACATTTTTGGATATATTTATTTTCTTTGAAACTATGTAGTTTAACTAAGTATTATTTTAAACGGGGTAAGGCAGGGTGGGGAGTATAAAACCCATCCCCACTCCATACCTATTGTGGGTTAGACTATTTATCCCCATCCTCGTCCCATCCCCACCCTAAAAGTGCAGGTCCCCATCCCCGCACCTGCAGGAAATTTTACCATCCCTGATTTTTCACAAATGGGCCACGTGGTAAAACCCCATTGGTCGGTCGTCATTACCCAGATGTTGTCCTTTCTTTAAAACATGATTTTTATTTTTAAAAATAGTTTTTAAAAACACCATTTTAAAAATGATACAAAATGTGCCGACATCTTACACTCTTCTCATTGATAATCAACAAGTGTGACATACGACACAAAATATGGGATCTCCATGACAAGTAAGATAGTCAACGATCAAGTTTACATGTGATTCTACCTCAAATACCTTAAAGAATCAAATGTACTTGGCTCTCGCCAAAGGTTGGAAAGTGCTCACCAAGAGTGATCGACCACTTGGGAGAGTTCTCAACAGAAAACCTTTTGTTATATACAATCAAGTTAACATGAAAATTAAAGAAACTGTTATACGTGCTGACTGGTGACTGACATTTATACTTTGACAATTGAGTCATCAAAATAGTTTGAGAGAGTATTTTGAAGTAAACTTGACAAAGTTTTACCTAATGAAAAGATGTGTACATGGTTATTGGTTAGATGAGTTCTCTATTTATACGTGATTATGATTGATTAGTCCATCATCATAATCTCATATCATCCCAAAGGTTATAAGGGAAATAAGGTTATAAGGGAAATAAAGAGCTTGATTACCTTACCGAGAGTTTCCTTCCTCTTGTTGAAGCGTATTCAATGCGAATCTTAATTGTTGAGACAATGGAGGTGTGAACTTAAAAAATAATTGTGAATCTAAATTTAAATACTACTAATGATAGGTAGCCTAAAATATTAGTTGAAAAAATCAACCTAAATAATGTAACATGTAATTTTATCATTTTATTGGATAAGATTTTATTATAATCTTTCAAAATCGGGATTGAATATCCAAAATTTTATGGACTTTTATTGAATACATCCAAACTTATAAAATATTTTAAATTCTAACCAAAATTGAATACACCACACCATGTTTACACCGTGTTTACAACAAGGAAGATAAGAAACAATATGCTTAAGAAGGAGATAGCGGCCAAAATCCAAAATCCCATTATTATTATTATTATTATTATTATTATTATTATTATTAGAGTGGTGCTATTGTCACACCCCCTATCAATCTATTTATGCCCTACTTTTTAAAATTTTGACTTAATAAAATTAAATTAAATGTTTTTATTAATTGTTTTGATTTATTTTCAAAACTACCGGATTTACTTATTTTTCAAACTTAATACACCCCATCTTTGATCTCTGTATACATCTTTCTCTCACCTCCATTAATGATTTATTTTTTCTTCTTATTATTTTATCTTATTTTGAGTTTTTTTCTTCTTCTTATTTCATGGTGGAAGAGAAAAAAAAATAATCTTTCAAAATCGGGATTGAATATCCAAAATTTTATGGACTTTTATTGAATACATCCAAACTTATAAAATATTTTAAATTCTAACCAAAATTGAATACACCACACCATGTTTACACACCGTGTTTACAACATGGAAGATAAGAAACAATATGCTTAAGAAGGAGATAGCGGTCAAAATCCAAAATCCTATTATTATTATTATTATTATTATTATTATTAGAGTGGTGCTATTGGTACACCCCCTATCAATCTATTTATGTCCTACTTTTTAAAATTTTGACTTAATAAAATTAAATTAAATGTTTTTATTAATTGTTTTGATTTATTTTCAAAACTACCCGATTTATTTTTCAAATTTAATACACCCCATCTTTGATCTCTTTATACATCTTTCTCTCACCTCCATTAATGATTTATTTTTTCTTCTTATTATTTTATCTTATTTTGAGTTTTTTTCTTCTTCTTATTTCATGGTGGAAGAGAAAAAAAAAAAATAACAGGGTTGCTTCAACACAACGATAGCTTAATATCATTCTAAAAAACGATTCTTTCATATACTTGATATCTTTCAAAGACTATTTCATAATATTTTTGTATGTATGTAAGAAACAAAATTTAGGGTTTAAGAGTTAAGAAATTAAAAAAAAAAAAAAGGTTTAAAAGAACATGGTTTTATTTTATTTATTTATTTTTTTTTTTGAAAAAGAATGTGGAGTTTTAATAGGTTTACTTTGTAGAATATTTTTTTCCTTAAATTGTATGTCCTTTTAAGTAATTTTGATTAAAAAAAAAAAAATACTGCATAATTAAAAAAGTGGGACATAAATAGACAGGTATGGGGTGTACCAATAGCACCACTCTTATTATTATTTTGAAAGGAAGGCGGAAATTACGAAAGTAACCTCAGAAACGGATAGATTAGGATATAATGAAAATGAAAAATTGGGGAAAGGGGAAGTCAACTACCCCGTTACACCGTTGAGACGGCGTTACTCGCGGGATACTCTCTCTTTCAGTCACTTTGTTTTCTTTTTTACCCTAACCCCCAACAATAGTCGAAGAGCTTTTTAACCATGGTTAACTACTTTAACCCACCATAAACATAATCACCACCCAGACCCAACCCAACCACACTCTCGTCCCCCTCGTCCCTCTCTCTCTCTCTCTCTCTCCTAGATAAAGACCTTCCCTTCCCTTCTCTCTCTCTGAAACTCAAATCTCTCTCTCTCTCTCTCTCTACGAAGCCACGGCATATTCTCTTTCTCTTTCTCTTAGAGTTTCAAACCTTGTTTTTATTTTTTGAAGAATTTTTGCTGCGTTTCCTCTTCAATCCCTTCTCTTAACTGTTTTCTCCCCAAGATTTTCTAAAAGACTCCTTTTCTTTTCAGACTTTCATACGGAAATTTCATTTTTGTTTCTCTTCTTGAGAATTTCAGGGTTTTAACGTTTTATTTATTCCTTTTGTTTTCTGGGTAACATACGGCAACATAACCCCATTTTGAAATTTTGAAGTTTTCAAGGAATCGACGATTTCGAGGACTTTTTTATTTTTTTAAAAAAATTTGGTTTGAGAAATGGTGGTTAAAATGATGAGGTGGCGGCCGTGGCCACCTCTGGTGACGAAAAAGTACGAAGTGAGACTGGTTGTGCGGAGGATGGAGGGGTGGGATCTGGTGCGGGAGGGTGCAGCAGGGGAGGAGAGATTGACGGTTGAGATTCGCTGGAAGGGTCCTAAAGTGGCCTTGAGTACTTTAAGGAGGACGGTGAAGAGGAACTTCACCAGAGAAGTCGAGGTCGACGCTGGTCAACACGACAACGACGACGACAACAACAAAAACGGTGTCGTTTTGTGGGACGAGGAGTTCTACTCTCTTTGCACTCTCTCCGCTTACAAAGAAAATGTCTTTCATCCATGGGAGATCGCTTTCACTCTCTTCAATGTCAGTCTTCTTCTTCATCTTCTTATTCTTTATTATTTTCTTTTTGTGATCTTTTTCCCCTTTCTGATTTATATATTAATCGTTAAATCGAATTATATAATAGTTGGATTATTGATAGAATCAGTGGATTTCTTTTTGTGCCCGTTATGATTGTGATTGTGATGGCTTTTAGGTTTTGTAGTATCTCAGGTTCAATTTTCTGTGGATTTTCTTATTTTATTTTATTTTTTGTATTTGTTTGTGTATTTGAATTTCTTTGATTTTGAGTTTATTTTTGGGTGATTTTACATGATCAATGAAACCATTTTGTAGTTTTATAGTTATTGTGTGCTTTTGTAGACTTTGTTTTCTCTCTATTATTCCATGAATGGATTTCTATGGAATCAGAGATTGAATTTTGTATAGTTTTATTTCTGCAATTGGCTTGGTCTCAGAGTTTGCACCATTGTTTGGTTCTATGTTTTACTCGGGAGAATAGACCGTTGCAATTTTGCTGAGGTCTTGTTTAGGAAACCATTTTCTATTTTTATTCTCTTTAAATTGATAGTTGAACTATTTTTAAACTACAATACAATGAATGGTACATTTTGCTACAGTTTATTGTTTTGGGAATCCTTGCAATTCCTTTATTATCTCACTACGTGAACACTAACATATAGAATTGGAGTATTGTGCTGGGTTTTTACCATTTTTATCACATTTTTTTTTTTTAAATTTATATTTTTTATTTTAGAATTTAGTAGCTTATATTTTAAAGAGACTCAAAAGGTATTTTTGTTAATCCAGGGCTTGAACCAAGGGCCTAAGAACAAGGTCCCTGTTGTTGGAACTGCATCCCTAAACCTAGCGGAGTTTGCTTCTTCAGCTGAACAAAAGGAGTTTGAATTGAACATCCCTCTTACACTCTCTAATGGTTCTGCTGAGCTGCGTCCTTTGCTTTGTGTACGTGCCTTTGCTTTGCCTTTTCTCTTTTCTTTAATACCAATTTCAACCATGGGTTTTATTAGCAACTACCAGCTGTGTTTAGTTTGTCGACTTCTCTTGGGAAAACATCATAGAGATCTTATTTAATCTGTTATATTTCATTTATTGATCTTGAGCATTTGTCCATGGTGCAGATATCACTCAGCTTGCTGGAACTGAGAACTGCTCAAGAACCTGTAGAGTCAATGCAGAGAGCAATAGTGCCTATTGCATCACCTCCCCAGATGGGAGAGATTGCCGCAGCGGAAAAGGATGAGGTTTCTGCTATTAAAGCTGGCCTTAGAAAAGTAAAGATTTTTACTGAGTATGTGTCTACCAGGAGAGCAAAAAAGGCTTGCCGAGAAGAAGAGGGTAGTGAGGGAAGGTGCTCTGCCAGGAGCGAGGATGGTGAATATAACTACCCTTTTGACTCTGACTCACTCGAAGATTTTGAGGAAGGAGAATCAGATGAGGGCAAGGAAGATTCCAGTGTTAGGAAGTCATTCAGTTATGGGACACTGGCTTATGCAAATTGTGCTGGAGGATCATTTTACTCTACTATGAAGATAAACGGTGAAGATGAGGACTGGGTTTATTACAGCAATCGCAAATCTGATGTGGGCTGCTCTCATCTGGAGGAGTCAACAGCATCAATCTCTGAGCCATCTCTGTTACAAAGTTCAAAGCGCAGCTTACTATCTTGGAGGAAGAGAAAGCTAAGCTTCAGATCTCCTAAATCCAAAGGAGAGCCTTTGTTAAAGAAGAACTATGGCGAAGAAGGTGGGGATGACATTGATTATGATCGTCGGCAGCTTAGCTCTGACGAATCTCTTTCTCTTGGGGTAAGAATTAACTCTTGGTTTCTCTCCTTTCATAGTTTATATTTATGTGTTTTGGTGTACTTATGTCAAGTTGAGAACAAATTAATGTGAAATTAAAAATTTATGGATATTCTTCTAAGAGGATTGTGTTTTCTTGATCATCAACACTCTTTGTTAGTTTCAAGATGTTTACCTGTGAGAATATATTTTCTGACCTTCTTTATTCCTTGTCCTAAATTATCAAGAAACTTTAGTTACTGCAGCAAGTACTCTATTTTCCTTACATTCATGATGCACATTGCTGCTTGAGGCTCTTAATACTAACTTTAATATTTAGATGCTAGGATATGTAACACGTACAGCAGGGATGATATTCAACATCTATCAATGTTCTACTGTCCGCAATTTTTATATTCATCATATTCATTCTCAATACTAATAATAACAATTATTTTGGCAGCAGAATAAGGCCGACGATGATTCATCTGCAAATCGATCTTCAGTTTCTGAATTTGGGGATGACAATTTTGCCATAGGAAGTTGGGAGCACAAAGAAGTGATAAGCCGTGATGGACAAATGAAGCTACAAGGTGAGGTCTTCTTTGCTTCCATTGATCAGCGAAGTGAGCGAGCAGCTGGTGAGAGTGCTTGTACTGCCCTTGTTGCTGTAATTGCCGATTGGTTCCAGAACAACTGTGGTCTCATGCCTATTAAGTCTCAATTTGATAGTTTGATCAGAGAAGGGTCGTTAGAGTGGAGGAACCTTTGTGAGAATGAAACTTATCGGGAAAAGTTTCCTGACAAGCACTTTGATCTTGAGACAGTCCTCCAAGCCAAAATACGTGATCTCGGTGTTGTATCTGAAAAGTCGATTATTGGGTTTTTTCATCCAGAGGGAATGGATGAGGGAAGATTTGACTTTTTGCATGGGGCCATGTCGTTTGATAGCATCTGGGAGGAGATTAGCTGTGCCGGATCAGAAATTTCAAACAATGGTGAACCTCAGGTTTACATTGTTAGTTGGAATGACCATTTTTTTGTACTCAAGGTTGAACCGGAAGCATACTACATAATTGACACTTTAGGGGAGAGACTTTATGAGGGATGCGATCAGGCATACATTTTGAAATTTGACAGCAACAGCGTGATTCAAAAACTACCAAATGTTCCTCAAGCAACAGATGAAAAATCAACTGGTGACCAGCAGATTGTGGCGGCAACAGTAGAACCCAAAAGCCAGCTGGCCCAACAGGTCAATGTAAAGGAGGAGGGTTCGGCTGCAGGGGTATTGACAGTGAAGCCTGAGGAACCAACAAATAGAGAGGAGGTAGAGGAGGTTGTGTGCCGAGGGAAGGAGTCTTGCAAGGAGTACATCAAGAGCTTCTTGGCTGCAATACCGATTAGGGAATTGCAGGCTGATATCAAGAAAGGTTTAATGGCATCAACGCCTCTTCATCACAGGTTACAGATTGAGTTTCACTTTACTCGGTTATTGGAACCGATACCAGAAAATCCTGCAGCAGAAGTAACAACAGCCACACCACAACCAGTTGAAGTAGCAATAACAGGCGTTGCCGAGTAGAGATTTAAGTGTAAATTGTAGGAAGTGTGATTACTCTAACTTGTTTTTCCTTATTGGGTATGGTGTGAATGAGCTTAACACAGATGAAGGGACCTGTTTGAGCTTTATGAGTATAATAATTATGATAATGTGAACAGTATTAACACGAGTACAAAGAGGATTGTTTTTCTTCCAATCATGGTTGAAAGTTTTTGATGTTTACTGTTGTCTCATATCTGGAGATTGCTTTTGTTTTATCAGCTCCTCCTGAATTTAAATCATATTTAGAAGATATTCCTAAACATAATCCTCCTATTCATAACTTTTGAACTGGATTGGAAGTGTTTGATTCCACAGTAAGAATCTGACCTAGGATTCTGGTTTTTTATTATTATTATTATTTTATTTTTACCAGATTGAAACAAGATATTCCTTTCCCTCATGCACCAATGCTATAAGCTGTAAAGTGGAACTTTTCACATGACAAAAAGGTTGTATGATATGCATTGCATGGTCTTTTTTTGGAAATGATTCCCCAACGAAGGCATTCAAAGGAATTCCCACCCCCAGCAATGCACGTTCAAGATATTCCCCTTTTCTTCTTCTTGTCCATTATTTTTATTGCTTGCTCTATTCTTGATTTCTTGATAAAAGAGAAAAATTAGGGACGGATGGGACACTGACATTGACATCCAATTACATATGAATTCATTTTATGTGATATCTTTTGGTTTTTAATTTTTATTTACTTTTACTAAAAATATAATATTTATATTCTCTCGTATATTTTTATTTAATTTTTGTTATCAAATAATTATGTACTTGATTTTTACGGTCTAACAATTTTTAACTAATTTTTCCTACTTAATTATTTCTTTTATAACTTTTTCAATAATTTTCAACTAATTTTCCCTATAAAAATTAGAGCGGCTCTGATACCAATATAAAATATAACTATAAAAAGAGAAATCAAGTACTTATAAAAAGGACCCTCACTAACCTGAAAGGGGAGGAGAAAAAAGCTTAAGATTAGCAGATTGAATTTATTAAGAATTCTGTCAATCGGAATTGGAGTGAATTTTCTGATCACGATCAGATTGCTCAGCCCAAGCGTACCTAAGGCTATCTAAGATGACATATCCCACTTTCATCATTGTCTCTTTTCTGTTCTTTTTGTTTCCTTATTCATTTGCAGGTTAAACGAAAGCGACAACGAGTCAGAGTCGAAAGACCCATCTCACAAGCAAAACCATCTTCGAACGACATTCCACAACTGACGAACCAAGACAATTGCTTTGGGCCTAATTCAACCCGACCCGATCCTTTTCAATCGTCGGTCGACCCCCCTACAGTTTGGTGCCCACCTTGGGGCCCATCGCAACGTTTTTCAACATGTCTAAAGATGGAAACACCCTAATGGTCGAAGAACAAATTGCGGCGTTGGCTGTCCAAATGACCACAAATGCAGCGAAATTACAGGCACTCGAGGCAGAAAACGCTGCAATTCGAGCGACTAATGAGGAACTAAGAGCCCTAGTTGATGGCGTTATACCCGATAGTGAAACAACGAGACGCCCAGTCCTAGTTCTAAACGACGAACAGAAAGTCGATTGAACAATTCCAAACGACCTAGCTGGACGAGTTCAATCAAACACAAATCCCAATCTCGGCAATAATCAGAGAACGCTACCGACGGCCAGAGTCGAAATCGACCTCAACGATCTGCCGCTTCGGAACGAAATCGAACAGGATCTAAGTGCAGGCCGGCGTCCGAAAAACGTCTTAAAAGCCCCTCTATCAATCCAGTCGACCCCAGGTTTGGTTAAATCCGGATTTGAATTACCTATGGCTATTAATAGTGAATTTTCTCGTAGATTCGCAGAGATGGAAGCTCTTATACAGAGGATCCCTAGAGTTCCTGCTCCGATAAAGAAAAGTACAGCCAACAGCTTTGTCGACTCACCATTTGTCGATGATATAGCCCTGACCGAAATGCCCATGAAGTTCAACTTTCCAAACATGAATCAGTATGAGGGAACTACTGATCTGGACGATCATATAACGCAGTACAAGCAGAGAATGTTCACTGCAGCAATTCCGCGCGACCTGCGTGAAACATGCATGTGTAAAGCATTCAGATCCAGTCTTAATAGTCCGACTTTACAATGGTATACTAATTTGCCTAACAATTCAATCAATTCTTTTGCACAACTTACAGATACGTTCGTAGAGCAATTTGCAAGCAGTCGCAAACTTGAGAAGTAGTTGGACGCCTTTACACAATCACACAAAGACATGGCGAAAACTTGAGGACTTATGTCGGACGCTTCAATAGAGAAAAAGTGCAAATTTCGTACTGTAATCAGGTGACCGCCATTTACGCCTTCAGAAAAGATCTCAGGTTTGACTTTGATCTTTATAAAGAACTCACAAAATATCCATGCAGGACAATGAAGGACGTATTAGCAAAGGCATGGGCCCAAATCAAATGGGAAGAAGACGAAGCCAATTTCATAGGCAAAGTAAACAACTACTCAATCCGTAGAAACGATCGAGTTGACAGAAAGTCGAACGATCGAAAATCAGAACCTTACCGGACAGGTACTAGAAGAAATGTACCGCCCTGGTAAGAAAATTCAAATGGAGACTGACTGTTTGGACAGAACTATCCAAGAACAAATAAACCAAGGTTAGAAGTCCCAGAA
Organism: Acer negundo; assembly: GCA_035582765.1. Lineage (NCBI taxonomy): Eukaryota > Viridiplantae > Streptophyta > Magnoliopsida > Sapindales > Sapindaceae > Acer > Acer negundo. The sequence goes on from CM069243.1 coordinate 12,631,446, forward strand.
TATAACTTAAGCATCGAACCAGTCGACCTTGTGTCACTCATGAAAGAAATGGGCAAGACCATCAAATGGCCACGAAAGATGAATGCACCTCCAGAATATCGAGACGCAAGACTAAGTTGCGAATTCCACGAGGATCATGGCCATCGAACAGAGAATTGTGTCACTCTCAGGCTAGAAGTCGTAGAACTTCTCAAACGAGGACATCTGCAGGAGTTTTTGACAGATAAAGGGAAGCAAACTGTGGCTCGACGCGACTAAAAAAGGCCAACGATCAACGACGGTCCTCCTGATCCTCCTGATCCGCCAAGACAAGATCGAGTGATCAACTACATCGCATGAGGGTCTGAAGTTAGTGGCGTCAGTTATTCTATGGCCAAAAAGCATACCTGATAGGTGTCAAATGCAGAGATTCAGCCTAACCGAGAACATCCCTCAAGTACCGACGAAACTGTTACCTTCAAGTCGACCGATAAATCAGATTTGTTTTCTCCACACCATGATGCACTGGTTATCTAATTACACATTGCAAACTGTTTAACAAAACGTATATTAATAGATAACGGCAGCTCATGTAACATTCTGTTCAATAGTGCTTTACGAGAAATGCAGGTCGACGAAACTCAACTCAGTCGCCGAACGACAATGCTGACATGCTTTAGTGGAGAATAGAAAAGCACCCTTGGCGAAATCGTACTACCAATCTATGAAGGAGGAGTCAACCTTTATATCAACTTCCTAGTACTCGATTGCCAATCTCCATACAACGCAATCTTAGGCAGGCCTTGGATACACGAGATGAAGGTAATCCCGTCGACATATCATCAAATGATCAAATTCCCAACAAAATGGGGAGTACGAGAAATAAAAGGTGAACAGAGGGCAGCCAGAGAATGTTATCAAAATGCAATGAAGAAAAAGAAAGAAGAGTTATAGCAATTACAGAAAATCACCGTCGAGCCCACCCCAAAGACGCCGAGAATGGAAGAACTCGATGAAATATCGATAGAATCCGATCGACCAGAGCGTAAAGTCTTCATCGGATCTAGACTACCAATCAAAATACGTGAGCAATTGATTGATTTCTTGAAGGAATGACGAAGCAGTTTTGCCTGGTCGCATGAAGATATGATTGGGATCAACTCAGAAGTAATAGTTCATAAATTGCAGGTAGACCCCAAATACCAGCCAGTAAGACAAAAACGAAGGAAATTTGCTCCAAAAAGAAACAAAGTAATCAATGAAGAGATACAAAAACTGTTCGATATCGGCTCGGTAAAAGAAGTGAAATACCCGGATTGGCTGGCAAATGTAGTATTCGTCAAAAAGAAGAATGGAAAATGGCGCGTTTGTATCGACTTCACGGACCTCAATAAAGCATGTCCAAAAGATTCATTCCCTCTACCTCATATTGACATGTTAGTCGACGTTACATCAGGACACGAGCTACTCAGTTTCATGGACGCATATTTAGGCTACAATCAAATCTTGATGCATCCAGACGACTAAGAAAAAACGGCATTCGTGACAGAACAAGGTACTTTTTGCTATAAAGTAATACCTTTCGGTTTAAAAAATGCAGGGGCGACCTAACAAAGACTTGTCAACAAAATGTTTGCTGATATGCTTGGAACGACGATGGAGGTATATATCGACGATATACTGGTCAAATCGCTAATGGCTCAACAGCACATTGAGGACCTAAGACAGTCGTTCGACGTTATCGACAAATACGGTATGAAACTAAACCCTGCTAAATGCTCGTTTGGTGTCTTCTCAGGAAAATTTTTAGGTTACTTGGTCACCCAAGAGGCGTCGAAGCCAATCCAGATCAAATTCGATCAATCCAAGGAATCGAATCACCAAGGTGTATCAAGGATGTATAGAAACTTACAGGTCGAGTGGCCGCTCTGAACAGGTTCATCTCCAAGTCCTCTGAGCGGTGCCATCCGTTCTTTGATACATTAAGAAAAAACAGAGCATTCGAATGGAATGACAGTTGCGAGAAAGCACTACAAGATCTAAAACATTATCTGACCACACCACCATTACTATCGAAACCCAAAGATGACAAAATATTGCTTGTATACCTAGCAGTATCCGATACAGCAGTAAGCGCCGCCTTAATTAGGGAAGAAGGTAACATTCAACACCCAGTTTACTACGTGAGCAAAGCACTTCTCGAAGCAGAAACTCGGTATAGTCGACTGGAGAAATTGGCATTAGCACCAGTCGTAGCTGCTCGAAAGCTTTGACCGTACTTCCAATGCCATCCTATTAAGGTATTAACTACTTACCCACTTAAGAGTATATTACATAAACCAGAGCTTTCAGGTTGGTTGACAAAATGGGTTGTGGAACTAAGCGAGCACGAAATCAGCTTCCACCACGGACGGTGTTGCAATCTCAGGTATTAGCCAATTTTATAGCAGACTTTACTCTGTCTGAGAATATGCAGGCCGAACAAAAGTTAATAACCATGACGAAAAATGTGAAAGACGAAAACTGGACAATGTCGATCGACGGTTCTAGCAACATAAAAGGAAGCGGACTAGGTCTGGTACTTAAATCTCTATTGGGAGACATTTTAGAACAATCGATCCACTGTAACTTCCGCACGACGAACAATGAAGTCGAATACGAAGCCCTGATCGCTGGGCTTGACCTTGCAAAGAGTTTAAACATCAAGAAAATCCAAGTTCAAAGCAACTCACAACTGGTTGTTAGATAAATGACTGGTTCTTACAAAGCCAGAAATCAAAGAATGACGGCATATCTGGCAAAAGCCAAACAACTTCAGTCTGCATTCGACGAATTCGACATTCAACAGATTCTAAGGACAGAAAATTCACGAGCAGACGCATTGGCAGGCCTTTGGTCGACAACGTCAAACAGTACCAAATCAATCCCTGTTGTCCATCTCATGTCTCCAACTATACAAGCAGGTGAAGTTTTGACACCTGTCGACCATGGGAAGAGTTGGATGGATCTCATACAGGCCTATCTACAAGCCGACATTCTACCAGGGGACAGAGCTGACGCCAGAAAAGTCAAAACAAAAGCCATAAAGTTTTGTATCATGTATGCTAAGCTTTACAAAAAATCTTTTACAGGACCCTACTTGAGATGTGTAACACCACGAGAAGCATACGATGTCCTCAAGAGTCTACATTACGAAGAATGTGGAAATCGTTCTAGCGCCCGAAGCTTGTCAAATAGAGCTATTACAGTGGGATATTACTGGCCAACGATGCGTATGGACTCTCAGAACCATGTAAAGTCGTGCAACAAATGCCAAAGATTCACGCCAGTATCACATCTCCCACTAGGTACGTTAAATTCAATTTCCGCCCCTTGGCCTTTTATGAAGTGGGGAATGGACATTGTAGGCAAACTACCCGAAGCTCAATGAGGCATCGTCTACATACTCGTGTTGACGGACTACTTCACCAAATGGGTCGAAATTAGAGCCTTTCGACAAGTACGCGACATTGAGGTACACAATTTTGTATGGAGGAACATCATTTACAGGTTCGGCATACCTAGAGAAATAGTGACCGACAATGGATCCCAATTTATATCATACGACTTCAAGAATTTCTGTGACAAATATGGACTAAAACTTAGCTTCTCAACACCACATTACCCCCAAGCTAATGGACAAGCGGAATCGACGAACAAAACAATCATCAATTCACTCAAAAAAAGTTTAGAAGCAAAAAAAGGTAAATGGGCAGAAAAACTTCCAGAGATATTGTGGTCATACCGAACAACCCCTCGTCGATCGACAGGTGAAACGCCATTTTCACTCGTATATGGCTCGGAAGCAGTGATTCCTATCGAGACCAGGCTTCCAACTGCAAGAAGCAAAAACCCCAATGAAGAACAAAATAGTTCAGAGTTAAGCTTCGAGTTAGATTATCTAGACGAACGACGAGAACGAGCTGCAATACGAATACAATCTTATCAACAACAAGTCGCACGACACTACAATAAGAAAGTACGAGTAAGGGCTTTCAAGGTAAATGACTGGGTACTACAGCGTGTCCTCCAAAACACGAAGGAAGAAGGAGCAGGAAAATTGGGTCCGACATGGGAAGGCCTCGACCAAATTACAGATATAAAAGGACGCGGAGCATACAAGCTAGAAGGACTCAACGGCCGGGAAATACACAAAAGCTGGAACGCTCTGCATCTAAAAAAGTACCATTTTTAAACTATCCTTTTTTATGTTTGCACTTTATCTTTTATTAGACACTGACAAATTGACCCTCAAGAGAGTAATGATGAAAACTTACGTATAAACTGAGCTCACCAAAATATTTTGTTACTACATTTGCCCCGCAACAATGCATACAACTCTGTAAAACATCACTCAACATCATACAATAACAGCAATAGCTGAGTAAACATTTCGGTCGGACAAAGTCGACCATGAGAACACATTTATGTGATTATTCCAATTTAAGGGTCTTGTCGACCATGAAAACACGTGTACGCGATTATTTTAATGTAAAGGTCTTGTCGACCATGATAACGCGTGTACGTGATTATTTCAGTGTAAGAGTCTTGTCGACCGTGAAAACTCATGTACGCGATTGTTTCAAAGTAAAAGTCTTGTCGACCATGATAACGCGCGTACACGATTATTTCAATGTAAGGGTCTTGTCGACCATGAAAACGCATGTACGCGATTGTTTCAATGTAAAGGTCTTGTCGATCACGAAAACGTGTGTATGCGATTATTCCAATGTAAAGGTCAAAGTCTACTATACAACCATATACGCAGTCATTTCAAAATATTTGTCTAAAGTCGACCACAAAAACACGCTATTATTCGTATATAAGATTTATATCTACACGAGATTTTTTAAACATCACTGATCGACTCGACAAGATAACATTTCTAAAACCCATGCGAAATGATCAGGTCCTATCCATCAAATTACGAATGAGCATAAGTTTACAGGCTTATCACGTTCACATCAACACAATTGTGCAAACCCCATTGTATGATGGTCGTTTCGTTTTCACATAATCAATCAGAAACATCAAAATTAAATAAGATTATAACAAGCAAAGATATCCATGGTTACAGATTAGATAAAATGTGACAAGGTCTTAAGATACAAAGATAAATAGAAAAAAGATACAAAGAAGACAAAATCATTTTGGTGCTGAGTCAGTTGCAGGAGCATCATGGTCGTCGATTGCGTGAACACTTCCACCCTGAGCTTCAGCGTTCGCTTCCTCTTCAACCACATTTTCAGACGGGGATCCTTCAAGCGCGTAACGCTCCATCTCTTCATACATTTCAATAACGTCTAGCATCTTCAATTCATCCCATTTGACATGGTCGCCCGACAGATACTCCCTGTACAACTCTCTCCTTGCCTTGCACATAGCTTCGGTCGCCATCGACGTCAATCTTTTCTTCAAACTCTCGACCAAGCCTTCTTGCTCGACAATGACAGCTTTGGTAGTCGAGAACTCCTCATCCTGTCGACATTTCTCTCTTTTTACATTATTCAACTCCTCCTCTAGGGCTGTTTTCTACTGCTCTACTTCTTTCAAGGCTTGGTCGAGTTTAGCGTTTTTCTTCTTGTAAACGTCAACCTCCTTCCTATACTTTATGTATTTATTGCTGACCACTTTGTACCTGTCATGAAGATGCAGCTGCACTTGCAAAGCCTACAAAAAAGAATGTCACGTCATACTTAAGAATATGGAACCAAAAAAAAAAAAAAAACTTACACGAAACGCTGAAAGAATGCCTGTGTTGAACACCTCCTCCGTCTTCTTACCCTTCAGAAAGTTGTCGTCTGCTGAAAGAAGAAATTCGTTCGACCTCTTCAAAAACTCAGATGGCTCGGTGAAAGACGAAATACTTGACGCAATGAGCATCATTGTTGAATCTGGCTCCATCTCAGCCGTAGTCGCCTTCGAGCTTGAATCAACATTCATTCCTTGGCCTACAGCAGAAGCTCGTTTCTGTTTCTTCTTTACATGACTCTTTTCAGGAGATGAGGTATAAATATGTTTTGGCATGGAAGGAGTACCCTCTGTCGATTTGTCGGCTGCCTTCTTTTTTATGGCCGCCGCTTTCTTCTTTACCATTTCTTCCCTAACAAGTCGTATGATTTCAGCTTTGTCAGACATATTTATCTTTGCACTCGCCATCGATGTCACTACGAAACGACGTTCAACATCAGTTAAAGGTGACAAAAATTTTAGTTCACATTTAAGTATTTCGAGACTTCTCCTAATCCAAATATACGACACGAAATCCTTCACGTAAGGATATGGCGCTCGCTATCTATTCAGACTCGACCATCTCCATAAGCTGCTAGGCCTAAGTTTACCTTCTGTCAGCAAAACTTTGCAACTCCGTTCCTCTACAGGAATATCTAAGATAGCTTGGGTACGTTTAGGCGCCACTTCGCACGACAGTCTACTATCTACACCCTTCGTTTCTATAAAATTAATTATTCGTCAGTAAGATATAGTTTAGATACACAAGTAATCTATAAAGCGACCGATAAACTACTCACCATATCGATTCCAGACTTGCCTATACCGGTACTTCGTTTCCCCCCAAGGACCGTCGATCGGTGGACCCCTTGTGAAAAAGTAGGTATCTTTCCATTGACGATCATTCGTCGTAGTATCAACGATAAGTTGATTTTTCTTAGACCTATACACTAACATATAACGACCTTGATCGATTATATGCTCCTTCAAATAGTAGTTGTGAAGAAGGCACCCTAGCCCAAACTTCACCTTATACCTCTCGTTGATAACACCTAAGCTCAACAATATTCTCCAACTATTTGGCATCAATTGACCAGGAGCAATGTCGTAATACAACAATGTCCGTCGAACCAATTGGGGAACTAGGAATCTAAAACCCAAGCGGAGGAAGTACTCGTAGAAACATGTCCACCCAAGTATATCCCAATCCCCCCGTTCCCCTTTTTTTGGTGCCCGTAGTTCGACTGAATTCGGGATCCCATAGATCGTCTGGATCCTGTCCAGATCAACATCTGAAATCACGCTCGGTGGGTTGTCAATCAAAATACCAGAGGAACGACTGGATGTAGACGCCTCCACGACATCCATTTGCTCCGGATGGTTGACTAGACCTACGATAGCGCGGGCGACACCTTGCTCCAACATCCCTCTTACGTTTATAGAGACCACATTCGACGGGTCTTCAACCGTGACCAGTCGACCAGTATTGCTAGTGACAGAGTCGACCTCCCTATCTACTTCTTCATCACTAGGAGTCCATGAAAATTGCGGCTCCGAAACTGTAGCGTCGCTCGACATAATGTCTCCAAAAAGAAAGCTGACATGTAAAAACGCAAAAGTCAAGCACAAACTGAGGTGCTACAATCACAACCTAAGGTTTAAAGACCAAAACCTAGGGTTTTCCACAAAGTCGTTAGGAATTTCTCCCCTAAAAACTCAAGACATCGGTTAAAGCTTTTACCTACTCCTATCCTAGGTCGAGTGATCACAAGAATCAAGAAAACACACTAGAGACATGACAGACTGATAACATCGTTCAGCACATCAAATGTTTTAAATATATTCAAAGCATGAACACAGAAAATGAAGAACGTTTCGAATATATTCAAAGCATGAACACAGAGAATAAAGAACGAAGGAGCATGTATTTTTCCAGAAAAAAGGGCATCAAACACTCCTATCTACTCCCTATAAAGATTCGCAAAGGTAAATCTCATATGAAATACGAAACATGAAAATCGCGCAGGTAAAATCTCATACAAGGTAACTACGAAACATAAAAGTAGTTTTTTTGTTTTGTTTTTACTAATCTTATAGGAAATGAATCGGTGGAGCTCTAGAATCGCCTCGTCGTAGAAAATTTTTCTTTTTGCTAGAAAGAGACTTACGTGCAGATTGAGACAATGGGAGATATGTTGGTTTATAAAGGCAAGCAACATAACTGCAAGTACTTAAAACCTAATCTGACACGTGTCCACGCCCTTTCAGTTGCCAACTTATCTAAACAACCGCAGATTCAAAATTCAAACTTTAAAAGCTGCGCCTGAATTTAATGCGTCTGACACCAATATAGGAAACCCAAACGCAACCATCTTGTCGATATAATGACCTAAGCCTATATAGTATCTACAGACGACATGTCGTTTCAAAATATGAGTCATCGTGTTTTCGATCTTCTTCTTCGTTCGACGATGACCTTTTAAAATAACGTTATTTGAAACCTTACGACTCGACATGGCTCACTTGCGATGGCCTAACCAGGGTCACTCTTTAAACTTGGCGATTCCATTTTTTAGAGAGTGGGGGGCAAACTGTTGTAGCCAGAAATGGCTTATAAGCCCAACATGCAAAGGTCCAGAACATAATGATGTTAGGATCAGTCCAGGTCTGTAACGTTGGTCGACCCGATACTGCTACTAGTATTGTTGACTGACCAAGTCAAAAAAGTTATCAACACCGATGAAAAGAACCATTCAAATGTGGAGAGAATCTTTCAAAAAAGTTATCAACACCGATGAAAAGAACCATTCAAACGTGGAGAGAATCTTTCCTTAAATCTCTCCATGTGATTCTAGCATACTATGACCGTTAAAGAGAAATCGAGCACCTATAAAAAGAACCGTCACTAACCTGAGAGGGGAGGAGAAAAAAGCTTAAGATTAGTATATTGAATTTATTAAGAATTCTGTCAATTGGAATTGGAGTGGATTTTCTGATCACGATCAGATTGCTCAGCCCAAGCGTACCTAAGGCTATCTAAGATCACATATCCCACTTTTATCATTGTTTCTTTTTTGTTCTTTTTGTTTCCTTATTCATCTGCAGGTTAAACGGAGGCGACAACGAGTTAGAGTCGAAAGACCCATCTCACAAGTAAAACCATCTTCGAACGACATTCCACAACTGACGAACCAAGACAGTTGCTTTGGGCCTAATTCAACCCGACCCGATCCTTTTCAATCGTCGGTCGACCCCCCTACATATTGCTGCAATTTTCTAACTAACATATATTTGAAATGATTATTATTATTATTATTATTATTATTTGACATTAACCTAACTCCACTTGGAAAAATACAGTTCATACTCACATTTGGCGAAAATTGTTTCCGCAACCAAAAGGGGTTGCCTTGGTGGTTTAAAACTTGAGATGAAACCTAAGTACTTGGTTCTACTCTTGACCGGAGTCGACTCAACCACTAGGTGGGTTAGGCAGTAGCCTTAGGCCTCATTTTTTTTTTTTTTTCACCTATAGATAAATCTTGAAAATCTCCTAAAATCTAGCTATGAGAGATACTAAGGCCTTCTAAAGTTAAGGAAACTGTTATTTTTTAATATATTTTAATATCTTATATAAATCAACTTCTTATTAAGCATACCTTTTTAAATATATTTTTTTTGAAAAAATATTTTTTTTATTCACAATTTAGTTGTTTTCTAGTTCCAAGAAAAAAAAAAACTCTAAATACTTTCCAAATTCACAAAAAAAGAAGTAATTTTTTAATAACAAAGTAAAAAAAATATATATATATAGCCATTTAATGATATTTTCCTAGTTCCAAAACACTTCTTCAAAACAGGCAACATGGTTTGAAGAATCACTCATTTTTAGGTTCTATTGTTCTAAAGTGGGTGAAAATTTTGAGTTTGCATATGAAAATCTTCAAAATAAAAATATAGAAAAATTAGTTCAATCTCAAAAATAGACTCTTGATAAATTTGTTACAAAAAATAGAAATGATAAAAATTTTACTAAGAATTATTTAGTTATTGAAAAACAAATTCAAACATAATTATTGTATTTAAAAAAAATATTCAAGCATAATTATTAGATAATTAAATAAGGCCTCATTTAAAGTTTTCACCTAAGGCCTCTAATGATGTTGAGCTGCCTCTGCTCTTGACAATTCCCTTGAGGTCTGCCCTCAGGTCGTTACCCCTGTTGGTGGAAGGACGAGTTTGGGGCACGGGTATTTCTCAAGTCAGCGGTTGGAATCCTACCTAGACAATGACGCGTCCTGATTTACCCGTTTGCATTCCTATAGGGCCAGAGGTGTGGACCGAGGTTTTTTATTTGTCCTACTCTGCGAATTCAACATATAGGCCACAACGAGTCATGTAATTGAGGGAGGGTAGACGGATAGGTGTCTAGACAAAATCCGGGTTCTTCGATACCAAAACAATAAAAATAAAATAAAATTGTTTCTGCCTAGAGGTAAAAACCAAAACCAAAGAGGTAAGACCATGGGCCACACCATTCTCAATTGGGGTGATAGCCTGACATTTACAATAGCCCACCTCTTTACACAGTCTTAAATCTTAAAAGCTAGCATCACCATTCAACATAACATCCAAATTCACACCAGCAAGTTACATAACAAACATCAACTTCAACAAAATGCAATTTTTTTTTTTCTTTTTAACAGTGTTTTAGATTTTATCTAATTTTTACGTCAAATTTATTTTTATATTTACATTTATTTTTTCAAATTTTTTGTTATGTCCCCTCAGAAACTGCACATTTGATGTAGCTCGATTGTTACATGCTTGGCTTGTGCATAATTTGACATAGTATAGTCGAGTAATAATAAAAAGTTGTATCCAAACCCAGTGGCCTTTGAACTTGACCTAGCTTTATAGTAATTTATGGAAAAGTTTGTAAAAACTAAAAAGGGACAGCTTCTTTACTTCCTTGTTGCATGCTTTTAAATCATCTTTTATTAACAAATCTGTATTTGTTTCTCTCTTCTAGTAGCTCAACAAAAAGAAGATGTTTGTCTTAAGGTGATCAAGTATTTTTAAGTGGACACCAAGTCAGAAATTTTTATCCGGAGGGATTACTATAATAAAACACAAAAATAAAAAATAAAAAATAAAAAATTAAGAGGGACCAAAGTGTAAAATTTAAAGTTAAAAAACATAATATATATATATATATTTAAAGTGTTAACATTTTTATTATGGCCCTGGCCCCTGGGCCACCCCTCTACCATGAGAAAAACTTGGGTGTAACAAAGAAGCGGATGACGGGGCAAACAAAAAAAAAAAATGTTAAAAATAACTTTAAAAAAGTATATATTATACATTAATATATACTTTTGTAAAATTTTGCTTTGGCCCCTTTAAATTATAGTAATTTATTATATTAACCCCCTATATACTATTTTCTGACTCCGCCCCTAGTGCCCCTAGTGTAACAGGAATGCATCCCCCTACACCCAAGATTTGTCCTTTAACTGCACTATATTTATCCAAAGCCCTTTTACAGGTCCGGTTCTGGGTCGGGTCCGTACCATTGCCAACCTTACTTCCAACACAATATTAATCATATACCCTTGAGTAAATTTTTTTTCCCTTGACTGAAAGGTGATGGAAGATAAAAATAAGATGTATGAGTTGATGGGAACCAGTTGACTATATATGGTGTATAGAAAAAGCTGTCTTGCCTACTCTTGTAAAAGGTGTTTGTGAAAATGGTTCAATCTTCATCATAAGGTCACACACCTTCTTTTGATTTGTAATCACTTTTGGTACCAACCAGTCACTTTTTGTTACAAAAGAGCCATGTGCTATTGTTCATGCTCGAACCCTACTAATTATTCCATGCTTTATCTTCACAATTGATGCAAGTTAATTATATTCTGAAAACTACTTTTAACCTGTTTTTTTTTCCCATCTTTTCCGGCTTCTTTATCAAATGTTATGCATTACCTCTTCCTCCAACTCTCGTGTAAATAAAACGCATTCAAGATAGGATTTGTTCTGTGACATACTTACTCTAAGAAGAAGATATTATCAAGAACAATCATGGAAGTAATAATCTAATTATCAAATCAATGTCTAGATCAAATTAGAATTAATTAAAGAAAACGAGTTCTCTTGTGAGGATCCTACAACAAATTTTGTAGTTTTCCATCTGAACAATATAATGCGACAAAAGTCCATAACTACACAGACCCCATAAAATCCTTAACATGAAAGCCAACAAAAATGCAACAGTGAAAATCTTTTAACATGAAAGCCAACAAAAAACGTAACAGGAAAGGAAGTTGTACATGTATTTACAATCAGATTTTCCAGTAGCCAACCAAGCCAAGCATTGATCAAATGATCGTTATTTTTAATATTCTGAAACTTGATCAAACGCTACAAAGATGGCTATACCACAAATTTCAACAGCAAATGGGGCACTTAACAAGTCCATTTTCATTACAATCAGGACATCTAACATACAACATTTCATCATTATTAATATCTCCATCCTTGAAGACTTTGCAGCTTCCATGGCAATTGAAGCATACCACAAACCGAATATTTGCACATCCATTGCAGGGACAATTTGAGAGGCTTGGTGGGATTCCTTCAAGGAGTTTCTTCAGGTTTCCTTGCTCATGCAATCCAACAACCTCATCGGCTCCTCCAATATACCTTCCTTTGATAAAAAGCTTTGGAGGGATCACTCTACCACCCAGCAATCTCCATAATTCATCCCTGAATTCCAAGTGCAAAGATATGTCTCTCTCGTCAAATGCCACCTTGAAACTCTGCAACAAGAACCTCACACTGCTACAATCCTCGAATGTTTTTCTTATACCTCTCAAGCTTGTTGTGTAGAATATGACTGAGTTTTCTCCTCCTGGTGGACATTTATCTCCGAAATCTGTTAGACATGGATATTCTTCTGTGTTTTTGGACTCTAAGGAGATTGTAAACTTTTCCTTGTCACCAACAACATTGAATTCTAATTCCAATTCCATTTCTTGATCATCTTTGAGATCTTTAGTACCCATGTGATCACCAGACACTCCAATATTTCCAAGTACAATCTCCTGAATATTGTCGCTAGTGTGATCTTCATGATCTCTGTAAATTGAGAGGGATTGAGACTTGTAATTGGGAAGTTTTTGTGAGGAATTCAGGTGAAGGGGGAGGCCTTGTTTGAGAGAGTTGATTGTTGGAATGAAATTCAGTTTCTTCAGAAGTCTTCCCTTCACTCCTGTCATTTCTTTAATATCCTCCAAATCTGATGATCAACAAGCTTCTTTTTTTTTTTTTTTGCTGGAGAATTCTGATACCAAAAACTGATGGCATGTGATCTCTCTCAAGAAGTTGAATTCTTGAGAAGGAAAAAGAAAGTTGAATGAGAAAGATAAGACAGTAGGGTGATGAGGGTTTTTTTTCCTCTCTTGTTTAGGCTGTGCAATGGATTAAAAGTGAAAACTGATAAAGCTGAGGGAGTGCTTTTTGAACTTTTGAAGGTTTAGTGAGTAGAGTGGTCACTATCCAGTACCCCATAACCAACAATTAGGTGCCTCATCATCATGTAATGGAGGACAGGAACATCTCTCTCCAACCCTACAAAAACCATAAAAAAAGGAAAGGAGATAGAGAGAGGTATGATGACCATTTATCAAGGTGATTGCCTATCAAATTTTCCTGGAAAGAGAAACAACTAACACTATTTGGTTTGATGGAATAGGAGTTAGAAGGAAAGGAAATGAAATGGGTAGATTTCTTATATCTTATTTGGATTGTTAAATTAGAAGAAAATGATAAAAGGGGAAATGGAAGGAAATCGAAAGAGTAGTTTCTTTTTGCTTCACCAAATTTAGTTTCTCACCAAGGTTTCACGTGACTCGAATTTAAAACATTGTTAAGCTGAATGAATGTTCATAATTTCTCTTAAACTTGAATTGTGCTTCAATTAGTCTAGTATTAAACCAAATGAAACGAGCATAATTTAAGCGGGAGACAAGGTGGGGGAATGGTGATAATTGAGTTGCAAGGGTGAAAAAGAAACTTTGCCTTCTCTCTTTTGGATTTTATCGGATTCTTCTATGTAGGTGCCATCTATGATGACCAAACCTTTTTGAGGTTTGACTTGTAATGTAAAGCTCCTTACACAAAACATTATTAGCATACATTAAAACATATCACATTCATCAATCCATCCAATATACATCGAACCCTTCAAACAGATTTTCAACTTCAAAGCTCCTTTAACTAAATAAATGGCAATCCAATTTAACTCCAATAAATAGTATTGATAGATAATAGATTCATGTATCCCTCCCAGTTATAAGCAAATAAATATTAAAACCTATACTTATAGGCGCTGAGCTAATTGAGTTATATCAACGTTCAGGACTCAAAATATTTTTTGTGCGGGATTCTGATTCCACAACGTTGTGTAATATGCTACAATGTTGTGGAATGTATTATGTAATGTTAGCCTCCGACATTTTCAATGACTCACAAATACTGATACAACTTATCGACTACAGCGCATTACAAATTTATAAATATATAATGCATACAAGAGAGGACATGGAAACCAAACTAATCTAATCTCACTTTGATATTGTCCTGTTGCTGTTGAAATCGGTTAATTTAACTGATAAAGCATCTTGTTGTACAAGATATCCTTGGCTAAACTCCCACTACATTAAGGTGTTGCATAGGAGTTTAGTATCTTCCTTTGCATTCGCAACAATTTCACAATGCTTTGATTAGACTTTAAAGATTTCCAAGTTTTGATGTTTTCATAAATAGCTATATCTCTCTTTTTCCCTACAATTAACAACCTTTTCTCCCCTGGAAAGTATACTGACAGGTTTCACTATAACATAGGTAAAGTGATCAAGTTATTTAAACAAGCAGTTTTTATTCACAAATTTCAGCAACAAGAAGCTAGAACGATCACATGTATCACATCACATTAATACCATTAAAGTTTAAGTCATCGCTTGTTACACATCACATGATATACCAGCAACATCGACACAAAGAAGACAAGGAGCTAACTATAAAGAGTATCTTTTTATATGCTTTTTATATGGCATCAAGATAAACTGGATATTATCTTCTGACTTCAGAGAGCACTTAACTGTCAGCCAAAGTGTCAGTTTCTGAAAAAAATCCAATGCTGAAGTCAAAGGTAATGCATGTTAGCTCTTGCTTGTCCCCGTCCAACATCCTCATCTTAAGAGTGTATGAACCCTGCACAGACCAAATATTCTCAGTGAAATAATTCCTGGGAAATAACTGCACAATTCAATTTTTCACTTTTGTTCACAAAATAGACATCATTGTATTGTATCACAAGAATCGACCAAAACTACCCCAACAAGCCATTTGCAACTATAAGTTTCAATCTTATTGTGCAGAAGGCTTCAAAAATAAGAGGAAAATTGAAAAATGGTATTTATGCAGCGACTTCAGGTAAAATATGGACAGGAGAGAAGAAAAATGAGGAATTTGGATAATTGGAGGATAATTTCACTGAAAACCATACTTATGTAGTTATGTGGTAATTGAACTTTGATTCTTTTCTATTTTCTTTCTTCATTCAAAAGTATCTAAAAGAAAAGTGATTTATCTACCAAATTGGTGTGGGAAATCGATCAACTGAAAACTAGTCACATTCCCAGATGAAAAAATGAGTTAAGAAAAAAAAACATATAATCCTAATGATAGTGGGCAAGACGTTAATTTTGCAAACATAGCCTTAATGTATAACATTTATTAAAAAGACCAGGGACATACTGACAGCTAACCTCCAGTACTTAATGATTATGTAATTGACAAGAGCAAGGGCAATAAAAACGTGGTTGGGATTGCAAAATCATGTTTAATAGTAGCAATTTTTTACTGCAAGCAATACTCTTAACATGGGAGAGCCAGTCATTGAAACTTCATTAAATTTACCAAGCTAACATATGTAGCAGCTGGGAAGTTAATAATACCGAGTCAACAGTAACAACAATGGTGGTGCTGTTATTTATTCACATCCAATGCAGTGACGCTATTATCATATAGCAGACAGAGCAGAAAGAGCTCATTGTATGATTTATATGAATACAAATCACAAGATCCAACAGAAACACTTGCATAGTTGCATGGCAAAAGAAGAGCCACTTTCTAGCTTGAATATTGCACCAGCAAACCATAGGCTATAAATGTTTTCCATCACTCCACCATCACATCCACACATGGATGAAAATGTTGCATAAATCAAACTTACAGTCTTCAGCGGCAGGAATAAACTTTTAAAACAATAAACAATGAGACATTGCTTACTATTGCCAATGGAAAAAAAAAAAAAAAAATGGGTTCAGCTAGGGGGGTCAAAGGACAATTGAATGACGAGGCTGGGGTAAAACTATTCTTAGAGGTAGTTAAACCATTCTTAGAGGTAGTTAAACCTTGCCAGACATCAGGGAGAAAAAGTAGTACATTTGAATTGGGGTTTCCTTCTATATGAGTGACTAGTGTGGGCAAATGAAACCTAACCTATTAACATCACAACTTAAGCTAGCATCATCCACAGTGCTTCAAAAGACAGGGACTTAAGGATTCCAAACTTTGTTCAAGCAAATATTTAAATAACATGGTCAATACTTTAACTTAAATAAAATAACCAGTTAAAATTATAAGAAAAATTAATGAACACAACTCTTTCAAAGATAAATCTATTCAATCACGTTAGAGTGAATTTTTGGTTTTTCAAATGAGGCCCAAATATAAGTAATCTAAACAATTCATATGGAAGCAAACCATCTGACTTTTTCTTCTTCCTTTTTTCAATACTAAATTTGAAAGACTATTATTTATATTCGAAAAAGGGGTTTCCATGATAAAACTTTGGTTGACCAATCAAATAGAATTGTGACTTACAGGTGGAGTGAATCCAGGTAAAACTTGTGAGTGAGCAACCACAAAATTGCCACTTGACACGGGGCAAGAAGTCTCATCACAAAGTTCATGTGTCTCACTGTGGATACTCCATCCAAAGTAGGCAACATCAATCACTAGTTTTCCACCAGAGATTCCTTCATCTGCATAAAATATACAGGGAAAATTTGCTAGCATCAAATTTAAAATACCAACAATACATTAAGAAGACATGCTTATTTCTATGTCTCATTGAGTTTCTGGCCAAGAAAAAAAGAAAGAAAAGAAAGTCGAACAAAACAACCAGCTCTCATGAGCTGGCCCCAATAATTTTGGAGTAAGAATTGATACTAGCTTCTCTTCATTGTGGACGTATACAAACACATAAGAAGACCATTAACAATGAATAAATGAGAGTGAAAAAAGTCCTAGCCTCCTTATATGCATGATCTCCAAATGATGATAAATCTTAAAATCTGAACTAGATATGTTATCTCCATGCATGAGAGGCTTCTATGTGTACATGCATATGAATGTGCGTGTTGTGAGGGCAAGTTGTCAGGCACAACCGCACAAGGTACATAAGCCACATCAACAACTCAAACAAAAACATTAAGAAGCCCTATGAAACATATGAATTGATATTTGAATAAAAAATGAACAGTTGTTTCAACAATCAAAACTACATGATGCACAATATACAATATATAATCATGGTAAATAAACTAATTATTCGAATAACAATAACTACACATAAGAATAAGAAATCAATTAAGATAAAAAGCGAGTAGAGCCTGAGAAATTTCGTCAATACCAGCAGTAGCAGAGATGCTGAAGGTCGTCTCCTTTCCTCTAGTTATTGGAAATGGAGATATGTCGACTCCGTTGACCTTCACAGCATAAGCCTTCTTAGCTGCAATTACGGATATATCATCAGACTTATCACCTCGAAATTCATGAAATATCAACAGAATATTAACAACTTGATCAAAACTGTTTCAACAAATTATATTTGAAGTCCAATAAATTATTCGATCAAAAATATTTACAAAACCGATTCTTCTTACTAAAACAATAATCCTAAATATCCAAACACAAACAACAGATGAACAAAATTATAAGAACATCATCTGAAAAAACCATAATCGATTTAGAGACAGACTTACTGCAGTACTTGACGTCGGTGGCTTGGGTAAAAGCTACCGTCAGACAGAGCGATAGCACGATCGCGAGCTTGTACTTGATAATCTCCATAATCGATAAACAAAAATTGCAGTGATTTAGGGTTTTAAAGTTGTGATATCTTTCTTATGTAGAACCAGAATGCTTATAAGCAGTGATGCTAGATTGCTAGAGAAGAAAACCTGGATTCCCTGTGTTGACGGGACGCTGTATAAATACAGTTGAGACAGTACGTGATCCGTACCGTCGATGTAAAAAATGCAAAGGATCCAACGGCACAGATCGGCTCAATTTATGAGTGTCAGTAGAGACAATATTGTCCTGTATGATTGGTGGTTGGTATTGACTTTTAGGTGATATCTATTCTTCTGGATTTTTACAACAAGTCTTTGGATTTTGCTGGAGTCGTTTCTGCGGCTAATTCTATTTTTTCGTTTCTATCTGTTTCTCTAGAAATTATCCTAAATTTTTTCACCGAAAATATCTCACGCGTTTGTATTTTTAATGGACAGTTATTAAAAGAATTGATTTATTTTTATTTTTATTTTTATTTTTAAATTTTTAATTTTTATATAATATTGGATTAAAACCCAAAAACTGAAATTGATTGGGCAACTATAGAGGAACATTCTTGTATAGTAACCGATTTGAAAAATAATCTCACTCGTAAATAATGCCCTATAATATGATGATGATATATTACAACATAACTTTATCCCAACAAAAAAACATTGGATATATATGAAGTGAGGTACATAGTCAAATGGATTATATGCAAGAAAACTACAAAAGCATACCAAACCTATGACTTTGTTACACTAAAAAAAAAAACCTATGACTTTCTGTTAATGAGATGCTTTGCTTCGGAAATAAGTAAATATATAAAAGTGTTATTACGTTACGCGGCCACACACAAAGTAATATGTACTCGGTGCCTCAGCTCCTTCATTCATTGAAATGTAAACCCTATATCGTAGTCGATCGGATCTACAATTAATTCTGATCGTTCAGACGGGTACTGACAACCTGTAAATCAGCACAGAAAACATAGCAGTGGAGTGAACCACAAGTAAGGATGGCAACGGAGCGGGTCGGGTCGGGGAATGCTTTTCCATCCCCATCCCCGCTCCCCAAAACCATCCCCGTCCCCACATTAAGAGAAGCAGGCATGGGCGGGGGATTCCTCGTTGGAGGGGCCTTACCCATACCGGCCCCATTCTCCATTTAATATAACTATGCATTTAAAAATTACAACTTAAAAAAAAGAATAAAGTAGAAACTAATATTTAGTCCAAAATCAAAGATTTCATAAAACAAACCAACTTCTAAAGTTTAGAATCTAAACATATACAAGCCAAATGCACCGCCATCAAACAAGCGACATAAGGGACGGTGAATATATGCATCTTTAATTTGATTCAAGTTTGTGTGGCTTCTCTTTGTCAAGTATTTCGGAGCAAAACATTTCTAAAGGTGCTGGTTGTAAGATGGATTTTGAGTTGAATAATGTTTAGATAACTATCTTTCACTGTTTAATAATCTAATCACAATGTTCTTAATGATGAAAAAAAACATATACAATATATAGTTGGGAGATGAATAGACTTTTTTTAGTTAAAAAAAAAAAAAACTATTTATGGTTAAAAAATTAATATTAAATGATTTTAAAAATTTGAATATTATATATTATATTTTAAATAAATAAATATATAATATATATATATTGGATTTGATCACGTGCTTTGACTTTTGTTTGACGACTTGTGGGTTAGTTTTTAGGCCTTTGGGCCTATTTCTGATGGTTTCTTTGAAACATTTAGGCCCGTCCTGCAAATCGTTTTCAGCCTGTTTTTGTTTTTGTTTTTGTTTTCCAAAAATGATTTTGAATTCACATCCGGTAACCGTTTTTTATTTTATTTTCAAAATACAAAAACAAAATGAAAAACAAAACCAAGTGTTAAGAGTGAAAAGTTTGAAAAACAAAAAAAAAAATTGTTTTTCTTGAATTGGTTTTTGTTTTCCAAATGAAGTGGGTCCCATATCATTAAATAAGTGGACCCCATATAATTAATATATATTTTATTTTAATAAAACTTTTTTTTTCACAGACTTCGTCTTCCTTCCTCGTCCAGTCCAGTCGTTCGCCAGTGCCGCTCACCGCTCTTCTTCTTCTTCTTCTTCCTCCGTGTCTCGCCGCCGATCTCCTCTGTGTCACTTCTCACCATCGATCTGGTCTTCTTCTTGGTCTTGTTCTTCTTCCTCTTCCTCTTCAACTGTTAAAATTTGTTAAACCCTAAATTAAATTACAAAATATTTTTTTGTTAATTATTTAATCATTTATTTATAATTGTTATAATATTAAACAAAATTTAAAAATTGATATTTCAATTTTTGAAAGTTTTCGGTTATCCTACGAGACATGTTTTTTCCATTTTTATTTTTAAAATACGGATTTCAGTAAATGCTACTAGACGCGTATTTGAAATTCAAAAATGAAACTAAAAACACTGTTTTCATTTTTCTTTTCGAAAAACAAAAACAAAAAACGGCTTAGAGGATGGACCCTTAATCTCTTTAACCAGGGACTCATTTAATTGGGCCAAAGGCCCAATTTTGACCAAGGATACAAGTATGTATATACAAGTCACTTTTCACTTTACACATGGCAGACGATATATAGTTTGTCTCAAAATATATGAATGATATTTTAATATTTACATTTTGTCTCACTCGATCAATTTACAATTTCCTTGACTATTTTCTCACCTTCCAAACAAACTAAAAAATAAGCATATTGAGTGTTTCTTGCAGGCCGCCCATCACCTTTTTCGCTAAATTGCAGAATCGATACTAGATATTTGATTAAATTGATAAACAAAATAAGGTAAACTCAAATATATTGAATGTTAATTTGATCTTTATTAAATTTGAGTCCCTAGTTATCATCTTTAGTCAAGATGGATGTTTATATAATATATTAATTTAAATACTATATCGTCTTGAGTATTGGTTCATTTCCTGCCGCAAATGAAGGGCTGGATCGGCGAACAAGATTATAAAACATGGCATATATTGTTTTTGTTTTAGCAGGCACAAGTAAGACACCTCCTCCATCGGCATAATTTAGGGTTAATTGCACAGACTAACTCTTAGTTTATTAAATCTAATAAGATTTTAATAAGATGTCCTAAATTAGCACAAACACCCCTAACCTCAAGTCAATCCGTTAACTTTAACGGTTGACTAACTTTAACCATTGAAAAACCAAATATACCCTTGCCACATTATCTCAAACATAATTTTTTTTTAATTAAAATTGAAAAATCAAGAATTTATATATATATATATATAAAGATAATTTACCAACAGTGGAGCTCCACCGTTAAAGGAAACAATAGATCTTTAACGATCTCCTATTTATCGGAAGAGATCTTCACCGTTTATGGAGATTGACCTCCTACAGTTCGCATAGGAGGATCCTCGTGAATTGAGAATGTTTTCGCTGGCGGCCGATATACTATCTTATTTTTTTAGTTATCAATTTTAATTATAAATATTTAATATTTGGGACGATGTGGTAGGGGTATATTTGGTTTTCAATAGGTCAAGATTAGTCAACCGTTAAAATTAACGGATTAACTTTATGGCAAGGGATGTTTGTATTAATTTATGATATCTTTTTGAAATCTTGCTAAATCCAATAAAGTAAGGATAATTTAGTGTAATTAAACCCCATAATTTACATACGAGGTTAAAGTGAAAATTTCACTATCATGATCCCTACATGAGTAGAAATTGAGAATACATGTTGTGCTGCATGCCACCAATTATGTGTTAACTGAAAAGTGAAAACCAACATGAATGCATTTTTCGATATAGAACAACTCTAACAATTCATTTCAAGGCCCATCTTATTATGTTTTTTCTCGGCATTATTGCAAAGTTACTTGTATAGTTCTGCTGTTGTTTTTTCTTGGGATAATGAATTTTATTCATACAAGAAAATAAATAATAATAAGCTCTGCAAATCCATATAGATATCCTGTTCAACTTCAAGCACAACACAAATCGATTGAATTAGATCCATCTAATTTCAATGCCAATTAGTTTGATCCTCTTAAATGCATACAGAGCCTTGCATAAATGCCAGACTTTTGTACTAAACTACCAATTTCTATTCTTGTTGTGTACAAAAAAAAAAAAAAAAAAAAAAAAAAACAATATTGAAGTTGAATTGCATGTGTATCATTCAATTTACAAAATCAGATCTGTAAAAAAATAAAAATACAAGAAAGAGAGAAATCTCACTATATATGATGATGCAGATCGAAGATCCAAACTTGTAGTGTTTGTTTATGAATCAATCCCGCCTGGTGGACAATGGAACCACCTCAGCGAGAGGTGTCGAAAGCGGCGTCGGGATCGGAGAAGTTCTACAAACAGGACATGTTGGATGAAGCCTCAACCAGGGGTCAACGCACTGGACATGAAACAAGTGATTGCAATCAGGAAGAACACGAAGCCTGTCACTGCTTTTGTAATCCGCTAGACATATTGAGCAGCACACGGCGGTGGAAGAGTATTTCCTCTCTAACTTGGCCTCTGAATAGAGCAGCTTCGGGTAGCTTTTAATGGTGGCCTCATCCAATCCCACATCGATCACAATGCTTTGATCATCGCCAAGTGGGTCACGATTGTTGTTTCTTCTCCTCTGTTGTTGTTGTTGTGCAGCTGTAGGCTGTTGTCCACGAGTGCAAAAATAGGAAGCTAAAGTGATTGTTGTGATGAGCAAGAGAATTCCAACCGAGACTCCTATGCCATAGCCAAATCCACCGATGTTATTAGAACCCAGAAATCCACTGGTATCTCCTGTGCTGTTCATCTCCTAAAACAATTATGAACAGAGAAAGTGATGGGATTAATGGAAAATGAATGGTGATGATTTGGTCAGCCATGGCATTGCCAGAGAGAGAAGTTATTTGTGGAGGTTTGATAGTTGTACAAAGTCAACGATAACATGAAATATAGAAAGAGAAAGAGAAAGTATTGGTCAAGTTATAATTAAGGGAAAGGTTGTATGGATTTCTTTTCTTTTTCTTGTTTTTTTGTTTTTTTTTTTGGGGTTTAAGTAAAGATAAGGGAATGAAGCGAAACATGTGAATGCATCATGATTTTCCTATTGTTAGATTTATGTATTGTATGGGCAATTCACAAGTCAACCGTTGCTAATATACTTTAATTTGAATTTACGCTTGTTTGATTTGAGTTTTGATCACTAACGTCTCTAAATCTTATTAATTAATCGAGGGTGCAGGGCATGTAGCATGCAATTGCTAAGAAAGTTGCTTGTTAATGCGATTTCATTTCATTTGTTTAAAATGAGTTAAGCCTAGGATGAGACTTGAGCTATGAGAGCCCGGTTTGGTATTGGACCGTTAGTATTTCCCACCTAACAAATGTTATTTTTATTTTAATGAAATCATTGCTTTTCTTTTAATAAATGAGACCCATGTATTATAACATTTGTTAGGTGGCAAATACTAACTGTCCAATACCAAACAGTTAGTATTTGGTATATATATATATATATATATATATACAGCATTAAAATTTAGGTAAAGTATACGTTATATATTTATATCATTATATGTGATGATTGGTGGTAGTTAACATGTTATAAGTTAGGGGGAATTGCACAAATATGCCCCCGAGGTTTGATAAAATTATACGAATATGACAGTTTTGACCATATACGCACAAACTTCACTCAACATTTGAAAATTGTTGCACAAACATCCCTACCGTTAAATGGATCTGTTAGTCAATGATCAAACGTGTAGAAAATCTAAAATACCTTATATTTTTATTATAAATAAAATTAAAAATTAAAAAATAAGATAAAAAAAATTAAAAAATCTTTTAGAAAATACAAAAGCTGGAAAAAAAAACCATCTTTAAAAAAAAATTAGTTTGTGAAATTCCCTCTTGAGTTTAAATAAATTTAAAATTTAAAATTTATTTATTATTAAATTGTTTTAAAAACTTTTTTTTTTATTTGTATAGATGAATTTTTCTTCTTGGTTTTAGATTTAAGATACATTATCTAAAATATATATTTTTAATATTTTTTATCTTATTTTTTATCTTATTTTTTTAATTTTTTTAGTTTATTTAAAATAAAAATAAAAGGGTATTTTAGATTGTTTACACGTTTGACCATTGACTAACGAATCCATCTAACGGCAGAGGATGTTTTTGTAATAATTTTCAAATATTGAGGGAAGTTTGTGTGTATATGGTCAAAACTGCCATATATGTACAATTTCATCAAACCTCGAGGGATGTTTGTGCAATTCTCCCTATAAGTTATAGCCATATGTGTGTGTGTATATATATATATATATATACGGTCCCGTTCCTATCAGAACATCCTTATATAACTTTATCAGGATATTGAATGTGAGTCACTAATTTATAAAAGTGATTTGGTAAGTGCATACATACCAAGTTAAAGTATGTAAAACGAGTGACTCACATTCAATGTTCTTATATAATTATATCAGAGCATCCTCATAGAAAAATTTATATATATATATATATATTTCAATTGTGTCATCTTCTGGATTTCGTTGGCTTTGGCTTTGGATTTGGGAGTGGTTGGTCCTAATTTCTCATTGGCATAGCATATATGCACCCCTTCCATTGTTATAATTTAATTTTTTTGTTTTTTTTTTGTTTTATGTGAACCAATATCAATTGTTGTCTTGGCTATCTTATATATGCTTATACAGTCGGTAGGAGTAGGAGTAGGACGGTTCAATAATATCATGAGATAATTCATAATTAATCGTATCAGATCACATGTCATAATATGAATGGGTAAAACACATAAGTCATTATCTCTTGGAGGTATAAATATGCTTATATGAGGTTGAAAGATTTTTTGTTTATTCAATAATCAATAAATTTGCCTCTATCTCGGTTTTCCCCAAATAAGGGTGGGGTAGGCCGAGGGAGAAGGAGTTGAAGAATGGAGGTGGGGGAATCTCCCCCATCATCATTTGACCCGTTGATATCCTTAACCTAAGTTGAGTTTCCTAAATTACTTATAAGTTGATGTGAGAGAAAATTCAAATGTTTTTTATTTTATTTATTTATTTATATTTATTATTATTATTATTTTTAAGTATTATAATGTTACATAAATTCGAGGTTTTTTTAGGAGAGAAAAGAACTCAAACCCATAATCTCGTAGTCTAGGTGTGAAGCGTTTATCACTGGATCAACCTCACTAATTTTGGACGAAATTTTATGTGCGGCCCTCTCTATATATATTCTATGTAACTATATGATTTCTTTCTCCTACTACAAGTCTACAACAATGTTGATATTTTGTTTTCCATTATTTTGATAGATTAACGATAATGACACCCCTTAAAAACTGTATGTACACCCTTCTCGTAATAATATCTATCAAAAATTTTTTAAAAAATTTTCTAATTTGTAAATTAACCTCACTTAATGCTAAAAATATCTTCTTTAATTATATTATATTGTATTTTTGTAAGTAAACACCACCTACACATATTATTATGTTATTTAATTAACTTTATTATTATTTAAAATTTTGTTATTATCTTTAATTCTATTATTGTTCTTTCTTTTCCAAAACTTCTTCTCTCTCCTATATTTTCCTTCCACAAAAGAAACTCCATTTTTTTTTCTCTTCTCATGTGAAGCAACTTTCTCCATTTCTTCTTAATTGTTTTATGTCCACAAAATCACATTGATTTGAGGTTTTTTTGGGTAGAGATCCACTTTCTGTTTGTGAAAGTTTTAGGGATGCAATGTCCTAATCGATTTGAAAGTATAAAAGTGTTTATTGAAATTGAAAAACAACTAATATTGATAACAAAAATAAGAAGAAGTCTAAAGTGTGTTTGAAAGAAAAAAAATATAAATGTTATAGGGAAAATAATGCATAATGATTTTGTTATTCTAATAAAAATAATACAAATTAATTTAAAACTTTGGATGATTTTGATTCATTCTCCATATATACTTAGCAATCAATTTGTATTTCCTTAAAAGATATTGAAAATATATTTGAAAGTAGTATTTAAAAGAGAATCAAGAGTTTAAGAAAATGAAAAGAGTTTTTAATGATATACGTTAGAGCTTCTCCAATGCAAAAGTAGCTTGCATACCAAATATCATTGGCATGGTAACATGGTTAAGAAACTTGCTTCCTATATGACATAAAGATAGATTTGATAGACAATCAACTCAACATTTGGTCTCCAATAGTCCAATGCTTTTGTTTAAAACATATTTATTTTTAATGAAGTGTCCAATTTTTTTTTTTTCCTTTTTCCTTTTTTATTTTATTTCCTTACTAAAAATATATGAAAAATTAATGTCAATTTTAAATACTTACCGAGTCAACCGAAAAAATAGCTAGCAACAGGTTGTCTGAAAGTAGACGGTCATGTTAACCATGTCTAAAATTGTTTTTACCATATAAGGTCCACATATACATTTTTTAATAGACTGTTTATTTAATATTTATCCTATGTGGCATATTATTATTATTATTATTTTTTTTTCACAACTCACTCTGGGAGATACTCTTTATATTAAATGATTAATAGGAACCCTTTTTTTTCTTCATAAAAGATTAAAATATGAAACTAATTAATAATTATTAATAGGTATACTTACAAACTATTTAGTATTTTTGATAATTTTACTTGTATGTATTATTGAATTTTAAAAAGCATACTAATTTGGAGTGTATATACAGTTTTTAAAGAGCTCAAATATCGCCACTCATTTTGATATTAAATTATTATTATTATTATTATTATTATTATTATTATTTTGGTTATTGCTAGGAAGCACGAATACTTTATTTGGTGGAGGTAACTCCTATCGAATTCGTATCCAGTTCAGATACTCTCCGGATACTTCAGGATACGTATCCGATATGCCAAATGGCGTATTCGTTGAATTTTTCACTAGTTTGATTGGAGGATACTTTGGGGATACTTGAGGGATACTTAGGGGATACTTGGAGGATACGTTTGGGGCAATATTATAATTATTTTAGTATAAAATGGGGTCTAATTATAATTTCAAAATATTTGGGGTCAAAATGAAATTGTAAGGAAATTTTATCTTTGATTTCATTGACATGGAGAATACCGGGATACTTGAGATTATAAACTTTTCTCTTGATGAACCAGAGTTAGATGCTGAATTATTTAGATCTTTTAACAATGTAAATGATGATAATGGAGTTAATTTGGAATTTAATATATGTTTTATGAGTTTTTATTTATTTTATTTTTTTTAATGTATTATTTGAATTTTGTAATATGTTATGGCTTATGTGACGTATGTTTTATTTTGATTTTGTAATATGTTCGACTTATATTACATGTTTTATTTGGATCTTGTAATATGTTATATTGTTATGACTTATGTAGTTATGTGATATGTTTTATTTGGATTCTGAATATGTTTTGATTTTGAATGAATTATCAAATATGTTTTTATATATTATTATTATTTTTTAAATATAAATATAAATTATTT
This sequence comes from Acer negundo, assembly GCA_035582765.1. Lineage (NCBI taxonomy): Eukaryota > Viridiplantae > Streptophyta > Magnoliopsida > Sapindales > Sapindaceae > Acer > Acer negundo. The sequence goes on from CM069243.1 coordinate 12,658,926, forward strand.
TAATTGACGTATCCTACCGTTGCCGTATCCGTATCCTAGTTTTTGAAGATTTACCATATCCCTGTATCGTGCTGTATCCTTATCCTGTATCGTGCTATATCTTTATCCTGTATCGTGCTGTATCCGTATCCCGTATTTGTATCCGTTCTACATAGGGTTATTGAGATGATAGACAATGGATTCTCTCGGGTTGGCCCATAAATAAGCCGAAATTGAGCAATTGGATTATGCAAAGGCAATGAGTCTAATTATGGGCCGGCCCAAATCCGGCCGTCAAATTTTTATTTTTATTTTTATTTTCACATCCATATCCAAGTCGTCTTTACTTCACCGAGTCTCTCTCTCGCTGTAAACAACAGGAAATATTTCAAAGTTTCAAATCAACGATGGAAAGTATACTACTTATTCTTATTCTGGTGACGTTGTCGTCGTTGTCGTTGTTTGTAGCTGAATCGAGCGACACGAACCGTGTGTTCTCGCCGTGCTCGGACACGACGGTCCAAATATCGGACGGTTTCACGTTCGGGATCGCGTTCTCACAGAGGAACAACTTCTTCCTCAACAACAACAGCACCTTACAGTTGTCCCCCTGCGACGGCCGACTCTCTCTCCCTTCCAAAAATTCTCAGATCGCCGCCTTTAGACCCAAAGTTGACGAGATCTCTCTCCTCACCATCAATACTTCTTCCTTCTTCCCGGTAACTTTACTTTTTTAGATATTGTTCATTGATGACGAAAATTAAGTTAGGTTTTTACTTCAATTTAAAGATTATAGCTTAGTTTGATATGTATTGTACATATTGATGGTGTTGTTATTGTGTATTTGTTAGTGCACTAACTAATTGAACAGTTAACCTTCATAGCTTGAGTATTCTATCAATTTTTGCTTCAAAATTGGTTTAAATGTGATATGATATGTATTGTACATATTAATGGTGTTGTTATTGTGTATTTGTTTGTGCACTAACTAATTGAACAGTTAACCTTCATAGCTTGAGTATTCTATCAATTTTTGCTTCAAAATTGGTTTAAATGTGATATGATTGCTGTCAATTTCATCTTTTTTTTTTTTTTCTTTCTGGAAAATATACGTATGTTTGGATGAAAAATAATGTTATTGTTGCCTTTTTATCAGCTAAAAATATTTGGATGAGTGTTTCTCTTAGTTATTATATTGTGTGACCTTGGAATCATAAAAATATGACCTCCTGTGATCCAAAAGACTTAGGAGATTAAAATTATTGACATGATTGCATAATTTTTGCTACCTTGACTTCAAAAAGCTGAACCGTCTATGATTTGGGTGGCTAAGGTCCTTATGACAGTCAAGATATTGGCTTGTACTATAAGAAAATTAATACCATTCAGTGGTTGCACATGTGCAAGAGAAGGGTATAATCAAATCTATCACTTTTTTTTTTTTTTTTCCTTCTTACATTGTTCAGTAGCTATGCAACTGGCAACTGTAGAACAAGCTGGTCCAGAGCTCTAAGCTCAATTGGGCTACACCTTCGTTCTGCATTGCAGTTGTTATTGACAGACCTTCTTTTGAAGCTGGTTGGAAATCTCAATTGCTTAGGCCTTTTCAGTGATAGCTCATTGAAAAAAATAATTGAGGACTCTAAGGAGAGGACATAGTCTTTTTGGAACAAAATTAGATTTGGACTTGTCTTTAGGGATTGATCTCTTCAGAGTTTAGAGATTTTTTCTTTTTAGGACTATCTTAGCAATCCTATCTCAACTTGAAGTATCTTTTTTGAGGAAAGAAGGCTGTTCTTTGGTATTTAGTTTTGTGGACAGCTTGTTCACCCTTTGTAAATCTCATCTTTTCATGTATTGGTACAAGTTTGTCTTCGTCTTTTGTTTTTTAAAGAATAGGCTAGTCTTCAGAAAGCAAGCACTGTATGTTTCCCAGGTTCTCCAAATATTTGTTTTGGTGTCTACTTGTCCTGGATTTGGGAGGAGCACATTCTAAACTTAAATTTTGTTCTTTGCCTATCTGTGGTTTTATTAAATGGGAGAGCAGTCTGAGAGCTTGGTCATTCATAATTATTTTACAGGAAACTCTTTCAATTGTTTGTCAGTACGGGTCCTAACAAGGTACTTGTGAAGTATATTTAGTTGATATGGTAAAAATGCAGAAGATATGTTTTTAAGGGATAATTAGGTAATTAATATTTTAATTATCATAAAGAATAGCTATAAATAAAGCATTTTCACAGCAGCTTTCTTTGTAATAATTTTCAAGAGTTTGGTAATCCTTAGAAAGCTAGATCATTCAAGTTGAACATTTATCCGTCTTCAGCATTTCTGGGGTTGTCTGTTTCATGAATCTTGTTCTCTGTTTTATTTAGTGCACAAATAAAGTTGTATCAACTGTAAATAACGTATATTCTTGTATTGTTATATGCTCAGGAAACTTATGGTGGATATATGGTAGCATTTGCTGGTCGAAAATATGCTGCCAGGTCTCTCCCTGCTTTTGTTGCAAACAGTACTTACACTGTAACCAGCTTTACACTTGTAAGAGATCATCAGGAATCTGTCTCATTATTATCTCGGTTTTACCATATGTAAACATTTGTGAAAAACTGAAAATCGATGAAATTGTTAAATACAGGTGCTTGAGTTTAAGAAGGGCAGGCTGCAAAACCTTTACTGGAAGAGGGATGGTTGTGCTAAATGTTCAGGAAGCTCAAGCTTTGTCTGCCTCAACAATCAGGATTGTGCAATCAGAACACCCAACTGCAAGAGATCCCAAGGTTCTGTAGATTGCAGCCTTGGAATACAGCTTGCATTCTCTGGCACGGATAAGCACCTTTCAGTTCTCAACTCCTGGTATGAAGTGGCGAACCTTCGTCAGTACTCACTCTACGGCCTTTATTCAAATCTTAAGGATTCTCTGACTAGCCAGTATAGCAAGGTCTTCTAATTGTGTTTGGTATGTATTTTTAGAAAATTTTTCCTACGATTATGTTGTAGTTCTTTTTTACTCTGTATTTTCAATGGATATTGACTCTGCATTGCTCTTTATCCTTGATTTTCCCCTTCCCTGCTTATGTTTTTCTTGTGTGTAAATTGCACTACTTGTCTATTATTTGAATAACAATTATTATAACCGTTGAGTTACCCTTTCCATGACGTAAACTTTGTTGAACCTTTTGTTGTCTTGGACAAAGGCAGCATTTGTTTTGTTTTGTTTTGTTTTGTTGTCTTGGATAATGATAAAATTACTTGTCACATCATTTATGTTAATTTCTAATATCATCCGAGGGATATTGCATGTTTTGTGCGTTGTAAATTAGATATGTAATATAATTGGAGAATGCTAATTTTTTAGTTGAGCCATTAAATCCATATATAGAGATATTTAATAGACTTCCAGAGTTATTTGTAGGTGTTTCTTTGGCTTGTATCATTTTCATGTTAGTGATGAAGGTGAGGAAATATATAACAGAAACTACTATCTATTATCCAAGCAATAATGATTTTATATTTTCTGTTTTATCTCTAATAAATTTATGCAAATATTTTCCCCTCTAGTCCACATAGTAGTTGTTACTAGTGTTGATTGTCAACAGATAATTAGGGCATCAAAATATTTTCTTATGATTCTTACTATTTCCATATAAATTGACAACATATTTGCTAAAACTGCTTGAGTGCACCACTTGGCAGGCACCCAACACATCGACGATTTTCTTCTAAAAGTGTGCATATTTATTTACTCTTATGCTCATTAAATTTATTTATTTACTAAGCATTTTTACATTTTAAGGTGACGCGCACATTAAATTTGTTCCGTACATCTCATACCAACATAAACTAAAAAAGAAAAAAAGTAAATAATTTTAAATTGTAATATTCATTCTATATAAGATATGTTGTATGTTTTTGTTTACTGTTCGCTAATTAAATAACTTAAATTGTACAAATTTGATGTGGAGCAATGAACTTATAACGCTGAAGGTTTATTTTTATTTTTATTTTTATTTTATTTTATTATATTAATGTAAGAATAATTGCAATGTAGTTTGTTCTCTGTTAAATTTAAATGCGAGACATGTAACATAAGTTTCATTTTATATGAGATATGTTTGTGTTTATTTTCACAAAATAAATAAATTAAATTGTGTAAATTTGGTGTAGAGCAATTTACTTATAATACTTGAGGTTTTTTTTATTTTTTTTATTTTTTTTTATTTTTTTTATATTTATTAATGTAAGATTAATTCCAATGTAGATTGTTCTCTCTTAAATTTAAATGCAAGTAATGTAACATAAGTTTCATTCTATTTATTTTTAGGGATAAAATTGTTCACAAAATAACTTCTCTTTTACAAGTTAACATTTCTGTCGTTTATATCATTTTATTAATTTATTTGGTAAAAGTACGAGAGTATAATGGTCAATTTATACAATTGAAGTTTAAATAGAGACATTTTAAATTTTTTAACGGTTAAACTGAGTCAATACAAACGGTATACTAACAATGTTAGTTCATATATGAGGTTTCTAAAATAAAAACATTTGTAACTATACATCTGATAATAGTTCAAAGGTGAGGAGATGTTTTTAATATTAAACCTTTAAAATATGTAAATCTTATGTTTGGATTGTATTATTTATTTTGTTACATGTTATGATACATAACATTTTGAGTGTCGGTATTTGTACTCTTAGAAATTTATATGTGCACTCTTTTTGTATGTATACTTCATTAAAAGTTTTTTAAAATACTATATCTCGTAAATACACCACACACATCGAGAAATATACCCTTTTTGTTGCTATAAAAATAAATAAATTTTAAATTAATTAAAATTTAAAAAAATGCCAGGAGGGAACCGCATCTCCTCCCTTTCTTTTTCTAACTCAGCTCTGCTCTCCTGAGTCCTCATTTACATATGTTTCTTGGGGTACAAACTGCATTCAAATCTCTCTACTCTTAATTTTAAATTTTTATTTTTTAATTTTTTTATGGGATTGACTTTTTTTTTTTTTTTTTTTTTTTTTTTTTTTTTTGGGATAATCTACAAAATGTTCATCCACTGGGATATTAAAAACAAAAATCAGATTTGTTTTAGTTTGACATTATACTTTTGAGTTTGTCGAGGATTCAAGGTATGAGGAGTCTCAACATTCACCCAGATGATTTGGGTACAGCCACAAGCATATATACCTCCATCGCCTGATGTAGCACCCAATGCTTTGAAATCTGTCTGCATTCTGCAATAGTTTGCCTCTTCATTTTAGGGATTATAAAGAGACAATTATTTAGTTATTGATTTAGTTTACTTAGTAAAAAGTTAAAAAAAGGAATAGTTGTTAAAAATATAATATATTTTGATTAAAATTTTAATAATTTAATTTGAGGGTAATGTTGGAATTTTAAAAATATATAAATTTAAGGTGTAAATACATTTTTAAAGGGGAGTAAATTACGTCACTCTTAACATTTTTGTTAAAATCAATCCATTAGAAACATCATAATGGAATTCGGAAAAAAATTAAATTAAATTAATTTAACTTAAAATACAAAAGTGATAAAATCAGAATTTGAAACAACATACAACATATTTTCATTAAAATAACAAATCATAGGTTTCATAATGGAAAATTGTGAAAGAATATTGTTGACAGATGTTTCACATTTGAAATATGAAACATTAGTTGATTCACTATTGAATCTATAAAATTCATATTACAAGTGTACATGGGCTCACATTTTTTATCGCCGATGTTTGAACACATTGCTTCAGAAATAACTTTTTTTTTGAATATTGCTAATCAGGATTGCAAGTTTGCAACTAATACAAAACGAAAAATACATATGCTATAAATTATAATCATATCAGATTACTCATCAAGTTACAAGACATGAACAAAAGGAGCAAGTTTTAACATCAAATTTCCCCTCTATAACCCCCGGATCCGAAATAATCCCTTCTAGAGTTGGCAATTGCCATGCTCTTCTGGTGCTCCAATTTGGGGCAGTCACGTATACGGTGACCGAGCCCACCACAATATGCACAACCCTTTACACCACTTGCATTTGTAATTGCATCAACATCCTCCATTGGATCGTCTAGTTCAGCCAACACCGGAGGAATCCTCTGTTTAGCTTCTTGCAGTAGGTGCTTCAAATCAAGAAGTGTCGTCTCACTTTGATTCTTGTTTATAAATGTTGTTGCTATTCCAGTCTTACCACATCTTCCTGTTCGACCAATTCTGTGAACGTAATTTTCAATTTCTGCAGGCATGTCATAATTAATGACATGTTGTATATCAGGAAAATCTAACCCCTTTGAAGCAACATCAGTTGCAACCAAGACATCTTTCTTGCCTGCTTTAAAGGATGAAATAGCATATTCTCTCTCTTCTTGATCTTTTCCTCCATGAACGGCCACTCCCTCAACTCCTTTCAGGAGCAGATATTCGTGAATGTCATCAACATCAGCCTTGTTCTCGCAAAATATCAGAACAGGAGGTGGGGTTTTCTGTAGGCATTCAAGTAGGTACACAATCTTCGCCTCTTGTTTCACATACTCAACTTCCTGAATCACATCTAGATTTGCTGCTCCAGCTCTTCCCACATTAACAGTAACAGGCTTTACCAAAGCACTTTTAGCAAAGTTCTGAATTTTTGCAGGCATGGTGGCAGAGAATAGAAGAGTTTGCCTTTGAGCTTTAAAATGGTCAAACACTTCTCTTATATCATCTTCAAAGCCCAAGTCCACTAACCTATCTGCCTCATCCAATGTTAAGTATCTGTACAAGAAAGGGCAGTAGGATCAGTATCATTTTATATCATCAAAAGAAGTCAACATTCATTGTCAAAAGAGAAAGACAAAGAGCAATTGCTTAACCAAATGTATCCACAAAACAAGTATATACAAAATATTCACACAACAAAACAAATAAAATTAAAGATGTAAACAGAGATGTCTCAACAGAGTACCCAAGGCTTTGTTTCTTATTAAAAGAATAGATTAATTAAACCAAACTTACATTCAATAAAAGTAATATCATTTAAAACAGAGCATTTCTGGCATATAATTAAGACATTCTCCACAAGTTTCATTAAATAAGAGTAAATAGGCATTATGTAAGTGGGTGCATGAGTGTGTATTGCTCTTGTGAGAGTAAGAATGGATGAGTAAAACTACAAAACTAGCAGGTTTTCTACTATTACAAATTTACAATGTCATGAGAACAAAGAATTTGTTACCTGCAATTATCCAGATTCATCTTTTTTTTGGCGAGCATGTCCTTCAACCTCCCAGGAGTTGCAACAACAATGTGTACACCCTTCTTTATGACCTCCAACTGTGACCGCATATCCACTCCACCAATACAAAGCAACAACCTCAACTCTGGATACCCAGCCTCTCTCATTGGTATCAAAAACTGTTCTACCACCTCATATGTCTGCCTTGCAAGCTCTCTAGACGGGCATATGATTAGACAAATCGGCCCTTCTCCTGGAATAATTGGCATCATTATCTCCTCCTGCAGCGCTATCATGACCATTGGCAGTGCAAATACCAATGTCTTGCCTGAGCCCGTAAACGCAATCCCAATCATGTCCCTTCCAGATAAAACAACTGGAAGGCCCTGCACCTGAATAGGGGTTGGTTGCACAATCCCCTTGGCTTTCAGCTTCTTCAAAATTGGCTCAGGAAACCTCATGTCCTTGAAATTCTTGATTGGCGGAGGAATATCTTCACCATCAACAATAATGTGCCACTGCTTTCGAATCAAATCACATGCCTTTTTTGACATCCTTCTTATAGGCAATGGCGGCTTCCATCCTGTCAACAAAGGGTCAGTGTAAGTTATTCCCTTCGCCAATTCCCGAACTGACATCAGTGTTTTCCTATCTGGCAAGTGCTCAATCATCTCCTTCTCTTGTTGAACAATCTGCTCCGTGGGACTAATTTCAGGTTGATCTCGTTTAAGTTGGGATGATTTTACAAGAAGGCTAGGTTTGGCTTCAGCAAGTTTAGAATTTTCAAGCTCATCCTCAAGCATAGAGGATTTCCCCTTGCGCTGAAGTATTTTTTGGGCCTCCATAGCTCTACGCTTCGCCACAGGAACATACTCAACATAATTATCATCTTCCACCATTTTTAATTTCCTGCAGCACCAAAAATTTGTTAGCAATCAATGAATTAACATTTAACAGAGATAATAACAAAAGCTAAGCAAAGGAATCAAAGGGCGGAACAAGAACACCATATTATAGAGTTATCTTTTTGCACCAGATTTTTACAACCCTAGGCATACAAATCGCACAAGAAATAAAATCTCACATTTCTTTCAAATTTGTTTTCTTTAAAACCCATTAGCAAGGTCAAAAGTCGAGCAATCAAACATCATATCACCTTAGTTAAAACCTGTTGTCTGTTGAAGTGAAGAATGAAGATCAATGACTTGAAGACTTGGTAGAGTTGTAGGGTTCCTCGTCGAATTCCTCTTCGTCGGCGTTCGTCGACTTCCTCTTCCCTTTCCTTCTTCCTCTTTTCTTCTCCAGTTCTCTTATCTCTGTTTTTCTTCTCTTCTTTTTACAGATCGAATAAGGTATAACCCTAACATTATAATTATGAATAATTTTGATTTGACCCCTAAAATTTTTAAAATTGATAATTGACCCCATTGTTTCAAAATATATTTGTAAAACTGCCCCGGCCGTGTCCCGACCGTGTCCACACCGTTGACAACCGAAAAAGTCAATAGATACGGTTTTTCCGTGTCGGACACGTGCCTCGGCGTTGTTTTGTTTTTTGAAGTGTTCGTGCTTTACAGGTACTGCATATTGATAATTTACATAAAGCCATGGAAAAGGCTCTAGAGTTTGGAGCAAAATGGTATGTTGAGTACTGAAATTTGTTTTGTGGATTACAGTGGAGAAAATTATTTTTCTTTTTTTAAGAAAAAGAAAAGGAAAACTACTTACTGCATCTATGTGCAGTGATTTGTGGACTATAATTAGAAGCCAAACTATTTCTTGACTGGCCATCTCTGTTGTATGGTCTGTATTAGTGACATACAATTCTTGCAGATTATTTATTTTATTTTATTTTTGAAGGAATTCTTGCAGATTATTGTACAAGTGAACAGGCTATAACTACAGATTCTAAGAAGAATTTTAAAAGAAAAACTAAGAACTTCAAAGTAAATTACTAATAAAAACTCATTCAACATTCAATTAGAAACTAATTAAAAATAGACATATTATATTCATCAAGGTGTCGAGTATTCAAATGTATAGGAACTACTTCACGTTAAATCTAAAAAAAAATACAAATTCAAATGTATAGGAACCAAGTTAAATCGAAGAAATATAAATTAGTAAAAATAATTTATTTCTATATGGTCCTCAAATAGTTAACACAAGAAAAGGCTTGAAATTCCCACCAAGGCATTCTATGAGCCAATCAAAATTAGAAGCAAATTGCTAGAAACAAGAGTCGATTTTTAAACTATACAATAAATTACGATTGTATGTTGAAAAAATCTAAAATTGTCATTACCTTGATTCAGACGAAGCAGCTTTGTCAGTAGACGTCGAAGACGGGTGAACGGCGGCGCTGAGTTATACCTGCGTAGGTGGATGGCGATGTGACTGTGGCTATCGGCTGGTTAACTCAAAAACTTTATATAAATTGAGGAGACATTGGCGGTGGAAAACAGTGCGGTAGACATAATATAACATCCATTCACAATGCGCCATGTTATCTTTATTATTTTTGTAATCATGATTTACAATTTAGTCCCTACATATTGAGGAAATCTCACTTTTTATTTATACATATTAACTTTTTTTATTCTCAAAACGTGTACCGACAACTTGAGACGGTCAGATTAATCAACCGTCTAACATCAAAATAGTCTCTACATTAATCAACCGCTAGTCAAGATTAATAGAATCAAGGGTAGTTACATCTTTACACATCGTAGACGGTTAGATTTATAATCAATCAGAACGTGTACTGATAACTTGAAAAACTAGAAAGGTGAACGTATAGTGCTTGGGATATCGGGGTCGTGCCAATCAAAGGAACTCCAACACCCAAATTAGCAAATTGATAGACGAGTTGATCGACAAAAATAGTAAATAGATTTAAAATGACGAGTTACGATATTCAAATCGTAGATCGCTTGAAGGTAGCAGTGTGGAAGGTAGCACGACTAGGGGTAGGTATGATTCGGTTTGGTTTTCAAAAATGGAAACTGGTTTAAACCGATTAAGGTTTAGTAACCGAATGGGTGTAGTAGCCAAAAATGGCTCTTAGGCCTAATGTTTTAAGCCTATCATAAACCAAACAATTACTACGGGTTAGACCCACATGTAACGGGTCGACCCGAGACTATTATCAGCTGAAATCTGGCTGTTGACTTAGTCCAACTTTAGTTACCATTTGTTAGTAACAGTTGTAATAGCTGATTTGAAATGGAGTAAATCTCTCCTAAAATCTCTCCCACGATGAGCTTGATTTCAGGGATTGAAGTCATTTGAACGTTGAAACCAGTGGAGGTGATGGAGCCTATTTATCAACATCTGAAAAGACTAGTTCTCTTTCTGCTCTCTAACCCACAAAAAGACAAATAATGTAATTCCCTTCCTCAACCCTCAAGATTCTTCTTTCCTGGTTCCCACTCACGAAGAAAAGAAGTCGGAGAGGAGGATTTTCTCTGATCCCACTCACGTAGAAAACAACAATTAATGCAATATACTTTTCACTTGCCTAGGTTGACTAATTGCATAATCATAGTGACATCAGGTTGAATTCACTTTTATTCACCTTGAAAACACTCCCAAAGGTTATTGTTTAAGCCATGCATCAATCATGAAGCCGTCAATCCAACATCTGGCATCTACATTCGTTTATCACCATCCTTGCTTCGTTTGACTACCCTACATCCGGCAGACTCCAATCTATAGACCTCCAACTCTCTTAGCATATAGAACAACATTTCTAAACAGTTCGACGACGGCCTTGCCTCGTCTCCTCTTAGCAATTTGGACGCGTTTGGTATCGTTTTTAAAATGGTGTTTTTGAAAACTTAAAAAAAAAATGGAAATCATGTTTTAAAAATGATGTTTTTAAAAATGTAATGTGTTTGGTAGTGTTTTTAAAAACGATGTAAAAGTGTTTAGTTGTTGCTTTTAAGAACAGTGAAATAGTTGTTTGAGGGGAAAAATTATGGTTTATTTTGAAAATAATAGAAAACAATAAAAAGTTGTTTTTAACTTTTTAGTTATAACTTTTAAAAAGTTGTTTTTGTTTTCAAAAACAATTTTATAAAATGGTTAACCAAACAACATTCTAGTTGTTTTTTGTTTTTAAAAACAAATTTTTTTAAAAAAAAACTGATCCAAACACCACCTTAATTTGTTAAACGCTCAACCTAAGGAAACATAAGACTCTTTGAACAACACCACCCAAGGACTGGTTCTCTCTCTGCTATCTAACCCATAAAAAGACAAATAATGCAATTCTCTTCCTTAACTCTCAAGATTCTTCTTTCCTGGCTCCCACTCACGAAGAAAAGAAGTCGGAGAGGAGGATTTTCTCTGATCCCACTCACATAGAAACAACACAATTAATGCAATATACTTTTCACCTGCCTAGGTTGACTAGTTGCATAATCATGGTGACATTAGGTTGAATTCACTTTTATTCACATTGACAACACTCCCAAAGGTTATTGTTTAAGCCATGCATCAATCACGAAGCTGCCAATCCAACATCTGGCATCTACATCTGTTTGTCTCCATTCTTGCTTCGTTCAACTACCCTGCGTCTGACAGACTCCAATCCATGGACCTCTAACTCTCTAAGCATATAGAACATCATTTCTAAATAGTTATACGACGGTCTTGCCTCGCCTCCTCTTAGCAATTTAATTTGCTAAACGCTCAACCCAAGCGAACATAAGGCTCTCCAAATGACACCACTCATGATGCAACCATCCTTATTTACCGTTTGATTTAGATTTTATTCAATTTAGAATCTACATTGTTTATTTCTTAATTTGAATTATCAATTTGTTCGTAAATTGTATAACTTGGGTGTCGAGTAGACTCCTACAAGACACCCATTCCTATAGCTTTGTTCTATAGAGAATCCAAAACATTCGATAAAGCACTATTCATAGATTGCCGGTGTCCTAAACACTACAATTTTGATCGTAGGATTTTCTGGTTCAATAGTTTGGCGCCCATCGTGAGGCTCGAGCAATTATTTTTACAAAACTAACGAATTTGCAAGAATTATACGCCAAACGGAATGGCTCAAAACATCCTTCTCAATGGATCTCGAGTACAATTATGTCGAACCAATGCGAGCGATAAAAATGATCTTCATCCACAAATCCGTCAAACCCGCTTGGAACACATAATCAAGGTGACTGCTCTACCTGGATGTATGAACAAGACAGATGTCACTAACGAACAAATTACGACGTCAGGTCAATCTACGTAAAAAATAAAAAGGTAAAAAAAAGGTCTTCTGTAATTTGTTAAAATACAAGTAAAACGAATCGCATATATTTGGAAAGGTTAGTATGTTTGGACTTTGGAGATTGTTCTGGAGTTTGTTTTTATATAATTTATTTTAGGTTTTGTATTATTAGAATTTCAAAATTTTAAATGGGTATCTGCTATTATTTTGTTTTGACATAATTTATTTTAGGTTCTGCATTATTAGAATTTCAAAATTTTAAATGGGTATCTGCTATTATTTTTGTCATTTGATGCATGTCAAGTAATATATTCTATGCTATGAACAATTTTTCGATTCTTATTAAGTGAATAAAAGTTTTCATTCTCCATATAATATGTTTAATGTTATGTTTGATAAAGTGAGTTATACCAAATCTAAGTTTAAAATTGCTCTCTGTCAAGTCGACTAGAAATTCGCCATGTAATGGCTTTCCATCAAGTCGAGCAGAAACTAGCCATGTAATGGCTGTCTGTTGAGTCGACTCAAAATTCTCCATGTAATTGCTCTCCGTCAAGTCGAGCCAAATTTCGTTATGTAATGGCTCTCTGTTGAGTTGATTCAAAATTCGTCATGTAATAGCTCTCCGTCGAGTCGAGCAGAAATTCACCATGTAATGGCTCTCTATCGAGCCGATTCAAAATTCACCATGTAATGGCTTTCCGTCGAGTCGACTCAAAATTCGTCATGTAATGGCTTTCTGTCGAATCGAGCCGAAATTCTCCATGTAATGGCTCTCCGTCGAGTCGACTTAAAATTCGCCATATAATGGCTCTCAGTCAAGTCGACTCATATGGCTCTCCATAGAATCGAGCCGAAATTCGCCATATAATGGCTCTTCGTTGAGTCGACTCAAAATTCGCCATGTAATGGCTCTCCGTCGAGTCGAGCCGAAATTCTCCATATAATGGCTTTCCGTCGAGTTACATCGTGCTCAGTCTCCAACCGATATTCATTACGTTATCGCTCTTCGTCGAGCTACATTTCTTGCTCCAAGTTGAGCCAAAATTTGTTACATAGCTCCATGTCAAACACTCTCTAAATTTCAGTTTACGTCGAGCGCTCTACGAAATTGGATCAAGTTACGATCCTTTAAAAAAAATTCTACAATTTCGCTCTACATCGAGCGTTCTACAAATTTCACTCTACATCAAGCGTTCTACAAATTTTGCTCTCCTTTGAGCTACATTTCGTGCTCCAAGTCGAGCTGAAATTTATTAAATAATCGGTCTCCGTTGAGCTACATTTCATGCTCCCAAGTCAAGCCAAATTTCATTAAATTTTGCTCTCCGTCGAGCTACAGTTCGTGCTCCAAGTCGAGCCGAAATTTATTACATAATTGCTCTCAATCGAACTACATTTTGTGCTCCAAGTCGAGCCGAGATTTATTGAATAATCGCTCTTTATCAAGTTACATGCCGAGCTACATTTAGCAATTAAAATTACTACGCATGCCATGACATTTAATCACGCTACAAAGATGATTACTTATTGGCTCTAAGTCATGTTTCATTATGTCAAGCCAAAATCGTGATAACACTCTACCACTCAAGTCGAGCAATTAACAAACATTTTGATATGAATTGCATGTCAGTTTACAATGTTGTCACCTTCTTACAAAGTTACCAATTCGTCTCACTGTTCGAACTTGTCAAAGCTACGGTTCTTTAAGACTCATTGTTAATGAGGATAGCCTTACTTAAAAATAATTACTCTTACGTCGAGCGTTCCGCCAAGTTGGATCACTAACTTTCAGTTAGAATCCCATAAAATCGTCGTACTACAAATTTCACTCCATGTTGACGCCAAATTTCGCTCCATGTCTAGCTCTCCAAATATCGTTCTACATCAAGTGCTCCACGAAGCTGAACAAAATAGCACTATAGAAAATTATAAATGATAGTCTATGTCGAACTACGAATAACGCTCAACACCGTCGATCGACTAAAGTCATGAAAAAAATAAGTGGACAAAATAAACAAATTAAGACGACTTCTTAAGGGGTCATTAAAAAAGAATTAGGCTATTAAAATAACCCAACTCACGATATGATTTGATTAACATTGGAAACTACCAACAACTGTCTTGTAGATCATTCAGCGTAAGAATTCGATCGAAACAATCCACTCTCTAACTTGAAGACTTCAATTCAGAGAGTGGAAGACTAACTGTAGTAGCCAAAAATGGCTTTTAGGCCCAATGTTTTAAGCTCGTCATAAACCAAACAATTTCTACTGGTTAGGCCCACATGTAACGGGTCGACCCGAGACTATTATTAGCAAAAATCTGGTTGTTTACTTAGTCCAACTTCAGTTACCATTTGTTAGTAATAGTTGTAACAACTGATTTGAAAAGGAGTAAATCTCTTCTAAAATCTCTCCCACGATGAGCTTGATTTCAGGGATTGAAGTTAACATTGAAACCAGTGGAGGTGATGGAGCCTATAAATACAAGCCTCCATCAACATCTTAAGGGGTTGGTTCTCTCTCTGCTCTCTAACCCACAAAAAGACAAACAATGCAATTCTCTTCCTCAACTCTCAAGATTCTTCTTTCCCGGCTCCCACTCACGAAGAAAAGAAGTTGAAGAGGAGGATTTTCTGTGATCCCACTCATGTAGAAAACAACACAATTAATGCCATATACTTTTCACCTGCTTAGGTTGACTAATTGCATAATCATGGTAACATTAGGTTGAATTCACTTTTATTCACCTTGACAACACTCCCAAAGGTTATTGTTTAAGCCATGCATCAATCACGAAGCCGCCAATCCAACATTTGGCATCTACATCCATTTATCTACATCCTTAATTCGTTTGACTACCCTGCGTCCGATTGACCGCAATCCATTGACCTCCAACTCTCCAAGCATACATTCAATTTTTTTTTTATACATATTTTGTAATTTAATGGGCTTTGAACCCTTACTTTGGGCCAATACTTATTGAATTTTTTTTTTTTTTTAATACAATGAATAACAATTGAATACCTGTAGATGTTGAAATAAAAGTAAAACCTGTACTTTTGAAGATAAAAAACCTGTTTTTCATACGATAAATCAGTAAGACACTAATTATTCATTAAAAAAAAAAACTCAAGTAATAGAGAACCTATAATTGAAAAAATGATAAATCGATAATTTAACAATGTCTTCAAATTTCAAGGTTCAAGGATAAATAAACCTCTCAGTATAATTCATGATAATCCAGTCTAAAACAACAAGTTCAAACTATAAATTCCTAAAGTCCGAAACTACAATTGAAATCCAAATGAAGAAAGCTCAATATATGGGCTTAGATGTGGGTGGCCCATATCTGTTGAGAGGTAGAAATGTATGGGCTTAGGATGTGCTATGGGGAGTAAAAGATACAGTTTGGGCTTCAGATGACTGGCTTCGGCCCCCTTGGTGACATTTATTTTTATTTTTATTTTTTTTCACTTTTTTTTTTGAATAAGGCTTGGGTAATCATCCGCGGGTATCCAAAATACTGACATCACCAATGAGAGTGTAGCACGTGGCATTTTTTCTTTTTCTTTTTACATTTATCTCATAAATTGGATCGCGTACTACACTCCCATCGGTATGGTCAGTATTTTAGGTACTGACCGATCAGTACTCAAACATTATTATTTTTTGTTGATGATTTCCTATTAACAACAAAATCTTATTCATCTACAGTATATATACTGACAATCTAGGCATAAAAAATATTTTTTTTCCTTTCAAAAATAAAAATAAAATAAGATGTTTGTCAATATCGAAAAGTATATAGGTGGTAAAGGGCAATCAATTACTAGGTACTAAAGTTATTATATATAGATGGTAATATGGCATATAGTTGTGAGTTGTGCAACCTAACCAAATAATGCGTTTTAGTTTTATGATCATTGTTAATTAATTTATTATACTTTAATATGATTTAATTAAATACGTTGATCAGAAATCTCCCACTATAGTTCATAGTTGGTGTTTCCGTGTACAGGAAATTCCCACATAAGTTGCTGTAAAGTTAGAGAAGATTCTGATGGATATTTATTTGTTTATTTAATATTAATAATAATCATTCACAAGATCTAATCACCATTAATTGGGAAAGAAAGACAAAAATCTTGAACACTAATCCACTTGCATATAATCTCAGTGCCACTCCCATTTCGTCCATTCCAGTTAATTAACTTTCTCTTTAAAGTGCAATTAAGAAATTATTTATATTATTGCTTCGTCGAAAGAGAATTCTTTTCTTCCATTTGGTTTAATTATTTTATATATATATATAGGATCCAACTATCATCAATTCATCATTTGAACTATGAATTATGAATATATAAATGCACAAGATTATTGTAATAATATAATATCCATTCGCAAAAGACGGATATGAATGTTGCAAAATAGACACCAGCGGGTATGAGTGTGATTGCAATTATACTAATATTTCCGTCGTGGGTACAAGTATGATATGAGTATGAGTTTCATATAAATACTCCCACTGCGTACCCATTTAAATTAATATTGTTGATCAAATATAAAGCCAGAAAGTGAATATATACTTATTCTAAGGGCGGAAACAGCTCTGGTTTGTAACTCACCCAAGCATTGAATATATATATATAGAGTTCCGATCTGGGCAGAACGTTTTGATAATTTTATCAGGATATTAAATATGAGCCACTCATTATGGAGAAGTTTTGACAAATACATACACAATTGAGTCAAAGCATGTAAAACTAGTGTTTCACATTCAATATCCTTATGAAGTTATATCAACATAAACCGATTTAAATAAATATATATATATATATAAATAGTCTTTCTACTGTCAGTTCGTCCTGATATAAAATATAGGGCTCAAAATTAAATGTCACTATTTGGATCGGGTTTTGTAAGAAAATCACCACATTAGTAATTCATGTTTAAAAGGCATCAATTTAGGTGACCAGACAAAAATACTCTCATAGTACTTCCACGTCAGCTTTCTTTCATTCAGTTTACAATGACAATTGTGAAGTAGAGAGAGAAAGTCTAGTTGAAACCCAGGCGATAACTCAAACGACGACGGAGTGGTGCTACGTTGATGCACTTGGGCAGTTCACTAAAATACTCGGGCATTATATAGAAAGTCTTGGAGATACAAAATTAACCAAAAAAAAAATTGTTAAAAAGGTTCGGACAGTTCATTAAAAGGCTTGGACACTATATAGAAAGTTTCGAAGATACAAAATTAACAAAAAAAAAAAATGATTGTTGAAAAGGCTCGGAAAAGGTTTGGGCAATTACGTAAAAGTCTCGGACATTACTCACAAAGGCTCGGATATAACTAACAAAGGCTCGAATATAAAAAAAGCTTAATGTTCATACAAAAGGATTGGGTAGTTCATGAAAAAACTCGGGAACTAATTAAAAAGGCTCGAAAACTATTTATAAAGGCTTAGAGTTTCGTTGATGGCCTAGAGTTTCGTTGGTTTCCTATATTTGTTTCCATTTTGACTTTCATTGAATGAATTTTGATATTCATAACCTAATAAGATGAGTGATCTTATGTAACTATATGAATGTCGAACTTGTTGGAGAAGAAAATGAAATTGGATTTCAGTTTACAGAGCTTTCCACTTTAAGACAGTTAAAGAGAGAAGTAGATCTCAGACAACTTCAAAGTATCTTCCAAAAGTTAAAGTAAAAAATAATAATTAAAAAATGTGTACAGTAAAGACTTTTTTGGAAGTCACTTACTTTGATGTCTTTTAAACTTAAGTTATTAAAGTGATGATAGTCTTAAAACACCAACTCAAAAAAGTGACAAAACCTACAATTTCCATTAAAATATATCAGGACGAAGAATGTGGACCACAGATTATGGAGAAGTTTTGATAAGTACATACACTTTGAGTCAAAGTATGTAAATCTAATTGTCTACATTTTTCGTCATGATATATTTTATATCAGAACGAACTGACAATAGGAAAATTGTATATATATATAATGCTTTCAAATATTATATATATATAATCCACTAAAGAATTAAAATTCTATTAGTTAGTGCCCATAAGTTAATATTATCTTTCAATGAGGATAAAATACACTATATGATCAAGTTTTTTTTTTCCTCTTTTATTTATGTAAGTATTTCCATGTTTAATTCAAACTCAATTACTCTAAAAAAAAAATACCTATTTTAATTATACGTATGTTTTTTTTAATTAATGATGAAATTTCTCTCGTACAGTCGAGACATAGCCTTTTCAAATTTTGTTTATTTTTTTTTCATAACATCCCATCTTGAAATTTTTTTCTGATTTCGCCCCTAACTTACTCTAAATTTTCACGAGTATATGAACGGGACTGGATACGAATATGGATTTGGGTATAGTAAAATTGGCCCAAACGATGCCATCCCTAGTTTGGATTCAACAAGTAACAAAACAAAAGATCTGTCCATGTGATCTTAGAAGCAACTATTATTCCATTTGATGTACTCATAATGATATTTACACCCAGAAAAAGGTATTACATCAAGCTCCACTGAAACCTACTAGAGACGTAAGCTAGCTTTAAAGCTGCAGCAAATCCTTTTGTTCTCAAACACCCAAAAGAAAGTGTTTCGATATATATATATATATATCCAGATGATTAACCCAATGGGTGGTGTCTTTTTAAAAACAAATAAAAAGTGCCTCAATCCGATGTGGATTGCAAATATGTGTATCAAGCAGCAAGATAGGAACAAGTAACCTTTTTAATTTGTACGTGGACTTAGCGATAGATTTCCACTTGGAAAAAATCTCATGCGCATCCAACAGCAGGATCCACTGATTAACATAACGGGACACGTGGCAGACGTCACTGCCCACCAAAGTGTACAACTTTTTTCTATTCAAAATGGTGACAGTACGTTCTCTATCTAAATAAAAATAAAAATGGTGACAGTTAAGCGCACACACACAAAAGAGAAAGCATAAAAGAGGGAAAAAAAAAGAGCTTGAGAGCGAGTGAGGAGCTTGTTTGGACCACCGGAGTTTGCTTCAAGCCTCTCAAGGAAGCAAAATATATAGCTAAAGTTGATTCCCCACCATTGACCACTATCTACACGAGGGAGGACCAACATGTTTGATTATTTGGTCTGGTTTGGTTTTCTTGGCCACTTTGAGTAACTTTGATATATATATATATATATATATATATAGTATTTCTCCTGTCAGTTCGATCTAATATTAAATACATTTGTATATTGTATGCGGGCCATAGATTATGGATAAGTACTGGAAAATACATGCAGACTGAGTCAAAATATTTGAATCTAATGGCTCATATTCAAAGCACTGATGTATTTTATATTGGGTCGAACAGACAGGAAAAAGATTGTATATATACATTCATGGCATGGGGCTTGCTTTCCTACTGCTTCTTGGCTTCTGATATTCAATACCTCATTATGGTTGTTACTCTCACTGTTATATAAGTTATTATTAAATTTCAAAAAGCTTTACTTTTTTTTTTTTCTTTTTTGTGAATGGAATTCGAAAGCTTTTAACTTAAAAGAAAGATTTAACATCGTAGTTTGGTTAAAGTAGTTCTGATGTTATATTAAGTAATATATATATAAGCTTAGGTGAAGTTTGGATTTGTTTTTTAGAAAGGTTTCAAAACCAAAAAAAAAAAAACAGCTGCAAAGTTGTTTTCAAAAATGAGAAATAGTGTTTTTAAATTGAGGCAATTTTTTTTAATTTTTTAATTTTTTAACCAAAACAAATTCAAACATTTCATTTATTTTTTTTAAAAAGTACAATAACTGCTGCGATCTGGTGAGATAGGACTCTACAAGCTCAGTCCAGAATACTACTTTCATTATCGGGGAGAGGATACAACTGGAAACCAACTCTCACAGCCAACTGGAGAGGGCGCTGCCCACACTTTGAGAATTAAAGCCAAAGGTGGGACAATAATAATTATATACATCCCAAGGTATTGAACCTTGGTGGTGAAACCACACTTAGGAGGTTCCAACCTCCAAGGCAAGAGGCCTTCAAACATTTCAAAATTAGTTACCCCTTTGAAATAATTCAGATTAACCAGCCTTTGAGATAAAAAGACTCAAATACCTTTGATGAAACTTAAAACGCAAATACCTAAAAAATTATTACATGTCAAACACATGTTATTTGATAAACTAAAAAAATATTACACGACATCATATCATTTAATGTTCATTAGAAAATCCAAAAATTTATTATATGGCAAACATGCGAGGACATATATTTTCGTAGTGTTGTTTTGCGAACATATGTCTTCATGATTGACCTGATTTCATGAACAAATATTATGTTGCTCGTAATTTGCTTAAAAGTCTTAGTGTCCGATAGGTCACGTGCTTCATGCTTTTCAAGAGTTGCAAGTCTTTCAGAGATCGCATCTAAGGTAAGCTTTACTTGACTTTTAACTCCTGGAAAATTCTATATGCACAACACAAACTTTATTAATAGCCTCGCTAACAATTATATTTAGTTTGAATATACCATCAACCAAACAATCATTTTGAATAGTTATCCAACAGGTTCGAGTTATGTATTCACTCTCTACCATTGACTCCTCAAATTAATTACGATAGTTAACAAAAAAGAAAAAAAAAAAAAAGTCTCTAAGGTGTAGTCACTGATTTGATAAATTGTTAAAAGACTTTTTTATTTTCACTCTTTAAATATCTATTTGCTTACCTATGTAGCAATTTGAAGAGTGAAAAAAGATAAGTTCTTCCAAAAGACTCTTTAATTAGAAATAGATTTATATTATTTTAAAATAAAAACACTCAAATTCCTCCTTCAATAAATCTAATTACCCTCTATTTTTTTCGAGTTAGAAATAATAATATACCATTATTAAATATTCAATATTAGTTTCATTTTAAAGATCTAGATGAGACATTTCTAATGGTATAATTTTTATGATGATAAAATTTCTAAATTAAATTTTATTATATATTAATTGAATTTAATTAAAAAGATAAAAAAGATATAGATATCAAATATTAATGATGATTTGATATAAAAAATAATATAATACTAATTGAAGATGGAGAAGTTGCTCTTTAATATTGAAGAGAGAAAATTAAAATCTTATTTGAAGAGAAAATTAAAATCTTATTTGAAGAATCTCATTTGAAGAGTCTATTGGAACTAAATATACTATGCGGTTTGTTTGACTTAAACAAATAACTTATTTGAATAGCTTTTTGGTAATGCTATTAAGACAAAAGTGTGGATGGAAATCGACAAAAATACATTGATGTTTAAGAGGGGTGAGAGAGAGAGAGAGAGAGGGGCAGTGGAAAATTTCCAGTTGGAGGGCATGGGGAATTGAATGAGACAATAAACCTTGTCTCATCCTTCAGGCTTCACATCATGTGTTTAATCCGAAGCTCGTCAGCTTCGTTAAAGTCTAGTGAAAGAAATTAGAAAATGATACTGATTTTTGGTAATTGTGGGCCTAATTGTGACATATCCATAATCCATCCGTGGATATTTATTTAATTTAACCTCTAATTGACACTAATTAATACATACACAAATACAAATACTGATATTCTCTCCAATTTCTAAAAAAAAGTAATTTGATATTCCGCATAGTTATATTATATATACACGAAGTACACAAGAGGACTGGACTCGAACATCATTAAAAGAAAGAATACCATTAAAATTAGGCGAAAAATATCAAAATCATCTTTATTGTTGAAAATATTATCAATTTAATCCAAAAGTTAAGAGAATTAGGCTATTAATTAGTTCTTATGGTTTCATTTTTGTTAGCTAGTAAAATAGTTCCCATATATATATATACATATATAAATAAGTAAGGGGGATGGAGGTTTGGGGATAGGCAGAATTATTGACATGGATGCAACCTTGTTGGCCAAATGGTTGTGGAGGTTTGGAACCGAAGATAGGCCTTTGTTGAAAATGGTGGTGTGTGACAGGTACAACTTTGACGACAAAAGACTTGTAGGGGAGTGGAATTCCCAACCTTCCTGGTCTTTTTTTGTTAAGGCGGTTACTTCCTTTTTCTCTCAAGGGTCGTAGACAAGGATTGTTATAAAGGATGGTTTCCAGGAGGTTGTGGGAAATGGTGACAAAGCTCTTTTTTGGTCAAATTTGAAGGACTTGAAACCCCTGAAGGAGGCTTTACCTCATATTTTTGCTCTGGCAGCTGATAAAGGTGGTTTTGTTTCAAAGTTTGGTCAGTGGCAGGGGTCTACTTGGGTGTGGAAGGTGAACCTTAGAAGGCAGCCTTTTGATTGGGAGAGGATGCAATGGGGTTGTTTTTTGCAATTTCTTGATAGTATTAGTATTATGAGGTCCATCAGTGATTCGCTTGCTTGGAGCTTGGATTCGAGAGGGATGTTTTCGGGTGAAATCTTTTCGCCATACTCTTAGCTCAAATTCAGGAAAGGAACGTTAGTCTAGGTACCTGTGGAAAGGATTTGCCCAGCTAATGTTGAGGTGTTTGTGTGGCAATTATTGAGAGGCAAAGTTTTAGTGGGGGAAGTTTTGCAGCAGTTTGGTTTGAGTGTGGTAGGCAAATATAGAGTGCCCTATATGCAATAAGGAGAAAGAATCTGTTAACCATCTCTTTCTTTTTTTGCTCTTGGTCGACGGTTTTGTGAAGGATTTGTATGGGGTGGTGGGATGTTCAATGCTGTTTTAGTGGTTTTGTTGTTGACTAGTGGGAGAATTATGAGGGTCTTTCTCCTTCGATAAGGTGTCTTCGCTGGTGGAATACTCTTTTTTATGCGGCGGTTTGGACGATTTGGGAATCTCGAAATTAAAAGGTGTTTAGAGACAAGAAGACGTGTGTGTTCCAAGCGACTGATTTGGTGAAATTTAGAGTTGCGTGGTGGTTTAAATATTTTGGAAGGGGTTCGACAGATCAAATAAATGCCATTCTTCTGAACATTAAAGACTTATGCGTGGATCCTATGATTAGAAAGCATTCTAATTCTGATGGGTGGTCTCCTCCTTTGAATAATAATCTCTTGTTTAATGTTGATGGCTCCTCGAAAGGAAATCCAGGTGATGCTGGAATATGAGGGGTGTTGAGGGATGCTAAGGGGAAAGTGTTATGTAGGTTTTCAATTTTTGTTGGCATTCTTGATGCTATTCCAGTGAAGGTCATGGCTATCCAACAAGCTTGTGGTTTGTGTGTGTCGAATCCGGCTCTTCTTGGGCGAAATATCGAAGTGGCAAGTGATTCGAAAATGGCAGTCTCCTGGATAAATAATGGTTGTTTTGGCAACATTAAGTTCATGAATCATATTTATGACATTCGTAGCAAGCTGGAGACCTTAGGCAATATGACAATTACTTTCAAGTCGGGGTTATCGAATTCTCTTGCGGATAATCTTGCCAAAAGGGGTGCGAGTAGGCTAGGGGATTTCGTGGACTGGGACGAGTGATCGTTGCTTTGCTTTTTGCTTGTGGTTTTCTGCTCTGTTTTGTTTTTCAATTTTTTGTGGGTCTTATGGGGTTTTTTTTGTTGGGGTTTTGCGTGCTCTGGCTCCTCTTTTGGGTTTTCTGTTTTCTGGGTGTCTTGTGCTGTTTTGGCTTGTTTCTTTTGCTTGGTTGTTTCTGGTTGGGCTTGTTTTCTGCCTTGTTTTATATATATAAATATATATATATATATATATATATATATATTTGGCTAATTGGCACTGATGGGTTAAGCTCTTCCAAGATATGCATTATGTTTCCTATACTTTTCTTTTTTCTCCACTAAACCCCATAAACTCTCATTTTTTGACAAACACTTGGGTTTTTTGCTCTCTGTGAGGGGGCATCTACGGTTGACATTTGCCAATTTGTGAGAGTTCAGAAGGTTAAGTGACGAAAAAAATATATATAAGGAGCATAATGCATATTTTGGAAGAGTTTATGGGGCATCAATGTCAATTAGCTTTATTTATTTATTTTCAAGTATTACTATTTTTCTTGAATTTTTATTTTATTTTATATTTTACTCATTTTTCCGATGCCTTCATACTTAATAAAATCGAGAAAAATAGTTCTAGTACTTGAATAATTTTTAAATTTTACTCACATGTATACTTTATTGAACCTATCACCTACACAAAAATTCAGATCAAAATTCATAAAAATTGAAGTGATTTCATCAAGATATGTACCAAAATTAAAATGAGAAATCCTTTAGAAGAGAACCATATATATATATATATATATATATGTATTCTTAATATTTTTAATTCTTTCTATTCTTGATATTTGTAATGGATTGTTTGTTTTTTTTAGTATATAATTTTCTGTAAAACAAAGGAAATAGGGGAATGGAGAAAAACTGGGGAAAGCGGAGAAATGGGGATATGGATAAGGATACCTCCCCCCAAAACTCCCCCATTCGTATTTTCTTCAAATGGGGAAATGAGGATGGGGCGACCAGGGGTAGGCATTTAATGGATTGATTCATTTTTCAATTAAACCGATAAAGTTCGGTTTTTAAAAATATGAACCGATCCAATAAAATTTACAAATGTCAACCGATCAAAAACCAACCGAATTGGACCATTTCGGTTTGGTTTTGATCCTACTAGGCCAAATTCATGGGCTTTAATTATTACAAGTATTTTCATTTTTTAATCCTTTTGGACCTTCGACCAAATAAAATTATGGGCTTGAACAAATTAAAAATACTAGTTTAAGATAATATTCAACAAATATATATATGATGTGACACATTTTCATAGTTTTATAGTTTAATGGATTGTTGAACAATAAACTAGGGTTTTTTATTTTTTTTTATTTTTTTTTTTATTATTATTTTTAATATAAATTGGATTTCCGTTCGGTTTTCCTGTTTGGGATAGCGAATCGGGAAAAAAACTGATCCAATCGGTTTTTAAAAAAATGAACCGAACTGAACCGGTCAACATAAGAAAATTGAAAAAAAAACTAATTGGATCGGTTCAGTTTATCAATTCGGTTTGGATTAATGTTTTTTTGCCCACCCCTAAGGGGACCTATATCCATCCCCATTTCTCTAATGCCCATCCCTATGTGTGAGAGGTTTACCACCAGACCAACTTCTTATATTAAATTTTCAATTTTTATTAAACTAGTTTTTCTAAAATGTTACTATAAGCATTTCCGTTTGACTTTTGTTGTGAATGATTATGTTTCAATTTGTATCAAACTAGTTTTTCTAAGGACTCAAATCAGTTATTCAAAAATGGTGTCTTAATTTGTGTCTAATCAACCAAATTCGGACATGTGTCTATATTTATAGAAGAAGTTAAAAAATTATAATTAAATGTAGACACATGTCCCAATTTGATTGGTTAGATACAAATTAGAACATCATTTTTGGACAACTGAATTGAGTCATTTTCTGTTACTATTAGCATTTCTATTAACTTTTAATGATGATGGCATTGACTATGAAACCTTTTATATTATGCATTTATGTTTAAAAACTAAATTGACCAATTGTCCATCGAAAATTATAAGAATAAGTCCTTCTAAAATTACAAAAATACCATTCTAAAATTGCTAAAAAAAACTTATAAATTATTTGAATATTGAGTAATGCTACTTTATCCATATTTAGTATTTAAATTTAGAGTCAAAATGATGGACAAAGTAGTATTGTTTTAAATATTTATTTCAAAAAAAATTTATTTAAATATTAATAATACAAAAATACCGTTATATACAAACATAAATCTTATCGCAAAAAAGGAAATATTTTGATCCAACCTATAGAAAGAGAATCAGTTTTGGTGTAGAATTTTCTCACACTTTTTCATTGAATAATAAAGTAATATATACAACAAGACTTTTAATCCTACCAAACTAAGTAACCGAAGATATAGATCTTTCCTAAACTAATCTGTACATATAAAGCAAGTAACTTAAACTGATAAGGAAATACAAATCATAATATTTACAGAGTTACAATTTGTATCCTATTATGTTATGTACAGAAGTTGAGACCACCTTAATTACTTGACTTCCAATATGCCCCATCAAGATAGGCCACGACTTGAGAAGCCAATCTTGCATTTCAGTGTCTGAAAGTTAGAACGCGGAAGTGGCTTAGTGAGAGCACCCACCAGTTGATCCTTAGAAGACACATGAGCTACCTTTAACGAACCAGGTTGGACTTGGTCCCTAATGAAATGAAAATCGATGGCCACATGCTTCATCCGAGAGTGAAATATCGGGTTGGAACACAGCTGAGTTGCACCAACATTATCACAATAAATGATCAGAACTGTTGCCAAAGTAAGACCAAGATCGGTCAAGAGAAAACACACCCAATTCAGTTCGGTAGCTGTGGAAGCTACAGTCCGATATTCAGCTTTCGTAGAGGAGCACGCAATAGTATTTTGTTTCTTCGAGCTCCAAGAGATAGGATTTCTTCCAAGATAAACAACATAGGCACTTGTGGAAGAATAATCATCTTTATTTCCAGCCCAGTCCGCATCGGAGAAGGCATGAAGAGATATCAGGGAATCATGATAGATGAGAATTCCTTCATTTAAGGTACCGCACAAGTACCGCAACACACGTTTTATAAGTTCCCAATGATCAGATGTTGGTTGATGCATGAATTGTGATAATTTGTTGATCACATATGAGATATCAGGACGAGTGAGGGATAGATATTGAAGGCTGCCAACCACTGTTCGATAAGTAGTAGGATCGCTTAGTGGTGTGCCTGAGTGTAGACTGATTGGTGGACTTGTAGAAAGTGGTGTTTGAACTGGTTTGGCCCCTGACATTTTTGTGCGAGCGAGGAGATCCATAATGTAGCGCCGTTAAGACAATAGAATTCCATCTTTGTGTGGGACTACTTCAACACCAAGGAAGTATGAGAGGGAACCCAGGTCCTTGAGAGAATCTCTAAGCAAGAGCGTCAACAAATTGGCCTACCTGAGCTATGATGTTTCCTGTAAGGATGATGCCATCAACATAAATAAGTAGATAGAGAAGAGTACCACCAGAGTTAAGCACAAATAATGATGTGTCAGCGTAAGAGTTCTTGAACCCAGACGCAATGAGAAATTGGCGTAGCTCATGGTACCATGCACGTGCTGCCTGTTTGAGTCCATAAATGGCTTTGCGAAGCTTGAAAACATGGGTTGGGTGATCTAAATCAATGAAGCCTGGAGGTTGAGCCATGTAAACATCCTTAGTGAGCCGGCCCAGTAAGAACGCATTATTGATGTCTAGTTGACGGAGAGGCCAACCATGACTTGTAGCAATGCTGAGAACAAGCCTAACAGTTGTGGGTTTGATAACCGGGCTGAATGTTTCAAAGTAATTGACTCCAGGGCGTTGATTGAATCCTTTCGCAACTAAGCGAGCTTTGTACCTGTCAATCGTTCCATCAGATTTTCTCTTGATTCGAAAAATCCACTTGCAGCCAATGATGTTAGTGGATGTAGTCGGCTGAACCAGCTCCCAAGTTCCATTTTTAATCAGCGTATTACATTCTTCGGACATGGTTTGTCGCCACTGCGGGTCCTTTAAAGCATGCGTAACTGTGGTAGGTTCAATTTCAGCCGAGTGATGTAGTTTGGTGTGAAGATTGAGCTTCTGTAGAGGTTTGTGGATGTTGTTCTTAAATCGAGTGATCATGGAGTGTTTGATCAGTGATGTGGGAGTCGAGATCGGTGGAGTAGGCTGTTGTGAAGAGCTGGACTGTGACGATGACGTTTAGTCTGGTGACGGGCTGCCAATAATTGGGAAGCTGGCTGTTGCGGTGACAGTAGCAGCAGGTATTGGTGCGGCAACTGCAGTGTGTGAGTCATCTGGTGCGATAGCAGCTGAATGTGAGGCAGTGTGATGAACTGTCTCTTGTATTGGCGTGGAGGAGTTTATGTTTGGTGACAATTCTTGAGGGAGTAAAACTGAGAAAGGGGTCAACCGACCTTGATTTGGGGACTAGACAGTGAGAGTTGGAGGTAGCCATAAGTCGACAGTGGTGGAGGATGGACTTTGTAACACAGTGCTTGACGATTTGTAAGGGAAGACAGACTCTACAAACTGAACATGACGGGAGACATACATTCTTTTGCTGGATGTATCAATGCATAGATAGGCCTTTTGGGATAGGGAGTATCCAAGAAAGACACAAGATGTAGATCTAGAATTAAGCTTGTGTCTCGAATACGGTCTAAGCCATGGGTAACACAGACATCCAAATATCCTGAGTTTAGAGTAGTTAGGTGTGTGGCAAAAAATCTTATCGAATGGAGACAATAGGGAAAGTGTTTTGGTTGGCATTCTATTGATTAGGTAGACCGCTGTGGCAAAGGCATGAGACCAAAATTCTAAGGGAAGAGAGGCATGGGTCATCAATGTGAGGCATGTCTCTACAATGTGCCTGTGACGTCTCTTTGAGTACCCATTGTGCTTAGGAGTATGGGGTGGTGTTGTGAGATGAGAAATACCATTTTCTGCAAGATAGTCTTTAAGAGCCATATGTTCCCCTCCATTGTCAGAAAAAAAAGTGATAATTTTGGTTTTGAAATAATTTTCCACAATGACTTTAAAACGAAGGAAAGTTGGTTTAACTTTTGATTTTTTCTTTAGGGGATAGAACCAGATGTATTTGGTGAAATGATCTACAAATATGACATAATATTTAAAGGCATCATGAGAAGTAACATGTGAAGTCCACACATCAGAGAATATAATTTCCAGGGGTCGAGTTGAGACAAGAGATGAAGTAGAAAAAGAATTCTTGTGACTTTTATTTCAATGACAAGCATGACAAGAAATATCTTTTGACACATGAGATGCTAAATTTAAACTAAAATTGGAAATAATATGTTGCAAAATTGGAAAAGCTGGATGTTCTAATCTATGATGCCAATTTATTGATGTTGTTTTGATGCTGGTAAAGGCTAGAATTGGGGAAGACTCGGACTTGACAATCGACCATTCATAGACGCCATCCTTGGTTGTGCCCTTCAGAAGAATTGCCCCCGTACGCACATGAAAACACGAAGATAAGAACTCAACAGATACATTGTTAGTGTTGCAAAACTGTGAGATGGAAATTAAATTCTTTTTCATGCCAGGTACACAAAGAATATCATTTAATTTAAAAGATGTGGTATGAGTGTGAAGAGTTGTGGAACCAGTATGTGCAATTGAGAGACCTGTGCCATCACCAATCATAATGTTATCGGATCCATTGTAGGGTGAATGTAGAGAGAGATTACTCAAGTCAGAGGTTACATGATGTGATTCACCACTATCAAGGAGCCATGCTGGATTATTGGAAGAAGTATTCGTAGCAAAATGTGCACTTGGCTGCCATGGTGGTGGAGAGGAGTTGTGTGGTGGGATAGGACCTGTTCCTGATTGTTGGATTGGAACCATTTGAAAAGAAGTGCATCGCTTGGCCGAGTGACCATGAACACCATACATCTGACAGCGGCCTAGGTATGGTCTCGGTAAGGATTGGTTGCCACGGAATGGAATGCTAGCACCATGAGGAGAGGGAGGTCGACTGGTGGCATTGGACGACGGGCGCCAACCCGTGGTGGTGGAAGATTGATGACACCAGCTGTTGGTGGTCTGCTGCGGATGCCCCTAGTTGGTGTTTCTTGCTGTCGAGTTTGCTGTGGCTGGAAAGTGTGTAGTATCCCTTTTATTGTTCTGAAGAGAGGCTTCAAAAGACAACAATTTCTCATGTAGTTCATCAAACGTGATTGGATTATTTCTGGCTTGAACCGCACGAACCAACTCCTTGTAATCATCATCGAGTTCATCAAGGATCCTCTCAGTGAGGTCCTCGTCATCCACCGGAGCACCAAGTAAGGCAAGTTCATCTGCACGAGCTTTAACAGAGTGAAGAAAGTTAGTGATGTTTTGATTACCTTTCTTGGAATGTTTGAGAAAAGATTTGATTTGTTGGATGCGGCCACGTGATAGTTTGGCATATGTATTGACGAGAATGTTCTATGCTTCCATTGACGTTTTGGCTCTTGCAACAAAAGAATAATTGTTGGTGACAGGGAGCCAATAATTGCATTCAAGATAAGTTGGTCTTGGCGAGTCCAAATATTGAACGCTGGATTCGGAGTGGAAACTTCATCGACAGTTTGAATGGCCGGTGGACATGGTTTCGTGCCATCAATATAACCAAGAAGATCATATCCAATGTAAAGGGTCTGAAACTGAATTTTCCAAGACATGTAGTTGTTGGCAGTTAGTTTGAGGGGAGCTTGAGTTGAGATGTTGATAGTGATAAGATGGAATTCATTCGAGCGGAGAGTTGTCGAGGTTGCAGGCTTGACATTGATAATTGTCGGGGTTGATGTGGATGAGTTGTCGGCAGGCGTGGATTCAGGATTGGTCATCGTTCAGATTGGAAGAAAGAAGAGAGGTGAAAAAAAAAATTAGAGCAGAATCTTGAGCTCTGATACCATATAGAAAGAGAATCAGTTTTGGTGTAGAATTTTCTCACACTTTTTCATTGAATAATAAAGTAATATATACAACAGGACTTTTAATCCTACTAGACTAAGTAACCGAAGATATAGATCTTTCCTAAACTAATCTGTACATATAAAGCCGGTGTCATAAACTGATAAGGAAATACAAATCAGAATATTTACAGAGTTACAATTTGTATCCTATTCCTATATGTTTAGAAATTGAGACCACCTTAACTACTTGACTTCCAATACAACCTACAACAATAACTTTTTTTTTTTTTTTTAATGGTTCAAAAATTATTGGAACTAAATTGATAATTATTTAAAAATTATTTAAATAACATGAATGATGATGAAATTAAATAGTACGGACAAATGTTGTTAGAGAACATGCCGGCATAGATAATCGTTATTGCTATATCACTTTCTTCATCCTCATTTGTTGTTGATGGCAGTTTATTGGTAAGCATCCAATTGTGTTGTGCTATATAGAATATATCCTAACAGCAGTGGCTTCAAATTTGACCAAGTGTATGTATATAAGAAATTTGCCATTAAACAATATCTGTCCATGCAACTAACTTAATACGAAACCAATCACAATAATGACACGAATATGTCTTTTTTTTTTTTTTTTTTTTTTTTTTTTGACAATATCTATTAATCCGGGACCAGGTATTTTTTTTGAAAGCCTTCGTCATTGGTAGGATTCGAACTGTTGACCTATGAGTCATTTACCCAAACCCCCAACTCGTCCATCTACCAGCTACACTCCTATCGACTGAAAATGTATGTTCACCTGCTCGTAACGTGGTATATGAACTATTCTTGTCTCTGAAGATTTGGTGCCAAATTTTTTCCACCAACAGTGATAAGATATACAAATGAATCATTGTGGTCCATTTAAGAGTCTCTTCCTTTTACTTGTGATGATTAATATTTATAATGGGGTCTTATCATATAAGAGATATTAAAGAAAGAAAAAAAAAAGTGATGCGATGATATATCATGAGAGAAGCGTTGCCGCTAAGTAAAGTTGATGAGAAAGCCAACATCTAACTAAAGGTTTTGATCAAGTAAAGTGTGGTTTAACATATATAATGCGATTGTTGCCGTTTCGTGTATATATTTACTAATTAAATTCCTTCGTTTAATTAAGGTTGATCCTGCCTGATTAATTTTAAGCTAATAGATATTAAAACAAGGAATTGTCAGGTCAACTATGAAGTACTATATATTATCGAGACATGCATTTGATATTCAACATCAATATATAGACACATATTATTGGACAATGGACAGTACTGAATTACTGATCAACCAAATGATGATTTTAATTTATTTGATTAAAAG
This sequence comes from Acer negundo, assembly GCA_035582765.1. NCBI lineage: Eukaryota > Viridiplantae > Streptophyta > Magnoliopsida > Sapindales > Sapindaceae > Acer > Acer negundo. The sequence continues at coordinate 12,691,244 of CM069243.1, forward strand.
ATGCTAAGTTTTACCTTCTATATTTTTTTGGGGTATGAATTAGTCCCACAAATATATTACATCCATGGAGTAGCTGGATCTGGATATCGGTAAAACTTTTGAAATGACTCCAAATAAAAAGTTAAAGCCAACAAATCTAGACAGAATATAATAATAAAGATTTTAATCCCAAGGCTTGATATTTACCTTAAAAAAAGTGACATTATCGCCAGCACTACACTCCATAGATTAATCGGCCGAACCATAAAGAGTACAACTATTTTTTATTCATCATACACCAAGTAGCAGCCAAGGTTTATGTTTAAACATGGACCACTCAACATCCTAATAATGAATATCACCGATTAACACGGTGCATCATCCTTTTCACGTTAGTTGTTGGGTTAGTAGTTTGAATCTCACTATATCCATTTTATAAGTATGTGTGAGAAAATCTTTTATTTGATGTTATGAAAGTAAATATCTAGACCATTTGATATTGACAATAGAAATGAAACCAGTTTTATCAAATTTGAAGGGTTACGGTTCATGATAAAAAAATTTAAGAGAAAATGTAAATATCAATAAGGTAAAAGTTAGATTTTCTGGGTCTTGCCATCCTCGTTACCCAAAAAAAAAAGGTAAAAATTAATTAGATTTTAACTGTATATGTATTATTTATTTATTTTTTAAATAAAAAACTTTGGGTTTGGAGGGACATGACCTCTCCAAAACCCAATGTGGCCCTCCCGCTATCTTCAGGACTTTGGGTACAGAGATGAGATGATTTATTGTAATATTAAAAATGAATTAAATTCCTAGATAAATTTTTTTTTTTTTTTTTTGAAGAACCTAGATATATTAAACTTATAAAATAAAAACAAAAACAAAACCCACTTGTATTGTTTTTTTTTTTTTTTTTGTGTCTTAAAAAAAGGAAGATTTTAATGTGTTTTAGTTTTAACTATATATAGATGAAGAGTGATTATCAACAAAGTATATCTTACTTTAATTTCAGTTTGTTAAATATAAAAGTATCTAAAAAATTATAGAAATATAGAAAAATTTTAAAAAATAGTTATAATATTTGAAAAACTCAATTTTCTTTTTAATAATTTTTTTTTAAAAGTTTTATTTATAGATAGAATTCAATGAATTTATCATCTATAAAAAAAAATTCAAATCAAAATTTATAAAAGTCAATATAATTTAAAGGTCTTTACTAAAATTAAAGTAAATATATCTTATTTGATAATTGCTATATAAACGGGAGGCAATTTGTATAGTTGGAAATTTGCAATGGAATGGCCACTTTCCCTGTTACTCATCCCCACACACTCCCATTTTGGAGTTGAAAATGCAAAGAGAGAGAGAGAAAAATAATGGAAATGACAACCCCAAGCTTGGATTATATAAAAAGGCAAGAGAGAGAGAGAGAGTGATGGTAATTTTATATGTATATTTACACACAGCAAAAAGGCTTGCATGAAAGCTAAAATCTATTGGTTATTGGCGTGTAGTACACTTGTACGCTAATATCGGCCCTCCAATCTTCTCTTGTTTTTCTCTCTACTTTGCTTGAAATTTTACCGACATGGCTCCTAACAAATGGGGTTTCTCTGCCTCTGCGTAGGATTCGAAGCGGCTTCAACTTCTCTTCTCTGTTACGCTGAAGTGAGTATCCTCTCTCTCTCATCTTTCTTCTGTTATTTGTTTTCAGTTTTTGTTCCTTTATCCGTTTTATCTTCTTCAACTCTCACAGTTCCGATGTAACCTGTTCTTCTCTGATATGGGTTACTTTTATTTTCGTACCTTTTAATCGTTTTTGTTTCTTTTTAGCTCAGCAACTCAGTTCTTTTGTGTATTTTTTTCCTTCTTATTTATTTATCTATTATTATTATTATTATTTGATTTTGGTTTCAGTCTGTGGAAAGTTCATATTGGTGGTAAAAAACAAACTATGATTTTTTTTTTCCTTAGGATTCTGATTCTTTTTGATTTTTCAATTTTCACTGTGTTGATTGTTTCAGTGAATTTTATGAGATCAACAAGATAGGCACTGATTGTTTTAGTGTCTTGAAGTGTTTGTTTTAAATTCTATGTAAATAATTTTCCATATTTTTCTAATTTACAGTTTAGCAAACAGTAATTTTGATTATAACTATGAATTGCAGGTATTGGAATAAAGTTACTGAAAAGAAAACATAGTACAACAAATTGTTACTGTGATCATATTGAGAGAGGAAATGGCCATGCAAACTGTGTATTTCAAAGAGCCAGAAGGAAATGCTCATGATCAAATTGGGCAATTGTCACCAGCACCTTGGTGGACCCCATTGGGATCTCAAACTGTTTATGGGGCATCTTATGGCCAATTGAAGCACTTATCCATGGAAAATCCATCTGAACAAGCTGATCAAAGATCGGATAAAGGAAGCACAATGCAATTCAGTTTCTTTCCTGGTAATCTCCTTGCTTTGGTCTACATTTTCAATATGTTCTCCTTCGTTTCTGGTTTTAAAACTCAATTCATTACAAAGATGTATTACATATATTTTGCCTTTTTGCTAATTGATAGCTTTGAAAATGAGATATTATAAAGGATGGAAAAAGTAGTTTTCTTTATCACATTGGATGTTATAAGTAGAAACAAGTAGAGCAGGTTTAAATCATAACTTGCCATCTAGATACAATGGTTACTTTTCTTGTCTATAGTTTGGCGTCTATTGAATTAATTATACAACAAATTTGGGCTTAGTAGTATTACTTTTATAAAATTAATGGTAAATGTAAGTAATAAAAGAACAATTACTCATAAGAATATAGCTTGGATGTTTGGATTTATAGATAGTCTTATATGGATAAAATAAATTTGAGGTTGCAACAATTTCATGTAATAGTTGGAAATCTGACTTGAAATAGGGTAGTAATGCTTATTCGGAAAAATAGATACCTAAGATGTATACATGATTTTCATTTCCTCATAGTCAAAGTTTCTTCATTGATATGTTCAAAGCCGTTGGTTGCACTAAGATTGATGATATAGAGTGAGCCCAAATTTTGTTAAGAGTATGTTTATGTACTGAATTCATAACTACATAAGCAAGTACAAAAAGTGACATTGGTTCTCTCAATTTGAGAGGAGATTGACATAAAAATAGCTTTTGATGATGTCTAGTAAATTCTCTTAATGTAATCTTGTAGCAACTTCAAACAGTATATGATACCGATGCAAAATCTATAGGACCCTTTATATTTGTGCAAGATACAGTGAAGTAAAACATCTATATCTATATCTGTGATTGAGACAATAACCTCATAGAATAGAATTCTGAGTGCAATTTGACTACTAGTAAAAGTAGGTTAGCAATGCAATGAAGAAGTAAGCACTTTCGGTTGATTAATTGTAAAGATATGGAGAACCGGGGATGTGACCATACTAGAGTGCTTACACCTCGGGAAAAGAGATCACAACAATATCACTATATTTTTTAAGTTGGTTCTAGAAATAACTTCTCCAAAATCAATAGATATGTATCTCCCTACTAACTTAAAATAGTAAAAATGTAACATCAGGTGCCTAATGTCAGTTAGCTTTTGTTAGGGATAATATTTTTGAACGCCGGTGTCATAAATGTATGATTTTATTGATGGGATGAAATATGTGTTGCTTTCCTTCTCATAAAAGATAAAAGATGTTTTTGGGTTCAATAATGCTGAACATCCCACCTACAATCCCACAATTTTCATCCCAACACATGTGATAGCTGAGGTGTCACTTGGTGAGTGGATACACATTAATTGATACTTCTCTCTCTTACCTATGTATTCACTCACCAATTAATGTTTGTCCACTCACCAAGTGACATCTCAGCCGCCACATGTGTTGGGATGGAAATGGTGGGATTGTAGGTGGGATGTGTAGCATTACTGTTTTGGGTTTTGGTGACTAAACTCTGGCCTAAATCAATATTTTTATTTAAAATTACAAAATCATAAAAATAAGACCAGCACATGAATCTTATAGACTACACTAGCATGGTGAAACAAGTTCTTTTAGCCACTGAATTGAACCGTATATCTTGGATATGCAACTTTATGCCTTCAAAAATCATTGATTGGTTATTAAAAGTTTTATTACGAGTTGATTGTTTCTAGCACATGGATTGAGCTACAATCATATCCATGATCACTTTAGGAATATCTGCATTCATATCAGTGTCCATCTTTATCAAGAGATGACATTTTACAAGGAAGATAACAATTGTCGTGTTCTGAGGTGCCAACCGTGCCATCATGAGTTATAAAATTTGAAGATAGGTTTTAAACAATTTTTATAACAGGAAAAATTGAACTTATGTTGCATAATAAAATAAACGTAGAATCAATTATGAGAATACTTATTATCCTGAGTTTTAAGAGAAATTTGGTATTTGTTTCAATTTATTCTTCATACTTTTGGGCAAGAGTCTTCTCTCTAGTTGCTGTATCTAATAAAAGAATAAATGAAGGCTGCTCAAGGTGAACTCTTATCTGCTATATTTCATTTTTTTTTTGCAACCTTCCCATAAAAAACTTTTTATTCTCAAAACCCCACATTATGATCAAAGATATTTGTTGCTGAACTAATAAATAGTAATGTTGCTGACTTATCTTATTCAAATGTAATCGGAGTACATTTTGATTATTGTTAACAAGCCAAGTAATTAAATTTAGGTGATTGTAAAAACTTAGGGGAAGGACAAAAATCTGCAGCTGCCATCCCCCTGCAATCAGCCCTGCCAGAAAATCATGCTTGCTTTGAATTAGGATTTGGCCAGCCTATGGTAAGATTTTTTTAAGCTTACTGCTGTCTTTTTTTTCATATAGCATTCTTTTTGGTTTGTAAACCCTGGTGGCTGATCTGTTTCCTTTGTTTATGGTTTGCATCCGTAGATCTGTGCGAAGTATCCTTATGCAGATCAATGTTATGGAGTATTCTCGGCTTATGGGCCTCAAATTTCGGTCAGTCTCTCATCTTTTCTTTTAGCTTACCTATTCTGTATAGCTATAATTTGCAATAATATTATCCATGTTAAGTGAAACCCTCATCTTGCTTTTAATTTACTCTTGTGAATTTTTAGTGCGTGCTTGTTTATTTAAATAGTTACAAGAGATAAGAACAGCTTACGGCGGTCTATATTATTCTGGTTTGGTTAAGAAGTATGCTAAAAATCATTGCAAATTATGAAATTATAATATTTTCTAGTATGTTTCTAAGGAGCTTCACTGTTGTAGAGGAGTAACAATTTTTGCATCTATTGTATAGGATTTTGACTCGATAAACAACATACATATATCAGATATTATCATGGGCTATTAATTGAATTTAGTATTGGTTTGACAATATGTACGCCCACTGATGGATTGATAATTTCTCCTATACTAGTCTTGCCTAACTGCTTGCTAGAAAGAACTGTATGAATCCTTTAATACCCCACAACTAAGAATTCTAGATCACTTAGGACATGAAAGACGAGCAGAAAGTTCAACGAAAGGAGGTAAAGAAGAACGAAAGAATTATTAACTTGAAGAAGATACAAGTTTCATAAAGAGAAACTTGGAACGAAATAATGAAGTAATATGTAGCTTTCTTATCAGATTATATATAGGCCCATCCTGCTATAATGCTATGTATAGTGGCTTATACTTTGAACCTTATAATGATGTGTATGTGGCTTTTGGAACAGATAGATAATCTGATACTTGTATACATTTAGCCAAATTCACTGATGCATATACTTATATACAACAAAATAGGGCCGAATTATGCTGCCGCTGAACTTGGCAAGCGATGATGGACCGATATATGTTAACGCTAAGCAGTATCATGGGATTATCAGGCGTCGGAAATCACGCGCAAAGGCTGTACTTAAGAATAAAATGGCTAGAAATCGCAAGGTATGATATCTTGCTTTGATTTTCTTACAGTTTTGTTATTTGTTAGGGAAAAAAATGTTAATATGATGTGAAGATGAAGTTGTGGTAGGATGGTACGGAGAACCTCTCTTTTCACTCAACCTTTCCTCCTTACCTGAGGTGCTAGTCTATTTGGGGATATAGAGATATTCCCAACAGCTTCTCCATGTCAAATAATCATTGTATTTAGTAAAAAATATCAAATTAATCATCGGATCAAATAACTTCTTTGTGAATTAACCATATCTGTCTATTAATAGGGATATCTAGGTTTGATAATGCAATAGGGTTGGGCAGTGAGATTTTTCGGATGTATTGGATCCTTGCATTCAGTACTTTTTGATGATTATTATGATTTCTAATCTACAGTTCTGCTCTCTAGATGTTTTAATATTTTGATCACGTTTAATTGCTTACATTCCAAAATTGTAGTAACTTGAGAATTTTTGTGCCTCTGGCGTTTTTATGCTATGCAAAACCGATACCTTAGCATCTATACATATTGTAATTATTTCGAAAATTCTTGAATTCCTTTCCTTATTCTGGCTGCAATGATATTGGTTCTTTTTCTGTTCCACAGCCATATATGCATTATTCACGCCATCTTCATGCCATGCGTCGACCAAGGGGGTGTGGTGGTCGTTTCTTGAACACAAAGAACCACTATGATGACGGAAAAGGTGGGCCTGAGGAGAAGAAAGCTGGAGAGGGGCAACTGTTTCAGTCCACTGGTTCTCAGAGTTCTGAAGTTGTGCAATCTGATGAGAGTGGGACTATGAATTCTTCAAAAGAAGCAAACTGTAATGGGTCCAATATTTCAGGGTCAGAGGTGACAAGCATGTACTCGAGGGGTGATTTTGATCACTTTTCGGTCCGTCATCTCAGGCCACCACTCCACTCATTCTCAGGGATTATGGATGGTGGGCATGGTATTGTCATGCCCAGCCAGTGGGTTGCAGCGGCTGATAACTGCTGCAACCTCAAAGTCTGACAGCAAGGGAACATGGGGGGTTCGGTGCTACATTGTTGCACTGGAAACCAATCCTTGCTACAACCAAATGGGGAGAGACGGTGGCCCATTTGGTAGGCAAATCATTCTTGGCTCAGTGCATTAAGGCAATCTTTGCTATTCCATGCAGTCATGGGGTGGTCACAGATGCAGATGTCTTAATGCATTTTTTTATTTTAAAAAAGTTATCTATAAAATAAGACTGAACTATAAATGGGGTTTTTTTGGATTGTCCAATGACGCGTGTAGTTCTAGGTTTGTGTTTGTGATCCTAAACTATTTTCAAGTGTGGTGTACTGGTGTTATGCAAGTTCAGTGTCTGGCTTTCTGAACGTTTGGTAATAATGTATCATAGAACTTTGTGTTAAATGCCATATGCTGCTGCTGTACTTCTTTAAGCTCTTACCGGTAAGATCTGCAAGTATTTATTTTAACTTTATATTTTAGCTAATCCATTAGTTTTTTTCTTCTTTTTATATTTTTATTTTTTATTTTTTAAGAAAATAAATTTTTGTTGTTTATTTATTTTTATAAACCATTTTAATATTATTTGTTTTTGAAATTCAATAAATTATTTTGACAAGGGTAAAATTGTACTTTTATATCTATAGTTAGAGTTGACCATTAGTATTTTGGTCAAATGGACTAAACTGATGTATTTATGAAAAACAAGAAACTTAAGTCGTTAATATAAGAAAGACATTTAAATAGGTGGCATTTCATAAAAAAGTAGAGACTTTAGTGAAACTATCCTGTTAGGATTTTAAGTTATATTGGTATTATTCTATATCAAAATGACATTTCATTTATATTGATTAGTTGTCTAGGATTCACGGTTTAACAAGTTTTAAGGAAATTGGGCAACTTATTGAGCAAAGTGAAGCCTTCAAGAGGAATAAGCATTGTTGCATATCAAAAGTATAATAAGACCTCATTCCTCTTGCAAAGCGTTTAGGTATAAACATACATTGTATTTATATGCGTCCATGTATCATTGTGCTCAATTGGTATAACACATTCATACATTTGTTGAAATATGAACATGCATTGGTCTTAATTTGACAAACATCGTAAAATTGCATGTTCTAAGACTATCTCTAAGAAATGGCATACTTGTGTGATATTGTGTTTCATTGTTTGTGTTTATTTGTTTCTGTTTTATTGTTTTGGACTTGAATATGTTCTCATATGATTCCTTAATGGATTTTGATCGTTTCGGTTATCAATTCATTAGTTTTTGAGTTCAAACTAGGAAGCTACGTTACTTTATGTTCTCTTACAATGTCTTGTCTTGTCTTCGTCTTTGTGTATCGAGTCGAATTCATAATCTTTTGTCAAAGTTTCGTAGTCTTCCTTGTGCATGAGGGAGTCACAGTTTGTAATCTAAAGACGGATTCGAATTCGGAGTTCGGAGGTCGGAATATGGTTGAAGAAAGTAAGAGGAGCGCAAGGGAGGCGAAGAATGGCCAAATGCCATTTGGGTGCCATCCCGTGAAAGCGCTGAGCCTTACGGGACAGCCACCCCTCTGCCCCCGTGAGGCCCACGCGCCTCCACGGGGTGGGTGACGTGGCCACCTCCGGTTAGCCACCGAATTCCCTCTCCTCTCATCTCTTTTAAATGTTTTCATTTCCCTCTCATTTTATTAGTTGAAGAAAATTTGAAAAAGATAGAGCTGAAAATTTCTTTCTAACTTTCTCATCTTTCAAACACCATAACTTTCTCATTTCAACTCCGAATTGAGTGATTCAAGTTGGAGAATCTTCATAATCAAGTCTTTTACCTTATTCAAGAGAGTTTTGCAGCCATTTGATCAAGTTTTGTGGTAGTTCTACACTCAAAACTGAAACTGCACAGGATTCCATAAATATTGATCTAAGCTTTATGTTTTGATCTTTTAAGTTTTCAATTAGCTTGAGTTTTCTTCTTCTATATGTATATGTTACTATGATGAATTCTATTTAAAAGGATAGCTTCAAATCATAAGCTAATCTAGTCTAATTAGAGACTTGAATGTGAACTAGTTTTCTAGAATTTTAGGTTTTTACATGTTTGTGAGTTGTATTGTAATTAGCTTATTAACTAAGGCTATTTGTGTTTTGATTGACTTATTTCATGATTGATAGTCTTAACATGTGTTATGTTCCATTAGTTGAACGAATTCTATACTATATAATATATGGTGGCCAAATTCCCTCTTGCAGAAAAAAAGGGTTGGCCGAATTTCCTTGATAGGAATCCATGTGGAGACCTAAATCCTCTCCTAAAGAGGATTACTTGTCTTTGTCTGAAATCCTCTCACAAGGAGGATTTGTGTTTCCACCGATGACTCCTATCAATCTTTAGAAAACCAAACCCTAATCCAACTCTTTAGTGTATTATCCAATTATGATCATATCAAAGACTTCCTAATTTGGCTAGATAAATAAATTCCTTTTATCTATCTACTTACCAAATAAAGTCTTTGATTCTTATTATACTATCAAAAATAGTATAACACTAAGAAACCTATTTCCTAGTTAGAAAAAGATTTTGACTTTTAATTAAATAATTAAATATTAAAATAAAACAATATAATAGGTTAATTAACTTAACCCTGCCGCCCATGTACAAAACATGTGCAATATATTATTTTTACATTTTATTAAATCCGTTAGACTTTAATAAAAAGTCCACATGTGAATTAGATCCATTCTCTATGTGAGAAACATGTCCACATGCCTTAAATTAATACATTAATATAATTTAACAGCTCATTAAATAAATAATGTGAAAATTATATTCTTAGTATATTAATTATAATTCTATATAGACCCATAAATTAGTCTGGTAGAATATATCAAGTGATCCATGCAAGTCCGAGTGGATTGGGGATCTTGGCGGACAATCTAAATTTAAGCTTTAATAGACATAACACAATCACAATCAACAAACGATTCACTTATGTTCGATCTATTAATTTTAGTTTATTCCATTAAAGAACTAAAATTGCACTCTTAAATAAAGATAGAATAAGTAAATATTTCTCATTCGTACCCAAGAAAATCTTAATGGAGATAGTGTATCCTCGTGAATAAAGGGAAAAAACGGTTTTATACGCACAGCGGAGTGCAAAAATAGGTTTGGTATATAACAAAATTTTTCCCTTTTAAAAGATGAACATTAACCCTTAATTAAATTAATGTATAAACAAAAGTACCATACCTTTTGTCGCGTGGTTCGATTGAATTTGCGTCGATAGTAATCCGCAAGATCTTCCAATCCAATCACGAACGTGGATCACCTAGGAGTGTGTTCTCCCTTTCTTTGAATTGAGTACCTGAGGATGGATAACAAAAAACTTTTTCTTTTTATTTAGTCACAAAAACTCACAAGAGATTGCAAAGAACGTTCCGGTCACTTTTGAATTATTAATCTTTGGATTGAAATTCACGTGAACCTTATTCTAAGTTGTGCACAAAGCCTATTGATGTATAAGCTACTAGTGCACTATCGAAATAAAAAGATCTCTTTTCTTTTTCTCTCTTGGCCGAATTTTTTCACACAAGTCTAAGAGATGGATTCTATTTTTCACGCTAAAGAAAAATGATCCTCGTTTTCAAGCAATTAGGGTTGCCGAATATAATCTATATATATCTAGTGCAATTTCCTTGCACAATATTTTATATATATCAAGTCCGAATTCTCTGCACATTATATTATATATATCTAGTGCAATAAGTTTGCACAATATATTCTATATGCACCGAATTCAACTTGCCATCTAAATCATTTATATTCCACCACTTCTTTTATATAATATATATATATATATATATATATATATATATATCTATTTATATATCATGACTTCTTTCATATATATAATATGTGGCTGAAATCTCTTGCTTTAGAATTTCAAACCCTAATCCAACTCCTTAGTGTATTTGTGACTATATCAAAGACTTTCTAATTTGATTAGCTAAATAAAATCATTTTATTTATCTAATTACCAAATAAAGTCTTTGATTCCTTTTATACTACCAACAATAGTATACTACTAAGAAATATAGAAAAAGATTTTGATTCTTAAATAAATAAATAAATAATTAATTAATTAATTTTCATTTAATTAAATAATAAAATAAAACAATATATTAGTCAATTTAATTGACCTAGCCGCCCAACATGTATATATATATATGGGCTTACATATTGTTTTTCCATTTTATTAAATCCATTAGATTTTAATAAAAAGTCAACATGTGAACTAGACCCATTCTTACTAAAAGAAACAAGCCTACATGCCTTCCATTAATATATTAATATAATTTAATAGACCATTAAATAAATAATGTACAAATTATATTCTTAACATATTAAGTACAATTCTAAATGGACCCACAAATTGGTCCGGTAGAATATATCAAGTGATCCATACACGTCCATGTGGATTGAGGATCTAGGTGGGCTATCTAATAGACATAACCCAATCACAATCAATAAATGATTCACTTAGGTCCGATCTATTAATTTTAGCTCATTCCACTAAAGAGCTAAAATTGTACTCTTAAATAAAGATAGAACAAGTAAATGTTTCTCATTCAAACCTTAGACAATCTTATTGGAGATAGTGTATCATCGTGAATAATATCAGTAATCGCCAAGAGCTCATAGACCGCATATAGCTCTCCTAGTTACTATATTTTCTCATATGACCACATTTTGAACATAGATATATTGACTTGTCCAGAAGCCATATTTCAATAGTCACTATCGAAAACTTAATGTTAAGATTTAATATCCAATACCTCAAAGCATCCATATGATAATATTATACTCTTATTTAAATAAATGGAGCCACGATTTCCATATCTATAAATGAAGTCCTATATCGATTAACAAATGAATACCACCAAATTATCGAGGATAGACTATGCTATATAATCATACTCATTGATAACTCAAAAGATAACACTTGTAACCGTAAGTCCATCATTTATCTCGAGATTAAGATAGACTCTCCGATTGTCTTCATAATGAAAACTTTTATCTACTAACGGTTCTAAATAAAGTATTTCATTGTGATCCTATTCAATGCACCTAGTGCACTAGATTCTTTTACTTAAAGACACTTTGATGATTTTAGACTCATCATATCTCATTTAAGAATCTACAACTTTAACAAGGTAAATGTGCCCAACCTTTATCTTAAGTTGTGAACAATATTCAAGACTAAATAAAAAATTGTGTCTACCTCATACATATCCAGATGTACGAACAATTCTTTATATTTCATAGTCTTTTGACCTTATGATTATTTACTTTGACAATTATAATTATAAACTATAAATGCTATAAGATTTGTTAAATCAGAAATCACTTTATTAATATGAAAAGATTGTCAATTACATTATTACACTCTTACTATTGAGCATAATCCTAACAATCTCCCACTTGCGCTATAACAAGTGTGTCATATTTCTCATTCCCATGTTCTCTAGGTGCCCATCAAAACTCTTCTGAGGTAAAGCTTTTGTGAAGGGATTCGCTAGATTTTCTGCTGATGCGATTTTTGTAACAGTCACGTCACTCCTATGCACAATCTCCCTTAAAAGATGATACTTCCTTTCAATGTGCTTACCTCACTTATGACTTCTTGGTTCTTTCGAATTAGCCACTGCTCCACTGTTGTCATAGTAAATAGTGATCTATTTATTCGTATCAGGAACCACTTCCAAGTCAACTAAGAATTGGCGGAGCCAAACAACCTCTTTGCCAGCTTCGCATGAAGCAACATACTCAGCTTCCATGGTGGAATCAGGAATACAAGATTGCTTGATACTCCTCCATATAACTGCTCCTCCTCCAATAGTAAACTCAAATCCTGATGTGGATTTTCTGAAGTCAAAATCCGACTGGAAATTAGAATCTGTATACCCAATGGGAATTAAATCCCCTCTAGAGCATACAAGCATATAATCTCGTTCTCTTGAGATACTTGAAAATATGCTTGACTACCGTCTAGTGATTAGGACCGGGTTTCGATTGAAACCTGCTAACTATGCCAACAGCAAAACAAATATCTGATTTAGTATAGAGCATTGCATACATGAGACTCCCAACTGCCGAGGCATATAGAACTCTACTCATGAATTGCTCTTCATGCTTATTCTTAGGAACTTGTTCCTTAGAAAGTTTGATTCCATGTCTGAAAGGTAGCATATCTTTCTTGGAATCTTGCATGGAGAATTTAGACAAGATTTTATCAATGTATAAAGCTTGGGATAATGCAATTGTTCTATTCTTTCTATCCCTTATTACTTGGGTACTAAGCATATAACTTGCTTCTCCAAAGTCCTTCATATCAAATTGTTTTGCTAACCATTATTTTAGTGATGTCAATACACCTACATCGTTTCCGATGAGCAGTATATCATTAACATAAAGAATGAGGAGAACCAACTTGTCACCTTTAATCCTTTTGTATACACAGGGTTCGCCAAGGTTTTGAATAAATCCAAAACCATTCACAGCTTGATCGAACCTTATGTTCCAGGATTTGGATGCTTGCTTTAGTCCATATATGGACATTTGCAACTTGCATACCTTTTCCTCTTGGCCTTTTTTAATGAATCATTCTGGTTGCATCATATAGATGCTTTCATCAAGACTTCCATTAAGGAAAGCTGTCTTGACGTCTATTTGCCAAATCTCTAAGTCTAGAGATGCTGCAATGGATAAAAGTATCCTAATGGATTTAAGCATGGCCAAATGAGAGAAGGTTTCCTCGTAATCGATTCCTTCCTTCTTTGTGTAACCTTTAGCTACTAATCTAGCTTTGAAGGTTTCCACATTTCCATCCATTCCTCTTTTCCTCTTGTATACCCACTTGCACCCGATGGGTTTTATCCCTTTAGGCAAGTCTACTAGAGACTAGACTTTGTTATTGAACATAGATTCAATTTCATATTGCATTGCCTTTGGCCAATGGCGACAATCAACATCCTCCATTGCTTCCTTATACGTATAGGGATCATCGTCATTCGGAAGATTCTCCACTGATTCTCCTAGACCGATGTATCTCTTGGGTTGATTACTAATCCTCCCAGTACGATGAGGAATGGTAAGTTGTTGATCTTGTGATGATGTGGAACTTACAATTGGGTTGGGTTGTGAAACCTCTTGTTGAATTGTATCTCCTGACATCTCATTCAGGACAATTATACTTTTAGGCACAAAGTCATTCATATAATCATTTTCCAGAAATTTAGCATTTGTCGAAACAATTACTTTAAGATCTGAAGGACTATAGAAATAATATCCTTTAGTTTCTTTTGGATACCCCACAAATATGCATGTTTCCGAACGAGACTCCATCTTTTCTGTCTTTCCTTTTAACACATGCGCATGACAACTAAATATCCTTAAGTGTTGCAAATTAGGTTTTCGCCCAGTCCACAACTCATGATGTGTTTGAGGAACTAACTTAGATGGTACATTGTTTAGAATGTACATTGTAGTTTGTAAGGCATATCCCTAAAAAGATTTAGGAAGCGTTGAATAACTCAACATAGACCTAAGCATGTCCAAACGAGTTCTGTTTCTCCTTTCTGACACCCCATTTTGTTGAGGTGTTCCTGGTACAGAAAGTTGAGAAACAATCCTATTATCAATAAGATATTGCTGAAACTCACCAGATAGATATTCTCCACCACGATCAGATCTCAAGATTTTATATGTTTCTCATGCTGATTTTCTACTTCAGCTTTAAATGTTTTAAACATGTCAAATGCATCCGACTTATGTCTCATGAGATACACATAGCCAAATCTCGAGTAGTCATCTGCGAAAGTGATGAAGTACTCATATCCACCTCTTGCTTGAATGCTTATAGGACCACATACATCAATGTGTATTAGTCCTAAACATTCAGTGGCTCTTGCACCTTTGGTCGTGAACAACCTTTTGGTTATTTTACCTTCCAAACAAGATTTATAAGTTGGTAGATCATCAACCTTTAAGTCACTTAAAAGTCCATCACTAACCAATCTTTTAATCCTATTAAGGTTAATATGACCTAGGCACAAATGCCATAGGTAGGTTTCATCTTTTGATAGTTTTACTCTTTTATGATTATGTTCTGTTAATTCCGTGTCTAACGAATAAGAGATATTTCTATGTAGAAAGAATAAACCGTTCTCCAATGTACCTTTGCAAATAATTTTGTCATTCTTACTAATAATAAATACTTTATTAAAAGTAACCGAATATCCAAATTTATTTAACAAGAAACTGAAATTAAATTCCTCTTGAACTGAGGTACATAATAAACGTCTATCAAATCTAAATGTCTACTAGAATCTAGATTAATTCTAATATCTCCCACTGCACTTACAGACACTAACGTTCCGTTGCCTAAATGCAAGTTAATTTCATTTTTATTCAGCCTTTTCCTTTCCTGAAACCCTTGCAAGGAATAACAAACATGATTAGTGGCTCCAGAGCATATGATCCGTGAATCTGTAGAATCTGCCAAAAAACATGTTTCAAGATAATTAATATTACATTTTTCCTTCTTATTCTAGGACTTTGGGCAATTTCTTTTCCAATGTCCCTTTTCACTACAAAGGAAACATTTCCCTTTGATCTTGGTTACTTTTTTAGTCTCTTTTTTGGTAGACCCAAGTTGCTTTTTCTTCTGTTGTTTCTTGACCTTCTGACGGGTCTTAACAGTAGCAACTTTACCAACCATAGGAATCTTGGATTCACAAGTAGGAGCAAGTGGTTTAGGAGTAGATAGAATAAACTTATGTTTTTCAGCTTGCTGCATTAGCCCAATTTTCCTATTCCATGTGACAAAATTATCTCCAGTTAAGGTGTTATCTTTCAGGATGTTCATTAGGGATGGGGTCATGATTTCTGAATAAAACAAAAATTATACATAAGTAAATAATCATGATAAAACACTTTCAAATATTTATCTTGAATTAAATAAATAGTTCAATCGAAAAATTCAACCGTGATCCAACATCCATAAATGTCACGTCTCCTTTGGGAGTTCGCAACATTTACTAGTTGGACTAGGTCCCACCTAATTGTTAACATAACAACCATCATTTTCAATTTTAGTCATATGCTTTTATTAACAAGAACTCTTGGGAGGATATCAATAAAACCACATTGAGTGTATTACGAAGATATCGACCCTCAATTTTCTCTCACGAAATATCCTTCATTTGGGAGTAGATCTCGTTTGAGTCAATTGTCTAGTCTATCCTTGTATGGAAGTATCTTGCTAAATTCCATTCATGGATGCCCCTTGAGGGGATTACCAATAAAACATAAAGCTCAACTAACCTTAGAGGCCATAGGTGTTTCAAAACACCTTCTCCCACTCAATTATTTAAGGCGTGTGATTAAATTCCATAGAATGATTTACCATGTTATCTAGATGCCAATTAGATACCTAAATCATTTAATGCATGTTCATATCAAAAGAGATATATGAGTGGCACTCTTATTCTATATGACATGTTATCATACAACAACAAATATTGTAATATTTACGGAAAATAAATTGCCACAATTTTGGTTCATCCTAGAAAAATAAGTAAATTACATTTGTTTGAAATACATAAACCCTAACTTGGCGATCAAGTCTTCAAGCGGCCATCTTCCACTTGCGCACCCGAAGCCACACGTGGCTGTCCCAAACGCACACCTTGGCTGTCCGGCATGGGTGTGCGCAACCCTTATCCATAAGGGCAAGCCACACGCAGCCCATACCAACTCAAGGGTGTGCACGGGTGCTAGGGTGTGTCGTTGCTTCCTTTTTCTGCTTCCAATTCTTCAACTCTTCGAATCTTCGGAATATATTACAACATATTTTTTTACAATAAAATACTGCAGTATATATATATATATATATATATTTTAATAACTGCAGTGTTTTTACAAATAAAAACTGCACTAATTTAATAAAAAAAACTGCAGTATTTTTTAATACATTAAAAAACTGCACTATTTTATTACAATAAAAATAAAGAGAATTTAGCAACTACCAAGACGGAATTATGGCGATAATAGACCACCCTTCTTATTACAATTCCGAAACAAAAATTACATTGAAATTCTAAGATCAAAATCGAGCAATAACAAGTCACTTTATAACAATATATATAAATCCATACATTCCACATGTAATTATATATGAGAATACTTAGAGTGTCGTCTCTTTCTAAAACATGCATATTAATCAATAAAAAGAAATAGATCTATGTATGTACATACATTAATTAATCAAGGGTACAACCAGGCTCTGATACCAATTATAGGGGAAAAACGGTTTTATGCGCGAAGCAGAATGCGAAAATAGGTTTGGTATATAACAAAAATTTTCCCTTTTAAAAGATGAACCTTAACCCTTAATTAAATAAATGTATAAACAAAAGTACCATACCTTTTGTCACGTGATCCGATTGACTTTGCGTCGATGGTAATCTTTAAGATCTTTCAATCTAATCACGAACGTGGAGCACCTAAGAGTGTGGTCTCCCGTTCTTTGAATTGAGTACCTGATGATGGATAATAAAAAACTTTTTCTTTTTCGTTAGTCACAAAAACTCACAAGAGATTACAAAGAACGTTCCGGTCACTTTTGAATTATCAATCTTTTGATCGAAACTCACGTGAACCTTATTTGAAGTTGTGCATAAAGCCTATTGATGTATAAGCTACTAGTGCACTATCGGAATAAAACGATCTCTTTTCTTTTTCTCTCTTGGCCGAATTTTTTCACACAAGTCTAAGAGATGGATTCTATTTTTCAAGCTAAAGAAAAATAATCCTCTTTTTCAAGCAATTAGGGTTGCCGAATATAATCTATATATATCTAGTGCAATTTCCTTGCACAATATATTATATATATCAAGTCCGAATTCTCTGCACATTATATTATATATATCTAGAGCAATAAGTTTGCACAATATATTCTATATGCACCGAATTAGATACATCTATTTATATATCATGACTTCTTTCATATATATAATATGTGGCTGAAATCTCTTGCCTTAGAATTCCAAACCCTAATTCAACTCCTTAGTGTATTTGTAACTATATCAAAGACTTCCTAATTCGATTAGATAAATAAAATCATTTTATTCATCTAATTACCAAATAAAGTCTTTGATTCCTTTTATACTACCAACAATAGTATACAACTAAGAAATATATTTCTTAGTTAGAAAAAGATTTTGATTCTTACTTAAATAATTAATTAATTCTCATTTAATTAAATAAAAAAATAAAAAAAATATATTAGGCAATTTAATTGACCTAGCCGCCCAACATGTATATATATGGGCTTACATATTGTTTTTCCATTTTATTAAATCCATTAGACTTTAATAAAAAGCCCACATGTGAACTAGACTCATTCTTACTAAAAGAAACAAGCCCACATGCCTTCCATTAATATATTAATATAATTTAATAGCCCATTAAATAAGTAATGTACAAATTATATTCTTAATATATTAAGTACAATTCTAGATAGACCCATAAATTGGTCCAGTAGAATATATCAGGTGATTCATACAAGTCCGTGTGAATTGGGAATCTTGGCGGGCTATCTAAATTTAAGCTTCAATAGACATAACCCAATCACAATCAACAAATGATTCACTTAGGTCTGATCTATTAATTTTAGCTCATTCCACTAAAGAGCTAAAACTGTACTCTTAAATAAAGATAAAACAAGTAAATGTTTCTCATTCAAACCTGTAAATATTTCTCATTCAAACCCTAGACAATCTTATTGAAAATAGTGTATCCTCGTGAATAATATCAGTAATCGCCAAGAGCTCATAGACCGCATATAGCTCTCCTAGTTATTATATTTTCTCATATGACCACATTTTGAACATAGATATATTGACTTGTCCAGAAGCCATATTTCAATAGTCACTATCGAAAACTTAATGTTAAGATTTAATATTCAATACCTCAAAACATCCATATGATAATATTATACTCTTATTTAAATAAAAGGAGCCACGATGTCCATATCTATAAATGAAGTCATCTATCGATTAACAAATGAATACCACCAAACTATCGAGGATAGAATATGCTATATAATCGTACTCATTGATAACTCAAAAGATAACACTTGTAACCATAAGTCCATCATTTATCTCAGGATTAAGATAGACTCTCTGATTGTCTTAATAATGAAAACTTTTATCTACTAACGGTTCTAGATAAAGTATTTCATTGTGTTCCTATTCAATGCATCTAGTGCACTAGATTCTTTTACTCAAAAACACTTTGATGATTTTAGACTCATCATATCTCATTTGATCCCATTCAAATGCTAGCAAAAAAATCTACAACTTTAACAAGGGAAAGATGTCCAACCTTTATCTTAAGTTGTGAACAATATTCAAGACTAACAAAAGAATTGTGTCTACCTCATACATATCCAAATGTACAAGCAATTCTTTATATCTCATAGTCTTTTGACCTTATAATTATTTACTTTGACAATTATAATAATAAACTATAAATGCTATAAGATTTGTTAAATCAGAAATCACTTTATTAATATGAAAAGATTGTTAATTACATTATTACACTACTTGCTATTGAGCATAATCCTAACAGTGAAGAATATCAGTAATTGCCAAGAGCTCATAGACCGCCTATAGCTCTCAAAGTTACCATATATACTCATATGACCACATTTTGAACTTAGATATTTTGACTTGTCCAGAAGCCATATTTCAATAGACACTATCGAAAACTTAACATTAAGATTTAATATCCAATACCTCAAAACATCCATATGACGATATTCTACTCATATTTAATATATGAAGCCACGATGTCTATATCTATAAATGAAGTCCTCTATCGATTAGCAAATGAATACCATCAAACTATCGAGGATAGACTATGCTATGTAATCGTACTCATTGATAGCTCAAATGATAACACTTGTAACCATAAGTCCATCATTTATCTCAGGATTAAGATAGACTCTCTGATTATTCTTATGAAAAACTTTTATCTACTGACGATTCTAGATAAAGTATTTCATTGTGATCCTATTCAATGCACCTAGTGCACTAGATTCTTTCACCCATAGATACTACACTTTGATGATTTTAGACTCATCATAACACATTTTGTCCCACTCAAATGCTATCAAAAGAATCTACAACTTTAACAAGGTAAATGCGTCCAACCTTTATCTTAAGTTGTGAACATTATTCAATATTAACTAAAGAATTGTGTCTATCCCATACATATCTAGATGTATGAACAATTCTTCATATCTCAGTCTTTTGACCTTATGATTATTTACTTTTGACAATTATAATAATTAAAGTATAAATGCTATAAGCTTTGTTAAAATAGAAATCACTTTATTAATATGAAAAGATTGTCAAAAGCAATATTACACTCTTGCTATTGAGCATAATCTTAACAATCTCCCACTTGCGCTATAGCAAAATGTGTGATATCTCTCATTCCCATGTTCTCTAGGAGCCTATCAAAATCCAACTGGAAATCAGAATCTGTTTATCCAACGGGAATTAAATCCCCTCCAGAGTATACCACCATATAATCTCTCGTTCTCTTGAGATACTTGAAAAATATGCTTGATTGCCATCTAGTGATCAGGTCCAGGTTTCTATTGAAACATGTTGACTATGCCAATAGCAAAACAAATATCCGGTCTAGTGTAGAGCATTGCATACTTGAGACTTCCAATTGCTGAGGCATATGGAACCCTACTCATGAATTGATCTTCATGCTCATTCTTAGGAACTTGTTCCTTAGAAAGTTTGATTCCATGTTTGAAAGGTAACATACCTTTATTTGAATCTTGCCTGGCAAACTTAGACAAGATTTTATCTATGTATGAAGTTTGAGATAAAGCAATCGTTCTATTCTTTCTAGCCCTTATTACTTGAATACCAAGAATATAATTTGCTTCTCCTAAGTCATTCATATCAAATTGTTTTGCTAACCATTATTTTACTAATGTCAATTCAGTTCCACAACCTAACACTTACTTAATGCTCATCTAAGAATTTAGAGGATACTTTGAGCGAGTTGTTGAAATTGCTTTTTAATGTAAATGGAACTAGCTTAAGTGATTTTGATCCAAAATGCATAAGAGTGGTTACATGGTGGTGTAGCATTACTAACTTCAAAATACCCCCAGCATCTTTAATCTTTAATATTTCTCTCATTTTAGTATTGCATTAGACTAGAATCGTAATAAGTTAACTAGCTTTCTAATTTCCTAATCGTCCTAACTTCTCGTGGGAACGATAACCCGTACTCGTGCACCCTATACGAGTTGAACGACTTGTGCACTTATGAAAGGTGAAACACTCGCGTGTCCCTTTAGAATAACCAAGGTAGAACAGCATAGACCATAGCAATTTTTATTAGAACTGGTTCGGGCACGTAAGTAGTGTATGCACATGCATTAGATTTAAATTGATAAACATTGTGAAAATTAGATGTTCTAGGACTATGTCTAGGAAATGGCATACTTGTGTGAATTTATGTTTATTTGTTTATGTTTTATTGTCTTTGGACTTGAACATGATCTCATATGATTCCTTATTGAGTCTTAGTCATTTCGGTTACTCATTAATTAGGTTTCGAGTCTAAACTAGGAAACTACGTTATTTTACGTTCTCATTCAATAAGTTATCTTCGTCATCGTATTCTGAGTCGAATTCTCAACCTTTTGTCAAAGTTTCATAGTCATCCTTGTGCGTAAGGGAGTCATGGTTCGTAATCCGAAGATGGATTTGAATTAAGAGTTCAGAGGCCCGAATACAGCTGAAGAACGTGAGAGGAGTGCAAGGGAGTCAAGAATGGCCAAAGGCCATATGGTGGTAAGCCAGTGAGGAAGCCGTAAGCCTCACGACCCACTCACCTCTCTGCCCCGTGAGGCTCACACACCTCTCACGGGGTGGTGAGGTGGTAGCCTCTGATTCGTCACTGAATTCCCTCTCTTTCATCCCTTTTAAATATCTCGTTTCCCTCCCATTTTATTCCAAGAAGAAAATTTAAATTTCATAGAGCTTAAATTTTCTCTCCAACTTTCTCATTTTCCAAATACCATAACTTTCTCATTTGGACTCAGAATTGAGTGATTCAAGTTGGAGAATCTTCTCAATCAAGTTCCCTACCTTCTCTTAAATGGTTTGCAACTGTTTGATTACGTTTTGTAGTGGTTCTTTACTCAAAACCGAAACTGCACGGGATTCTTAAGTATTGAACTAAACTTTGTGATTTCATCTTTATTGATCTTCAATTACCTAGGGTTTTCTTATTCTATATGTATGTGTATGTATGGTGAATTCTATTGAGAAAGATAGCTTCATAATCAAACTTAATCAAGTCTATTTAGAGACAAATGTGAACTAGTTTTCTACAATTCTAGTTTTTCACATGTTTGAGTATTGTATTGTGATTAGTTTGATATCTAGGGTTATTTGTGATTTGATTGACTCATTTTATAATTAATAACCTTAGCATGTGCTTGGATCCTTTATTTGAACAAATCTAGGATTAGCACATTTGATTTTGTGTTTAGAGCTATCTAGGATTTAATTGATTGTTCATTATATCCTTGCTTTAAATGCTTGCTAAAATATTCATTGATCATATTTTGTGATTCTAGCATTTTTAGTGTATGTTTCTAATATCTTGAATATGTGCTTCATGTCTATGATTTATTCAAGTGTTAGCTTTGTGAATGAAACTAGGAATCACATGTGTTAGGTGTTTAACATGCTCTAGGTTTCAATTCATGTTTTGTAACTAGTCAATTTTTGACTTGTGTGCTCACATGATTAAGTCTAGTTTCCATGGGATGTATTGATCATATATTCTATGTTGCATGTGTTTGCATTATTTGCATAACTTAGATCATTTGTCTTGCAAAAGGTGGAAGTCTCATATTGGAGTGAGTGAAGCTTCAACTTGAGCATTAAGTCTTGGCTAGGAGTGTGAGGTGATGAGGTCGTTTGTGTGCTCAACAAAATACTCTTTTATGTTCTTTTGAAAACTATGTTTTAGCCACTTAAAAATCCTTTAAAATGTTAATTATTAGTAAGTGATAAGTAAGGTTCGTTCCATAGGGAAATTGAGTAATACGTTAGATTGATTGACTAATCTATTTTGTAATAAAATAAATCATAACGAGTGGATAGTTATGTGGTTTGATAAACCACCAAACATACAAGTAATATAAACATACAAAAGTGATAGGAAAAATAGAAGACTCAACAATCTTGATAAGAGGGATGATGTAAACAAATAGAATAGATGCTAGGGAATTGATGGATTCACAAGTGATATGGGTAATGATCTTTAAAGCTTCATTAATGACCAAATCTCTTAGTTGCTAACCATTTGTTTCCTATAGTGTGTTTAGGTCATTTTAATGAACACTAAACATCTTCCCACCTCAATGCCTAACTGATTAAGGAGAGGGGGTCAAGGTGGGATCAATTTGATATGAATCAAGGTTTAGATTAGTGGGGTTGGTATATCCAGCACTAATCTATCCTATTCACTAAGTTCCTTAACCAATCAAGGGTGTCAATCCAAGATTGGTTTCACAACAAATTATCCCACACAATAAAATGATCTAGTAGTGATATATAATGCAAATCACAATAATGCAGAGAATCTCAATATTAAGTAAATAGAAAACAAGTAGAGATTTAATTACACATAGCTTAAGCAAAAACCCATAACAAATGTTCCTCACATCTATCCCCTAGATTAGGGGTTTAGTTACACATAGTTACAATCAAATGAATAGGAAGTAATAGTTAAGGAAATCACCCTTAGGCCTCCTTTTTTAGACCTTTCTCTTTCCCTTCCTTTGTTGCTCCTAGTGTCAAGAATGGTAAAAGAGGATGTGTCTAGATAGATGGGTGTCTAATGGTGAGTGACAAAGGTATTGAAATGTAGAGAATGGAAAGAGAGGAATGGTTGGGTGAAGTAATCAAGACATTGGTGTTGAGGTTTTGGATGGAAAAAATAGTTCAAGTTTAGAGAATGGAGGAAGTTGAGAGGGTGATCTATAAAGGGGAAACTAGGCCTAATACTCGGTAAATTTCTTGCTTTTGAAAATGCTTGGATCCTTCTCAAGTTGGAAGAGAGGTATATATATAGCCACACTCAGAAATGTACTAATAACTGCTTGAAAATCCGATGTGGAGTGATGTCGCCACTTATGTGGCCATTGGCGACATAGTGGTGACAAACGGTTACTCATTCTGAGATTCACATGTCGCCACTTTTCTCATCTTTTTTGCCACTTTGCTAGTGGTGACAATGAATGAATTTTAATTGTTGCCACTTTGTCGCCACTTTGTTGATATGGCGACACAAAGTTGTGACAAGACCCGATGCTTTAATTCTGAATTGTGCTCTTTGTCACCACTTATGCCATTATGTCGCCACTTTGTTGTCATGGCGACACAAAGTGGCGACAACACCTGATGCTTTAATTCTGAGAAATGCATTATGTAGCCACTTAAGTCATCATGTCGCCACTTTGCAAAGTGGTGACAATGTTTGTTTTGCCAACTTGAGCTCTTTTTACACCAAAGTCCTCACCTTCCTCACAAATGCCCCTAAGGCCTAAGTAAACCTGAAACACTTGATTTAACAACATTAAATACGGGGAAATGCCCAAGAATCAAGCAAAAAGAGTCGGGAATGACAGCCAAAATCATACCAATTTTGACTTAATCATGAGGCTCCGGATAGTCAAGCAAGAAAATCTTGGTTAGGATAAGTGGTCTGGATAACCAAGTAAGAAGTCTTAGTTAGGATCAAATGGTTTCGAATAACTAAGCAATAAGTCTTAGTTATGAGTGTGATACCCTGGATGGTTGAGCTAGGGAAGCTTAACTAGGATCTTAGTGATCTGAATAGTTAAGCAAGGAAATCTTCCTAGAGATGTGAGTTGAGCATCTTGGATAGGAAGTTGCTTTCTAAAGACATGAGTAAAGTGTCTCGGATAGAAAGTAGGCAAAGTGATTCACTAGGCCTGAGAGTAAAATAGAAGTTGATAGCTTTAAGAGTGTATCATGGGATTGGTCATATCTTTGAGTGAGTATCTTTTATTCGTCATAGTGGATTATGGTTTTCCGGTGGTTATGGATTCAACTCGTGGATGTTTCCTTTTCAGATGTTTTACCACTTAGAAATCAATGTGTCAAATATATATATCTCTATCTCTCTATATTAGTATGTATGATCAATATATCTTGTTTAAGATTTTCATGTCCTCACATCCTTGTTAACAAGATATTTGTAGAGAAAGGGATGCACACATTATTTGTTGAATCAACATTTGTTTCTTGTATCTTGTAAGTGTTTGAACATTTTATCTTGCAATATTCTATATCAAGTTGTAAAGTTTTACTTAGTGAACTTTCATTGTAATATTCAAAGTACAACTTGTGGAATTTGCTTTTCATTGAATATACTTGTATATGAGACAAATTGTTTCTTGGTATATGTTTTGTAGACTAAGGGTGGTGAATTGAGCATACATGTACTAATTGTTTTCTCATAACAATCATGTTAAAGGTTGATTTGTATATGAAAATGAATCTATAATGAGCCTAATTAATCTAGGGGGGGGGTGAATAGATTAATACACAAATTAATTACCAAAAATTTGCGATTTTGACAATATAAAAAAATAACCCCTAACTAGTTAAAAAAACTATTAATAGAAAGATGCGGAAAATAAATAACACGAATTTTTACGTGGAAACCCACACGGGAAAAAACCACGGGCTGTTATATGCGCCACATAAGAACCTCGAATTCACTATTTGCAAATACGATTACAATCTAGATTGACAACATCACACCCAAGATTACCAATCCGTCTTTGTTACCCGCGGGCCTTTAATAGTGACTCTAGTCCCTTGCTTGCAAACTACCAAATGGTAAATATAAGACTTGTCTCCAAAAAGAAGAGATAAAACAACCTAAGGTGAATATATGCAATATTCAAGATGCTAAAATGCAAGGTTAGACATTTAAGCTTATCTAGGCATGGATGTACATGTTAGACATTCCTAGATATCATTTTGCTAGATGACATGCATAAAACATAGCTAAATAAGCAAACAAAGTCCTATATGCAATATCTACCACAACCAACACAAAAAACACAATAAAGAAACTATCTTGAAACTATTCAAGTCATAAAGAAGCAATCTTGAGACTAGCTAAGTAATAAAGATGCAATCTTGTATAGCAAGAACATGTGAAGAGATGCAAAAAATGTTCTAACTACAAGTCAAGTGAGCAAAGAAAAGAAACCAAAAGAAATCATACCTTACCCATGCTAGATGATGTATGAATCATGAAAGATGAAGGGTATTGGTATTTTGGATGATTAAAAATCAAGTCTTGGTGATTTGTGTTTGAAGACACTCTTTTGGTTTTTAAAAGGTATAATTTTTGCTCTCCAAAAACGACCAAAGGCTGTCAAAGTATATATATATACATAATCCAAGTAAAGTGAGGTCGTTTTGAAAAAAAATGGTTCAAATTCCCGTCAGTTGCGCTGGTCCTGCGCTGGTCGTCATGCGCACGACCAGTGCATAACCTCTGGAAAGACTTACGCTGGTGAGCTGCGCATGATGTCCAGTGCACGACCAACGCACAACCTCTGCCAAGGTTACGCTGGTGAGTGCGCATGACGTCCAGCACACGACCAGTGCACAGCCTCTGCCAAGGTTGCGCTGGTGTGTGCGCTGGTCTGGCGCATGGCGACAGGCGCAAAACGCACACTGCACTTAAACACAATCAAGCATAGAAAAATTTGTACAAGTGTGAAATGTGACAACATACACTCAAAATGCAATAAACACACAAGAATGCTAAAGAGAGTGTGTGTGCAACTAGATCTCTTCAATTAGGAGTCAAGACAAGTAATCTACCTTCCTTGAAGCTCTTGATACCCACAATGAGGTCCTTTAACATTTGATGAAGATTTCTTCAATCCTAAACTACCCTTACATATTTGAACCCCATTGTGGTTTTGTCAACGAAATTAAATCAATCAAAAAGAGGAACTTACAGTATACTTACCAAGGTTTTGACATAAGTCACGAAAAAGTTTTTAAAACTAGTGTGTCAACCTATTCACCACCCATTTTGGTTATTTAGTATAACCTTGTAGGCATTTTCACATTGGATAAGGAGGGTAAACTGGGAATAGAGATGGTTCCTTTCCCTACAACTCTCTTTATAAATCTATCATCAAAGGTAACAAATCCCCTTCCTCCATGAAAAGAGTCTCAAAGAAACTCTTGTTTCCTGTCATGTACCTAAAGGACCCATTATCTAAGTACCAAGAATTAGAAGAATTTGCCTTCAAGGCAATTTGAGCAACATAGCAAAAATATTCGTCTCTTCCAATCCACTTAGGTGAAACATTTTCCTTCCTAGTGGTCAATGGTACTTGGGCTCTAGATGTCCTACGATCTTGGCTCTAGCATTTTTCTTTTCAATCTTGCTCTCAAATCTACGCATTTTAATATAATGAGAGCAATTTGGTCTAATATGACCATTAATACCACAAAAATGATAAGTGGGCGTAAAGTGAGGAATCATACCATGTCCTCGTGTGTGCATTGAAGCTTTCCCATGTCATTGTCGTTAAGTCGGTTCATTGCATCTTCGTTGTTGAACCGATCTAGCTTGCTTCCTTGGTTGAGCATGCATGATTGGTCTCTTTCTTTAGTAAGCCATTTGTTGAGGAAAGTTGGCTTAAGGAGCTCTTATAGGTTGAGCTTGAGGTTGTATTCTTGGCGCCATCTTCATTTGTACACTACGTGATCATTGTCCTAAATCAATAATTTTCTTAGTAGTTTGCACTGGTGAAAGGTCTTTGTTGCTTAAGCTCTTGACAAATATGGTCTTGTTAGGAATGAAGGTCTTCTTACCATCTTCAAACACAATACCTCTCTTGTCACAAGGACTTTTTCCAACAATTAGCTTGTGGTCAAGTTTCTCAGTGCTTGACGCCATCTTAGTCATTGACCTTTTAGCTTCGTCAAGCTCCCTCTTCAAACCTTCTTCATTCTTCATAGATAAAGATAACTCATCATTTAACTTATCTTCAATCTTCTTGGATCTCATCAGTTCTTCACTTAAGTGGTCAACTTGTGTTGAAAACTCTAGATTTTCTTTCTTCAATCCTAATTTCTCTTTTGTTCTTCATCGTTGAGCTTTCAAACTTGACTATGTAGTCATGAACATCCATTCTCTCCACATTTCCATTTATGGAGTTAGATAAGGAGCTATCATCACTTGAGTCATTTTCCATTTATGTAGGTACAATGCCTCTAGTGGAAACACAATAGCATGATGGTGGAGGACCGATAAACACCATAAAAACCAAAGAACTTCTGAAGAGAAGTAGAGGAATAGAGGCATAAGGAAAGGATCTAGAAAGGGTCGACTGGGATTTGTAAGATCATGTTTAACTCCTTGACTTTTGATCTGGGAAAGGGAAACATAGAGATGGGACTTAGCGAAGTCTTGAATCTTTGTTGGTGAGGGCTGTTGGTTAGGATGCAGGTTTGCTAGGAGTTCTGGTGGGAAGTCCTTGATAACAGGAGTAGGAGAGGATGAAGATGATGTTAAGGAGGAAGCCATGTAAATGAGAGTGATGGCTCTAGATGAGGTGATAAGATGGACAGGAGTGGGTCTAGATAACATATCAGCAATTATATTATGTTGGCCCTTCACGTGTTTAACAGTGAAATCGTATCTAGAGAACCAGTCCTTAAGTCTCAACAGTTAGGGATTAGGAGGAATCTTATTGCAGAACTCGAGGATTTTTGGAAAGGACGAGTTGTCCATTTCAACAGTAAAGTGCTTTGTTCTGAGGTGGAAATCGAACTTTTGAATTCCACTTTTGACCGCAAGAATCTCTTTGTAAACTGTGTGATAATGTTGTTAGACGACTTTGAATTGACCACAAGCGTGGCCACAGTAATTTCTTTTTCCATCTCTGTCTTCGAGAAGGACAGCACCCCAATATGTGTCACTAGCATCGGTCTACAGGATAAGGTGACCGATGGATGGAATAGTAAGGGCTAGCAAAGACTGTGCCATGGCCTTGAGCTTGGTAACTGCATCGGTATGGGATGAATCCCAAGGTGGAGGTGTTTTCTTCAAGAGAGAAGATAGAATCAAAGTGTATTGGCTAACTTAAGGTAGGAAATCACGGATGAAATTGACCATGCCAAGAAACTGTTGAACTTGTTTGGTAGTCAAGTGGGAAGTAGGAAAGTCTAGCAACTAGACTGTTAGATGAGGACCAGGACAATACTGGCCATCAAAAATGTGCATACCGAGGAAGTCAATCTGTGTTTGACTAATCACGCTCTTCTTTTAAGAAAGCATGATACCATGTTGGTCGACAATTTGATGGAATTGATGAAGGAAGTGGCTATATGAGTTTGCATCAGGAGAGAATAGTAGGATGTCATCAATGTACAGCAGGGCAGAGTGGAGAAAAGGGTAGAATATCCTGGTGACAACCTTTTGGAACAAGGAAGGGGCAGTTTTGAGGCCAAGGGTAGAACCGTCCACTGGTATTGGGTGTTCGGGAGGCAGAACGCTGTTTTATATCTGTTATCGAGATGGATTCCTAACTGCCAGAAAGTTCCTTTGAGATCAAACTTGGAAAAGATGGTTGCACCAGGCAACTGTGAGAACAATGTATTTGTTTTTGAAACTAGGAACTTGTCATCTCTAAGAAAGAGGTTCAGAGGTTTGTAGTCAATGACTAGTCGCTTCTTTCCTCTGACTTGTTCTTAATGCTTTTCGACATAGAAGGCTTGACATGCCTACAGTGAGGAGGTGGGTTCAATTAAACCATGTCAAAGAAGTTCATTACATTCTATAGTTGCCAGTTGGAGGTCTGAGGGGGACATGCCCGAATGTGAGGCTTTGGTAGGATTGACATCTTCATTTAATTTGAAGGGTAGGTGGATGAAAAAGTCTGGATTTTTTCATAACGGAGAAGGGTGGAGAAAGTCTGCATGGCTGTTTGCACAGAGCTGTAATAGCTTCTGCTGGATTTACTAAAAATGTGGTTGGATGTTAGAGAGAGGAAAGATCTTGGGAACAGTAGAGAAAGCTTTGAAGTCTCTTTTGAATCTGATCACAGTTGGAAGGATCCGGAGGGATTTACATTGATAGTAAACATCCCAGCCAATTAGGATGTCTTTATCAGGTAATGGTGTGCCAATGACACGTGTCCAATAAGTGTAGGATGGAAAGAGCTTGATGCCAATTTTGTTCTTAGAGATCAGATTGGTGGTGAAAATCTGACCGTCAGCCGCTTTGAAGTAGTGGAGATGAGATTTCCAAGCAGTAGGAGGAAGAACTTTAGGGTTCATCATTGTGGTATGAGAACCAGTATCAATACAGGCGATAGCATCAATAGGCTTAGAGAATCTTTCAGGCAATATCTGTATAGGGACATATGGTCCAGAGGAAGAGTCAATTTGGATAGCCTGATAGGAGTCGAGGACGGCAGAGTCAGAAAACTCTAAGGTATCTAAGGAAAAGGTGGAGTCCGTATCATGGAGGACGAATGTGGTATTATTATCAACTCCTTCTTGTTCAGAGAAGATGGACTCAAGATCAGCATCAGAGGGAACGTCGTTTGCGATCTGTTCGAGTTGACGAACTAGCTTTGCTGATTTTGCCTTGGGACATTTCTTTGCATTATGTCCCTTCTGCCCACAAATGAAGCACTTCTGGGATTTGTTCCAGGAACGCTTTGATTTCTTTTTGAAGTATTTAAACTTCTTAGGCTTTTTGTGTTTGGGAGTATGGAAATGTTTTTTTCTTTTTGGGTTTGCAGGTACACATCTCTGCAGATTTGCATTTGATCTGGTGCGAAGGTTGATTGCACCGGGAGTCATATTTTTTGCCTTCGCGCAGCATCTTAGAGAAGACATTCTAGGTTGCACAGAGCTTGTCTAAGGCACCGATGGTGTACATGTGAATTTCTCCTTCTGCGATAAATTTGTCAAAAGTGTCAAGCCTGCGTTGGAGATCATCCTGAAGTTCTTGGGGAAGAGAACTTAGATAAACATGTTTCAAACTCGGATCATTGATTCCACCAAGGATATGGAATCTTGAAAACATTCTCTTGTAATGAAAGTCAATGTCTTTGCGACAGAGAGAACAACACTTCATATCAAAAAAATCTTATCAAGCTTGTTTATAGAACTGAGAAGGATCGCCAAGGAATTCTTGGAATATGATACCCATGGCATGGGATGCTGTTGCAGATCTAACAAACTGAAGTTGTCGATATTCTCTAAGGGCCTGGTACCAGTCTCTGAGAGAACCAACAAAACGGGAGATAAATTCTCGTATGATGGCTTCAAGGTTATATTCATATTTGGCTAGTTGAAGGTCAAGCCAAGCGCTCATTTCAAAAATCTTCTTTCTCCAAGTGGTTGGAGACTCAGTAAGATCAAACCAAGGACCATTTATGGACTTGGGATTAGAAGGTCGTCCGAGGATCAGAGATCCGGAGGTTCTTCAACAAAAGAGGTTGGTCCAATAGAGGTATCACCTTCTTCAGGTGAATCATAAGTCAGAGTGGAGGGTTGAGGATCTGTTCGGGATGCCATGAAGACTTGAGTGAGATCTACAACTTGGTCAAAAGTTGAAGATGATGCTGAAGGAGTGGGACGAACATGCCAAGAAGATTCTGAGGAAGAACTGGAAAAGGATTCCAAATCATCTTTGGATGCTTTTGTCATAGGAACACAACTGTATAAGGCTGACTTATAATCATGTTCTGGAAAAGGTTGTTTGTCTTTACGAGAGGATTTTCGGGATGAGTGTTTTTTAGGTGGAGAAAGGGGAGGATACTTCCGAAAGAGTTCTTCGGTGGATTTGAAATATTGAGATGTATCAGCTGATGAAGTTGCACGAGGAGGTGATAATGGAAAGAACATAGACTGTGGTGAATGATACAACTATGGAATAAAAGGCGGAGGTATAGGAGTAGAATGATCTCGGTGCATTTGTTCAAGTTGTTGTTTAAGCTGTCTGATTTATCTTTCCTTCCGGTCAAAATCAGGACTAGTGTAACCACGTCTGATGTATGAGTGAAGTTCTGAGTCCATTTTTTGGATTCTGGTTTGGAGATTTGTGAACAGGTCTCTGAAGACTGAGTCAGGGCGGTGGAGATGGTTTTCTTACTAAGAAACACAATAGGAGACTCGGTCAATCTTCTGGTCAATAGAGCTGAGAACTCTATTTTGGATCCTGGCATTATGAGATTGCCAGTTGAGAACTTGTTCATCCTGTGGAGAATGTTTGAGAGATCCATTAGGTAGGACTTTAGTGGATTGAACATATGGCCTAGAAAATCTCGTTTTCTTAGGGTTAGATGTAGGTTCTAGAGGAGGAAAATCGTGATCATAGTTGGAAGCCATATAGTAAAGGATGGCAGGAGGAAGAGGAAGGGACAAGGGTTTAGGTTCAGAAGGCAAAAGTCATTCAAAATGTAGGATTTCTATGGCTCTATCATAAATGGAAAAATGGGTAGTCTGAAAAGGTGGTAAACCAATCCAGGGACTACGTGGGTCGTCAGGTTTGCGAGGTTTACGTTGCGGCTTGCATGAGGAGAAGGACAGCTTCAATTTCTGATCGCAGTCTGGGTCACACATATTAGGATCATCATCCCAGATAAAGTGACCATTGATTTTATCGATGTAGATGGATGACCCGTCAACTTGGAAGCTGTGGATCGGGATGTCATCTTCGGTTGTTACTGGTTTGATCATGAGGGAATGAAAGATTGGAGGAGCAGAAGCACTGGTAGAAGCTTCAGGTTTGGAGAGCGGCTGATAAACAGTTTTGACAGAACCGTCTGGTTATTTGATATGTTTTGAGTCCGAAGCAATTGCTGGTGTAGAGTTCAGGAAAGCCTTCTCATAATTGGTGATCCACTCGAATGGCATGATTTTAAGAAGCTTTTCTCTAGGCAGCTGTTTGGGAATCTGGGTGATAGTAGGAACTTCATCTTCTCGTTCAGCTTTGATAAAGATTGTGTCTCCAAAGTGGCTAGGAATGGGAAGATCAAGGGCATGATCTTGAAGTTGGGGTAGTATGTAAGAGATATACTACTAGCATGGAGGGTAGACAGGAATGTACCAATAACCGCATACTCATACTCTTTGTAAATGGTGTTGAGTAAGGCAACACGAGCTGTGACTGAGAGACCTTTTCGGCCATGAAGGGTGAGGATGATTCGTACAGCTTTGACATGGAGATGTGAATATCCGTCTTGGATCCATTGGTCGATCATTTTTTGGTCGATTTCAAGGTCGACGTATGGTTCGGCAGTAGTAGTAGGAATTAGACAGTTGTCTAGATTGGTGGACTGTATGTATTCTTTGACAGAAGGGGCTCTATGACGGAGGAGATGGTTGACTCGTCTAGCAAGAGATTTCTCTCTTTTAAAAATATTGTAAGGGTTGAGTAAAGGAAGAGAGGTTTTGTTGATTTGTGCAGAATCAGGGATATGGGTATATTCTACAAGGTTTTGTATTCTACAAGACTGAGTTCGTCTGACAGAGGGAGATAAAGAAACAGATTAAGATAACCTAACAGGAGATAACATACTAGAAGAAGTGTTTAAAGCCATGATGAGAAGTTTCTTCCTTCAATAATAAAGTCGTCTATTTGATTAAAAACAGTCTAACCCAATCTGCCTCTCTCCAATAATTATTACATATACAATAATATATATATATATATATATATATATAAGATAATATATATAAATATATATATATATATATATTATAAAATTATTACATATACAATAATGCATATATATATAATTATATTTTATTATATATTATTGTATATGTAATAATTTTTAATATATTATATATAATATTATAATATTATATATAAATATTATAATATTATATATAAATATGAGGGACACTCTGGTCATTTGAACCTCTTGTCTAGTCATGTCCTATCCATACTAAATGCATAACAGTATAGTTAACAGTTATATCCCAGACATTTCAAACACAATATGAAACAACTGTCATGTCCTGTCCCGTCCCGTCCCATCTCTGTGCCAAATATATATTAAATATTATTATTATATAATAATATATAATTTATTAAAAATTATTACATATACAATAATTTATATAAGATAATATATATTATATTTTATTATTATATATAATATTTTAAAAAATAATATATAATGATATTATAATATTATATATATATGTTATAATACTATATATAAATATGAGGGATACTCTGGTCATTTGAACCTCTTGTCCCTTCATGTCTCATCAATACCAAACGCATAACAATACAGTTAACAGTTATGTCTCAGACATTCCAAACACAATATGAAACAACTGTCCTGTAATGTCTTGTCCTATCTCTGTACCAAACGCACCCTTATGGCACAAGATATCAACCACTTTATTTCCATTAAGGGAAATAAAAACACTAAATTTATCGTAAGAAGACAATAAATGCACTAATTGATTGGTGTTTTTATTTCCTTTAATGGAAATAAAGTGGTTGTTATCTCCTACTCCCACCTCTCCCAAACTCATCTATCCGATGCGTAAAAAAAACAAAAACAAAAACAAAACTGATATATACTATTGGTGGTGTTAACCTGTGTCCGATAACAACCATTTTATTTCCGATTAGAGAAATAAAAACAATATATTTATTGTAACAAAAACACTGTATACAATAAATTCACTAATTGATTGGTGTTTATATTTCCCTTGATATAAATAAAGCGGTTGATATATGATACTAGAGGTGGCCATGGTTTCGGTTAAACCGACGGTTTTGCCCGCGGTTTAACAGAAACCGTACTTCCAAAAACCGCCCCAAAACCGAAACAGGAACCGGCGGTTTCAAAACCGATCGGAAACCGGTTGAACTGGTTACGGTTTCAGTTTGGGTAATTCCAAAAACCGGCAGTTAAATCGGCGGTTTTAACCGCAGTTAAACCGCCGGTTTTTTAAAAAAAAAAAAAAAAATTTTAAAAATCGACTAATCAGAAGCTGACACGTGGCATTTTTTTTGAATTTTTTTTTGAAAAACCAAAACCGAACCCAAAACCGTCGGTTTTTAAACCGAAACCGTAAAACCGCCGATTAGAAACCGTGTACCAAATCGGTTTTCCTATTACGATTTCGGTTTTGGATGGTCACGGAACCAAAACCGAACCGTGGCCACCACTATCTGATACAAGTTAACAGTACAGATAATAATTCTTTTTTTAGGCATCGGATAGACGAGTCTGGCAGAGGTGAGAGCAGGAGAGAAGGCAACCTTATCCATCTTTACGAGTTTGTTGAAAAAATGTCATCGTCTTCTCTATCCATGGTCGCTTCCTCCAAGCTCTCCAATCTCTATTCACACCACTCTCTCACCCACTTGGCCACTCACTTTCCACCATTTTCATCAAAACCCAACTCCCTCAAACTCAAGCTCCACAACCCAACTTCCCTCCTCTTTTCTCTCTCTCCTTTTCCACGCCTCTCTGCCACTTCTGATAGGTATCACTTCACTGAAGAAACCCAAGAATACCCAGATGATGATGATGATGAAGAAGCAGTAACAACAGAAGAAGAAGAAGAGCCAAATGTGTCGAGGTCTGGTGAAGAGGCTAGGCTTTATGTCGGCAATTTACCTTATACCATGACTTCTTCTCAGTTATCTGAGGTTTTTGGAGAGGCTGGTCGTGTGCTTTCTGCTCAGGTACTTTCTTCTTGTTTCCCTTTTATTTATTAACCAGTCAATCAATGGCTGGTTTTGTAGATTATTTGGTGATTCTTTCTTTTTGTGTGTGGTGGTGTTAAATTATGTTGTTTAGATAGTTTATGATCGAGTTACCGACAGGAGCAGAGGATTCGGGTTTATAACATTGAGGAGTATGGAAGAAGCTAAAGAAGCAATTCGTTTGTTTGATGGCTCTGTAAGTGCCAATTTATCATCTCCTGATTGCATTACTTTACATTTTATATATATATATATAATCCATAAACCCAAGTCATGTCCCCATATTCAATGTGAAAACCATTTTAGGGTTAGTGCTAAAGAGATTAGTTACATGACCTTACTTATATAAATTCAATTGTCATTGATTTTTATCTCTGCAAAAGTTCAGTAGATTGTCAGCAATTTGTAGATATATACAGTGGCAAGTTAGTTTGTATTACTACCTTAAAAGTCTTTACTTTTTGTTTCCGGTGGATTATAGCTTTCAACTTAACAACCTCCTTAATTTTTTCAGCTCAAAGAAGAAATTTTTTCATAAGCTTACCATTTAACAAATCTGTAGCTTGGTTTTATGTTAGCATTATTATTTCATGTCAAATACAGTGAAGGTAGTTTTTTCTTATTGTATTGGTTGACAGCAAATTGGAGGCCGAACTGTGAAGGTGAACTTCCCGGAGGTGCCAAGGGGAGGTGAAAGGACGATAATGGGACCAAAACTAAAGAGGGGAGGCGAAAGGGACGTAATGGAGCCAAGAATACAGAACAGTTACCAAGGCTATATTGACAGCCCTCACAAGATCTATGCCGGAAATCTTGGTTGGGGTCTCTCCTCACAGGGTCTTAGAGATGTTTTTGCAGACCAGCCAGGATTATTAAGTGCCAAGGTCATCTACGAGAGGGACTCCGGAAGATCTCGTGGTTTTGGGTTTGTCTCTTTTGAAACCGCAGAGGATGCAAAGTCTGCTTTAAATGCCTTGAATGGAGTGGTATGGCCAATTTCGGTGACAAATTTTGTAAGTTTTATTGAAATTTATGTTTTTTAATTAACCAAATTTTGATTTGTGCAAATAGGAGGTGGAAGGACGGCCTCTACGGTTGAATGTAGCTGCAGAAAGAGCTTCTTCTCCACCGCCGACAATGGAAAGAAACACGGAAAACAGTCTTGATAGCAGTGAATTGCTTTCTAGAATCTAGCATCAGCAGCTGAAGAAGTGTACTAGTGAAAGTAGTGTTTTTATCCGGTCTTGGATGTAAACATCACGGGAGCATTTTGAGAGCTTCGATTACTAGTCATTAAGTTTTGATCTCTCGTAATCCTATTTTCAATCTTGTAAACAAAGAATAAATACCAAACACAAAACAACAAGGATGATAAAGGACAAGCTTATGTTGAAGTCCTTTTGTTCTGAATTAATGTAATTGTTTACTGTACAAGGTTTATGTTTATGGCAATACAGTTAATCCAACAAGATCTAAGATTGGCTTTGATTATCGTCTTGGGTTGGACTTGCATCAAACTCTATACAGACTGAGATAGTGATTTCCATCAACCTAAGAATCTCAAACAAGGTTGTTTTCTATCATATGCTTGACTGAGCTAGCATGTTCGGGTTTTTCTAAATTCTTATCAAGATAAAAACTAATTTAATTGACTACCGAGCTGGTCAATTACCATATCCAAATCCAGCAATGAATGAATATTTGACTTTATACGATAGTACAAATATGCCTTCTAACTCATTAGACCATCCATACTATTTTGTTCCTGTGTCAAATATCAACCTTATGATCTTCAAATATAAAAGCAGGAACTGAGATTCTAAACAGTCTTCTCTGGGGAATTTTGTTCAAGGAAGGGTTCTTTACTGAGTGTCATGCTGACCGGAAAGAATAGCATCTGCAGTGGAATCCAAATCCTGAGGAAAGAAAACCCTGCACAACAAAATATCTAAAATGAATGATGGGGAACAACCACAGTGGTAAAAGACTAAATGAGATGTGGCATCAGGGCTCTTTATCAAAAGTCAATTTATAATAACATCACTTGCCTAATTTCGATATTTTCACACTTAATTTTCACAATAGAGAATCATTGATCAGAAAATAGTAGCGAAAGCGGCAAATATCAACATGTAAGTAGTTTTATCACTTTGTTTGTTTATCACCAGATGCTTGAATGAACCATAGATGAGAATCCAATGGTGCAAGCAATTTACCTGCAGGTGTTGTGGTACAAGGTCCTGCCTAGTTGATCTATGTCTTTGATACCTTTACAGCCAGCTACAACTTCAAGAACTTGCCTGGAAACCACAAGATAATGTGTTTCAGAGACTTGCATTTGAATTAAGAGTTAAAAAAACTCAAGAACACAAGATATTTTCCTATAAAAAGTTGTGTAATTAAAGCTTCTTTACACATCTATGTGAAGGAACAAGTCAAAAGAACAATATATGCATCATGTTAAATGAGAAACAGTGTCCTAGTTTCCAACTCAAGAATAACTAACAGATTCTGATTCTGACACTTTGCCATTAGTAAAGCTTGACCAAAGAGGTTCGGATATACATGACAAAGTAATACTTATGTATGCCAGGCTTAATAATTTCTGAAGAACAAAAACTATTGTGCATACTTATCCAGCAGCTTCTGACCGCAGGACTGCTACAGTATTTATAGTAGCTTAAAGCACTCAAAATAAAGAATTAACAAAAATCTGACTTCCATTATAGAAATTCATGTAATAAGATATCCATCTAATCCAAATAGGATGGTAAATCAAAATCAAAATCAAAATATAGCACAAGAAAAATATTTCCCTCACCGAACTAAGCAAGGTTCATTGCGGCCTTTGACAATGGACCCTTGATCATATTTTTCTTTCTTCTTTGAAGGCCACACGGATTTTACAAAACTAACCCCAGCGTGAGTATTCTTGATTTCACAATATGGAGAATCTGTCTCAATCATTATTCTCTCAACAGGAATTCCCCTCACAACATCAAGATTCTCAGTTGTCTTTAGAGAGCAACCATTTAAACCTGTTTAGATAAAAGATGTGACCATAATTCAGAATGCTTTAAAATAATATCATTCGAAAGGGAAAAAAAATTGAAGCGCTCAGAAGTTTAACTACAAAATTGAAATTGTAGACATGGCTTTCAAGTACAATCACAGTAAAGTAGAAACAATCTCAACCCACTCTTATGCCATAACTGATCTTAATTATAACAGATGAAATTGTGAAGATCTGCACACAACAGTGTTCACTGAAAGGGAGAGGGAAGGGGGTTGGGTAAAGATGTAAATCTGAGAAAGGCCAATGGCAAAAAATTCACCTATATACATATTGCTGAATGAAAGAAGTTTATCGCGATCTTCTGCACTATCAGTAAAGGAATGGGTGACCCCGGCGCTAAACCTATAAAATGAGAACAAATTTATCCAAGTAAGCATGAATCAATATATCATGATGCCATTAGGTAAATCATTATAATCGTGCAAAATTATGTTGAAGTGCCATCTAAAAGTTCCTTTAGCCCAAAGGAAATTTTTGTAAGGGATAAAAGAGAAGCACGGAATCTATTATTTATAGAATTAACTTTTCCCAGCGTTTAGAGAAAAAAAGGGTTCAAATCAAAGAATAATCAACATAACACGTATGCCAAATAATCATGATTGTGCAAAATTATGGTGGAGTTCCATCTAAAAGGTTCTTTATCCTGAAGGAACAACTTTATAAGGGATAAGTGAAGCACAGAATGTAGGCTTTATAGAATTAACTTTTTCTGGGTGTTTAGTGAAAAGTGGGGTTCAACTCAAAGGATAAATCTATCTCTAAAGTAGATATTTAAAAAATCATGGACAATGATAATAATATCTGATCCTCAAAACCCCCAAAAATGAGGTAAAAAAATAATAAATGAGATCTGAAAGTGGGAAATCCAGAATTGCAGTAGTCACTCACAAGGGGCGGTCAGAGAAGAGAAAAAAAAAAAGAAGTAAAATTAGCAACAGTTTTTACCCAGCAGCATTGGTTTTTTTGAACCACAGGGTCTAGTAATCTCACCTGTCCTTATTTCGCTCTACAATTTCACAGAAATCTTTGGCAGCTGCACGCATATGGAGGAACATAGGCAACTTTGTGGCATATGCTAATTCAAACTGCTTCTCAAAATACCTAATTTGTACATTGTATAAAAGTGATGCAAACAGAAGAAAGGACTCAGCAGCTGATAAGTAACATAAAGAACATATTCCAACAACCAATACTCTTAGTAACCACTTACTTCTTTTGAATTTCTGATGGACAAAAATGAAGTCTGTCATAGTCCAATCCACATTCACCAATTGCCACCACCTTACATAAATTCAATATAAAAGAGAAACATAAGTACAATATCATTTGGCGCCAAGATGTGTTATATAACTATTCTAGGACTAAGAAAAATATGTCACTATAACCTAACCAGTAATACATGATCTAGACATGATCTTCATTCAGCAAAAACAAGTTGGGATGCTGAATATTAATGACACAGTAACTCCTTAATTAATATAGTTCAATGTGATAAGGCCACAACAACTCTTACTCAGAAAGTAGATGTTGATATCTAAATACATGGAAACTTGTGATATGCATCTTACGCAGTGTCAAAGTCTAACAGAAATTTGTGATGTTTATTAAGAGGAATATCAAATTCAAGAGCAAAAACAGCTTAGGCATATGGTAATTGACAATAGAGTCAAATTCCAGTTATCTAACAAGAGGACATGGTCAGAGAAAATCTATTAATTAAATCTCAATATTCTGCTCAAATGTTATTTGTAAAACCCAGCACTTGCATATGCAACACAAAGTATAAACGAATCTCTTCAGACTACAAAGTCATAAACATTTGTTATATTATCATTTTTTTTCTATATATATAATTTAAGATTAACAAGTATAGATTCCATGCATGACCAATATTTAAGATGCATTGTACAACTGAGAATAAATCATACCTTCCCTTTCTCAATTCCCTGTTTGGCCAACAACAACAAATCCTGAAAATGTTTTTCCGGATCCCCACTATCCTCAAACTCCTGCATGAAATGCAAGAAGCGGCAAACGTTGTCAATTAAACTACAAAACTAAACACACATTCAAGTTGCATTAAACTAATCATATATAACAAAACTTGAAGAACCAGTAGCAACCTTGCATCTTGTGGGGTGCACACCAACTGTACAAAAGAGCCTTCCTGTTGCATAGAACAAACTAACAGGTAAAAACCCAACTTAAGAAACAGAATTAAAAAGCACATAATGTGGCAACAAATAAAGCATGAACACCACAAACCGTCGGTTTCTGCAATGGCTAGAGCTTCCTTTGATTCCTCAAGAGACCCACCAGTCACCTGTGACCATAAACCTTAACCAAATTTATATTAAACCAAAATCAATCAAGCTCCACTGGGCTAACAACAACGCATAATTCCTCCATTTTAGTTACACATTTATCTTTTTTTTGCCCACCATTTAGCAGCAGAGAAAATAATAATAATTAGAAACCAACCAATTGTGAAACGGTTGTCAAAATTATAATTTTAAATACTTAGTTCTTATTCAATCCTGTCAACATTATATAGTAACTAAACATGAACAACTTCAACCCAAAAATTAGTCGCTCGACATAATTGTGTAAAAGGAAACTTACAATGATTCGGTCAACACCGGAAGTCCAAGCTCGATTCAAAACGGTAGCTATATCTGATACATGACATTGCTTGCCGTGATACATTCCTTTGAACATGCCATCTACGCAGAACTCGATGGTTTAAATTGAGAAGCATAAGCCCGAAAAGATTGAGAATAAAAAAAATGGAAAACAGTAAGAGAGAATGAAACTTAAAGATATGATGAGTAGATACTGGGCATGATGTGTTCGATGAAATGCTTGACTGACCTGTGAAGTTAACTGCGATATCTGTTTTTGAGCAGAAAATTGAAGTACGGATTAGGTACATATTGATAGAGGATAAAAAAGAAGAAGAAGCACTTGTTAGAGAAGAAAATTGGGTTTTGTGGAATGCTAGAGTTACTCACCTATCATCCGTAGCGTCGCCATTGTAGAGACTAGAGAGAGAGAAATGTAGCTTCCAGTTTCGATGGAGATACACCTCAACTCTCAAGTAAACACAAATATAAGTAATTACACTGAACTACCTGAGGTTTCCATATTCACAGTAAGAAATAACTTTTCTGAAAACTGACAAAGACATCCCCACCGTTAGTGTTTGACTTTAACTTTAACGGTTGACTGTGTCAAATAGATGTTCATCAATTTTAGGTTATCTATTCTCGATATCCTTCTTTGCAATTGCAAACTTTTTGGGCCTGCTAATTAGAGGTGGATATGCTTTTAAAATTGGAGATAAATCAAACCAAACCGAACGTAAAATACATTCGAGTTAAGTTATAATGTTAAGATTGGTCAATATGATTTAAAAAAAATAAAAATCAAATTTATGCAAGTCATGCGTTTTTGGTCCGTCAAAAACCGAACCAAATTGAATAAACCGAATAAATATTATATATTGTTGTTCATAAAATTAAATATAAACAAATATCTAGTTTATTTTAACTATATATATATATATGGATGAAATGATTAAACTAATGTATTTTAGATCAAATGTTTTTATATATAAATATTGCTCTTGTACTAATCCATCAGGTACTGTAAATCAGCTATTGTGGTTTTTTGATGATCCTGTCCTGTGAAGTAATGTTTTACACTGCTTGATGTCAAATACTAAAATATGAAACTGCCAAGTTGTACCCTACTGTTTCGTTAATTGAAAATCCTTGACAATTGAGATTCGCCATATTCCTAAAATCTCATTAATTACCATCCGACCTATAAAAATTCTCCTTGAATAATCATTAATCACATATTATTACTATTATTATTATTCTTGATTAAGAAAAAATAAAAATGAAAGATTCCTGTTTGGGAGAGTCCGGCCTACCGTGTACTGCTTTATAAAAGAAAATCTGGCTGCCGACTTCTATTCAGCTTTCTCTACTCTAATTTTATTATCTCGGAATGCCATTTGTTCCATATCCAAACCAAACAAAACTGAATTATTGAATGAATCCATGTACTACCACAATGTTGATAATAGGTCAACCACTTTAGTCTAAAAAGTAGTTGCATATCTCCCCTCAGCAACATGTTGCAATATATAAACAAATACACCAAACCAACCAACAAACAAATCATACATAAACACAACTATACATACAAAAAAGAATCTATATCCTCCGACCTGAGCAAAAAAAAAATATATGAATCTCGAAAGTAAAATAAGTAGCTGATTTTGAAAAATCAAGACAATACGGCCTCATAATATACTAAGGTGAAGTAGGTGTAGGTGGAGGTGGGGATTGAGTTACTGCTGGTGTAGACGAGGCAGTATTATTGTTGTTTGATCTGCCATGTTCCCACGGTCGCACAGTAAAAAGCACAACAAACAAGATGATTACCAGCAAGATAATGATAGCATAGCAAGTCCATTTCCGGGTATTTTTCTGTAAAACCCTAGCGGTCTGTAGACGCTCTGTGCCGCCCCTCACAAAGGAGTTGGCTCTTGCTACTTGGCTCTCAATGTCGTCCAATTGTTCACCTTGAGCTTGGACCAGTACTGCCATGTCTAAAAACACTTGGTGCAACTCCTGCAGGTGTTTTTCCAAGTCTTTAACAGCATCGTGCCTCTCTTGTATCTCGTTTATGGTGTCCAATATCCTTCCTCTTCCTTGCTCTTGAATCGCTTTTTGCAAGAATGTCTCACTCTCCCCTGCATTTTTTAATCAAATCAATTCATTACAAAAGTGTTTTTGAATCTCAAGTGCTTTTACAAGTTTTCTTAGCAGAATCCGTTTTAATGACAAAAAATCGAAAACCTGATAATCCACAACTTTCTAAAACAAGTTTTCTGCAACATATACATTCAATCATTTTCAAGAATAAAAAAGAAATTTGGAAATGACTCAATCAACTAAAATAATCAACAAATCAAATCATAAAACTGACCAATTGAAATCAAGTTTTCTGCAGCAATGCAACATATACATTCAATAATTTTAAAGAACAAAAAAATGAAGATAAAATTGGAAATGAATTAATCTACTAAAATAATGAACAAATCAAATCATAAAACTGACCAGTTGAAATCAAGCGATCGAGGACTTTTTCTTCAGGATTCTCTCCGGTGACGGTAAAATACCTCCGCTGCACAGTCTCTCTGTACTCAGACGAAATCGTCTCTCTCAAGGCATTAAAGCTCTCCATGGAGTCCTGCAACTTCTTCCTTAGGCCGTTGACGACGGATGTCCTGGTCCGGTCGGAGGAAGAACCGGGTCCGCATCCAGGCAGACTACGGTTGGCGGCGTTGGAGCGGTCGAGAGCCTCCAAGCGAACCTTGATGAGCTTTGCGTTTTTCAAAGCCAAGCTGACGTCAGCGTCCATACGAGAGCGGAGGTCCTTGACGGCCTTTGCGTTGTGTAAGGTCTTGCTGTGTTCGTGAGAGGAGCGGAGGCTAGCGTTGAGACGCTCGAGTTCTTTGAGCTCGTCTTTGATTGACTCGACATCTTCAAAGAACTTGTCGAGATTGACGCCGCCGGTGGAACCGGATTCCGTCATCTGGATGTGTGAGGGGTTGTTGTGGCGATCCGGAGAGGATGCTTCTCTACGTAAGCGAGAGAAAGAACCGGA
This sequence comes from Acer negundo, assembly GCA_035582765.1. NCBI lineage: Eukaryota > Viridiplantae > Streptophyta > Magnoliopsida > Sapindales > Sapindaceae > Acer > Acer negundo. The sequence goes on from CM069243.1 coordinate 12,735,839, forward strand.
GAATAGATCATTCATTTTGTTCAGATGTATTAACAAATTACAAATGAATGAGAATTGAGAATTGAGAATTGAGAATTGAGAATGGAGAGTGAATTGTGATTATGATAAAAAGGAAGCTGAGAAATGGATTTTGGGGAAAGTGAGAAAGCCGAAAGGTCAATAGGGACGACTGCAGACCGAGTTACAAGTTTAAAAACAAAGTCAAATTGGGTGGGATGAGAGAGAGACCTGAGACTTTGAGACTTGAGAGAGACAACGTGGAGATCTCGGGGTTTATTATATTATTATTTTCGATTGTGAAAAACAATTTACGAAAATTCTGAGAAGGTGAAATCGGTACTTGTATGTTTCTTCTTCTTTTGGGAAACGCGTCTATTCGTGATTTTTTGAAAAGCAGCAGTGACTTGGTCGTATTGAACTGTTGATTTCGATTCTGGATTTTGGACCTATCCCAACTGCACTTTCCTCTCTATCGATTTAAATCGAAACTTTTACCGAAGCTGAAATTTCATGCACCTCAAGGTTCAAACACGTTGCAATTAAAGAATTGCATTTTTTTTTTCTATCATTATTTAGGGAATGTCTCATTATTTAAGCACTGTATAAAAACAAATTCAAATAATCACATGTGGTACTCAAACACGGTACTCTTGGCTAGAGACGAAACTAGCTTCTTTAAAGTTTGAGGGTCAGAGAGACTCATGGTAAAAAATTTAAAACAAAAGTGTAAATATCAAAAAATCTGGGATAAAAGTTATCTCCATGTGGCATCACCGCTGCTCGGTTCTACTATCATATTAGTGACTATCAAATCTAAAAATTTAAAGAGACAAATCAAACAATATATATATATATATATATATAATCTCGTTCTCATACGGACGTCCTAATATAACTTCATGAAAATATTAAATATAAACCACTGGTTTTGACAAGTGCATACACACTTGAGTCAAAGCATGTAAAACTAGTGCTCACATTTCAATATCTCATAAAGTTACATTAGGACGTCCTCATTTAAAAATTTATATGTATATATATATATATATATATATATATTTATATAAATATTCAAGTCAGCGTATACTGATATAACTTCATCAGTACATTGGATGTGGACCATTAGATTTACATACTTTGACTCAAAATGTATGCACATGTCAAAGCTTCTATATAATCAGCGCGCACTACGGCACCATATATATATACAGTTCTTTTCTACTCGGTGTGTCCTGATATAACTCCATTAGTGCGTTACATGTGGGTCATATTTATGGAAACGTTTTGATAAATGCATACACTTTGAGTCAAAACATATAAATCTAATGATCCACATCTAACACACTGATAGAGTTATATCAGGACGCACTGACTTGAAAATTTATATATATATATATATATATATATATATATTTCTATGTTTCTTGCATTTTATTATATGTGAGATATAAAACAAACAGCCTTTTTTAGTTTTTTCTGGTATTGATGGAACCTGAGCCAAAGAGGGCCAGCTCATTCCCTCGTGGATCTAATTTTTGTACGAAGGTAGCTGAAAATTTAAGTAATATTTATTTCATAATTATATTGAATATTTTTCGTTATTGAATTTCATAGAGGTCAACTGGTATTGGAAGTTTGTTGAAATTTGAAAAGTTGAATTTTGTGAAAATGATAAATGAAATTTAGCTTTTAAATTATTATTATTATTATTTTTACATTATTTATCTATCCATCTATATAGACTATATATTTATTTAAAGTTTTTACCATCGGTAGGATTCAAATCACTGACTTGAGAGTCATTTGTTCAAACATCAAACTCGTTTATCTACTAACTGACCCATCGGTAGCTTTTAAATTAAAATAAAGACTACAAAAGCATTGCAGCACATTTGTCACATTCATAAACTAAATTCAATTTGTCAAAAAATAAAACTGAAAGAAAAAAATTTATGTATTGATGATCTTTGAACCTATCGAGACTTTCATTGACTTTTTGATGATATTATCGAACCGTAACTCCTACGCAATGGGCTGGTAGTAATAGTACTTGAAGGTTAAACCCGCCTCCAATTTGGTATTATTTTGATAAGTTTAAATCCATTTATTTAATAAATTTACCATAAAAATGATGCTCGGTAAAATTTTAAAAGTAATTATTTGATATAAGAGGTTAACTTGATCATAAACCCCTTATACTTACATTCAAAAAGTTGAGAGTTTGAGTTATATAGCCTACCCTAATCTTGAAATATTATATTAGTTTAAAAAAAGTAATTTGATCTAACCAAATATAATAATTTAGATCTCTTACTCGGTACTTTCTACATACAATTTGTCTTTCTGTGACTAATCCTGATGAAAATTACTTCTACAATAAACATAATTAAAAGCATTTTATTAGAAAGAAAGATATACTCAAACTAACTATTCAACAAAAATGGAGTCCAATTACATGAGTTGGTAGTAAATTCATTTTTACTCTTGAAAGAATCTATATCTGTCTCTCCTGCTTTCACCAAGTTTTTAACAAGTCCTTTCTTTTGAGGAAAAAAAAAATGAAAAGGAAATATACACTGAAACACAATAATTTACAAAAGTAAGTTACAAAAAATACTACAATTGGGAGAACCCGTACCTGATAGTTGAGAAAGGTAGCCAAAACATGTAATCCCTAAATTTTAAGAAGATTGTAGCAGAGTCAAATGATATGGATATCCATGGCAAGTCCCAGAAGACTGTCTCATTTCACCTTCATTTCCGTCACCGTTAACGGCCACAAGATTCCAATTCAAAGCATAGTCTGATAGATTGTATGACCCGGGAGAAAAAATGCAAACTTTCATAGGAATTTCAGCTGTTGACACTGGCCCAAGTTGGACACTGGTAGCGCTGGAACCAGACCAAATGAACGGGGAGACGCTGTCTAGTGATAGGGACGACTTCCCAACTTGAGTTCCAAGAACTTGAGACGCAACTTTAATATCGTTCAAGACCGGTACTTCATGCCATCCTGATTGATTTCCTGTAGGAACAGCAGTTTGAAGCGTGGTCGCATCACTTGATTGACCGTTACTACTTGGGGAATCATATGTGTTGACCCGTATGAATACAGCTGCATCTGATGAGTTGTAAATAGTCATCCTTAAATCTATTTCACAGAAAGAGGCAGAGAAGTCATGCTGCATTGTCCGAGGTCCGTCTATTAGCCATGTTATTGGACCTGTGCCTAATGTGCTGTAGTAAGAGAAAAAGATTAAGAAACCGTAATTAGTCTCTAATTCGTATACACAATTTAAATTAATCTTTGAACAAGTCTTACCTGCAATGACATGCATGATGAGAATAGATATATTGTGGATCAGAAATCCCTGAAACTGTGTCACTCTTTGGTGGCCGAGAAATCAAAATGAAGTCGACTGCATTTGGGTCATCCTAATCATGAAGACAGAAAGAGCTCATAACTTTAATACGGGAGAATATGCTGCATGAAGAATTCAGAACTTACACATTCATTCTAAATAGCCTTAGAGCATGTGAATTGCATATAAACTAACACACATTTGCATTGACATACAGATACTATATTTAAATAGGTTGTGTTCGAGTTGATGAAAAAGATGAATTACGTGGAAGTCATTTACTTTTTCTATACTAAATAGTAAATATGTAACAAAAATAAATAACCACATTGATATGAAATTTATAGTAACAAAATAAATGAATCTCATCCCAAAGCCCATAAAATATTTCTAGTAAAGTTAAGGAAAACCAATAGCAAATATGTATATGACCATTGTCGTCATTCTACATCACAAATCTGCATCACACAGATATAATGGCTGTTGCTTGTTTACTAATGAGGTTTTTATACAGGACATAATCAATGGCTGAATGAGTAAGAGCAGCAAGCATGAAAGGGCAATAAAGAATACAGCCATTAATTTCAAATTGGGCTACGGTTCTGATGGTATATGTGACAATTACTCAAAGTAGAGAAATAATACATTTACTAATTAGAGCGGTCAATATGTAGTAAGGAAATGACAAACCTGGAGTGTCACTCTCTGTTGTAACCTTTCACAATGGTGGAAATCAGCCAAAGGTGAGCCAGATATATCAAAGAGCATGTCGGAGCTGTCCTGAAGACTTGCATCATTTCCAAGGATACAAGACGGAGAAGAGGTTTTATCTGAAGAAATTGATTCTTCACAATTCTGAAGCCAAAAATTAAATTAAATTAAAAAATATTTCTAAGGAATTTGGTAAAGTTGAAAATGAAAACTAAGCAAAGATAATAAAATGATTAAAGATGGCATGTCTCCAACAAACTAATATATGGTTTTATAGACACAGATAGATGACATCAACCAGAAGAAAGAAGGTAACGCGTAAAAGTCACAGGACTGTAAAATGATCACATAATAGGACAGTGACTCGGGGGCTTGGCACAGGTTACAGATCAAATCAGGCTCACCACAGGTATCACACCTCCAGACCTTATCCATATGATCAAACCTATCTTCTGCTTGATTTAGTGCCATTGGGACAGTTTAGTCTGTCAATTTGCATTCAGAAATGTAAGTCTTTCAAAGGAGACTTGATAATTGTAAGAATGCAAAAGCCAATCCTTCCTCTAAGCCTAAAATAACTTGTGCCACATTAAACAGTAAGGAAATATTCAACTACTATACATTAATTCTATTATTAGCATAATAGCATAGATTAGAACTGGATTGAGATTGGATTGCAAAGACTGAACTCAAGCTGAACTCAAATTAAGGTCACTTTAACAATTCTACATCCAAACTTGAAAATCTCCAACTTCAGCTATTGGAAGCTCCAGTTGTCATATTGAATCAACTTCAACTCACCCAAGTTACCGTTTCATAAGGTGTGAAAGTGAAATGCTAACAAAACAACATTTAGAGCACTGAGAATTATGTCATCAACAACAGAACCACGTCACATGATGAGCACAACACCATTCTTATGTAGATAAAAAGAATTTGAAAAACCAACCTTCAGCATGAAGAAACACGACAGTGCCTGACCAGCATATAAAGACTGTAAAGGAAAGATGGTATCAAAAGGTTGAAGCAACGAAATTTCCCACTGGTGTCCAACAGTTGATAACTGGTGAATCTGGAAACTCTCTGAAATGGTCTGGTTCATAACATCCAAGTGCACAAGGAAGTGTTTCAATCTTGATGGACAGGGACTTATTTGGAACGAGACATTCAAAGATGGTAAAACCTGAAGGATAAATTATGATAAATTATCAATAGATATGATAAATTTTATATTATCTGGAATGAAACATAAATATGATAAACTATCAATTGTCAGGTACTCAAGTCCATGATTAAGTAACATGAAGGATGCTCGCTTTAGTGGAAAAAGTTTGATTAACATAAATTTTGAGAGTATCCATCTGAGAACACTTAGTTCTCACAAGAATAGAAAAAGAAAAAATTGTTCTATGAAACAACCAAATCAAAAGTCATATGACACAGAACCATTAAAAAGTATAAGCCCATAGTCATAAAGGGAAATAGGTTTATGTCATAAAGAGAAATAGGTTTATGTCTACTAAAATAAAAGTCTGAACAACATTCAGCAACCAACAGCATACAAGACTTATTCCTATTTAAGCTACCATTATAACAAATAGTACAAAGCATGGAAAACAATCAAACCAATAAATCTCCATCTTCTATATTCAAGCACAAACCTGCAAATTATAATACATGCGTAGTGTTCGGTATTTTATGATACTTGACATATCTCCCGTCTCATAATATATTGTAACGTACAAGGAAATATTTCCAGGAACAGCAGCATGAAGCCACAGAGGCCATGATAATGGTGTTTCTCCATGTATTGAAATGTCCTGAACACAAAGACAAACATAAGCACTATGACCAAAAAATGAAATGATGCCAATTTGACATAAATCTCAATTGGAAAAAGCATGAGGGAACTTTTGTACTAACCTCCGGAAATAAAAAGACAGCTTGAGGCACCCTACTACAGTTACCATCTGCACCGCTTAGTTCAGAATTTTTTTTCTTTTCTAAGCAGGCAGGAAATTTCGTGTCCAATTCATCATGCATCCCAACACTAAGGAATCTTGGCTGATTGATCTTCATCTTTAGATTCTGCTAACAAATATTATGACCCATATCATACACTTGATAAGCATTAGCAGGGACATGCAAATACATAGGAAAAGTTAGACCCTACTTACACATGAGAATACAGAATTTAACATCCATACATGAATTTAATTATTATAAATAGCTTTTCCAATGGCATCAAATATTAACAGAGCCATGACCAGGTCAACCTGGATTGACCCCCCAAGGAATCACACTAATTGGTCAAACAAAAGAAACACAACATAGCTGATAATGAAATGTAGGCAAATGAAATATTACCACGTTGGAGTTTAGGATTTCTTTTTCTTTATTATGTTTGAAAGAATGTTTGCGTAGGGAGCTTCAAATCAAAATAGATCCTCATTTGGGATTAAGGATCTAAATAGGCAAAATCAATACAAGGGTAGCAATCCATGGCAACTAAGAGTAAAGCACTAAGATGTCAAAAAATCATACCTTCACAGGAAATTCTGATTGGTTCCTCAACTCCAATATAAGCTGCCGCATATGTCCTGTATATGCTCTTTCAGGTAGAGAATGAATGATGCCCTCAAGCTTGGGTAGACTCTATAAGTGAGGAATTTATATTAAATATTTAAAACAGTCGCTACAGTTTAGTCTACAATGCAAATATCAGAATAGATTAGGGGAGGAGAGGGGGGCACAAGAAGAGTGTACCTTGATAACTATAAACTTGAGGTCATTGCCAGGAGAATAGTTGGCTTTCCGTCTTCCTCTAGCAATTTTCTTCTTCACGAGATTGGACTCAAACTTATATAAACCAACTACAGAACCAGATAGTTTCCATCTAACACCGACAATATTTAAAATGCCTTCGACCTTGGGAGTGACCATTAGTTGTACCTGAACAATAATGACAGTTGATAATGTTATAGAGCTCATAAAGATACGAAAACAGATGAAAGTAATAGTTAGGAAGAAACAAAAACAAAAGAAAGAAAAAGCACAGCATCAAGGAAAAAAAATATAATGCTCATTAACGCATAAAAGGCAACCGTAAACCATTACACATAAAAGGCGGCCATTTTCACATAGAAAAACAAGGTGGACCACTGGTGTGGAAACAAAAGAGCATATATGCAGAGACATATAATTAGCTGGTTTACTTTAACTTACATCCTTCAACATATACATCTACGAATCAGATAACATGCATACTTGCTACCATATGCCATTAAATTGCACTAAAGCTTAGAAAAGGAATAGCATAGCAGTACAAACAACAATTTAAACAGAAAGTAGATCTTTCCACATTTATTTAACTGATACTCTGAGATACTCACCATTATTGTTTCCCCTCCTCCAATTGAAATGTCAATCTCAGACAAAGTAAATGAAGAAACGTCAGAGCTTCCATCCCTGCAAGAGGCAAGCAAGCAGCAACATTAGTAGTACTAAACATAATGAAAAAAGATGTGAGGGAAAACATTACTAATATGCTCCCCTGGAAAGTAAAGCATTAAAAAAAAATTAATAATAATAATAAATAAAAAACTATAACATTGACGACACACATACTTAGTGGCAGTCAACTTTTGTGATTCCACATCATTGCGAAGCTCGGAAGTTGAGCTATTTGAATCTGAATTATCATAAACATATAGGTTCCCCAATTTCAATAAACAAATTCACCAGCAATTTTTTTTTTCTTAAAAATAAAGAAAAATAGAAACTGAAAGTAATTTACCAGATTCAATTTCATCAGATTTTGCAGAAAGCTCGCATATTAAAGTAACACTTGAGATGGAAATTGGAATTTGCAAAGGGTTCTTAAATTCGATACCCACTTTTACTGCTTCTGCAACAGGATTAAGAGAAAAATATCAAAAAGGATACAAGGATGATCAAGTATGTTAGAATATTGTGTTGTGCTGTAAATATTGTGTTGTGCTGTACTTAATTACTGTGTAAATAGTTGGGTAGTAGTTAGTTGGGTAGAAGTGAGTTGGGTGGTAACTGTTAGTTGTTAGCATTTATTTCTCTTGACTTATGCCTATATAATGCTGTAACAATCTGAGTATTTGCAATCAACAAAAATCTCTTCTCTCTTTGTTTTTCCTATCTCTTTCTCTCTTTTTCCTTGATTAAATTTCACATGGTATCAGAGCTAACTCAATCTCTAAACCTCTATCTCTAATTCCCTTATTCCCTAGAAATGAAGAGAGGATCTTCCCATACCTCCTCCTCAAATGAATCAGAAGCCTCATCCTCGAATGGTGGAAATGGAGGTTCTAATCACTCTCAAACTTACCTTCATCACCCTATCACTAGCCACAAACTGACTGGGCACAACTACTTACAGTAGTCCCAGTCAGTCATGATGTTCATATGTGGGAAAGGCAAGGATGAGTATCTCACCGGAGCCACGGTAGCACCTGCAAAGACAGATGCAACATACAAAAAGTGTAACACGGAGAACAACATGGTTATGTCTTGGCTCGTGAATTCAATGGTCAATAACATTGGAGAAAATTTCTTGATGTGCAAAAGTGCCAAGTGAGATCTGGCAAGCTGCCAAAGAAACCTACTCTCATACCGATAATATAGCTGAACTATTTGGAATTGAGAATACACTGTATGATACCCATCAAGGGAACTCAACTGTCACTGAATACTTCAATTCACTCTCTCGGTTGTGGCAGCAGTTGGATATGTTTGATACTTATTCATGGAAATGCACTGAAGATGGGACTCGATATCAAGGAATCCTAGAGCAGACGCGGATTTTCAGATTTCTTTTAGGGTTGAACCAGAGCCTAGATGAAGTCAAAGGGAGAATGCTAGAAATGAAACCCCTTCCGGGTATTCGAGAAGTCTTCTCTGAAGTTAGAAGAGAGTAAAGCCGGAAGAAGATTATGATGAGTTCAAATGTCAAACCAGATACTTACATGGTCAACCCTGAAGGATCTGCACTTGCTGCCCGTGGATCTCAAAATTTCAGCACCAATGATGGCCGATTCAGGAAGGGAAGGTCGTGGTGTGAACACTGCCAGAGACCTGGACACTTGAAGGAAACCTGCTGGAAGATCCATGGCAAACCAGCAGATTGGAAACCTAGAGAACATCAAGGTAACATGGTAACCGAAGGTGATGGATGAGCTGAATCAGGTCCTTTCACCCAAGAGCAGACGGAGGTATTACAAAAGCTGCTTTCTTCCCAAAATTCCTCACCATCTATCATTGGAACAGGGTCTCTTGCGCATAAAGGTAATCCCTCTAACAATCTTTCCTCAGCCTTGCATGTCAAAAACAATCCTTCTATTCCTTGGGTGGTTTATTCAGGAGCCTCAGACCACATGACTGGAAACCAAAACTTATTTCAAACCTACGGTCCTTACCACCAAGGTAGTTCTTTTGTTAGAATAGCTGATGGCTCTAGCTCCAAGGTTGAAGGAACAGGTTCTGTAGTTATTTCTAAGACTTTGACCCTACATTCTGTCTTGTTTGTGCCTAACCTTGATTGCAATCTATTATCTGTTTCAAATTGCATAGCTAATTTTTCCCCTAACAAATGTACCTTTCAGGACTTGGAATCAGGGATGATGATTGGAATTGCTACGTTGCAGGAAGGACTCTATTTACTCAAGACCAAAGGAACTTCTGGATTATCCAATGATAACTCCCAGTAAGTTTTTTTTGGGCATCTAAGTCTAGCTGTCAGTTTTTCCCCAGAAATATATCGGTTGTCAACCAGAACAATGATGTGATGATGTGGCATTATCGTCTTGGCCACCCTAGTTTTATGTATTTACAAAAGTTTTTTCCTGCCTTATTTAAGAATAAAGATTTTCAGAGTTTTAACTGTGAAGTGTGCCAATTGTCCATACAAACACGTCAAAAATACCCTAGCACTACTTACAAAACTTCTAGTCCATTCACCATTATTCGAAGCGATGTTTGGGGACCATCTAGAGTTCCCAACATCACAGGAGCAAGGTGGTTTGTGACCTTTATTGATGACCACTCTAGAATTACTTGGCTCTATTTGATGAAAGAAAATCAGAAGTCTGTAACATTTTTCAAAATTTTTCAAAAATGATTCAAAATCAGTTCAAAACCAAAATTCAAATTTTACGAACCGATAATGGAAAAGAGTATTTTAATACTGTTCTGGGAAATTCTTGTATGAAGAGGGTATTGTTCATCAGAGTTTCTATGTTGAAACTCCTCAACAGAATGGGGTCTCCGAAAGGAAGAATAGGCACTTGTTAGAGGTTACCCGATCCTTATTACTATCCTCAAATGTTCCTAACCAATATTGGGGGGAAGCTATCCTTACAACAACCTACCTAATAAATAGGTTACCTTCACGTGTCTCAGATTTTCAAACTCCATGTAGAAGTGAGTTGGGTGGTAACTGTTAGTTGTTAGTTAGCATTTATTTCTCTTGGCTTATGCCTATATAATGCTGTAACAATCTGAGTATTTGCAATCAACAAAAATCTCTTTTCTCTCTTTGTTTTTCCTATCTCTTTCTCTCTTTTTACTTGATTAAATTTCACAAAGTATTCCAAACTTATGAGTAACCTAGAAAGCCTGCCCCTATTGCCAGCTAAAGTGGGTGTCATCATTTATAGTAAAACTTTAATTCATGACCCCTTTGCTCCCTAGTTATTCATTTAACATTGTGCTAAGACGCAAGGCACCAAGTAATAAAAAACCTAAATAGAAAAAAGTAATACTACTTACCCCAAATATTTTGTCCAAAACTCATCCTCTAGCATGTGATTTGTAACAAACATATCATCCACAACATCATCCCATGATTACATGGCTGATTGTCATATAAATTGCAATGAGTTTTTTGGGCAAAATATTTGGACTAAAAAATAATAAAACACTGTTTATGCACCAACTTAGTGCTACAGCAAAAAAAAAAAAAAAAAAAAGCAAATTATTAATAATTCATAAATATCTAAAATTAAAACCATCATTGCACCTCATAGTACAACTACAACATTTCCAAGCACTATTACAATTGTTTAAGACGGATAACAAGAAGAATTGATTTCTATTATACTAATATCAGGCTGTATCCAAAAAAGATGTTTCCCATTCACACCTTAAATAAACATAATCTCTTACATACAATAGTGCCATATCTTATATAAAAAAGCTTATTACCTAGCTCATGGAACTACGCAAATATAACCTTTCTAGTTAACTCAGGTCCCATTAATCACTTTTTATTATCTATTTTCCAAAATTTAAAGTGCAGAGAGAGAGAGAGAGAGAGAGAGAGAGAGAGAGAGAAAGAGAGAGAGAGAATGGATTTATTGTTATCAATATCCAATGTCTGGTACCAATGTGAAGATGACAAAAATAGTGACATATGGGCTGCCCAAAATATTTGCCCACGTGAGTTATCAAGATCCTGTAAATCACACCATAATCTCATGATTTATGGATCTTGACAATTCGCATGCCACATCATTTGGCCAAATATTTTGGACAGCCTAGCATTACTTATATATATATAATTTATTTATTTATTTATTTATTTTTGATAGCAAACAAAATTTAATAAACATATCGAAAACGTATACATGGGTGAACAAGCAGTTCACAAAAGGGAAAAACAACCCAGAGGAGAAAAAGAGGGAATAGAAAAATGAAAAATCCCTACAAAAAATCAAAAATGCAAAAAGAACCCCCAAGCTAAGACTTTACACCAACACTGCTTTCTAATTATGAATAAGAACCATGTTATTAAGCAAAGAAAAAAAAAAAAGTATTTCTCATGTTGGGGAAAGAAATGATCAGAATTTAAAGAAAGGAGGATAAATTTATACTTGAAAGTTAGGAAACAGAGAATGTCAGGGACCAAATCTAGATATCCCAGAGTTCCACGTAATCAAACAAAAGAAAAGGTAGGATAAATGGTGGCAGACTATGTCAAAGGTCATGCAGAAGTTGGATGGGGGTTTACCACATATATTCATATAGTTTGATAATTAAGCTAGAGTGCTAGAATAATTTGTTAAATAATAACATCAGCCATTGCTAAGGTCAACAGGAAAAAAAATATATAATGTTTTATGCTTGGGCTTCTCAGCCATGGATAATTATGAATGGATCCAGAAACTGGGGATTCTTGAAGCAGAAAAACTAGCATAAATTTTACTAAAACTTCAAATTAATGTATTAGAAAAACAAAAGGATGACAATTTATGCAATTCAATGCAAACTACCATCACCTCCGTACCTCCTGCCACACAAATGTTTGATTCTTTGTATTTTTTTGGGATAACCTTTGATTGGAGCTCCAGCCAGTTACTCCTGGTAGTAGACAATGATGGAGATATGTCTTCCTCTAATGAATACCACAAACTTTCTTTAACACTAGCCTGAAATGTTTAAAAAGCAACGATTACGTCAACTAAAAATCATGCTCTGAATCACTTTAAAGCTTTCATTCAAGTAAAGTGTTTCGTTTCATGTAAAAATAAAAGAATAGGAAATGAAGGTGCAAGCAAATCAGTGAACCAAAGCAATACTACTTGTCAACATCATAAAGATTAATTCCAACATTAGTATTTGCCAATCATAACCATAAATACAACTAACCTCGCTACAATGGCTCTGCAACCTAGAAAATAATACTAAGTTAATTATTGCTACACTGGTTTTTAGCATATTTGTGCTCACAGCATGCAAAACTGTAGTTAGTTCATAAATCACTTGGCTTTAGCTATTTCATTGCTAATGATATGTATATAATTACAGGCCAATTTAGCAACAGATGTATATAGATAATCATTATCATCGATCATTTTTTTAATAGAAAGACAATGGTATCATCATTCAAATTTCAGATTCCTTCAAAGAACATCAATATCGAATCTAATCCCTTCTTCCCACACCAAGACCAAGCCATCACCGTCATAAAAATACAGCAAAACTTATAATAAACCATATTTCCTCAGACCAGTCAAACCTATAAAAACCTCATGTCAGATAGTTTAGCAGATACATACTTGAAGCAATTAATTACATCATCAAAACAAGGGTACACAGCAGAGACAGTGAGATTCAAGTACAATAAGCAAAAAATTGACATCTGTAGATAACAAGTGTTAATCAACTTACAGCTGCAGGTGATGCATAAGTTCGATGATCTTCAAAAATGACCTTAAGCGATGAAATGTTGATAACAGGCAACTGAAGTTTCAATACCTCAAATGTTTTCCCAGTTTTCTACATTATCCAAGAAAAGAAGACGGGTCATAATCAAGGAGAAAGTGATTCAACACTTGTACAAAAAGGCCTTGCTAATATTTGATGGATAAATGCTGACCGACCAATGCAGGGAAAGCCACAAAGTGCTAGAACAGTTGATTTATATAAGAAAAAAAAATAGCAAGAAGTAATCAGAATTAAAGGGAAGAGAATTTGGGAAATTATTTGGTAATGCTGAAGAAGTCAGTAAAGCTTATTGAGTAATTCATGAAATAGATAAGGGGACATTTTTTATCTTTCAATTTGATATCATGTCAGAAAAAGTTGACAGAAGACCAACATCATAATGCATCATAGGTAACTATAAACCTTAAAGAAAAAAGCATGACAAATATACAGGTTACACTAAGTAAGCCTAAAGAACCTTGGAATTAGCTTCACTTATAATAGCTATAATGAAAAACAAAAATGTAGAACCAACAGCCACCTGAACAATTTGAAGGAAGTCCCTCAGGAATACTTCTTGTGTTGTCTTGGACTCATTACTACATGCCAGGACCTCCAACATGTGTGTAACAGCAACATCATACATTCCAAGAAAAGCATACCACCTATGTCAAATAAGTTTTATTATGAATCATCCCTCAATCTAAAACCCACAATTGCCAGTCATGCAAGATCCAGATTCAGTGAGTGCATTACTTACTGTCCAATATGGAAATGAATGTGATCTTTGATGTGGCCCCATGTAGTTCCTCTGTAAACAGAAGTAGCACTTCTATACGTGCGAATGGCATGTTTAATCTGAAGAGGACATTGAAAGGTTTTTTTATATAATGAATGCAACATTTGATCAGCTAGGGCACATTTTTGCAAAAGTAATAAAGGTACCTGATCACATTTTTTATAACGATCGCCTGAAAGAATAAGATGAAATCCATATTTGTGTAGCATTGGTGGCTTTGCCAGCAAATAACAATAAGACGCTTGCTCAAGCATAACAGCAGAATATAAAGTTTCCTAACAAAAGAAAAGTTGTTAAGAGGAGATGATAATATACTTAACCAGAATAATTTCCAAGACATGGGGCATTACCTCACCACAAATGCGGAAGTAAACGGTGGCAGCCTCTTTACACTGATCTCTTGCCTTTAACATCTCCACCCACCAAAGACCACACCTAGTGGCATTTTGCTGGCCAGATGACCCAGTTTTCTGCATAAAATTCAAATTCAATGTCAGAGACTATGACTTGGTGACCCTTAAATAACTAATCACATAAGAGGGATCTGTCAAATATGACATGCATGTGCAGCTGTAAGCAGGGATGACCACATCAAAGTAGTCCCCACTCCCCAGGTGAAAAAATGAGCATGTAAACCAATCATTCCAAAACACCAAAAACTGCCTATCACAATTGAACACAATATATTCCACTTTTCTGTGAATCAAAATGTATCTGATCCAACAAAAGGTCAGGCTTTCACATAGACCAATCAACCACCTACAGTTGCTGTGTGGACTGATTGAATGAGCAAGAAAGACCTGATTCAGTAGGTGCAGATAGAGTTCAGGAGAGAACAACCAACTTACTTCAGATTGAGGCACACTATTGGTGGTTTACATGTGTTTAAAATGAGTTCACAACAGGAGCTAGTAGTTCTGCACAATTCTCATTCCATATTTACTATGACTTGGTGACCCTTAAATAACTAATCACATAAGGGGGATCTGTCAGATATGACATGCATGTGCAGCTGTAAGCAGGGCTGACCACATCAAAGTAGTCCCCACTCCCCAGGTGAAAAAATGAGCATGAAAACCAATCATTCCAAAACACCAAAAACTGCACATCACAATTGAACACAATATATTCCACTTTTCTGTGAATCAAAATGTATCTGATCCAACAAAAGGTCAGGCTTTCACATAGACCAGTCAACCACCTACAGTTACTGTGTGGACTGATTGAATGAGCAAGAAAGACCTGATTCAGTAGGTGCAGATAGAGTTCAGGAGAGAACAACCTACTTCAGATTGAGGCACACTATTGGTGGTTTCCATGTGTTTAAAATGAGTTCAAAACAGAAACTAGTAGTTCTGCACAATTCTCATTCCATATTTATGATTCTAATTTTTTGCATAAGCTCACAACTCCCACGCAGACTTTTACTCGGATACTAATGAAACTTCAACTATTGTATTGCACAACATTTCTTGCTGACTTGTGCCATATCCCATATATATCTAATTAGGAATTATTTAAGGAAACAAGTGCAGCCAGTATTGCACAAATAGATATAAAGGATGATTCAGAAGCAAGCTGCATGATTACCCTCCATCATACATCCATCATAAAACCTGAAAAGCAATGTCTTCCACACAGAAAAATATAAACTAGGAGCTTGATCTAATGGCAAGCCTTGGACTCATAATCATAAAGCCCAACTGAAATTACCCAAATTTTTTTGAACCTTCCTTTTAAATCTATTTGACTAAACTTTATATTCCAACTCTAAACTACATCTACCTTTTGAAAATATCCACATGAAAATACATTCTGTATCCCTGTGACCAACCAGTATCTAAGGTAACACGGTATAGACACACGATAACTCATGTCTGCATGGTACAGGCATGGTAATTTTACCAATAGTCTAAACAAAATACTTGCCATACTTCCAGATAACCAAATATATCTGAGTTGATTTTCAAATATTATTTGGATTCTGTATTTCTTTTCCAAATTTAACGTGCCCTAGGACATAATAGTTTCCTTACTCTTTCCATCTCAGTCAATTTAGATCTATAGTTTAAAAGCATACGTGAGAATTGTCCTTCACCTTCTCAATTAGAGCAAATATGCATATAAAGAAACTTCATTATCAAGGACTATAGCCAATACTAATGGAGGCCATCATATAGCAAAGGGATGTAGATATTTAGAAAAACTCTGCAGACTTTATCGCTAAAATTTGTTAGAGGTTTTAGTTGCTGCCCCTGGAAATTTATGTGCACACTTTTTTTTTTTTCCTATACTTTTCCTTAGACCATTAAACACTTGGTGTACTACTGGCTCAATTTGTACTTTTTCATCTATGATTAAAGTTTTCTGTTTCCCTATAAATAAACAATCTTAGAAACTAATGGTACTTAAAGGTCTCTCTCTCTGAAACAGTTCCCAAACAGGTATAGTAAACCATGTTTAATTTAACCTCAAAAAACTATCAAATGTTTAAAAATAAGATAACTTGAGAAAGAACTTTACATACTAAATAAGTAATAAATGCATTTTCCATGCAATATTCTGCTTCCTTTCTTGATTGATCCAACAGGAAGTATGTAAGCCCCATCATCTCCTGCAATAACAGGGAGACAAACTATGAAGATTGCAACAGAAAATTATTCACATCACAAATTAGTACTCATGCGAATCAACAAAGCAGATCAAATAACTTTAGACAGATCGACAAATCAAAGATTAAAAAATATATATGTAACTGCACGGGCCATAAATGCATGCTAGTGCACCACACAAAATCATAAATCATTTATATTGGATAAACTCATAAACAACTCAACATTAAGAGCCAATACCTATGATTTACTAGGTTGTATATGCATTTGCATATTCATCAGTGCAACAAACAAAAGCTCTTACAATGAATCTCATTTAACCCTTTTTTTTTTCTTTTTGATAATCTAGAAAACCAATCCTACTCAAAATTCAGAGCCAATACCTGTAATTTTGGGAAACAAGAAACTAGGGGAATTTCACCAAGTAGGTAATCCTAAGGAATCAAACCTCGGACCTTGTGGGAGCTAACCACAGGTCTGATAGCTCGACAAACCCCTCAAGGTTGAGATTCACCTAACCAAACGACAACATAGAAAAAGATTTAAACCTTTTCTTTTTTCTTAAACAGAAACTAAATTTGGTTACAAATAAAAACATGTACAAATATACTGAACAAGCTCCTCAGCAAGAAAGGAAGAGACGATTTATGTTCACTTCTCACTCACGTTGGTGTGAACACCAATATAAATCATCTCTTCCTTGTTGGTATTAATTGTGAAGAAAGAAAGTGGATTTATTTGTCCAATTCTATTGGGTGTGAGGTTGATAGTTGGCCTTTGAAATATTTAGGTTTGCCTTTAGGGGGTAATCGGAGATCTTTGGGCAGTGAAGGAAGAGATGATTTATGGATTCTGCATCTTTTCTGCACATTAAATACCACTGACTCACTGAGGACTAAGACACTTGTTTGGTCTCCTCCCTGAAACTACACAGTGGTGTTTATCTTACCATGAGCAAGAGACTACACTAGAAGTTGAACTACAAACCTTACCAGGAAGTAAAGAACCCATTACAAAAGGGAAAAGAGATATAAACTGTCACTTGAAGTAGAAATTAAGCTTACCAGCTGACATGAATCATTATTTAAGGATGACATTCTAGAAAAATTATCAATTATATGTAGAATTAATAATGTTTTATTTGTGGGTACTAGTTGGTTTAACTAGTAAGGCCTCTTGTTGTGCAAGAAGTCTTTTGTTCAAATCTCACTCACCTTGGTGTTTTGGTGGGTTTGGTTTATATTTAATGTAATAGAGATTTATATATATATATATATATATATATAAATTCAGATCTGGCACTTTAGAAAACCCCATGCATGTCATCATATCAAAAAATGATAAAGAGAGACTGTCAATCTGGTGTCTGGATAATCACAATACACAGAATTTGCTTCAACAAACAAAGAAGAAAAATGATACACAGCCAGGTCTTTAGAAACCTACAGAATTAAGGGTTTTCTGTTGAAGATAAAGAAAAGTACACAGGAAATGTACTCGACTCTAGAGAATGACCATTAGGATTAACAAAAATAGACAGCAATTATATAACAAGGACAGAAGCTACCTGCACACCAGCATAGCGTTTCCAGGCTTTATCAAGCTTGTAATCTGTGGAGATTAGGCGATAGTTTGACAATGCCAGTTCATAATCTCGTAACATGAAGGCGTAGTCACCCAAAATTCTGATCTGAGATTCAATTGAGCTGAATGTGTACCTTCAACAGTGGATAATAAAACTAAGTTCGGAGAACACAAAAGAAACCAATAGTAAACTCTAATGTATAAGTATGTCTCTGTAACATACATAGAACCAGTTGGAGAATCAAATGTATCATCTTTTCCTTTTCTCCACCATAAGTTTTTAAGTTGGTTTCTGAATCCTTTCCTTGTAGCAGAAACCTATCACAACAGATTTGACATGAAACATCAATGACAAATGGAAACAAATTAAAGCAGTTCAAAAGACCGCCCTGACATATGAACTCAAAAAGAAAATGTTGCAAGAAACTACCTGTTGATTTAGCACACGTATCTTTTGCTCCATGTATGGAATGATGTGTTTAGATGATAATTCTTGCATGAGATCTTTTATCTGTTCCCAATTTGTACAAAGTGAATACCATGGTCAACAGTCTCAACTTATAAACAGAGAAAATTAATATTTTTCTAAGAACACTACTTATAAACAGAGAAAATTACTTACCTCATTGAAATCATCAATATTAAGGAAACAACCAAGATGCTGACTAGGTGAAGTATGAGATTTCTGTCACAGAATGGCATAAAACTACACCTTTAAACTCACTGACTTGTCCAGTAATTCAAATCCACAGTACAAATTACATAAACAATTTAAAATGTGCAGAGTAAAAAAGATTATATAGCAGTCCTAAAAAAAAAACTTACATAAAGATCCCAAGGGTTATCTTGATGTTCTATTTTGCCATCTTGAGAAGAATTGATACAAAGTAAGTGACACTCGTTTGGGCCAAATGTACTTCTCATTTCTGTTAAGATTTTAGCAGCCCTGACAATATAGAAAAGAAATTCAGACAATTAATACAATGAATTCAGATAGCATAGCTTCTTCTAAATGAGAAAAGGTTCTCAAAGTTAAAATTGTGAAGCATGCTGAACAGCTGAATAAAGAAAACATGGGATGGAATGAATAATGGGCAAAATTAAGACTTCGAATATAAAACATCAAATTTCAATGGCAAAAAGAGGCAAGATTATAGCCTCCCCAAAGATCCCCCCATCCTCATTTTCCAAAGAGCGTTTTACTTTTTAAGAAACCTTTGGTCTTAGAGCTGCACATGGCATAATATTAGACATAATTCTCCAATGAAAGGCCTGAAAACTGACATTAAAACTCCACTGACTTGCATTAATTTTTTGGTCAATATGAAAATGAAAACCTTATGAAGGATCGATTTGGATTTCTTATATTTCTTGTGGTCACAACCAGTATTTTAGGAATATATCATTTCATGACCTATTCTCCTTTTCATTTTTCACACTGGGGTTTTAACCTTTTCAATTAATCACCGATACTTTTTCTTTTCCAGTTTTACAGCTTTGCACATAATCATACATCCACTCACAGAGTCACAGCTGCTCAATCATTTGTCTAATCAAATGAAATCTATTTTTTTTTCTCCTTAAAAAAATCAAATAACACACTTCTCTGTATTCCCCTTTTGAATCTTAGAATTAAACCCAACTAAATTTATTTTTAAATTCTTTGGATGATTACAAGTACAGTCAGCACCCCAATCCCCTCATATAACTAGGAAAACCATCAATGTAGCCTTTTTCACTCTTCTAGTTTGCAAAGACAAAAAGGGGAAAAACTGTCCAAATTTGTTTTATAAGTTCCAACAATTATCAAAATAGTAAACTCTATATCCTTTCCAAAATTTCTCCAGATTTACCAACCGTTAACTAATTTCATATAACCGTTTCAAAATAACAAGATCGGAAAGACCAATGTACTTCTCTGAAGATCCGTCTTGATTATCATGCACCAGTAAATAATGCTTCAAAATCTTTGGATCCATCACACCATCATTAAGAATAGAGGGCAACTTGTTAGTGTTGAAAAGATCAACAAATCTGTTGATAGGCTGCTCATCCTTTGAAGAAACAACCAAAAGACCTGCATATCAATTTGAACAAAATTTAAGATTCAATCCAAACAACATTTCGATGAAATGAACGCCAACATTATGAAGAACCGACATCACACGAGAAAAATCGATTCAGAAAAGTTGAGAATAATTGTAGGACACAAGAAACACAAAAGCAACATCATAACAAACTTCAAAATGCATACAAGCCACAGGATGGTCAAAAGCTTCATGGTCTGAGAAAGAAACTGTGTGTATGAGCTCTTTATTGAAAAACTGAAACCATGATGGCAAATTTTCAGATTCAGGGCCTGAAAAAGTCAACAAATTGATAACGAAGTTAAGCCTCTGCAAATACTCAATTCTAGTTAGAGAAAAGAAGAATGTCATGAAAACATTACTCACTACTGACTACATTACTAAGTTGAGGTGGATCCGAACACAATTCAGAAAGATCTTTCTCCCCAGCCTGGGTAATAACCTGCTTCAGCCGCTCTTTTGCTACCTAGTTGACCGAAAAACTTGTCAAAACAAGGACAGCGACAGCACCAGGGTATAAAAAAAAAACCACTTCAAAAAAAATTCAACATCCACAAAGGAGCTAAAATCCACAAGTTCAACTTTTGCATTGATCAAAACATTCGAATTTCCTCCATCATTTATATATTTCATTCAAGATTAAAAAAAAAAAAAAAAAAAAAAAAAAAAAAAAATTGAAAACCATAATAGACTTTTGACATTGTCTATCACGCCTTCTTTCCTTATTGTCTATCACGTAATTCACTTACAGTTCGACTTTTGACATCCCTTAGCTATAAACTACTGTGCTACATTGCATCGGTTTTCTACAAAAACAAGCAGTTAAATAAAAATAAATAAAATAGAATAATTCCTTTTGGTGAAATGATTAAATCATCTTTTCAACATTTTCTGAGCTAACAACAAATGGAGCATCAGACAAGTCATAATAATAATACCTCTAAATTCGGCTGCCGAATATCAGACTCGTAAAACAAGCGTAACTTGAACTTCTGTAGCCTATAAGGTTGATCACTCGATGTCCGTACAGGCACTACACCAGAAAAAAAAAAATCGAACACCTTAAATTGCACTAAATTAAAAAGACGCACTTGCACAAACAAATACTACAAACGTAGATATACAATAGTGAGGAAGAGAGAGAGACTGACCGTCGATGCTGTTAAAGTTGGAGAAGGGAGTGAGCATCTGGAGCAAGGAGAGGCCATTCTTAAGGCAAGATTCTTCGACGAGAGGTGTACGGAGAACCATCACCACGGGAGTGATCTCGTCCAATAGCATTTTGCCTAGTGGCGTGGTGGCCGGATCCACCATCTTGTCGACAGTCTCTAGACCTTTGATTGTACTGAGATTTGGTTGATCAGATCTCTATGCGTGCGTCTCCGGTGTCGATGCAGGGACTATGGTGTGTTAAAATGTGTTGTGCGTTCAAGAATCGAAGATTTTGCTGTGGGCCGTTTTGTTATCAATGGACCGACGACAGATAAACATACACGGGCCTTTGTCGACTTCCCGGATTTAAAGCCCGTCACAACTCACATAGTCACATGTCGATATCGTCTCTTAACTTTTTTTTATTTTTATTTTTTGTACCATGGGTGTCCGGGTCAGTTACACGTATATCTCCAGGCACATGTCGAGATTCTGAAGTTAACAGCCGGATAAATCTCTACTGACTCTAAGAGAAATGTGGCTGTCAGGGATTGAACCCTGGACGTCCGAGTTTACGGCTCGGCCTAGTGACCAATGGCATCAACCCTTAGGTTTATCGTCACTCATATTTCAGTCGAATTTCTAAGATTGATACTGTTTGTAATCCACAAAGTATATTTTTATACTTTTAATTCTTTTTGCTAATAACAATTTAAAATTATTAAAGAGTACAATAAAATTATTATGGTAGAACCTCTCTAAACTAATATTCTTAGGACCAATTATTGAGTATTAATTTATAGGGGTTATTAATTTAAAGGGTTTTACATTGTAAAGTGTTATTTTGTTTTAAAAAATGTGTGGAAGTCGATTTTCTTATTTAGGGAAATTTCTTTTTTAGGATTTCTTGTTTAGTCAGTTTTTTTCTTTAAGGAAAGTTTTTTTTTTTTTTTTTTCAAGATTCCTTATTTAGGAAAGATTTATTAAAAAAAATTCAATTCCTTTTGGGAATGTGATTACTTAGTGACCAAGGATATTCACCCTATAAATAGTGAGGCTAGCTTGTTTTTTTGGTTGTATATAACAAGAGAGATCTCATGATATACCTAAATTTCTAACAGTTCTTAAAAAAAATTTCTTTTCTATCTTCTTTATTATTATAAGCGGACAATTCAAAAGATGAAGGATAAAGTCAAAAATATCAAGCATTGTAGTCTTGTGCAAACTAGGATTTTGAAGTACTTTTCTAGTTTTTAATTATTATGCAATATATTTTTATAATTTTATGGAATTATAAATTTATGCCACAATCAGGACCAAAATTTTACATTAGGTTTCAAAATGAAAATATTAATTATTACGATAGAGGGTTTTATTAATTTTTTACACTAGCATGAGTCGGGACAAAGATTTTTTATTAATTTAGAGAGGATATTGATTTATAAGATATTAATTTACAAAGGTTCTACTGTACAAAACAATTTTTTAGATTTATTATAAAATAAATGAATTTCAAAAAATAAAATTGGATTAATAAAGATAAATTTTTAATTTTTAATTACAAAACAATTTGTAAATGAATTTATTATTGAACAAATCAATTTCCATAAAGATGGTAATTAACAAATAAGTTCGAACTTTTTAAAAAAACTTAAGTAGCTAACGGATTTTGTAAAAATAATCAAATTGTTCTGTAACTTTTTAAGTTGTGTCATTTTAGTCCTTAAATTTAAAAATAAAAAATAAAAAAATTAAGAAAGTTAGAAAGTGTTTTGTTGTTATTGAAATATTACAATAATTCCATATCTTTGTTGTTAATTTATGTTAGGTCAACAATTAGTTTTACCAAATCTAATTGTAAATGATAAAAATACCCTTTAAAATCAAATATTCACTTAAATAAAAAAATAAAATGATTTAAAATAAAAATTATATAATCATTTTTGAAAGAAAAAAAAAAAAGGGGGAAGAAAGGACAGCTCCATCGACTAATCTTTAAGTGATGGAGGAGATCTTAGTTGTTCTACTCTATTCCGGGAAGAAATCACCATAATCCACCTCCACTAACAGTAGAGGCGGATTTTTTTTTTTATACATAAAACAATTTTACAAAATTTTGTAATCTTTTGTATACATATACTAGTTTTTAGGGCACATGCAAGGTATGTGCTTAAATTAGTACCTGAGTTTCGCATTTACAAATATATATATTTGAAAAATAAGAGATATTTATATATCACGGTATAGTAATGATTATTTAAATCTTTAATAACCTATATCAATATCTTCCTTATCAGATGTATCTACCGCTTGCAGTCAAATCCCTCTTTAATTACATATATATATATATATATATTCTTTCTTTCACTTTACAAACCTCCCATGTATATATATTCAATGACTGACTCGAAAAATTAAATTTATACCTCTATAATATTTCTTATTATTTTTCCAGTCATTAAATGTATAGAAAATTATATTTTCATCATCAATCTCATTTTACAACATAAATTAATTATCAATCCAAATACCTATTAATTTGGGTTCATTTCATATCATTATAGGTCACTATTACTAAGACATTTCTATTAAGTCAAAATCTTACTAAAACCTGTCTATTAAGTAATTATATAAACTTTAAGGGTTTTATGACTTTCCTAAAAAAAAAGGATGATATAGCTAAAATCTTACTAAAAGCTATATATTAAGTAATTATATAAACTTTATGGGTTTTATTTGTAATTGTACTTTTAAATAAATAAATATAAATAAAAAAAAAATGATCCGAGGGGGCGGGGTCGTGAAAAATCCACGTGGCCAACTCTCCCTTTTATAATATAGTATAGATACATATATATAATAAGAAAAGATTTATAACCTCTGTCCTGAGGGCGTGAAGCAAAAATGTGATGCTAGATTATTCAAATCGATGCTCAAATGAAGTGTTATATGAGTTCAATGTAACTAATACATCATTTTTTAATTACGTCTAAATTAAATTAATATAGTGATTATAATTTCTTTTAAATACCATATGTGATGACGGTGACTCGAATATAAGACATTGACATGCTGAATGTGTGCGCTTACCATCCAGCAATATTGAACAATGATATTTGAGTATAAATATAAATCGTATTATTTAGACAGTATAGTATTATTCCATATGTCAACAAAGTTCAAAAAAAAAAAAAAAGGTATTATTCCTCAATCAAACCAACACAATAAATCAATAACCCATGATAAACCTATGTAGCACGGATACGGGTACGGGATATGAATATGGTATAATACAGGGATAGGGAAAATCTCTAAAAACTAGAATACGGATACGGTAAGATACGTCAATTAAAATAATATATATATTTAAAAATAATAATAATATATGAAAACATATTTGATAAATTTATTCAAAATCAAAATATATTCATCCAAATAAAACATCTCACATAACTACATAAATCATAACAATATATCATATTACAAAATCCAAATAAAACATGTCATATAAATTGTAACATATTACAAAATTCAAATAAAATATACATCGCATAAGTTATAACATATTACAGAATCTAAATAATACATATTTATAAAAAAAATAAAAAAATAAAAAACTCATAAAACATATTCTAAATTTTTAATTAACTTCATTATCATCATTCACGTTGTTAAATGATCTAAATAATTCGGCATCTAACTTTGATTCATCAAAATAAGGTTTGCAATCTTAAGTATCCCAGCATTCTCCATATCCATGGAATTAAAACCATCTCTTCCAACATCCCATAATTGAAACGCACCTTCATTGTAAGGGTACGGCAAGGATACGAGGAGTATCCAAACTGGATTCGAATTGGATACGAGTTACCTCAACCAAATAGAGTACCCGTGCTTCCTAGTAATAAATCAATAAACAAACGGGTTTTAGCAAAAAAAAAAAAAAAAAAAAAAAAAACCTGTTTTAGGGGGAGGGCACTTGCAAATCTACCATAAAATCAAAATCAATTGCAAAATTGCCCTAAAATGACCTTGTATATTAAAATAAAATAAAATAAAAAAACAATTTCAATCTTTATTGCCTTAACCATCTCAAAGCCTCCTGCCTACCCATCCCAAATCCCATTGTTACAGCCACCGTCGCTAACTTCACAACAATTTCCATCCACTTTCACCGTCTCTACAACTAGCAACAGCAACGTCTTCGTCGCAATAACAACTCACCATCTCAACGTCTTTATCAGTGAGTTGCCCAAAAGGCAAAAGCCACCTAGTGGGCACGTCAATACTGCCAGGGTCATTCATCGTCGCCTTCCATCTTCTTTTGGCTACCTCCTCATTCTGACACAACGATACACTACCGATTTTAAGGTATTTTGAATTTTGAACCCTAACATTTAGGTTTTGAAATTGATTAATGGATTTTCAATTTTTGAGTTAAATTGGTTTGATTTAAGGGAATCATTTGTAAACAAGAGAGATTTGTGGTTTCAGAAAACAAATAAAGATGTCAACGAGTTAGAAAGGTTTTTATAGTTAGGTTAGTTGTGCACCAAGCTATACGGTGCGTTTTGTGCATCTTCTAGAAGGTGTGTTGGGCTTGTTGGGTTAAACCCACTCCAAGCTTCATTTTGGGCTTCTAGTTGCCAATTGTGTCTATTGGTCTAGTGAGCCGTTCTTAATTTCCTTTTAATTTTGTTTTCTTTAATTTTGGTTGTAGTAGAGTAAGCAATTGTGAGCATATTACAAAGTATCAATTCAGGCCACTTGCTCTTATATTTTTCTTGCTTAAATTATCTATTTTAGGCATGAATAGAAGCTAAGGAATTTATCATCAAATTTTACTCTTTCTACATTTCTACTATGTTTCAAACTCTTCCTACCTCTCTCTTTTCTCACTAAGCCAATTTTGAAAATTCCAGAATTCTTATTGAAACAATTTACAAAGCTCCTAGGCATTACAATTGGTATCAAAGCACTTTCCTTAGCAAGCTTCCACAGCTGAAGGAAGCAAACTTCCACAGCTGAAGGAACTAGGCACCACTAGTATGTTGAAAGTCGTATTGCATAAATGGAAGCCAGAAATGGTGTTGTGTAAGCAAAAATACAAAAGATCGATGTAGGATTTGAGGCCTTCCGGCTTGAAGTTGCTAGCCAGTTCTCCAAGCTGCACGATTTGATCACCATAAGACTCAACCGAGTTGATTTTGAGGGAGGAAGTGGAAATGGGATCTTATGCTCTGCTTCTGCTTAATTGAATGGAACAGCTGGGACATCAAGGCTCCATGGCCAGTCAAATTCTGCCCATAAGATAACAACAAATTCTCAATTTAAACCACCAAAATTAAATTTTCTAAAATTTGATGGAACTTATCCAAAGGCTTAGATCCAGAAACGTGAGAGGTTCTTCTTTATACACACTGTAGCACTTGAGAAAAAGGTGTTGGTGCTTCTAAACATTTTGAAAAATAAAAAAAAAAAAATTGAGGTTTGGTTTCAGTCATTTTATGCCTTAAAGGGAGATATAAGCTGAGAGGAGTTTACTTAATCATTGTTAGTGAGATTTTTGGACATAGAATAGGAGGATGTGGTGGGAGAATTTCAGAGGCTTAGCTAAACTACAACAGTAGATGAGTTTCAAGACCGTTTCAAAAAATTACAACCTAGACTCATATCCAAAAACCTGAGATTGAGTGATGATTTTTTTTTTTTTTTTGCTTGCTTTGTTAGTGGGTTAAATGGAGAAATAATAAATTTAGTAAAGATGTTCGAGCCACCATACTTAAATATTGTTATTAAACTAGCTAGGTTGCAAGAAGCCACCTTGAATTTAAAGAAAATCAAGCCCTAGCCTAACAAACCAGCCCTTAGAGTAACTCTAACGCACGCCAAAACCAATGCCAAACTTCAAAATTTTCATTTCCCAATACATGTATATTTTTTTGTGAACAATTGAGCGCCAGGTAGAAAAAAAAAAAAGTTTAACCTCAACCAGCAACCTACACCCACAACTGTTTAAGCTCCTTCCTTAGCATTTCTCATCTACAACTGCATTTGGACAGTTGCCTCCCGTATTTGGAGACTTCGCTCTTCGCTTTCTCTATGGAGTCGCTCTGTTTCCTCCTACATTTGGAGACTATGCTTTTTGCCCTCTATATGGAGCCGTTCTGTTTCCTCTCGCAATTGAGTTTCCTACTTAAAATAAATAAATTTAAATCCTAACCAAACAAAAGCAGAAAAAGAAAAGGATAACTTAAAGGTATGACTTAAATGATAACAATCCTACCCGGTTTTGCATCCTACTATGGAATTCCTCCCGCATTTGGAGACTACGCGCTTCGCTCTATCTACAGAGCCGCTCAGTTTCCTCCTGCGACTGAGTTTCTTACTCAAAATAAATAAATTTAAATCCTAATCAAACAACAATCCTAACCAAACAAAAGTAGAAAGGGAAAAGGATAACAATCATACCCGGTTTTGCATCTGACTTTGGAATTCCTCCCACATTTGGAAACTATACTCTTCGCCCTCTCTACGAAGTCGCTCTGTTTCCTCCCGCGATTGAGTTTTCTACTGAAAATAAATAAATTTAAATCCTAAACAAAAAAAAGCAGAAAAAGAAAAGGATAACTTAAAGGTATAACTTAAAGGATAACAATTATACCCAGTTATGCATCGTACTTTGGAATTCCTCCTGCATTTTGAGACTACGCTCTTCGCCCTCTCTACAAAGTTGCTTCGTTTCCTTCCGTGATTGAGTTTCCTACTCAAAATAAATAAATTTATATCCTAACCAAACAACAATTAAAGGTATAACTTAAATGATTACAATCCTACCCAGTGCTTAATCCTACTATGGAATTCAAATTTCAGCTCGATCACCGTTTGCATAAAGATCATCAAATGTGCTTTTATTACTTGTTCATGTTCAAGCAAATTATTGACAACTTCTTTTATGCCATTAATTTCATTTTGGAACCAATTAAATATTGCAATTGATCCCAATGGTTGAAGGTGTTGCGGAAATAAAATATGTCTTGTGTTTAATGATGTTGACGGCGGATTTGAACGGAAACATACCCTATTCGGGGAGGTCATCTAAAGAAAAAAGAGAAAGAGAGAAATTATAATCTTACCTTGTTGAACTTTCTCATTGCATATATAAAGAGGATATACTTTTCTAAGGGAAGACTAATGGAAATTACTGAACTTGCCATTATAAAGGATGAGAGAGGGCAGACTATGGTAGACTAGGGATTGAGGGGGTGGGAGAGAGACTTAAAGAGAAGGAGATTAAGAGATTGAGAGATTTTAAAGAGAGGGAGATTGAGAGATATGTCTAGAATCTGGTTGTAGAGTTGCAGAGAGATTTAAAAAAGGGAGATTGAGATATTTAGATGTCTGGTTGAGAGATTTAATTGCAAAGTGCATGTGAAGTGTTTGAGGGCAAGCGAAAAGGAGAGATGTCTAGTCAAGTCAAGTCAAGTGAAAAATGAAAATCTGGTGTTTATTTTTGAGTGGGTGAATTAGGTAAGTGGTGTTTATTTATGAGAAAATAGAAAAATAGTTTGTTTGTATAAAAACTATATCTTTGTCGGTCGACACCCATTTCTGTAATTGTAAAATGGATGATCATATATATATATATAATTAATTAGTTGAATATAATGCTCCAACTTTAAGCCATATATATATTTTAATAAGTTTATTTTTAAATATTTTTACAAACTTGCATGCGTGGGAATCGAACCAAGGTCCTTGGCAAAGAGGTTTGTGACTTAACCATTTCACTACAAGTTTAACTTTGTTTAGTTATGCTTAAGAGATTGATGGCAAGAGTTGAACATAGGAGATTAGAATAAATAGATATGATGGTTTTGTGGGCCATACATTGCTAATCAGAACTGATTTGTAAACATACTTTTTGGAACGCATGAGTTCATTTTAGTTCCCAAACGTGCTTTTTAGTTCCTGGGCATTCTTTTATGCTTTTAGGCGTTCTTTTTTGTGCCCGTATATTCTTTTTGGTATGCATGCATTCTTTTTGGGATACGTGCATGTTTTTTAAACACGAGAGTGCTTTTCAATTGTCGGGCATGCTATTAGGCTTTCATGAGTTCTTTTTTGCATGTATGTGTTCTTTTTGACATGCAGACGTTCTTTTTAGAATGCTGGCATGTTTTTTGGAATGCGAAAGTGTTTTTTAGTTCTCAAGCGTGCTTTTTAGTTTTTGTGCATACTTTTTGACTTTTGGACTTTTTTTTTACACGTGTGTTCTTTTTGGCATGCATGTGTTCTTTTTGGCATGCAAGCGTTCGTGTTTTTCAACTTGATTTCCAGTTGCAATTTTTCTTGGAGAAGGTTTCAACTGCAGTTTTCAACTACGGTTCCTGATGACGGTTTTCAATGACTGTTTTCGGTCATAGTTTTTGGTGAAGGTTAAATCAGTGTGACTTTCGATGACAATTTCCTGGACGGATTCCGGTGACAGTCTCTAATGACAATTTCCAGCGTGATCTTTTGTGACGATTTTCAGCATGGTTTCTAGCACGGTTTTCAGTGACAATTTACGATGCGGTTTTCGGTGAGGTGCAATGCAACTTCTGCTGACAGTTTCTGGTGTGACTTTCGTCAATGGTTTCTAGGATGGATTCTGGTGACAGTCTTTAGTGCGGATTCCAATGACGATTTCTGACGTAATCTTCGGTGACAGTTTTTGACACCGTTTATGGTTACGATTTTTGACACAGTTTCTAGTGATGATTTTCAGTGCGGTTTTCAGTGACGGTTTCCACCTTGGATTCCAATGACAGTTTTCGGTATGACTTCTGGTGATGATTTTTGGCACGGTTTCTGGTTACTATTTCTTGCATAATTTTTGGTAAAGATTTCAGACGTAGATTCAAATAACGGTTTCCAACGGCAATTTAATTGATTTCTTTTGTGTAATACTAATCGATAGGGCCTTATTGGTAAGTGTTACAAGATCTCATACATTGGAACCTATGGTTATGGACTCGAATCCAATAGTATGGAACATTTTCTTTTCCAAGTGAAATCCCCTAGTATATAAACCAACCAAAAAAACTTAAAGAACTATAGAGAAAGGAAAACAACAACTCAAGTCTTTCCATGACATAAAAGTAACTCAAAATCTAGCTTAATCCAGTTTAATTGAAGAACTAGATGGGGTTTGATTTCATTGAGTTTAATTGGAAAAAAAAAAAATTTGACATTATTAATACATTGCCAACAATATTACAAGTATATCCTATGCCATTGAAGAACTAGATGGGGTCCACTAGGGATGGCCAGTAGATTCACCGATACACGATCTAGTGATGCTCTCGAAATGTTTAGAGGAAAGTGTCAAATCATTGTTTTTATTTTTTTTCAAATCTCTAATTTAACCCTCCTATACTTAGGGTGTGTTTGGTAGAGAGGAGAGAAAACATGAATGATATAAAGATTTTGATGGGTATAAAACATGAGGAAAGGAAAGGAAAGGAAAGGAAAATAATTTTTCCTCGAGTTGTTTAGTAAACAGGAAGGAAGAAAAGATATTTTTTATCAATTTTACTATTTTACCCTTACATTATATTTTATATATTAAAAAAAATGGACAAATTTATAATTTTAAGTCAATCAAAAAGCATTACCTCTTTCCCTCTATTTTCCTTCCACTTTTGGGAGGATTAAAATTTGTGGGTCACACCCATAAATTTTTTCTCCCAGTTTTCCCTTCATTCCATTTTTCTCTCTATACCAAACACATATTTCCCATTTTCCCTCCACCCTTTTCTTTCATTTCCCTTTTCTTTCCTTTCCCTTTTCATCCCTACCAAACACACCCTTAATTCCAACAATATGTATTCCAAAAAAAATATATCATTAGAAAAATCTTGTTGAGATCTTTAAAATGACACCAATATTGATATACATATTTAATTTATTTAATTTACTTATTAATTATATATTATAATAATGTTAAACTTTTATAATAATTTAAATATTTATTAGGATAATATTTGTTAAAGATGCTTTTTTGGTGTAAAGTTTGGTGTTGAAAATTAGAGTGGAAAACAATTTGGTATAAACATATTCCTTAAAGATTTCTATTTAACTCCAAATTGAAGTAGAGTTTGGTGTCCAACATTGGAGTTGGCCTACATTTAGTGTAACATTATTCACTTAACACTAAATTTTATCTTTGAAATTGAAATTTAGTGTTGCATTGGAGCAATCTTTTACACTAAGTTAGTGTTGCATTGGAGATGGCCGGATATTCTCTTTTCTCAAGATTCTCTTAAAATTTAATCTCAAGAGTTTCAAATTGTTCTCTTAAAATTTTAGTACTAGCAATCGAAATTTAATCTCAAGTGAACTCTAAATAGAAGTAAAGAACATAGACCATGTTTGGTTGGATGAAATAGAATGGAAAGAAAGTCATTGCATTCATTTGGTTTGTTAAAATGCAATGGAATGGTGATTCCATTGGAATGAGGATTCCACCATTTTGGTGGAATCAACATTCCATCCAAAAACCAATGGAATGTTTATTCAATTCCAAATTAAAATTTATATTTCATAAATACCCTCATATGCTCCAACTCCATTCCAAAAATACCCTCCTTTCCAAAAATAATATATTATTATTATATATAAATATATATTATATATATGTATATTATTATTATATTATATTATATATATTTTATATTATATATTATGAATGTTTTATAACTAGGGGTATTTTGATCAAAATATAGTTAACTCAATTCTATTCCGTTGTTAACCAAACAAAATAATACTGATTCAGAAACTAATTCTAAAGTTCCAACCAAACAAAAAACTCAGTTTTCGTTTCCTTTCCATTCTAATTTTCATTTCCATTCCTATTTAAATTACTATTCCACCATATAACCAACTGTGACCATAGATTTTCTGTTTTGATCGGAAAACAGAGAGAGCAAGTGTCGTTAACCATGACTAATGAAGTGATTGATAAGTCATAGTGTCATACTAGAGTGTAGTGAGAACCAGAGATGGACGTGGGGCTCAATGGATACAACCAGATTAGCCTTTTATGTAAAAATAAATAAAATGATTACTCGCCCTCTCTCATTTCTCAACACTATAGTCTCACACATATACACTCACTCATTCACTCTCTCCCTCACCCACTCACATCCCAACACACTCACACTCTCTGTCTCTCAATCAAACCGTCCCAAATCCCGATTCTTAATTCTTTCTTTCTCTCTCTCCCCCCACTCATCCCTATATTCAAATTAATAGATTAAGTTTAGATACAATCCAAATAATTCTTTTTCTCTTCAATATTCAAATTACAATAATAATAATTTTATAATTATTTATTTTATTGGTTCGATGGTACTTGCAAATTGCAATTCAAATCTAAAAAAAATAAAAAAAAATAAAAAAAACAAAATAATAATAATAGAAGGTCATCATCAGTTTCTAAAACTGTTGATTTATACACTATAATTTATTCTCAATAACAAAAGCAAAATACAAACACTAATTTCAAGTAACATTAACACAAACTAAACTTTGCCCATTACAAAACACATAATGATCATCATAATAAAGCTAAATTAAGAAAAATTAAACACGAAACATAGAGATCAATCAAGCTGATGATAACATTTGGGCTCAAAGGCAAATGGTCCACAGTGAAGAGAGCATAGTCGACCTTGTTAACAATAACCAATGGCTTCTTCTTGTCAACTTTCAAAATTGCACCACCGACTCCACTATGCAAATCAGATGGTTTCTTGACCAAAGGAAGCTTTGATGGGACCAGTGAAGCCTGGCACTTGTGGATTGCATTGTTAGTGATGGTATTTGGAGCTAGCAATAGAAAATATCTTTACTATTTGAGCTTTGGATGTTGGACACCAAACTCTATTCCAATTTAGAGTTGAATGAGAATGTTTTAGAAATATGCTTACACCACATCTATACCATGAGGTTGAAGGTTCGAATTTGTTTTCTCTTCCAAATCTCGAATTATTGTAATATTTCAACAAAAAAAAGTGTTCTTCTTTAATTGAAAATTTTCTCCATTTCCTAGTCAAGAAAATACGTTTTCATAACACAGGAAAATAAAAATAAAAAAACAATGTGATTTTCGTTTTTATTTATATGAATTTCAAAACAATGAGAAAATATACATCACAATACGATATATTTTTCCCTTTTTTCTCTCACCATGTCTAATTTACAGCACTCTAGTCTTTTATAGTGGGGATACAAGACTTTTTATAGGTTGAGATTAACAAAGCCTATCTAATGTTAAAACTTACAAAATATATTTAGGCGGCGTTTTATTTTTTGTTAAACTTTGAATAGGTCTGAAGTTGACTGAAGGTTGAATGATGACTGAAATCTATAATCTAGATGATATGTTTATTTTTTATTTATGATGTCTGAATATCAATATCTGAAAACCAGTAACATGACAAGTATACCCTTTTAATTGTTAATAGATTTATATATTTCTAATTGATATAATTATATTGTTATTATATCTTATAATATTTTTAGTTTAAATTAATAAATAAATATTTGGAAGCTTCGTCCAAATCGAAACCACACATTTAAAAAAAAAAAATGAATTTTTTGAAAGAAAATAAATAAATAATTATAAATATAAATTGATGATTAGATTTAAAATAATATATATATATATATATATATAATATTAGAATTAGAATTCTCTGGAAAGCTTTTTTTTTTTTTTTTTTTTTTTTTTTTTTTTTTAATATCATCACACTTTTATATCATTTTATACAATAATGCTACACATCCCATCTAAAATCTCACATTTTTCATCCCACTACATATGTCACGTGAGGTGTCAAATGGTGAGTGGATACATGAGGTAGGTGAGATAAATAATAAGTAATGTGTATCCACTCACAATTTGACACCTCACATGCCACATATAGTGGGATGAAAAATATAGGCTTTTAGGTGGGATGTTTAACATTATTGCATTTTATATAATGTGCTCATCATCCACTATGTCGACTAGAAGCCTTTTCTCTTTCTTTTTTTTTTTTTTTTTTGGAATCTTCTTCTCTATTTCTTTGTCAGAGACTCTTCTCCAGGTCTTCTTCTCTCAAACTCTCAGATCTATTTTTCTTTCTTCAAGTCTTCAACAATCGACCTCCTCCTTCAACAGTAAAAAATGGTCGCCGATCACCTTCACGAATGTCGACGGCTACTTGACATCAAAGAGGCCGCCGACCTCCTCTCCTCCAACATCAAGGTGTTGTCAGAAAACCTCCATGGTCAAACAAGTGCCCATATATATATTTTTGAAATAAAAAACTGATGTAATTGTAAATTCTTCAAGAGGGCATTTTTGGAAGAATTGTGTTAAAACATATTAAGCTTTCTGGTCTTCAAATAAAAGTTAGATATTTGAGCTTTTTTTTCTCAGACGTTTTAAATGGTTTTTCAGATCTAATTTCACTTAAAAAACAAACAAAATATCTAACTAAGGAAGTTTAAGTCTTCGGTTGGAAAAACAAATAGGCTCTTACTCTGCCACGGTTAGGATTTTATTTGTTGCTTCTGTAAGCACCCAACAAAGACTGTATATAAGAAAACATATACCTAGTAAAAAGATTAGACTTCCGAGTTCTGGCCATATCGTATAATATAAGTCTTGCATCAAAGAAGTGAATCATATACAGAAAAATCGACATTGTTTCTCAAAATGTCATCATCAAATGAATTGTACTCTTTCACATAAGAGAGAGCATATATGTGGAACTTACCATGTTAAGAAGGCGGAGAGCAGTAGGCCTCGTAAATTTTCTGGCAAAAAGGAAGCACGCGGAAGGTTTCCCTTTGTTGCTACACCATTCTCTTCTGTATTCAGTCTCATAATAGATATTGTCAATTTCCTGCCAAAATATTTACATTGTCAGACCTCACCGGATGAGTAATCATATTTTGCGCTCTAGTTCAGATTTTTCGACTTTCTGAAATTAGTCTACAACCTTATAGACTATAGTTGGAATCAATTTGCCAAATCACTTGGGCTCAGGTTGAATACACATATGGCATATAATACAGGGGATCGTAAAGTAGTTTCTTTCCTGTGATTTGGTTTAGCATCAGAAAATATACCTTCATAGATTGCATGGGCATGGGAGTAACATCAGAATACTTGTAAGTCACAGGATGCCATCCACGGGTCATTGGACGACAAAGGATCCCATGAAGAATATGTCAATGATATTCTAGTTATTCCTCCTTTCAGACCTTCTTGCTGCATTTCAAAAACAACCATTTCAGACAGGGAAATGGTACTATGGCACCGTTTGGTACGCGAGATTGGATTGGACTATTTCATGGGATTGGATTGGATTGACATGAGACTAGGATTAAATGGGATTGGATTAGATTGGACTGAACTAAATTAATACTATATTGTGTTTGAAGAAACATGAGAATGAACTGAATTAATACCGTGCTTTGTTTGGTGAAACATGAGATTGGACTAAATATAATAATTTTTTTTTTTTGTTGAGAAAATTGCAATTGAAAATAAAATAAAAATAAATAACATTTGTTTTGGGGTGATCTGGCATCTCCATCTTTGGCAAGACTCAAGAGACAAAGGCTCAGTTTAGCATTGCTTCTAGACCTGCTTTTAAAACAAAAAATGATTCTGAACATAGATTAGAGTGTTTGATAAAATTTAAGGGAAGCGTTTTTGGTCACTTCTAGCTTCCCTAGAATCAGAAAATAAGAGGATAGTTTTTCTTACTTTTGAAAAACCGCTTCTTGGGGAAGCAATATTGAAAACACGTTTATCTTCATGATTGATAAATTTTACAAACTATTGATATAGAAAAAAAAAAATTATGGAAGAAATCAAAATAGTTTTCTTAATATATTCGCAATATATGTGGCAATATAAAAAAAAAAAAAAGTAATAATGTGATATGGCCACAAAAAAATAAAACTATTTATTTATTTATGTATTTTATAATATGTTTATGGTTACACAAAAATAAAACAAATTATTTATTTTATAATATTTTATGGTCACGCAAAAATAATGCAAATTATTTATTTTCATAACATCTTCAATATTCATTTGTGTCATTTCTAATAATTTTGCACCTCCACATCATTTTTTACTTACAATTTACAAAATACATTGAAATTGTTTTTGGTTCTCACAACACTTTTAAAAATTAGTTTACCAAACACTCAACTGATTCTCCCCACGGCATAATCAAAAGCAATTCTTACAATAGCACAACAATGCCAAACTGGGCAATCAAAGAATTTCCAGATTTCCATCTTTTTTTTGAAGGGACCAGATCCTCATCTCCATCTTTTGCAAGAGAAAAAATTAGAGGTAAAAAAAATGAAATCATAAACTTTTCTTCTTTAATCATCATTAACAACATCAAGTCTTGATTTTTTTTTTTTTTGGGAGATCTGGACCTTTTCTTTTCTCAATCATCATCTACATTTTTTTTTTCTTGATCACATCATTAATTAAAGAAAAATAATACAAAATTTTTGTTTTTTGGAACATCTGGATTCGATTTTGATCTTCTTCAATCCTCACCACCATTCATTTTGTTTTTTCTCAATCAACATCATCAGTTAAAGAAAAAAAAAACAAAAATTTTATACTTTGGAAGATCTGGATTTGATTTACATCTTCTTCTTCAATCTTCAATCATCATCATCATTATATATTTTTTTTCTTAATCAACATCATCGGTTAAAGAACAATTTTTTTTTTCTTTTTTGGAAGATCTGGGTTCAATTTTCATCTTCTTCTTCAACCATCATCCCCATTCATTTTTATTTTCTCAATCAACATCATAAACAATTAAAGAAGACAAAATTAAATAAATTTGTTGTTCTGCAGCTCCAGAAGCTTGAAAAAAATAGTTCTTCTTCAACCTAGTTTGCACAACCACCACCATAAAAAAAAAAAATTAAATAACTTTTCATACCTTTGATTGAGACTTTGATCGAGAGTTTGACATGAAGATGATACACAAAAAAGATAAATTTTGAAAAAGAAGAGCATCGAGATTTAATGGGTGTCATTCTAAGAATTAATGAAAGAGAATTGATGAAAAAGAAGATTCAATGGGATGAAAAATGGGTACAGAGAAGAGTTGAAATTTGATGAGAGACGAACTGTGGGTTGATAGAGGTAGTGGGATGAATAAATAAGTGGGGCCCATCAACAAAAATAGTCCTAGGATTAATAAAGATGGGTTCGGGGTAGAGGTAGGGGGTGAGAGGTGGGTATATTTTATCCTATAATTATGGGATTATTTTACTGGTGGGACTAATTAAACCATGTCCCAAAATGTCACCAAATGTGCAATTTGGAATCAAATAGTCCAATCCCAGTCTAATCCTACGCGCCAAACATGCCGTATATGAATAGAAGTTTTACTGGCCTTATAATTTCAGCAATTCTCTATTTTCCATCATTTTCTTATTAAATTTTGCAATCAGATTGCTTTAAAAGGGTGAAATGATATTACTACAAAAAGAGCATTTTTATTGGAACTTCTTTGTTGGCTGCCCTCCATTTTCCATGCATTCACAAATTATAACATACTATTAGATTCACGGTGTGGAAAGCACGAAGCTCAAAAAATGATGCCAAGAAGATTCACGGTGTGGAAAGCATGAAGCTCAAAAAATGATGCCAAGAACACTACTAGTTTCATATTGACAAATTGGCTCAACTTCCACCTACCACCTACCACCTACAATTGGCTCAACTTCTACTTACAACCTACATGACAATTAATATTGTTGAAAATGGGGGTGGGTTGTCTTTGTCTTTCCCCTATAAATAAGACCCTAAGCAAAGCAACAAGCACAAGCAAGGGAATGCAAATCAACAAAGAAGCAAAGCTTCCCGATTCATGAAAGAGCTCCTGAGAAAGGCAGCAAGATGCAATTATGTATTCTGTGCTTCCAAAGAGTTCAGAGAATCTGAGAGAAAGAGAAATTATATTTTCTGTATTAGTATTAATTTCTCTAATAATATCAGTTTGCTGCCTCTTGTGGATGTAGGCAATTTGCCGAACCATGTAAATATTTGTGTTTATTTGTTCGAATATTCTAGGCATTTTCGTAACAAATTGGTATCAAAGCCTAATTTTGGTCAGGTCCAGAAAATTCAAAGTGCTCAAATTGCTATTTGCAAGATACCATTGAGTTCTTGTCAAAAATACGATTCCAACGCACCAGACCGAGTCTTAATCGAAGCTCTAACGAACTCTCTAGCTCAGGTCAAAGTTTGGTCAAACCTCGAAAAGTTTCTAGAAATTTTCTGCAAATTTCACAACGAAGAAGTCGACCACGTCATCGTTTAGTCAGCAACACGTCAGTGACCGGTCATCGCCACATCAGCGTCCAGTCAGCGCCATATCAACACCAAGTTAATGGTACATCATTACACAGACAGCGCCATATAAGCGCCCAGTCAGAGAATATTTCGTCCGTAGAGCATATTCCATCAGAGCCCAAGTCAACTTAGTCCATAAGTTTTTTTTTCCCAACTCAGTGCAATTTTCACCCATTTTTGACCGAGTCGGACCTATTTCCAACTATTTCGACCATACTGGACGCAATTGTGCCATAAGTTTCAGCTAATTCCACTTGTAAGTACTTTTTTTGACTTAGTCAAGCTTTATTAACTCTGTTTTCGGTCACAATGGAAGATCCAAAAGCTGGGGAAATCTTGGAACAGTCAACTGAACCTCAGACCCGGCATCAACCAACAGTTCTTGGCAAAGAAGCTCGATGTCAAACGCGAAGTTTGATATTGAGAAGTTTGATGGCACCAACAATTTCGGCATGTGGCAATGTGAAGTTCTGGATCTATTATTCTAGGAAGGATCCAATATTACCTTAAGTTCCAAACCTAATGAAATTTTTGATGAATATTGGAAATATGTAAATTGTCAAGCCTGCAGCACAATTCGGTTGTGTTTAGCCAAGGACTAGAAGTACTTTGTCATGAAGGAGACTATGACATCAAGTCTCTGGAAAAAGCTGGAGGACAAGTACATGACGAAAAGCATAGAGAATCATCTTTACCTGAAGAAGAAGCTTTTTCGTTTCCAGTACAAGAAAGATATTTCTACGATTGAGCATTTGGATAGTTACAATAAAATTTTTGCTTATTTACAAACTTTAGATGTTGAAATTAACGATGAAAACAAGGCACTGCTGTTTTTAAATTCCTTACCTGATACCTATGAACACTTAACCACAACTCTGTTATATGAAAAGGATGATATTAAATTCATAGATATTTCTAATGCTTTGGTGAATAATGAGTATCGAAAGAAGGATCAACTTGACCACAAAGACTCAACATCAGAAGCTAACTGTTGCCCGAGGAAGGACAAACAATAGAAGATCTGGAGTGCTCAGTGAGTGTGGTAAATCTTGCTCAAAATCAAGAGGAGCATCTCGCTCAAAATCAAGAGGAGCATTTCACTCAAAGCCAAAAGGGGAATCATCATTCAGACGTCCTACGAAGGATGAGTGTGCCTATTGTCATCAGAAAGGGCACTGGAAGAAAGATTGTCCAAACAAGGACAAATCTAATGTGAATGTTACAAGTAAAGCTGATAATGAAGAGGATTCAACTTTTACAGTTTCATTATCAGAAAGCTATTCTGATAGATGGATTCTAGATTCCAGCTGTTCCTATCATATGTGTCCCAAAAGGTAGTGGTTCTCAAGCTTCCAGGCACTTGATGGAGGAGTTGTGCTTATGGGCAACGATAACACCTGCCGGACGAAAGGGATAGGAACTGTTCGCCTGAAGTTGCACGA
Organism: Acer negundo; assembly: GCA_035582765.1. Lineage (NCBI taxonomy): Eukaryota > Viridiplantae > Streptophyta > Magnoliopsida > Sapindales > Sapindaceae > Acer > Acer negundo. The sequence continues at coordinate 12,776,265 of CM069243.1, forward strand.
TGGTACAATCAAACGACTAACAGACATCAGATATGTCCCTGATCTGAAGAAAAACCTCATTTCACTAGAGGTCTTAGACTCTAGCGATTACAAGATAACCATGGAAGGTGGAATCCTTAAAATTGTACGAGGTGAATTCTTGGTAATGAAAGGTACTCGACAGAGAAATTTATATTTCTTGGATGGGTACATAGTCACAATGAGAGCAGTCGTCTCCAGTAGTTTCGACGATGAGGCATCTGATATTTCCCAACTCTGGCAAATGCGTTTAAGGCATGTTGGGGAGAAGGCTTTGCAAGGTTTGGTGAAGCAATGTCTCCTGAAAGGTGCAAAGACTAGTAAACTTGATTTCTGTGAGCATTGTGTCATGGGCAAGCAGACGAGAGTCAAGTTCGGATTATGTTCACACTGATGTTTATGGGCCTTCTAAAATTGCTTCATTGGGAGGTAAATATTATTTTGTGACTTTTATTGATGATTTCTCCAGATATGTTTGAGTATACACCATGAAGCATAAAGATAAAGTTCTGGATATCTTTTTTCAATGGAAGAAGATGATTGAAACTCAAACAAGCAGAAAGATTAAAAGGCTCAGATCAGACAATAGTGGGGAATACAAATCAGATCCTTTCATGAAATTCTGTTAGGATGAAGGGATAATCAGACACTTTACGGTTCCTAGAACACCACAGCAGAACGGTGTAACAGTCTAGCAGAATGTATGAACCGTACTTTGGTAGAGAAAGTTCAGTGTATGCTTTCTCAATCTGGCCTAAGCAAGGCATTCTGGGCAAAGGCTTTGATGTATGCCTCTCATATAGTCAACAGACTACCTACTTCTACACTCGATGGGAAAACTCCCAAAGAGGTATAGACTGGATAACCAATTTCTAATTATGACCGATTGCATATATTCAGATGTTCAACATACTTTCATGTTACTGAATCCAAACTGGATCATAGAGCCAAGAAAGTTATTTTCGTGGGCTTTAGTGAAAGAGTAAAGAGATTCAGACTATGGAATTTCGAGTCAAAGAAGATCATCTTAAGCCGAGATGTTACCTTTGATGAATCTACAATGCTGAAACAAATTCCTCGAGGCACAAAGAATGAGAATCCAAACTCTCTACAACAGGTGGAGTTTGAAACTCCCATAAAGTCAGAAAAAGCTTTTCCAATAGTCAATCATCTGATAATGATTATGATAACCAGGACGAAATGGAGGATTCAGCACCAGTACCTGAAATCAAGCAATAGTTAGAGTCTATTGCCACCAGCAGACCAAAAAGAGACATTCGGAGGCCTGCTAGTTACATAGACATGATGGCATATGCTCTTCTAGTGACTGATGATGATGTCCTGTACACTTACAGAGAAGCTATGGACAGTACGGATAATGTCAAGTGGAAGATGGCAATGAATAAGGAGATGCAATCACTTTACCAAAATGAAACTTGGAAGCCGACACAACTTCCAAGAGGAAAGTGAGCAATATGATGCAAATGGGTCTATGCCAAGAAGAAAGGTGCTTCTAGCAAGACAACATCAGATACAAAGCCAAATTGGTAGCAAAAGGTCACACACAGAAGGAAGGAGTAGACTACAATGAGGTATTCTCACCTATTGTTAAGCATTCATCTATTTGAATCCTATTGGCTTTGGTTGCACAATTTGATCTCGAGTTAGCTCAACTCAACGTGAAGACCGCATTCCTCCATGGTACTTTGAACGAGGAAATTTATGTCTCAGCTAGAAAAGTTCAAGGTTCAAAGTTCCAAGACGTAAGAATTGGGCTTGCAAGCTAAACAAGTCCCTGTATGGTTTGAAATAGTCACCGAGATAGTGGTACAAGCGGTTTGACAGTTTCATGATGACTCAGAAGTACACACGTAGTCATTTTGGTTATTGTGTATATTTCTGTAAACTCTAAGATGGTACATTTGTCTATTTTCTCTTATATGTGGATGATATACTGATAGCATCTAAGAGCAAGGTGGAGATCAACAGGCTGAAGGCTCAATTGAGCTCAGAGTTTGATATGAAGGATCTTGGAAAGGCCAAGAAGATTCTTGGTATGGAGATTAAAAGGGACAGAGTGAAATGTACCATCTGTTTGACACAGACTCAGTATTTGAAGACTGTACTTTAGAGGTTTGGCATTGATAGTAAGTCTAAACCTGTAAGTACACTGTTGGCTCCACATTTTAAACTGAGTGCACTGATGTCACCAAATATTGATGATGCAAAAAGACAAATGGATCATGTTCCATATGCAAATGCTGTTGGTGCCTTGATGTATGCGATGGTGTGTACTAGACCTGACATTTTACACGTCGTAAGTATGGTGAGCCGTTACATGCACAATCCTAGTAAAAGCCACTAGCAAGCAATGAAATGGATTCTACGGTATATTTAGGGTACTATAGATATTGGTTTGAAGTTCGAGAGAGATCGGACGGTTGACAAACATATCGTAGGATATGTTGATTCTGATTATGCTAGTGATCTTGTAAAGCGTCATTTTACTACTAGTTATTTGTTCACTATAGCAGGAGGACCAGTAAGTTGGAGATCAACTTTACAGTCAACAATGGCTTTGTCTATTACTGAGGTAGAGTATATGGCTGTAACAGAAGCTTTCAAAGAAGCCATTTGGTTTCGTGGTTTGATTAGGGACTTGGGCATTGTTTAGGAAAATGTGGAGATTTTCTGCAACAACCAAAGTGCCATTTGTTTGGTAAAGAACCAGGTCCATCATGCTCATACCAAGCATATAGACATCCGTTACCACTTTGTTCGAGAAATAGTAGATGAAGGGAATATTCTACTTCAGAAGATCGGAATTGTAGACAATCCGCAGATATGTTAACAAAGGTGGTAACAGGAATCAAGTTTCAACATTGTTTGGACTTGATCAATATCTCTCGAGCCCGTAGCACCTAATGGTGAAATGAAGACATCATTGATTGGTGGATTCTCATCAAGGTGGAGATTATTTACAAATTGACTCAACTTCCACCTACCACTTACAATTGGCTTAACTTCTACTTACCACCTACATGGCAATTAATATTGTTTGAAAATAGGGGTGGGTGGACCCTAAGCAAAGCAGCAAGCACAAGCAAAGGAAAGCAAATCAGCAAAGAAGCAAAGCTTGCTGATTTCTGAAAGAGTTCCTGAGAAAGGCAGCAAGAAGCAATTATGTATTATGTGCTTGTAAAGAGAGTTCTAGAGAGTTGAGAGAATCTGGGAGAAAGAGAAATTATGTTTTTTGTATTTGTATTAATTTCTCTAATAATATTAGTTTGCTGCCTCCTGTGGATGTAGCAGTTTGTTGAACCACGTAAATATCTGTGTTTGTGTGTCGTGTGCACTTTTTTGTTGAATTTTCTGGATTTCCGCAACATTTCATGTATCCGGTAGTGGAAACGTTACTATTCACTTGAAGGCCAACCTAGAGTAATTCTATAATAAAGGCTACCCATAACTGTTTTTCAAAAAAAGAAGAAATATAAAAATAAAAATAAAAAACAAAGGTGAGAGAAAATTTAACTTACAACCAGTAATGTTTGAATATAATGTTCATCTAGTATACAATTATGCTCTTTGGATGGATCAGCCGGCTGTAATAAATTATAAACAAAAGTACATTAAGACCTCATTTATTGAAAACATTTTCAAGAGAGTTTTAATTAGTACTACATGACATTATAAGATTACTTACAAATGAGCGATCCCGCCAAAATTCAGGTAGTGATTTCCTCTGCATAATCATAATAGATTTATCAGAGACAATAACAAGTCATCAACCAAACAAAGAAACTTAAAATGATTTAACTTGACAATATTGAGAAAAAAGTTAGTAGGCTTTTTGCTTATAATGTAAACATTAATAGTTTTGGTCTTAATGTCTTCCCTATGGAAAGTAGGGTTTGTCCTTTGTATGCTCTTTACTATACTTGAGACAGTAATCTTGTTGCAATATTCATTTTCTAGACAATATGATCACCTAGTATTTTATGGAACTCATGAGCCTAAGACGAGTAGATAGCTTACCCTGCAATGTTGTTGAAACATCGGGAAGACAGTGGTGTCATTCACAACAACCTGATACGATCAATTTCGTAGAAAGGAAAGAATGATAGAAGGAAGAGAATAGATGAGAGATATTGGCTGATAATATATTCGATCCCCTTTATTGAATTCCAAAGAGCCTTTTATAGGCTTACAAATAGTGGTCAGCCATAATTCCTGAGAACTAGGAACAACTACCCACTAACAAAATAATGCCAAAAGAGAAGGAAATCACTAAGCACTAATGAGCTAATGCTCTGAATTCAAAACAACTAACTTATTGACTTATACTTGGTCCACCTTAATAATCTGACCCATGATCTCCATTCCCTCACATGTCTCCTTCCATGACTTGCAAGAGAGCCCCACGATCTATACTTATCATTCTCCACCTCTTGAAGTCTCCTTGTCTTCAAGGAGAAAATCATGATACATCCTGACAAAACGACGTCAATTTTCCCATGTCGCATCCTCTCGGGGTGCACCAGTCCACTTAACAAGCACCTTTATTTTGGGACGATAATTACCCTTCTGAATGACTCGAGAATCCAAAATGACCTCAAGCTGTGGAAGAATGACCGAATCCGAATTGGTAGGCGGAAGAGATGGGTAAACTGGAACCTCCGAACCCAAGTATTTCTTCAAAAGACTAACGTGAAAAATATCATGGATTAATGAACCAACTGGCAACTCCAACTTGTAGGCCACGGGACCGATACAGGCAAGGATCTTAAACGGTCTAAGAAATCGAGGAACGAGTTTGAGTGATCCACAAAAGACCACCGATTGTTGACGGTACGGGCGAAGTTTAAGATAGACATACTCACCCACACCGTAAGTAATGTCGCGACGATGTTGGTCTGCCTGAGACTTCATGCGGTCACGAGCAGCGATCAAGTTGCTGCGTAGCTCACGCAAGATCTCCTCCTTAGTGCGCAAAAACTCATCCACAGCTTGAACTCGAGTTGTGCCAGGAACATAGGAAAGTAAGGTAGGGGGAGGTGTACCGTACACGGTCTTAAAAGGGTATACGCCTATGGAAGTGTGAGTGGTTGTGTTATAGCTATATTCGGCCCAAGGAACCCAATCGACCCACCTACGAGGTTGATCACACGTAAAACACCGCAGATATTGCTCCAAGGTTCGATTGACGACTTCAGTTTATCCATCTGTCTGGGGATGGTAGCTAGAGCTCATGCATAGTTTGCTCCTCTGTAATTGAAATAAATTCTTCCAAAAGGCACTAATAAATATACGATCACAATCACTTACAATTGAAATCGGCACTCCGTGCTAGCGAACAATCTCTCGGACAAAGGCTTTTGAAAACGAAACAGCCGTGTATGGATGCTTAAGCAGCACGAAGTGTGCGTATTTCGACAAGCGATCCATAACAACCATGACGACAGTGTGGCCTTAGGATGGTGGCAGTCCGTCAATGAAATCCATCGATACTTCAGTCCATACCTTCTCAGGTAACTGCAATGGTTGCAATAACCTAGCTGGTCGAAAATTGTCGGATTTGTAACTTTGACAGATTTCGCACTCTCAGATGAACTTCTTGATCGATGTCCGCATACCAGGCCAAGTAAAACAAGTCTTGAGACGACTCAATGTTTTGTGGTACCCAAAATGTCCAACAGTTGGCGTTGAATGACCTTCAGTCATAATAGTAGGAAGTAATGATGAATTAGGACTTAATAATATCCTCCCACCTTTTCTCCAAACTCCCTCACGCTTGAAACAACAAGGTGGATTAGAAGTCTCCAGCTGAATGTAAAAAAGGGTCATTAACAACTTCTTCTTGTAATGTTACCCACCAATTCGACTGTGGCATCGTAAATGCAAGGAGCAAAAATTCAGCTACCCTTGATAACGCATCAGCCCCATTATTTTCTTTACCTCTTTTGTACTGAATAAAGTAATCATACCCCATTATTTTCGACAACCATCGTGTCTGTGCTGGAGTGGTGATACGTTGTTCTAGCAAGAACTTCAAACTCTGCTGATCAGTTTGGATGACAAAAGGCCTTATTAGGAGATACAGACGCCATTTACGGATCGCTTTCACGATGGCCAACATCTCCTTTTCGTAAGCCGAAAGTGCTAGGGTGGAACCCTTGAGTGCTTCGCTGCAAAAAGCAATTGGCCGGCTGTGTTGTGTTAGAATGGCACCAAGTCCCACACCTGAAGCATCACACTCAACAACGAAGGGGATGGAGAAATCTGGTAGCTGGAGGTGAAGTGAGAGCTGTCTTCATATGATTAAAAGCTGTCTCGGCTTCAGGTGTCCAACGAAATCCTTCCTTTGTCAACAAACGTGTCAATGGAGCAGCAATGATGGCGAATCCATGGATAAATTTTCTATAGTATCCTGCTAAGCCAAGGAATGCACGAATTCCATGAGCAGTAGTTGAAATTGGCCAGTCCAGGACAGCTCGGATTTTTGTAGGGTCGACGGCAACTCCGTCCAAAGAAATGAGATGACCCAAGTATTCGACTTGTAGAACCCCAAACCTGCATTTCGACTGCTTAGCAAACAAACAGTTAGCTGACAAAATTTCCAATACAACTCGCAGATGCTGTATGTGGTCCATCCAGTTCTTACTATACACCAGGATATCATCAAAAAATACCAACACGAATTGCCTAAGATGTGGACAGAATACATCATTCATGAGGCTCTGGAAGGTGGATGGTGCGTTCGACAGGCCGAAAGGCATTACTAGGAATTCATAGTGCCTCTCATGAGTGCAGAAAGCCGTCTTGTGTATATCGTCAGGCTGGACACAGATTTGGTGATACCCCGCCCGTAGGTCTAGCTTGGTAAAAATACTTCGCACCGTGTAACTTATCAAGCAATTCGTCTATGATAGGTATTTGATACTTGTCTTTGATAGTGATATTATTAAGAGCCCGATAGTCAATACAGAAGCGCCATGATCCATCCGATTTTTTTACAAGAAGCACAGGTGAAGAAAACGGGCTATGGCTGTGCCGAATAAAACCAGAGTCAAGGAAGTCACGTACCATTTTTTCGATCTCAGTTTTCTGATAAAACGGGTACCGATAGGGGCGCACGCTGACAGATTCGTGACCAGGCTGCAACGGAATTTGGTAGTCGTGTGCGCGTACTGGTGGTAGCTGTGTTGGGGTGCTAAAAACATGTGAAAATTTTGTCAACAACTGAGTCATGTCTATTGGAAGGGAAATCGATTCATCTGTAGGTGAACTGGGGACCATATGCAATAAAAATCTCATTCCTGTCATCTGCTGCAGTTCTTTATTGGATAGAGGAGCTAGAGGAGCTAGAGGAGAATGTTTCAGACCATGAAAAGTTTGTGATTGCCCGGCTTGTTTGAAGGTCATCGTCAGCTGCCGATAGTCAGTTTCGATTGGTCCCAATGTCTCCAACCACTGCACTCCCAAAACAGCTTGTCACGCAGCAACATGTAACACATAAAAATCCGTCTGAATTGGATGGTCTTGGATGACTAAAGTAAGTGCCAAACAACGCCTAGAGCAATCAATCTTTTCTCTGTTTCCGACCATGACCTGTAGAGTTTTGTCTCGAACCACAGGCAATCCAAACTTGGTGACAACTGACTGATCCAAGAAGTTATGAGTGCTTCCACTATCGATTAAGATGGTAATGTCTTTATTCTTCATTTTGCCAATTACTCGCATTGTCTGCGGATGTGACGTACCTGCCATTGCGTGGAAGGAAATTTCTGGGAGAATTTCCAAAGTTGTATAGTCATCCACAAGTTCGCCTGGTTCCTCATCTATTGTTGTTATGTCTTCCAACATGAAGAGTTGGGGTTTCTCACAACGGTGGCCTGGAACAAATTTCTCATCGTAGTAGTAGCATAACCCTTTTTCCCTTCGTGCTCGTGCCTCTTGCCCCTTAAGTCGTCGGATTGGGACAGCTGGTGCACCTAGTGTGGTCGACATCTTTGAAGTGGGAGGGGGACCAAGAAGGCCTGTTGCTGGACCTGGTGAGAATCATGGGATAATTGGCGAATTCTGGTGTCGAAAAGGAGGCATTGGTCGGCGCTGCAATTGGTTGCGATCTTCGACTAATCTGGCCACATTGATGGCATCCAAGAGAGTACGTGGTTGTTTAATTCGGACCTCCAGTCGGACCTCATCCTTGAGCCCTGCAATAAAATTGCCAATAAGAAAATTTTGTGGTAGGCCATCAACACGATGGGATAATCTTTCAAAGGCTTCTTGGTAATCTGCCACAGTAGAGGTTTGTTGAAGACGGGAGAGTGCCTCAGAGGGATCATCGTAGTCCGTCGGACCAAAACGATGGAGAATGGCCTGTTTAAATTCGTCCCAAGAAGATGGCCATGTGTACTTGGTGTACCAACGAAACCACTGTAGGGCAAGTTCATCTAGATGGAAAGAAGCCAGTTGGAGTTGTTGTGGAGGTGTGATGCCCTTAAAGTCAAAGTATTGTTCGGCTTTGAAGAGCCAACCGGTAGCATCAATGCCTTTGAATGTTAGGAATGATAATTTTAGCTGGGTTTGGTGGTGACGATCGTTTGGGATGTTGCTGGTTAGATTGGTTGTTTGTGTGAGTTGGTATCGGTGTGAAGGTTCTGCGGTGGAAGAGGGATCGAACTCGGTGGCAGTAGTGTTACCATTACGGCTAACACGTAATGATTGGAGCTCAGAAAGGACTGCTTGCATGGTAGTGGTAACGAATTGCATGGTGGATTCGTGACGGGTCAGGACTTCGTTAACTTCCGTTTGAAACTCGTTAACTTCGGTCCGGAACTCCGCATTGCTCTTGGCACGAGTCTCCATGGAGCGAACTGCTCTGATACCAAATTGATACGATCAATTTCGTAGAAAGGAAAGAATGATAGAAAGAAGAGAATAGAGGAGAGATATTGGCTGATAATATATTCGATCCCCTTTATTGAATTCCAAAGAGTCTTTTATAAGCTTACAAATAGTGGTCAGCCATAATTCCTGAGAACCAGGAACAACTACCCACTAACAAAATAATGCCAAAAGAGAAGGAAATCACTAAGGACTAATGAGCTAATGCTTTGAATTCAAAACAACTAACTTATTGACCTATACTTGGTCCACCTAAATAATCTGACCCATGATCTCCATTCCCTCACATGTCTCCTTCCATGACTTGCAAGAGAACCCCACGATCTGTACTTATCACAACCTCTGCATGCTTTCTGGTCAGAACCACCCACTGCAAGAAGAGAAAGCATGAGCTATAATCACTATTTTGTTGTCATATCCTCATTGAACTTGAGGAAGCAGGCAAGACAGTATCTTGAACTCTTACCTGAGACCCCTTCCCCCAGTTATCAACAGGAATAACATGAGCCATTTTGGGATTGTAGCGGCCCTCTTTTGTATCAGCAAAGCTGCTTAAAGCATTGACAAATACTATTAATAGTGATTCAAAACATAAAATTTGAACATTGCATTTACCACAGTTTGTATATTCTGATGGAGATAATAACAAAATCGCCTCAAGGCAAAGGATGGTGCACGGTAAAACTACAGTGAAAGCCAATGAAAACAAATTCCTTTTATGAGGTTATGATAAAGCACATTAGTAATTAGACAGATGACTTCAGATTATGATAAAAGTAAATAATAATCTGCAAAATTAAAATATTGGTAGTGTTCCAGTAATGATTTTCCGTGAGAAGAAGAAATTGTTTCCAATATAACATTCAGATCCAGATGCCTTGGGCTAAGAATGAATAAATGGGGATGCAACTTGTTGGACGAATAGCCACAAGGGGAATGGATACCAGAATCAATTGATTGTTCAAGATATACATACGCTTTAAAAGGGATTAAATGGTACATGTAACTATGGATTCATGGTTGCTCACAGTTCAGAGCAAAAAAGGAAGTGATATGCTTTGAAGGGGACTACAATGACCATAAATAGTAGCTTACATTTCTAAGCTCTCCTGTTCCACTAGACTCCCAAACTGTGAGTTACAAGGTTTCTACTGCAAGTTTATGATGTAGCAATACGTAAACAATTGAATTCTTGAAAAGCTTCTAACTCACCACCCAGTACTAAACGAGGGAAAAAAAAGGAAAAGATACAAGGAACATATCCCTGGTTTTAAAACATATACGACATCCAAATATATTATAACATGATACAGGACGAAGACGAAGGTAGAACAAACCAGAGAAGAATGAATCAAATATTCAACTTTGAATACTTCAACATGCGTCGATGCAACTATTTAAAGCTTGATAGTACAATCTCTAGCTTTTTGGAGTTTGTTTGAATCAGTTATCAAAGATGGAACGGGTCTCCATCTATTATGAGATGGAGCTGGGATTTTTTTGACATTTGATTGAATCAGTTATCAGGTTGAGATATTTGGTCTTTATTTGATTTGGGATTTGAGATTTTTGGTGTTTGTCTGTTTGATTTGGGTATATAGTTTTGTTATTGGAACTCATTTAAGATGAAGGTGGTGTTTGTATTCTCAAAATTTATGGTGTTTGGGGTCAAGAAAACGCAAGAAAAATGAAAGAAAGAAAATATGGGTGTGAAAGAGAAAAAAAAAGGGATGTTTGTCTTCTTCTTCTTTTCTTTTTTTTTTTTTTTTTTTTTTTTTTTTCTTGAAAAAATAAAATAAAAATTAGTGATGAACTATTATTAATTTTTTTTTAATTTTTTAGTTTAAATAATAATTAGTTCAATTTTTTTTTTTTTAAAAAGTAATATAATAACAGATAAAATAACTGAAAATGGCATTTTAGTCATTTTGTACTAAAAATCTATTTAGAGTTATCGAAAGTCAACTGACGGTAGAGAGGTATTTGTATAATTATAGGAAAAAGACAGGTGATATCTGTGTAACTTTTGGCAAAGTTGCATATATCTATAATTACATCAAATATCAGGATATTTTGGTGCAATGTTCCCTAAAAGTTTATATAAATTTTCAAATAGTTGGACTGACTTGGACCTGATTTGTTTCAATATACGTATGCTGACAGTGCCATTACGGTCGCTTTAATAGTCTCTTTTGAGATCGACACGGTTAATTACAGAAACAGTTCAAACAATTCTCTGTAAAGTGAAATCTCCTCTTCTTCATTGCAGGTACTTGTTTTTATCGTCTTTTACTCCTATAATTTTACTTTAATTTAGGGTTTATCTTTATTGTCACCAATAGAGCCAACAAAATTGACCCATGACCCGAGACGAACCCGAGATCAATAAACGGGTTCGAGTCAACCCGTTTGACCTGTTTATTATATGGATAGTGTCGAGTTTGGCCAAATGGGTTCGCGGGTGACCTGTTTAGCCATATAGGTGCATCTGTAATTTTTATTATTATAGGGGCTATAATTGAATTTTGGCATACTAATAATCATTATTTAAGGATGGTGTATTCAATTAGGATTCTTGAGGAAATTTAAAGACATTTTTTAAGAGACAAATTTTGGATAGGGATGAAAATCATCTCTAAATTGAAATGGGGATGGGGATGGGGATGGGGATAGGGATGGGGGTGAGGTCCCCCATCCTTATTTCCCCATTTCCCCCAAACATATAATATATATATATATTCTTTGAAAACTCTAACTCCCTAAGTATATATACACATTTTTATATAAAATGCACTAATTAATTTTATTTTGTATTTATAATGGAATGTTTGTTTGTTTAGTTTAATTTGTAAATTTTAGTAAAATGGGGAAATAGGAAAATAGGGAAACGGGAAAATGGGAAAAAAACGGGAAAAATGAGGAATTGGAGATGAGGATGGATGTAGGTCCCCCAAAAATTCCACATCCTCATTTTTTCCAAATGGAGGGATCTATAACCATCCTCATTTCCCAAATGTCCATCTCTACTCTTATCTTCAATTACAACTAGAATCTTTATGCGAACCTGCTGTCAAGATATATGTACAACACTACAACATCACTAATGATTAGGCAACCAATATCAAATAAATGGTCAATTCTTAACAAAAAATTTATTAGGACTAATGGTGGCAAGGTTCCAGTTTAGGAACCGTCGGTTCCGGTTCCAGAGGAACCGGTAGTTTTGAACCGGAAATTATTATTATTTTTTTAATTTTTAATTTTTAATTTTTTTTTACAAAAAAATAATGTTTAATTTATAATTAAAAAAAATATGTTAAAAAGGACATTGTGAAATATTGGGCCGTGGCCCATAACACGTGTCCAAGTAACTAAGTAAGTATATTTTCCTTTGCATTCTTTTCCTTTTTATATAAGTTAGGCATCTTTACACATTTCTTATTTATCCGATGTGGGATTTTCTTATATTCCTTTCTATTCTAGATTTCTACTTGTGATTTTCTTCTCTTATTACATAATTGTGACAAGCTATGAATTGAAAGTGAGCTTTTAGATTAAAAAACATGCTTTTGTTCTTGTACATAGATGATTTTTCATTCAAGCACTTTCAATTGATAACTGACGATGTCCAACTAACAAATCTATGTCCAAACAGAAATTGATCGATGTCCAACTAACAAATCTATAATTGACGAAGCATGCAAAAATTTCAAAGCTAATGGGCATGAAAAACAATTGATAGGAGTTCCAAACAGAAATCAAAGTGCAATCCGAACATAATATTATAATTAAAAGAAACAAATTGATACTAGAGAAAAAGAAATTGAATGTAAAAAAGATAAATAAATGTAACAATGGAAGTTATATATATATATATAAATATGAATTCACAAATTAACGTAAGCTATATATGTCTAACCTCTCATTGTCATTTCCAGCATCACGAGCTGCTGAAACTAAACTCTTTGTATATCTTATCTCTTTGCGGGAAAGCGGCTGAGCGTATTGGATCTTCAACTCTCTGAAAGTCTTCTGCTTTTGATTTTAAACAAATTATTTATTCTCCGGCAAAGGATAGTTTTCTATATCATATATTAGATATTGTATGTAATAAGAGAAGAAAATCCTAACTAGAATAGAAAGTATAAGAAAATCACAACTAAAATAGAAAGGATAAGAAAATCTCACATCCCACATTGGATAAAGAAGAAAAGTGGTGAGATGCCTAACCTATATAAAAATGAGGAGAATGTAAAATAAAATATATATACTTGTACAAGAGTTATGGACCATGGTTCAATACTCTTCAATGTTATTTCTCTTTTAAACATTTTATTTGTATAAATAAAGTGTTATTTTTTTAATTTAAAAAAAAAAAAAAAAAAAAACTTGGAACCGCCGGTTCAAACTGGAATCGGAACCGTCGGTTCCAAACCGGTTTGAATCGACTGGTTCCGAAAAAAATGGAACCGGAACGGTTTTTTCAGTTCCGGTTCCACCCCAGTTCCACGGTTCAAACCGGAACCTTGTCAGGTCTAATTAGGACCTATCAGCTGGAAATACATGCCGTCAACTTGGGCTACATGTTAATCCTTAATTTACCTTGTTAGCTCAAACTTCCGGTGTTCATGAAATTTTAACCATAAACTCCAATGTTGTTTTGCACATTTCCCAGCTTTATTATTATTTCGTGCATGAACTCCAACATTCTGGATAAGGTTGATCTTTTTAACCAATATACAAGGGTGACAACTACTGTCTCTCTCTATTTCCTCCTGATAGATATTCTCTACTAACGGTGTCTTAGTTTTTCTCTTTGTGCCCACTTCCCTACCACATTCTCCTCCCTTACCCATAACCCATTACATACACCTCTAGCTTCTCATGTCTTCCTGCAACAAGTGCTTGAATGAAAAACCGTCTATCATGTAAACTAATTAGAACGTACGAGAATAAAAGCATGTTTTTTAATCCAAAAGCTCACTTTCAATCTATAGCTTGTCACAATTAGGAACTTACAGTTGGTGCAATAAGGCCCCCAAATTAATACGATGATCCCAAATATATAAATTATACTAAAGATACTAGATTTGTATGAATTTGGGCTAGATATATTAGATATTATATGTAATGAGAAAAGAAAATCACAACTAGAAATCTAGAATAGAAAGGATAAGAAAATCTCGTATCTCACATCGGATAAATAAGAAATGTGGAGAGATGTCTAACTTATATAAAAAGGAAAAGAATGCAAAGGAAAATATACTTACTTAGACAAGGGTTATGGACTACGGCCCAATACTTCACAATATCCTTTTTAATATTTTTTTTAATTATAAATTAAATGTTATTTTTTTGTGCAAAAAAAAAAAAAAAATTACGGTTCAAAACCGTTGGTTCCTTTGGAACTGGAACCGTGTCAGGTTTGTCTCAGACTTTCATGGATTTGTTATCTCGGACTTATATTATAGATGAATGAATTACAGAGTGCTGATATTAACCCCCCTTAAAAATTGTATGTACACCTATCTCATAAGCACACCCCATTAATCATTTTTAAAAACTCTAATATGTAAGTAAACTCCACTTAATGGCAAAAATACCCTTTCTTTATTTCTTTTGTATTGTATTTTTGTAACTACACCATCTACACCTATTTTATTATCTAATCAATTTTATTATTATTTTAAAATTTGTTATTTTGTTTTTTGTTTTTCAAAAAATAATTTCTAGCTCTTAAACATAGAAATTATAACGAAATGAGTTGGATTTTGAGCTAATTTTATTTACAATTGGTATACAAAAATAATAAAAAGAAGATTATGCAATATTATATATTTATATATATCTCCACATGAGTGATTGGGTGGTTCATATTATAATACAGAAATTAGTCAAATATATAATGAAGGTGAAAAGGAATAAAAGAATCATTTTTTTAAGCTTTATAAATTAAAATACTAATAATAATAAGGAATTGTCCATAAAATATATATCTACGGTGTGTGAAGTGTGCCCTGTCAATGGAAATACAGAGACTAAGCAAGCTATGTAGTATCGATATGTATGTCACTGTATCTGTTGCTACTGCCAATGTAAACAGAAAAATTACAGTTGGGGGAAGATGTAGCGAAAAGTCAATATAAAACTTTTTTCTATTCTTTGTTAGAGTAGTATGGGTTATTGTATTGTTAATTGAGAAAACTTTCTGAGTTTGTTGTAGGTTTTGATATTTATACCTTTCACCGTTAAGAAGAACTTCATGAGCAATGAACTCTAGTAATAAAAAAAACTCAAAATTCCAAGGGGAAGGCTGGTCTTATTGTGGCTTTTGATATTTATACCTTTCACTATTATGTTCACCAAAATCCATGACTTTAAAATATAGTCTCAATTAAATATATCTTGATTTTTATAGACATTTTTAAAGTTCCAATTCAATACGGTCGAATTTAGAATGACTCTTTAAAAGTCTATAAAAATCTAAATTGAATATCACTGGATTAATATAGACTCTTTAAAGTCTTTAATGTCATAATTAAATACACCCGGATTTATAAAGTCTTATGTAATAATTGGAAAATTTAAGGATAAAATTAGGGATTTAATGTGAGTCCACAATAATAAATGTGTGTTATGTTGTAGGGAATCATCTCCCTAAGAGCTTCTCCAACCCTCAGCCATCCCCATTTTACAGCCAAATTCCTCTCCAACCCAGTGGCATCCCTCAAGCCATATGTGAACAGTGTTGCGTGAGTGAACAGTGTCATGCAATATATTGCGTGACATTGTTCACCCAACCAACACTGTTCGTATGCACAATTTATACTTTTTTTTTTGTTTTTTTAATTGGAAATTGGGTTTTAATTGGTTGGAGATTAGTATTTGTTGACAAATAATAATAAAAAGAGAAAGGAAAGAGAATATTATTTATAGACTAAAATTTGGTACAGTGGGTTAGAGATGAAATAATAAAATAGTATGACTGCTGAGCTATTTTAGTGCAGAAGTTGCACCAAAATCACTATTCGGGTTGGAGTTACTCTAAGAGTCTATAATAGTTATTATGGTCAGCTGTAGGAAATCATTTCCTAAAGAGTCCTATTATGCAATGAGTTCTTATTGCATTGGAGTCTTTATTGCATTTCCTTAATCGGAAAAGAAATCAATCACAAATATTACAATTTCCTTATCCAAATTCTATTCTCTCTCTCTCTAACAAATTCTCTTTTTTTTTTCGCTACAATTCTCGATCTCATCTCTCTCTCTTATATGTTATTCAAACCGTTCTTCAACCTTCAATTTCCAATCTTCAAACCTGCAAAATACACAAAAACACATTAGAAAATCAATTAAAATGCCTAGGGCATGTAAAGAATAATTCAACTTAATATTGATAAACTGAATTTACATGTATATATACACATACTGCACAGGCGTGAATTTTTACACTAGACAAAATCTATTTCTATTCTATTTCTATTGACTTACTAACCTGATAACTAAAGGATAACTATAACAAGTGTATTAGTGTAAGATAATAACAAAGACAAAGTCTTCAAGTGTGAGACTTCAAGTCTGAATTGGAGTTGGACTTCAAGTCTGAATTGGAGTTGGATTGAATATCCTTAATACGCCCCCGCAAGATGGTGGGCATTTTAGAGACACCAATCTTGGACCGTAGTAATGTGAACTGAGTTCTGGATAGTGGCTTGGTAAGCGAGTCAGCCAGTTGGTCTGCGGAGGCTACATGGGATACCCGAAATTGTCCGCGTTGAACTTTTTCTCGGACGAAGTGAAGATCAATGGCTATATGCTTCATTCTCGAGTGAAATACTGGATTCGAGCATATATATGTGGCACCAATATTATCACAATAGATTGTCGGTGGATGAGCCTCAGCAATAGATAGTTCACGTAAGAGATTGGAGAGCCATATGATTTTGGCAGTAGCAAGAGCAACAACCCTATATTCCGCCTCTGTTGATGATCGAGCGACCATTCATTGTTTGCGAGAGCACCAAGAGATCGCATTTGTGCCAAGGAAGATGACATATGCACTTGTGGATGTTCAGTCATCATGGTTTCCTGCCCAGTCCGTGTCAGAGAATCCATGTAGTGAAACCGGAGAGTCCTGTCGAAAAAAGTCCTTAACCGAGAGTCCCACGTAGGTAACGGAGAAGCCTTTTGGCAATGACCCAGTGGCCAGAAGTTGGACGATGCATGAACTGAGCAAGCTTGTTTACTGAAAACGCAATGTTAGGACGAGTGAAAGATAAGTGTTGTAGGGCTCTAATTACCTGACGAAATTCAGTGGCATCTGTGAGAGACGTGCCGTAAAAAAGTTTCAGAGAGTTGTCCATTGGCAACGGAGTTGAGATCGGTTTGGCATCAAACATTTTAGTACGAACTTATAAATCAGTAACATATTTCTGTTGAGAGAGAAACATGCCATGTGGAGACTGAAGAGCCTCAACACCAAGAAAGTATAACAGTGAGCCCAAGTCTTTGATTGAGAATCATTGAGCAAGGGTGGCCACAAATTTCTCCACTATAGCTACATCACTTCCAGTGATAATTATGTCGTCAACATAAATCAATAGAAACATAACACAACCTTTAGCATTAAAAATGAATAGAGATGAGTCGGATTTAGAATTGACAAACCCAGTTCGGAGTAAATATTGACAAAGCTCATTATACTAAGCCCGATGAGCTTGTTTGAGACCATAGATGGCTTTCTTGAGACGACATATGTGTGCTGGATAGGTAGGATCTATGAAGCCCGGTGGTTGTGCCAAAAAGACGTCATCAGACAAGTGTCATTGAAGAAAGGCATTATTCACATCCAGCTGACGAAGTGACCAACCGCAAGATACCGCGACACTGAGGACTACTCGAATTATGGTGGACTTAACCACTGGACTGAAGGTTTCAGTGTAATCAAGGCCAGGCCGTTGGTGAAATCCCTTCGCTACCAAGCGAGCCTTGTATCGAGAGATAGAGCTATCTGGTGACCTTTTAATACGAAACACCCATTTTCACCCTACAATGTTTTGAGCCGAGTGTGGGGGAACTAAGTCCCATGTGCCATTCTGAATGAGTGCATCAAATTCTTCAGACATTGCTTTTCTCCATTTAGGAATTTTTATAGCCAGAGAGGCATAAGTTGGCTCAATTTGAGCAGTGGAGTGCAATACACTGGTGAGAGAAAGTTTGGTAATTGGCTTGTGAATGTTGTTCTTCAACCTGGTGATCATGGGGTGGTCGGCTTGGGTAGGTTGGTGGTTGAAGCTGATCCGGATGAGGTGGGTGGATTTGGGTAAGTGTCGAGTGGGCTGTTTTGCTGTGCAAGTGGCATCATGGGATCAAGGGTGGACTGGTTAGCGAGCCGGCTTGGTGGTGTAGTGGTGCTGCTGCGGACAGGTGTAGTGTTGCAAGGCTAGAACGAGCTGGCTTGTTGGTGCAATGGTGTAGGATGGACTAATGCAATTGCGGACAGGTGTGGCTGGTTTGCTGTCAGGTTTGGTGTGAGTGGCGTGGGGTGGACTGGAGTAGCTGCAGATGCGAGTGGGGACTGGGTTATGCTGGTCCGAGAAGGAACGAGTGTAGCGGCGCGAGTTCCGAAACTGGGTGGTGCCGTCGAGTGAGAGGTCTCATGCAAGAGAAAATCCGACGTATGTGCGTGTCTTGTGGGAACTGAAATAACTAGTGTGGGTTGAGATAACCATGACGTGTGTGTGTCAATGTTCGAACGAGGAACTTGACAGGGGAGTCTCTTGAAGGGAAATACAGACTCAACGAACGTGACATGTCGAGAGACAAATATACGATCGTTTTCTAGGTCAAGACAGTGATACACACTCTGAGACATAGAGTACCCAATAAAGAGACATGCTCTAGATCGAGGCTCTAGTTGGTGAGCGTTGTATGGTTTAATCCAAGGAAAACAAAGACACCCAAACACACGCAATTTGTCATATGACGGACGTATAGAAAATATTTTTTCAAAAGGTGTCGACATGTTGAGCACTGGTGTAGGCATCATATTTATTAAGTAGACAGCTGTGATGAATGCGTATGACTAGAAAGTGAGTGGCATTGATGCATGAGTGAGAAGAGACATACATGTCTCGACAAAGTGATGATGACGGCTTTCAGAGACGTCATTGTGTTCAGGTGTGTGTGTGTGTGGTGGTGTGGTAAAGTGTGATATGTCGTGGCTGGCAAGAGTTTGTTTTAAAGTAATAAATTCACCACCATTATCGCTGTAAAAAGAAACAATGGAGTGGCAAAAAAAATTTTCCACCAACAATTTAAATCATTTGAATACATCATGAACATCAGATTTATTTTTCAAGGGATAGAGCCATATATATTTTGTAAAATGATCAACGAAAATCACATAATATTTATAGCCATCTTTGGAAATTATTGGAGAGCTCTAGACATCTAAATAAATTACCTCAAGCGGTTTTGAACTACAAACAGTTGAAACCGAAAAAGGCAATTTATGAGATTTATTACATTTGTAGGCATTACATGCGACACTCGATTTATTTGATGACAAAATAGATAATGCTTGGGAAGACACTAACTGGCTAATTATTTTGGACGAAGGATGACCTAGACGATGATGCCAATCAGAAAGAGTGGCTTTGACACAGGAGATGGCAATTATTGGCGGAGATTCTCGCTGAGCATGGGACGGCCACTTGTAGATACCGTTCCTAGTCTGTCCTTGCATGAGTCGCGCCCCCGTGCAAAGATCTTTCACAGTAAACAGCAAAGGTGAGAATTCAACTAAGACTTGGTTAGTAGCACAGAATTGTGATACAGAGATTAGATTTTGTTTCATGTTAGGAACACACAGAACATTAGATAATAAAAAAGATGAAGGTTTAGAGCGTAGGCGAATAGAACCAGTGTGTGTGATTTTCAAACCTGAACCATCACTAATCATAACGTCATCAAAACCGATGTAGAGAGAATGTAGTGACATGTTGTTGAGATCCGTTGTGACATGATGTGAAGCACCGGAGTCAAGTAACCATGCAGGGGAAGAATTGATGCCCGGAGCGGCATAGTTTGCACGGGGCTGCCATTGCCTTGTAGATTGGGTTGATGGAGCTTGATTTTGCATAGGGCTTAATGTGAAGTTGGAGCATTGTTTCACTGTGTGACCCTGTTCACCACATAATTGACAAAATCCACGATAGTTTCGTGGTTTATTTGAGTTATTTTACGAATACCTGAAGTTTTGGTGTTGGGAGTCCATTGGTTTTAAAGGTGGATGATTGAAAGCTACAGTTGGTTGGTTGCCTTGGTTTTGGTGGCAGCTAGAGTTACCTTGTTGGTTGCCGGATGGTGGCCGAGCTGCGTAATTGGCTGTGATAGGTAGCCGTTGGTTTTTCACAGCCTCTTGCTTCAATACTGCTTCAAAGTTTATAAGTTTCTCATGGAGTTCTTCGAAAGATATGGCTGTATCACGTGTACAGACAGTAGAAGAGATGTCTTTGAATTCATCACCAAGTCCATTCAGGATTTTGACAGTGAGATCTTCAGAGTTTTCCTATGCGTCAAGCATTGCTAGCTCATCAGCAATGCTTTTGACATGTTGCATGTATTCAGTTTGGGTTCCTTTAATGACATTGGTAAGAACTCTTTTAAGGTGCATAATATGGCCTCTGGAGGGTTTTGCATAGGTGTTTGCAAGTGCAGTCCACGCATCACAAGCAGTTTTAGCGGAAGCAATAAAGGGGATAATTGAGGGAGATAAAGAGCCAAGGATTGCGTTCAAAAGTAGTTGGTCTTGTCTGATCCAGATGTTGTGAGCGGGATTAGGTGCAGCGATGTCGTTTGTTGTGACAGTTGCGGGTGGGCACGGTTTTTGGCCATCAACAAATCCCATAAGGTCGAACCCAATGAGAAGGGTTTGGAATTGAAGTTTCCATGAGCGATAATTGGTCACTGTGAGCTTTAGTGGGGCTTGAGCTGCGACATTAATGTTAACAGTGGTGTTTGATGAGGAACTAATTTCATGTGAGGAGAAGGAGGAGGAAATTACGGTTACTGAGGAGGAGGAGTTAGAGCTGATCATGATAGATCGGGACTCGTTTGAGTTTAGTGAAGCTCTGATACCATGTAAAGAATAATTCAACTTAACATTGATAAACTGAATTTACATGTATATATACACATACTGCACAGGCGTGAATTTTTACACTAGACAAAATCTATTTCTATTCTATTTCT
Source organism: Acer negundo (assembly GCA_035582765.1). NCBI lineage: Eukaryota > Viridiplantae > Streptophyta > Magnoliopsida > Sapindales > Sapindaceae > Acer > Acer negundo. The sequence goes on from CM069243.1 coordinate 12,797,448, forward strand.
ATTGACTTACTAACCTGAGGGGGTGGCTGCTATGCAGCGATTTTAAAAATCACTGCATCATACAGTGATGAATAGTGTTGCATAGTGTACTTTCACCAATATATGGCTGCCGAGTGGCAGCAAACCAATATACAATTTAAATCAACAGCCGGTTGCGAACCGGCTGTCCCTAAAATAATTTTTTTTAAAACTATTCCAACTATTTTAAATATAAAATTATTAAATTTATAATTATAAAATAAACATAATACTTTAAAAATATTATATTTAACTAAGAAAAATTAAATTTTTTTATTTTTATTTTTATAATTTTAAAATTTTGAATGGTAACTATTTTCACGGTTTTGGTAACGGCCTTTACGACTCCAGTAACCATTTTTACGGCTTTAGTAACCATTTAACGATTTTGAAAATTTGACTTGTAACCATTTTCACGGATTTGGTAACTATCTTCACGGTTTCGCTAACTATTTTACGGCATTGGTAACCATTTTTCAAATTTATAAATTTTGACTTATAACTATTTTTACGGCTTGGGTAACTACCATTACGACTCCGGTAACCATTTTTACGGCTTTGGTAACCATTTTTCAATTTTGGAAATTTTGACTTGTAACCGTTTTCACGGCTTTGGTAACCATCTTCACGGCTTCAGTAACCATTTTACGGCAGTGGCAACCATTTTTCAATTTATTTTTTATAAATTTTGACTTGTAACTATTTTCACGGCTTTGGTAACTACCATTACGGCTCCAATAACCATTTGTACGGCTTTGGTAACCAATTTTCAATTTTAAAATTTTTGACTTGTAACTGTTTTCACGGCCTTGGTAACCATCATCACAGCTTTGCTAACCATTTTCAATTTTTTTAAATTTTGACTTGTAACCATTTTCACGACCTTGGTAACCATCTTCCATGGCTTCAGTAACCATTACACTACAGTGGTAACCATTTTTCAATTTTGTTTTTATAAATTTTGACTTGTAACTATGTTCACGGCTTTGGTAACTACCTTTACGGCTCCAGTAACCATTTTTACGGCTTTGGTAATCATTTTTCAATTTTAAAATTTTTGACTTGTGTAACCATCTTCACCACCTTGGTAACCATCTTCACGGCTTCGGTAACCATTTTATGGCATTGGTAACCATTTTAAATTTATTTTTTAAATTTTTACTTGTAACTATTTTCACAGCTTTGGTAACTACCTTTACGGCTCCGGTAACCATTTTTACGGCTCCGGTAACCATTTTTCAATTTTGAAAATGTTGACTTGTAACTGTTTTCACGGCATTGGTAACCATCTTAACGGCTTCGGTAACCATTTTACGGCAGTGGTAACAATTTTTAAATTTTTTTAAATTTTGACTTATAATTATTTTCACGACTTTGGTAACTACCTTTACAGTTCCAATAACCATTTTTACGGCTTTGGTAACCATTTTTCAAAATTTTGACTTGTAACCGTTTTCACGGCCTTGGTAACCAGCTTCTCGGCTTTGGTAGCCATTTTACGGCATTAGTAATCATTTTTAATTTTTGTTTAATTTTGACTTGTAACTATTTTCACGGCTTTGGTAACTACCTTTACGGCTTTAGTAACCATTTATACGGCTTTGGTAACCATTTTTCAATTTTAAAATTTTTGACTTGTAACTGTTTTCACGGCCTTAGTAACCATCTTCACGGCTTCGGTAACCATTTTACTGCATTGTTAACCATTTTCAATTTACTTAAATTTTTACATGTAACTATTTTCACGGATTTGGTAACTACCTTTACGGCTCCGGTAACAATTTATATGGCTTTGGTTACCATTTTGAAAATTTTGAAAATTTTAACTTGTAACCGTTTTCACGGCCTTTGTAACCATCTTCATAGCTTCGGTAACCATTGCAGTGGTAGCCATTTTTCAATTTATTTTTTAAATTTTTACTTGTAACTATTTTCACATTTTTGATAACTACCTTTACGGCTGCCGCTAACCATTTTTATGGCTACCGGTAACCATTTTTCAATTTTGAAAATATTGACTTATAACTGTTTTCACGCCATTGGTAACCATCTTAACGGCTTTAGTAACCATTTTACAATAGTGGTAACCATTTTTCAATTTTTTTTAAATTTTGACTTGTAACTATTTTCACAGCTTTGGTAACTACCTTTACGGTTCCAGTAACCATTTTTTAAATTTTTAAATTTTTAAATTTTGACTTGTAACCATTTTCACGGCTATGGTAACCACATTCACGGCTTCGGTAACAATTTTACGGCTTTGGTAACCATTTTTCAAATTTTGAAATTTTGACTTGTAACCATTTTAACGGCATTGGTAACCATTTTACAATTTCTTAAATTTTGACTTTTAGCCATTTTCACGCCTATGGTAACCACTTTCACGGCTCCGGTAACCATTTTTACGGCTTTGGTAACTATTTTACAATTTCTTAAATTTTGACTTTTAGCCATTTTCACGCCTATGGTCTACGGTAACCATTTTATGGCTTTAGTGACCATTTTTCAAAATTTTAAATTTTGACTTGTAACTATTTTAACGGCATTGGTAACCACCTTCACGGCTCAGGTAACAATTTCTACGATTTTGGTAACCATTTTTCAATTTTTGAAATTTTGACTTGTAACCACTTTCACGGCTTTAGTAACAACATGTACGATTCTAGTAACCATTTTTACGGCTTTTATAACTATTAATTTTAATGAAATTAAAATAATTTGAATGAAAACATTAATTTTTTTATTAATTTACCTTTTTATAATATATATAATTATATGTAATTAAAATTTTAAGTAATTATATATAAAAACATGGAAAATATATATTAGGGGGTGTTATTGGATTGAGATTTTAATAGACAATTTTAGGAAGTAAAAGTCTGGTGGTATTGGATTGAGATTTTTTTAATAAATTAAATAAGTCATGTGGTGTTAGATGAGGACTTTTAAGATTTTATTTAAAAAGTCCATAATATATCGTGGTTGATTCACTGATTCACCTTGCTTGCATGGCTGATTCACTAATTCATTGATTCTTATTAACAAATCCTAGTAGTTTATAAATAAATTCTAAATAATCATAATAATTTATCATTAAATTTGTATTAATTATTAATTATAATATATTTAATAATATAGTATATAGAATTAATTGTATAGATATATAATTATATAATATATAAAATTTACATAGCCACTTTAAGGTCAGTAAATGATAAGCTAAATTCTAGGGGATGGATCCAATGTATTTTTAATTTCAAATATAATAATAATTGACCTTTTTTTATTTTTTATTTTTTATTTTTTTTTATTTTTTTTATTTTTACTTTTGATGTAATTGCGACGCGTGACAATCATATATCATATATTATATTATATTATATTAAGTAAGTAATTAATTATATATCATATAATAAAAAAAGGTTATTTCCATCTCTTATAATCGCCATCCATTTTTTGTAACCGATAATCATATCATAATTGTTTATTGATGATATTTTAAGTTACACCTTAAAATATTTTATAAACATTTAATAAAAATAACTACATTTCATGAGGCAGTGGCATTATTGGTCTCTAAATGGTTATTATCATGATTATTGGTCGGGTTATAATTATCATGATCAATAATACCAAAAACCCATCATATTCTTTTTTAAATATACATGCCTTATTGATCTCTTAATGATTATTATCATGATTAATAATAATACACCAGAATCCCATCATATTCTCCTTTAAATCAAACTTTAAATTTAGACAATTAAACCACATAATCATAATATGTCAATCACAATTTTTACTCAAAAACTCTCTCATCTCCTTCAATTTTTTGTATAAAAACCAACAAAAATTCTCATATTTTCTCCATCTCATTCCATTGGCTCTCACTCACATAAAACTCAAAACACCCAAATGGTGGGGAGTTGGATTGCATTGGGTGATGATAAAATGTTTAGGTGGTGAGAAAATTATTTTTACTTAATGTGACCGGTATACAAGGTTCTTTAAAGGATGTTCAATTGTTTTTAAGATTCAATAAGTATTACATGATATAATATAAATAATATAAATATTTTAGATTTTACTTAATAAATTCATTTGACAAAAGCCTATACAAAAGATTAATCATATCATAGCAGATTTGGAATAAATTATGTATTGTTTTAGTACACAACTTATTTTGAATATTTTTTTAACAAAACTCGTGCATCGCACTAGTTGCTACACTAGTAGTAGTAGTAGTAGTAGTAATAATAATAATAATAATAATAATAATAATTTAGTTGACTCAAAAAACATTTATTTGAGAAATATAAATAATTGATGAAACTGAACTAGTCCAATATCGTATCATTATAACCACACGGCTCATTAATAGTGAAAAAAAATATATCAGTTAATAAATATTAATAATTGCCTAACATTTATCATTTATATTCATTCCTTCAAATACATTTGTGCCATTATATATATTTACATGAATGAATTTATCATCAGTACAAGTCCCAAAATATTTATATGGTAGACTAGTAAACAAAAAATATTTTCTCAAAAATTTAAGGAAATTATGTTAACTTACTGATAACCATTTTTTAATTTTGACTTGTAACTATTTCTACGGTTTTGGTAACCACCTTCATGGCTCCGATAATCATATTTACGACTTTGGTAACCATTTTACAATTTTTGAAATTTTGAATTGTAACCATTAACCACATTCATGGCTCCGGTAACCATTTTTACGGCTTTGGTAACCATTTTACAATTTCTTAAATTTTAACTTGTAACCATTTTCACGGCTTTGGTAACCACCATCACATATTCGGTAACCAGTTTTACGAATTTGGTAACTATTTTTTATTTTTTAAAATTTTGACTTGTAACCATTTTCACGGCTTTGTAACAACCCTCACGGCTCCGGTAACCATCTTTACGACTTTGGTAACCATTTTTCAAATTTATAAATTTTGACTTGTAACTATTTTCACAGCGTTGGTAACTACCATTACGGCTCCGGTAACTATTTTTACGGCTTTGGTAACCATTTTTCAATTTTTAAAATTTTGACTTGTAACCATTTTTATGGTTTTGGTAACCAATTTTACAGATCCAGTAACCATTGTTACGGCTTTTGTAACCATTTTTAAAATTTTAAAACTTTGATTTGTAACCACTTTCATGGGTTTGGTAACCATCTTTACAGCTTTGGTATCCATTTTTTAATTTTTGAAATTTTGACTTGTAACCATTTTTACCGCTTTAGTAATTTTAATTCAGATTAAAATTGTCATTAATAAAAAAAATTAAATTGGAATGCAGATAGATAATTTATGGATTGTAATGAGAAACTCTCATAAATTAGAGTCATTCAAATTTGTTATTCCAGATTTTCCCTTACTTGCGAACCCATGCTCCATAAACATTATTAATTTTGTTTATACAAAAGTTAAGTAAATAATTTTGGTGACTTAAAACAAAAGATCATGTTCAACCCATGTTTATACAAAAGTTAAGCAAATAATTTTGTTTTAGCTTAATTTGTGCTCTGTAACTTACAAAGGGAAAAGGACCGTTAATTTTGTTTGGGTTTCTTTTCCATAATTTTGAAATAAGATACACTTTAATTAGATAAATTTGCTTCTAATTCTATCTTCTTTTGGTCCAAAACATTAAATTTTAACACAAATCCTGTTTAATTACAAAAGCATTCAATAATGTTTCCGGAGAATTTAGTTCAAAAAAATTTAAAATGAAAATGAAGAAAAATCGTATAATAAATAGTGTTACCAACTCTTCTGTTTTAACAACCGATAAATCTGATATAAGAAATGCAACACAAAACAACTTTTTCAAGTGGTTGATAAAACTTCACTAACTAGTTAAAATCACTCATAATAAAGGATTAAAAAATGATAACAGATCAATGACCCCATGCATTGCCAAGTCCGTATGAATCCGTATGATGATGATGATGATGATCGTGAATTTGTGATGATGTTCACCAGCTTGTCCTCCATCAAACATCATTTGGATAAGCTCGAGTATACGCTCTTCCTCAGTTTGTTTAAAAGATTTTGGTAAAGAGGTCACAAATTCAGCAATGTTATCTGCTGCTAGTTCACCAACAGAGTATTCCTGAAATGAGTAATGACATTACGAAGAAGAAAATGAAGTGAAAAACACTTCTAAATTAGTCAATATCACAAAGTACAAGTGATTGTGTAATTCTAATATGTGCAAGTGAATTTGAACGAATACAAGCCTTTTCTTCTCTTAGTGCTAGATTCTATTTGTTTACGTCTGCTATGAAATATGCAACAAAAAATTTCCTATTGATAGTGAGATAGTCACCTACTGTCATTAGAAGCTAGTTATATGTAGAGCAGTATTGTATTGCAATGCATTTGCTTCTCTGTTATATTCAAATGTCGAATAGAATTAAAGGAATTCGCACAGCTAATTTGCGCGACAAGATCTTAGGCATTGACGATTGAGTGTAGTAGCATATGAAGACACAATCAATAACTACGGAGTTCTTTTCTGGCACCTAAGAGAAATTTTTGAGAAGCCACAACTCAAAATGACAAACCCAGTACAAAAAAAATCAACTAAACAAGACACAATCTTGCAAGAAACACCCACGCTATATTGAAATATATAGACAAATATTATCAGATTTTGGAACTCACTGATTAACATAAAGAAACCAACTTTAAGAAAACTAACCCATGAAAAATCACAATAAAAAGGCCAAACCCAATTGGAAAAAATAATCAAACAACATAAAATCACTAAACAATAAAAAATATATATATGAAATCACTGAGAATTTCAGCTCAGTGATATTAATACAAATAACCAAAATGCTGATCATCCTTTTCTCCCTCAGTCTGAAAAAGCTACACAGTCATTTAAATGTAATTACTTAATGATCTCCACAACAGCAGTAACCATCAAGAATTTAAAAGGAACAATTTTAATCAAACCTGCTCAATTACTTTAATTGTTGATTTGCTAACAATTGTGGGACATTCAAGAACATGGTCATAATTACATCATTTTGTGATCATAATATAATACAAGTTCATCATTTTGTGATGATGATACAATACAATTTCATCATTTTGTGATCATAATTTCAACCAAGTTAGTCATATTAGAGTCATAAAAAGGCTCAAACACATGAACAATTTATGAGAAACCACAACTCAAAATGGCAAATTTGCAATAATGTCATGTCTATGATTCCACAATCCATTTACCATATGCACGGACCTATTGCTCTAAATAATCAGATAGTCTCTAACTAAATTACATAAGTTGATGTTATGTGAGCAGGTTTCATTTCACTGAAGCTGGTTAAGACCTACAATCCTAATTTACTAAATCAAATCAAAATTGTCGAATCATTTCCAGAATCAATTCAGCAGGAATCACAACAATAAAGACCTAATTGAACTCAACCAAATGATGCAGCCCTTTTCTTTCATTGATAACATCTGCCTGAACAGAGAGGAAAATGTGATACCTAATATTGCCTATCCAAGAATGCTATTAATAAACGAGGAATTAATAACTCTTACTGCATTAGCAATGATAATGCAGAAAATACTCCCTTGTCAAATAATATATGAAATTGTGGAAATCAGACGTACACAAATTCTTTAAACAGCTCCATTAGTCCTTTCACATAAACCCAAATAGCAAAACATCTCAGAATTCCAAAACCCATCCTCCTATTTCATTTTCCTTCATTTTCTCAACAACCAAACAAACAAAAAACACCAAAAGTAGAGAGAAATATGTGTTACCGTTTGCTGAAGACCACTTATGTAGATAGCTTCAGAGCATGTGGATTGATCGGGACACAAAGCATTGGTGGTGACATCTACAATAACTGAAATTGGTATCTCATGGGCAATCCAGTGAACACAAAGTGGCAACAACAAGTGTAGCAGAGGCCTCAGCTCCATAACCCACAATTCTTCCACTCCATTCTCGTCATTTTAATTATCAACGCAAATACTTGATGAAAACAAAACAACACAAACAAAAATATTGAAACTTTACCAAACGAGACACGAAAACGAAATCAAAAAACAAAAAAAGCTTACCTTTGGAGGAAATAAAAAGCTTAACTTATGGGTCTTTGCAACCCATAAACGTTCCTGAGCCTCTGTAAAGACCCATCTTATCTCTCAGCAACCTTCATTGTTGATCTATCAAAAAACCCACTTCCAGGCAAATCAACTTGGTTATGAGGCGGCCTCATTAGCATGAGAAGACCTTTTTCCAGACATCAACAGAATCGACTGCCTCATTAGCATTTTGCCCTTGAGGCGGGTGAGGTCGACTCAATTCTGCCAACAAGTCAGCCGGAGACACCCAAATGAACCACCATTCTGTGGAGCCAAGACCTGAATAAGAAATTACATAAATGAATTAAAATAAAATAAAACAACGGAATACAATAGTTGATAAATGTGCACTTTTTTTGTCAAAAATCCTTATAATGGAAAGATAACTCTTAAAATCCTCTTCCATTTTCTCAAATCTCTCTACCAAATTGAAATATTCACCTCACCGTTTCCTTACAAAGCCGCCGCCCTTGCCATCGCCTTATAACCGACCATGTCCACTCCCCGCACACCACCAACACCCTCTTCCCTACCAGACCCAAAAACTTATCTTTGGAAACCAAACCGAAACCAATATCAGTAGCAAATAGCAGCAGCAAAGCGAGATGAAAAGCAGTGATTGTTAGTGATGAAAATCATAGAAGTTAAAGTGATATGAAAAATGTAAGCAAAAATGGAAGTCAAATAGATAGACGAGGAAGATGAGAAATCTGAGCAGAAACGGAAATCAAAGAGAGACGAAAGAGAAGAAGATATTTTGTATAGGGAGTGACCGGTTGATTAGGACAACAGATTTTTTCATTTTTTTTTCCTTTTTTCAATAGATTTTTTATCTCGTATTTAATACAAGCTGTTGGATCCATTTTAAATAGATCTAACGGACATCATAAAAAAATCATTGCATAGCAGCCGGACCCACTAACCTGATAACTAAAGGATAACTATACCAAGTGTAATAGTGTAAGATAAAAACAAAGTCTTCCAAGTGTGAGACTTCAAGTCTGAATTGAAGTTGGATTGAATATCCTTAATAGGGCATGACATCTTATTCAATAATCAATACACTCCCTTAAGTTTCAGCAGCAATCACACGACTCAAACAGAGTCACACTCCAAAATCCCTACCCCTGACTTCGCCAAAATCGCCACTCACTCTCTTAGGTTCAGTCTCTGCCGCTCTTTCTCTTTTTCGTCCTTTCACTCAGATCTCTTCGTCTCTTCCTCCGTCATCGCAGCCTTATCACTCGGTGCGAAAACGAGCTTGAACCGGTCGTTTTGTATGCAGTTACAGAGTTACCTGAAAGGCCTGTGATAGTGAGTTTCTTCTTTACTTTTTTAACTTTTATACTTTTCTCGTGATGATTATGAAACTTCTTTTGTATTCATAGTTGGTGACTATTTGAGATTTTCAGTGGTCTTTGATGTCGACAAGCTTTTTTGAGTTCCTCGATTTAGTAATAACAATGGGTGTTTTGTTAATATGATATTTTATTAATTTGAATTGAACAGATGGAATGGTCTCTCTCCTCTCTCACGTACAAAGGTTCGATTTCTGAAGCTATCCAGCCTACTTCCATTTCAACCAAACTCTCTTTCTTCTCCCAAAACCCATCTCCAATTCTCTACCGTTACAACCCCAACAAACCCTTTTTCAAAACCTCCATTTCATGCTCTCTCCACCAACACCAACGCCAACGCAGCCGCCCAGAGTACGTCCCCGGTCGCATTTCCGACCCCAACTATGTCCGCATCTTTGACACCACCCTCCGAGACGGCGAGCAGTCCCCTGGCGCCGCCCTCACCTCCAAGGAGAAGCTCAACATCGCCCGCCAGCTTGCCAAGCTCAGAGTCGACATAATCGAAGCCGGTTTCCCCGCCGCTTCCAAAGACGACTTTGAGGCCGTGAAGATGATCGCCAAAGAGGTGGGAAATGTCGTCGACGAAGACGGCTATGTGCCGGTGATCTGTGGGCTTTCTAGATGCAATGAGAAGGATATTAAAACTGTTTGGGAGGCTGTCAAGTACGCCAAAAGACCACGTATTAATACTTTTATCGCCACCAGCGATATTCATTTGGAGTACAAGTTGAGGAAAACCAAGCAGGAAGTCATTGAAATTGCTCGGAGTATGGTCAAGTTTGCTCGGAGCGTTTGCCACGATGTCGAGTTCAGTGCCGAGGATGCTGCCAGGTTACATTCTTTAATGCTTTGCTTGTTATAAGAGTTTCGATTGCTTTGTTTCTTTTCCCTTTTTTTATTTGAAATTTATTTTAATTGTTGCATAATGGTCTATTAAAGATTTTTGCTTGTAGATTGCATGTACCCTTGATTATCTAGAATACAAGCCTGTTCTTTGAGTCTTGTGGGTTAAGTGATTTTTTCCCGAAAGAGAGAGAAGTAGTTCATTGAGTCTAAACCTGAGTTAGAAAACAGAGCAATGTTGATTGAAGATTGTTTCCCCATAATGAAATGATGAATAAATGATAGCTATTTTTGTTGTTAACTAAAATTAAAAGCTTCTTGTGCTACATGATGATGCATTGATAAGTTATGCGTTTTGTTGTTTTTTCTTCTTCTTTTCGTTTAATATTATTTCCCTTCACCAGATCCGACAGGGAGTTTCTGTACGAGATCTTGGGTGAAGCCATCAAGGCTGGGGCATCGACACTCAACATACCTGATACTGTTGGTATAACCATGCCTAGTGAATTTGGAAAATTGATTGCAGACATAAAGGCCAATACTCCTGGAATTGAAAATGTTATTATTTCGACGCACTGTCAGAATGATCTTGGACTTTCTACCGCCAACACTATAGCTGTATGTCATTACATTTGCACTCGACCTTATGCATGAGGCACCATAGCTGAATTGCACTCACACTCACATCTGAGCTCTTATAAAACCAGGGGGCAGTTGCAGGTGCTAGACAGTTGGAAGTAACAGTCAATGGCATTGGCGAGAGAGCTGGAAATGCTTCATTAGAGGAGGTAAGTATCATATTTTGTGCATAAACACGTAAATATCTCTTTAGTTATTTTTTTCCAAGTAGAAATGGATGATCTCTTCTTGTTGACAAAGAATATGTAAAAGGGCTATTCATGATTTAATTGATCCCATTTAGAGCGAATTTGGTATTGTTGTAGCTTTTAAAATAATCACGGTTAACTGTGCTAATAAGAAGTTAATCAAACAACTGCTTTTGGTTAATGTTGCTGCTAACACTGCTGTTAAACTCCTCAAATCCAGTACATGTGTTTGGTAAATTATATTGTTAATTACTGTGCCTTTATATGATGACTAATAAAGTTATGATTTTTTTTCAAAGGAAGTGTATTTAAATTGAAATGTTTTAATGTGTCAATTGTCAAAAAAAATTTATATATATATATATAAACTATCTATTTTATTTTTTATTTTTTATAATTCACATTACCAACATAGGTATTAGTATTACCTAATAGATAAAAAGTACTAGATCTTTTACTAGTTGTAGTGTTCTTTGTAGTTTTGGATCTACTTCTATTTTATGTATTCTTGGAGTAGATAAAAAAAAGTTCTCACCGTTTTGTCTCCCAAGCTAATTATATTGTGGCTTAGGTAATGTTACTGATTCATGTAATGCTTATTGACTTATTGTAAATAGTGGCTGCAGCATTAATTCTAAGTTGTTCCTCTTTTGTATCATACTGTCTGGTTTATTGTTCTTTTGTTCATTAGATCTTCATTTGTTGTATGTTATCTACTTATTTGATTTTTTATAATTTAGGTCGTAATGGCCATTAAATGCTGTGGGGATCATGCATTAGGAGGTCTCTATACCGGAATTAATACGAGACACATTGTTACGGCTAGCAAGCTGGTATCCTCTTGAGAACAGACTTCACAGCCAGTTTTCTTGTTAATTGTATATGCTTTGGTTAATGTTTGAAATGGCTCTTTTTTTTATAGGTAGAAGAGTATACTGGGTTGTATGTGCAGCCTCACAAGGCTATTGTTGGAGCGAATGCTTTTGCTCATGAAAGTGGTATTCATCAGGTTTTTGTTATTATGCTTTCAACATGAAAGGTTCTGTATCCTACATTTGCCATTATATGCATGTGTTATTAAATCTGATTTTTTTTTTAAATGGATCTCTACCATTCATCTTGAGATCAAATAAAATAAAAAGAATATGAATTTTTTTTAAATGGTTCTTCACTATCCATCTGAGATCAAACAAAATTTAAAAGAATTTTTTTTCTTGATAAATAGCAAAAACTAATTTTTTTTATTTTTAAAAATTGAACTCCAACTGTCCATCACAATGATAAACAGTTGGAGATCAATTTTCAGTTAAAACAAAGTTAAAAATAAAAAAACGGAGATCCATTTTGGTATTTTGACAATCAAACTTGGTCAATAGTTAAGTATTTTATAAAAAATAGATCTTTGGTGAGGAAAGTGGAGATGGAGGTAGTAATTTATAGCCTCTAAAGCATAAAGTGTTGCCAACATCTCTTTTGATGGTATCATGAAAATTGTCTGCAGTATATTGGATTGGCAGCCTGGTCAATGTTTTTTTACATGGCTTATATTATATCTGTTATGAATTCTTCCTCTTCTATAGGACGGAATGCTAAAACATAAGGGTACATATGAAATTATATCTCCTGAAGACATAGGGCTTGAACGATCTAATGAAGCTGGTATTGTCCTCGGAAAACTTAGGTATGGTGTTTAACTCTTCAAACTTCATATTTCTGTTTTGTCCTGGTTCCTTCTTTATTTGTTTTCCAAATCATGAGAAATATGTCATAGCCCATTCCTATAAAAAAGAAGTGTATTATTAAGCTTTTATTTTTTGATGAGAATATATTTAAGCTTTTATAAGTTTCTGTTCACATTGACATGTAATAAGTTTAAATAATATCTCTATAGTTGGATGTTATTGGCCAAATGTGATTTTAACTGAATTGTAAATGGCATTTTCGTGTGGCTGTTGTGAAATCATGTATGAAGGGGCAATAATCCATTACTCTCATGGGAACCAAATAGATGCCTAAACCAAGCTTAAAGTAAACCCCCATATTTGTGAAACCCTTGTTCATATATATGGTGAGCTAGTTTCAGAAAGCCAAATTAATTCTTCACATGTATGTGTGCCCATCTGTACAAATTGATTGCATTATGTATCTCATTAATGCTTTTATAGAAGGCTTCAAATATTTAGTATGAGAATCTATTTCTTGGTTAGGTGGTTAGGTGGTTAGGACTTGTATTTATGTGCAATCTACTTAAGATACCAATCATTTCATAGGAAAATAGATACTGTTTCTTGATTCTGTTTTGTTGTATGCTTCGTCGTGTTCTATTGAAATGGGGTGTTAATATAGGTATTCTCTTCTATTGCTCTGTGTTAATATAGGTATTCTCTTCTATTGTTCTCTACAAATTGGCTTCCCTTAAATCATGCAACTTATTTTTGTTCATTTTAAATTTTCTTGTAAAGTGGACGTCATGCTTTGAAGGATCGACTGAAAGAGGTACAAACTGATTTACTCACGTGTAAGATTTGTTGAATCTTCTTTCTTTCTTTGCATACGAATCAGTCATTTTTTCTTCCTAATTCTGCCAGCTTGGTTATGAGCTTGATGATGAGCAGCTTGGGACGATATTTTGGCGTTTCAAAGCAGTGGCAGAAATGAAAAAGGTGACTTACAATTATCTTTGTGATTACAATATTCATCAAACATAAAATCAATTTATATACACTATGATTATTATAACATCCTGGATCGATTTGCAGAGTATGTGTACTATGTGAACTATGAATTTATTAACTCTGAAATCAAGCTTCCTATCTTAGAAAACCTAGAAAATCAATCATAGAATTTGCATAGAAAAGAGCTATACTGGACCCAAAATGAGTTAAGGTGGAAATTATGGCTGGTTGGCTGGTTAAAGGAACCGACACTTTCTCGTTTTCGTCTATGATGGAATAAGTTGAAAAGCACAAAGCAGATATCGTCTGTGTATTACTTTTGGGGTTTTATAAAAACTCCAGGATGATTTCGTTTTAATTTTAAGGCTTAAATAGTTAGGAAAAGGGCTTAGCAAGTTCTGTAGGTGAAGTATGTTCACTGGGACTGAAGTTTGAAAAATGGGAAAATTTGCTGAAATTGAGAACTAGATTGTTATGTTTTCTGGACAGCAACTACAGTGATGGTTTTGGTTGTAGAAATTCGAGCATTATTGTGTAACGTAGACCATGAATAAGAAAGCAGAAGTTCAAAAGACTATAAAAGACGGTTGCAAGCTGGCCAGTCAAAGAGAGTATGAGAAAAGTACATGAATGAAATGCTTTTTTTTTTTTCTGGTTTTAAAAAAATGCGTTTCCAATGCATAGGGCTTCCTTGTCATGTTCAGTTCTTGGGTGTTGGGACAAAATTTAGATAACAGTGGAGTTATTATTTAAAGCCTCAAACAAAGTGAAGCCTTATAATTTCTGGCTGGTGAAGAAGGGAACCATCGCTGCAAATCTGTGTATGATTGGAAGCTTATTTTTGGTTTATCTTTTTATTTTTATTTTTCTGATGCTTATGCTTAATGTTAATCCGTTTTACTGTCGTCACAGAGAATTACTGATGCTGACCTCATAGCACTGGTATCAGATGAAGTGTTTCAGCCAGAATTTGTTTGGAAGCTTCTTGATATGCAGGTAAATTTTATAATTTATTGAAAGTTTGTTGTTTATAGAATGATATGACATAAAGAAGGAAGAAATCAAAAAGATGAAAGAACTAGAGAGAGAAGATCAAAGATCATCAATTAGATTAGTCAACTGATTTTGGGTTGCTAGTATTCTCATTCTCCCTTTGTTTCTACATTTTTTTCATTTGTGCTTTTTTTAATTGACCCATCTATGAGTTGATTGTAATAAAGGCAATGTCAGTAAGAACTCTATTTTTCTACACTCAATGAACAGATTACTTGTGGAACTCTTGGTCTTTCTACGGCAACTGTTAAACTCATTGGGGTTGATGGGGAGGAGCATGTTGCTTGTGCTGTTGGAACTGGACCTGTTGATTCAGCTTACAAGGCTGTTGATCTCATTGTGAAGGTTTGATATAGCTAAAGATTAATTTTGTTGTCTCAGTTCATATTTCTTTTTATCTGTATTTGCTTAATTGGCTCAGTAATTTCTATGAGCAGGAACCTGCGACTCTCCTTGAGTACTCCATGAATGCGGTTACAGAAGGCATTGATGCAATAGCCACTACCCGTGTTCTAATTCGTGGGGAAAAGAATCCCTCATCAACTCATGCTGTAACCGGTGAGACGGTTCAACGAACATTTAGGTATGGTATGCGTACAATGTTGCTTTTTGGAATACGTTGGTTCTTTTGCTCCTGATTCATATTTGCTTAAACCTTCATTTTCTTGCCCAGTGGAGCCGGAGCAGGAATGGATATCGTGGTTTCTAGTGTCAAGGCATACATTGGAGCTCTAAACAAAATGTTAGGATTCAAAGACCAGTTGCAGACAAAGACTTCCAAGGAAAGAACCACGGTATAGGCCTGAAGAGTTGTCAAATAGGATGGTTTCATTGTGTTGTTGCATATGATTGTGCAGAAGTGAAATGCATCTTGTGCTTTCTTATTGTATTGCAGAAATGAAATAAATCTTCCAGAATTTCGACATAGGAGCTTTTATATACTTGTACAAATTTTAGTGAGAATTGTCTATAAGTATACCTTTTAGTGTGTTTTAGTTATTTTTAAGGGTTACCTTTTAGTGTGTTTTAGTTATTTTTAAGGGTTAATTGTATAAACATACCCTCTATTTATTAATAAAGTAAATTTTCAAACAAATGCCATATTCAAACATGAACATCCCAATTGGAATGTGATTGAGGTATGAAAAGTCAATATTGCCCTTAGGTAAAAGGGGAGGACTCGTTTGGCATAACGTATGAGATTGTATTGGACTGTATTGAATTGTATTATATTGTATTGCACTGTATTACCATTAATACAAATCTATGTTTGGTGATACATTATATTATATCGTATTAAGTTATTTCTACGGTATTATTGAAAAAAAAAAAAATTTTAAATATAATATTTATAAAAAAAAATAGTTAATGATTAATTTTAAATATCCTTACCATAAATAAATCAATAAATATTTAGTTTAATTGATTTTTTTTTAATAAACAATATTTTTATATATAAAATAAATATTTCCTATATAATTTTGAAATTATAAAAAAAATATTAACAGCATAACACATATTTCAACAATATTCCATATTTGTTGAAAAAATAGAAAAGAAAAATATTTTTTCTAATACAATACAACCCGATGCTACCAAATATAATGTATTAGCTAATACGGTGTTTGTTATATTAGGCAATTAAAATGTACTAAAATAATACAATACAGTGTTTGCACCAAATGAATACTGTATTGTATTATTTTAATACATTTTAATTATCTAATAAAATTCAATATTACAAAACAAACAGGGTCAGAGGTTATTTTGGTAAGTAAATTTTACAAACAACCCTGAATTTATGTGTAATTGTATAAATATTCATATTTTTCTAATAATTATATAAATATATCCTATCGTTGGTTGAATTTTGTTAACTTTAACCACATTTATATCCCGAAATGACTAAACTACCTTTGAAAACTTATTTATCTTTTCTTTTCTCATTTTTTATGGGACCCACTAGTTATATATATATATATATATATATACGGAAATTTTCCTATGAGGATGCTCTGATAGAATTATATAAGGACATTAAATGTGAACCACTCGTTTTACATACTTTGATTTGGTATGTATGCACTTGTCAAATCACTTTTATAAATGAGTGGTTTACATTCAATATCTTGATAAAGTTATATAAGGATGCCCTGATAAGAACGAGACCGTATATATATATATATATATATATAAATATATATTTATTTAACAAAGACTAGATAGATGTCTAGATTAGATTATTAGGGGGCGTCCTATAAGCATTTTCCGATTGTTGTTTTGCGAAAAGAAAAACAAAAATGAATGCAGTGTTTTTGGTTTCAATTTCGAAATCCAAAAACATGTCTGGTAGAATATATCGAAAGATGTATTCTGAAAATAAAAACACAAAAAAGGTATCCAAAAAAAGTCAAAATTTGACGGTTTTTGATACTTGACAATAATTGATCCAAAATATCAAAAACTGTCATTAACTAATAAATTATTAGATTTTGGTGCGTGAATTGTAATAAGTATGAAATAAAATTTAAAATCTTTTTAATAATAATCAGTTTGTTTCTGCTAGTGACCTCAACTGGATGATCTAAACCGGTTTTCTTCCAAGATCCTCCATTATCAATTTTGTTACAACATCTTTAGAACAAAACTGAAGAAAAAGCACATAATCCATTAATTCTCAAAATAGGTTCCGCTAAAGAACCATGCATGATACATATACTGTAAATAGCCAGAAACAAGCAGCAATGTCAATTATCAACATGCAATTGACAGTACCCAACTGACTAAATATCAAAAACAAGTGATTTTTGAAAACATAATTGAACAATAATAAGAAAAGATAATAAAAATCATAAGAGAGAGAGCAAGGAGGGACAATTTTGATGGCTAGAGGAGGAAACAAAAGACTCTGCTTGTTACCCATTTCATTTCCACAACATTCATTTGACCTCCAATAAGCCTATCTTTAGCTACCTATAACCCATCTCTGTATTATACTAGAAGAAGAAAAAAGAAAAAAATAATAATAAATGATCCAAGAGCTGATTGGCTGAAGAAGAAGAAGAAGAAGAAGAGTAGATCGACGGTGAAGAAGAAGAGCCGATCGGCGGCGAAGAAGAATAGATCGGTGGGCCTCCAGCGTTGGAGCCTGATCAGTGTCGTCGGAGAAGAAGAAGAAGAAGAAGAAAAAGAAAAAGAAAAAGTCTGGAAGAAGAAGAACAGTGACGAGAATATGTGAAGAAGAAGAAAAAAAGTTTAAAAAAAAATAAAAAAATGGAAAACATCTCAAACTTGTTTTCCAAATTTGTCACTTTTAACCAATGTTGTAAAAGTGGACTGGTCCAGCCCAATTCAGTCTGGCACACCTGGCCCGTTTTTGAAAACGGGCCGGTCTTGGTCCGCGCCGCGCCGCGCTGGTAGACGGACTGGACTAGGTCCAGCTAGAGGTGGCCATGGTTTCGGTTAAACCGACGGTTTTGCGCGCGGTTTAACCGAAACCGTACTTCCAAAAACCGTCATAAAACCGAAACCAAAACCGAAATTGAAACCGGAACCGACGGTTTCAAACCGGTCGGAAACCGGTTGAACCGGTTACGGTTACGGTTTCAGTTTGGGTACTTCCAAAAACCGCCAAAAACCGGCGGTTTTAACCGCCTTTTTTAAAAAAAAAAAAATTTTTTTTTTTTTTAAAAATCGACTAATCAGAAGCTGACATGTGGCATTTTTTGAATTTTTTTTTGAAAAACCGAAACCGAACCCAAAACTGTCGGTTTTTAAACCGAAACCGTAAAACCGCCGGTTAGAAACCGTGTACCAAACAGGTTTTCCGGTTACGGTTTCGGTTTTGAGTGGCCACGGAACCGAAACCGCCGGTTTCAAATCGAAACCGAACCGTGGCCACCACTAGGTCCAGCACGTATTCGGAAATAGTGGACTGGCACGGCACGTGGACCTTTTCCGGAGGACTGTGCCGGCGTGCCGCCGGACTGGGACCACTAATTATTTAATTATTTAATTTTCTTTTTTGGATTTTTGGTTTAGGGAAAAATAAAATACATAATTACAAATTAAAATACTTAACATTTTAACAATTGAATTATGTAAATGTAGTTAGATAGATTTATTATTTTTGGTAATAAGATAATTCAAAAAATGAATAAAGATAAAGTATTACAAAAATATAAAATAGATGAAGTTATGAAAATATGAAATGAAGAAGTATTTATTTATTTCTAACTTATGAAATTCAGTATTACATATTTACATGATTGCCTCATTAAAAACCTTACCAAGAAAAACCCAATGGGATAAAAACTTGGTAAAGGAAAAAGAGTGCAATCGTATTACAATTTACAAGTTCTGAAACTGGTTACTACCCGAACCGGAAGCCTCATCAACATATAGATTGTTGAAATTTTGAATAAGTTCATTATCTACAATTTGGTTTTGCAACATTTTTTTAGCATGCTCCCAATCCCGAAGGCTTGTTAATACCTCCACCATGTCCGGAGACAAACAGCTTCTTCTTGGTTCAATTATGTGTCCACTGGTGCTAAATGCTTGTTCTGAAGATACCGTGGACACGGGGATAACTAGTACGTCACGTGCTAGGTGTGACAGAATCGGATACCTGTGGGTATAAGACTTCCACCATAACAACAAATCAAAATCTTCCTTGTCTTCGACAGCATCGAACTGTGCTTCAAGGTACCTATTCAGTTCGGCACAAGAAGATGGGCTAGACCTTTGGGTTGAAGTAGTACTTGCTGATTTGTCCTTTTTTCGGCGTTTGAGAATGCTCCAACTTGATGTCTTCGGGTGTGTCTCTGGTTCTGCTGATGGTTGGGTGTCAATGCCGCCAAATCTGCACTCATAAATACGAAAAACTTCGAACAACTTGTTTCGAATGTCAGTAACCTGTTCTGAATAATCTATTTCCAAATTAGTACCAATAACCTCAAGGAAAACTTCTAAACTAGATAATTTAACTCTAGGATCTACTATAACACTTAAGGCATAAAGTAAAGGAATGGTAGCCCAATATTTTTTCAACTTTGCCTCCATGACAACAACTGCAGTGCCGAAATGAACATCTTCCCTATAAGCGTTTAACGCTTCAGACATTTCCACTATTCGATGAATTGCCTCACAAGATGTTGGGTAATAGACCCCGGAAAGAGTTACAGTAGCATCATAAAAAATGTTTAAAAAATCCCTTGCCACATACCAATCGTCTGATGTCAGTGCTTGTGCTTGTGGAAGGCCAAGTTCGGCCAACTTCATGTTATAAAAACCTGAAATAGTTGTATCATATGGTAAACAATTTTCCAGCATTAAGTAAGTAGAGTTCCACCTTACCGGCATATCAGTTTGGAATCGTCGGGGGCGTAGATTGTTTAATCTGCAGTGTCTACGGAATTCTTGGAATCTAGGATTAGAGCTGCCAATCCAAGAAATGACATTTCTGATGCGATCTACACGGTCGCTTACTTTCTTCAAACCAACCTGTACAACTAAATTTATAATATGACATGCACACCGTTGATGGAAGAAATCACCTCTATCTTGCGGGATATTTCTTTCAACAAACAATGCAATAGAGCTAGTGTTTGCAGATGCATTATCTAATGTAATAGAAAGGATGCGATATGTGATTTGATATGTTTCTAAAACAGAAATAATGACATTAAAAATATTTTTAGCGGTATGTGCAAAATCCATAGGACGAAAACCAAGAATTCTTTTTGTTATCCTCCAATCAGAATTTAAGTAGTGTCTAGTGACACATAAGTAGTCCTATTTCGAACATGCGTTCCAAATATCAGAGGTTAATGCAATACAGATATTTAGATGGTGTAATTCAACACTCAAGTCATCTCTAGCGGTTCCAAACAATCTTATCAAATCGTTTCTAGTGGTCGTTCTAGAAACAGTTTGATATTGGGGGCAGAATGCAGATGTGATCAACTCTTAAAAAAAAACATTGTCAGCAAAATTGATTGGTTGATCAGTTTGTGTAATGAATAATGCCAAGCAATTTCTAGCGTGTTCGGGATCGTACCTCCACGTCGTAACAGACCCATCTGGGTGCCGTTGTAGTTGTGTTTGGGTCCTAGTGTCTACCTGTCCATGTGCATGCATGCATTTGAACATATGTCTTCTCAAATGACCGGTTCCATTCCTACTAGTGGAATAGTCCTTAGGACAAAACTTATATTTAGCTCTGGGGCCCGTCGTCCCGTCTAGGAGTGTCATTTGTACTATGTGAAAACACTGCCAAACATCTGATGTAAATTTTTTGGGACGTGATGTTCGGGTACCAGTAGCAGTAGCGGCAGAACATGAACCTCTCGCTTGGGGTTTCGTTTGTTCTGAAAAATCAAGATCGTCGTTCAACATGTTCAAAACGTCCGTGAAAAAATGATTCATTTCCTGAAATACAAATATAAACTCATTAGTCATTAATATATTATTATTTACATTAACTACCAAACTTAAAAATCATAAGTTACTAACTTAAAAATGTTAAAATTAATTACTACACATAAAAATCATAATTTACTAACAAAATATATTTAAATAAACTACTAAACTTAAAAATCATAACTTACTAACTTAAAAATGTTAAAATTATTTACTACACATAAAAATCATAATTTACTAACAAAATATATTTAAATAAACTACTAAACTTAAAAATCATAACTTTAACTTTAAAATGTTAAAATTAACTACTACACATAAAAATCATAATTTACTAACAAAATATATTTAAATTAACTATTACACTTATAAACATAATTTACTAACTTAAAAATGTTAAAATTAACTACTACACATAAAAATCATAATTTACTAACAAAATATATTTAAATAAACTACTAAACTTAAAAATCATAACTTATTAACTTAAAAAATGTTAAAATTAACTACTACATATAAAAATCATAATTTACTAACAAAATATATTTAAATAAACTACTAAACTTAAAAATCATAACTTTAAATTTAAAATGTTAAAATTAACTACTACACATAAAAATCATAATTTACTAACAAAATATATTTAAATTAACTATTACACTTATAAATCATAATTTACTAACTTAAAAATGTTAAAATTAACTACTACACATAAGAATCATAATTTACTAACAAAATATATTTAAATAAACTATTAAATTTAAAAATCATAACTTACTAACTTAAAAATGTTAAAATTAACTACCACACATAAAAATCATAATTTACTAACTAAATATATTTAAATTAACTATTACACTTATAAATCATAATTTACTAACAAAAAATATTTACATTAACTAATACACTAGTACACTTTAAAAAAATTATCTTACTAACACAAATATTAAAATTAACTACTACACAAGTACACATAATAATGATTAATTAACTACTAAAAAAAATAAAAATAATTTACTAAATAAACAAAAATATTTAAAAAATTAGCTAAAGTGTTTACATAACATTAAAAATTTACTCACATAAAGAAATAATAACATTTAAAGAACAATGTACCTTAAAAGTTTTGTGTGATGGTGGAAAATGAAGAGAACAATAGATAGATAGATAATAGGGAATTCATATAATAGTATTATAAAATGTAATAATTGTATATATATATATATATATAGAGAGAGAGAGAGAGAGAGAGAAACAATGAAATTAAATGAAAATGTGTAAAGATTTGTAGAATGGAGAGAGATTGAGAGAATGAGAGAATGAGAGAAAGTGTCAAAGTGATTGAAAAATGGAATGGATGGGGGTATTTATAGAAAAATTAGAATTGTGGGTGAAAATATAAAATAGAAGAGTTTAGGGGGTTTTTGGTAATTTTTTAAGCCTCGCCTCCAATGGTTGAATTTTGAAATTCAACCGTTGGAACTTGGCTGGCACTAATTTATTATTATTTTATTTTAATTTTTTTTAAATCAAACAGCCGGACCTTGGGGTCGGCCCGTCTAACTGATTCGACGGCAGTTCACATGACTTGGTCCGCCGGCTTGACGTGCCGTGGCGGGCTGGTCCGGCGGACCGGACCCTTACAGCCCGGCACGCGGCACGCCTCCGTGCCGGTCTTGATCCGGCACAGCCCCTTTGTGGATCGAACCTAATCCAGCCCGTTTTGCTTGGCAGGCCAAACGGACTGACCCACTTAGGCCTGGTCCATTTTTACAACACTACTTTTAACACTGATTTTGTTTTCCATTTTTTTTTAAAAAAAAATAAAATAAAATGGAAAACGATTAATGAACGAGAATTCGAAATCGTTTTTGAAAAACAAAAACAAAAACAGACTGAAAAACAGCTACAAGATAGACAACATTTTATAGCTTTATCTTTATATGACATGAAATTAAATTTTTTATTATAATTTTTTTTTGGGAAAAATATCAAATCAATTTTAATTTAATTTAAATTATTTTCATTAATAATATATATAACTTAACTGTAAACAATATTACCTTTTACTTTCCAAATATTAGGGATGGCAAAATTCCCCGCGAGGACCCACACTTTTGGGGTGGGGATGGGACGGGGATGGGGATAGATAGTCTAACCCGTAATGGGTATGAGGCGGGGATGGGTTTTATACTCCCTACTCGCCCTGCCCCGCTTAAAATAATACTTAGTTAAACTACATAATTTCAAAGAAAATAAATATATCTATAATATATATATATATATATATATATATATACACACATTAACCCTAACTTTACATCTCTTCACTGTTACTTAACATAAAGTGACAAAACAAAATACTATTAAAAAAACCCTAGCCGCTAACTTCAACTCTAAGTCTCTAATCCTCAAACAACTCAAAGTTCACCGTTCAAACTTCAACCTCAAACACAAGAGGACATATAGTAAGTTTCTTTCTCAAATAACTTTTAAAATTAAAAGTTTAATAACAACAGTTTTTTTTTTTCAAGTTTATTACTTTAATAATTCTCAACTCTTGAATTAAATTTAATTTGTTTATCACTACTTCAGGTAGGCACAAATATGTCTACAGATGCATTAGAAAGTGAAGACCCAATACTGATGTTATCAAAAGAAAATTATGTAAACATACAAGAATAACATGGGGTGGAAACAAACTAAAAAAGAGAGAACTATAGAAATAAATGCAACTATTAGATGATTAGCATTACGATTTTCGAACATTTTGACTTCATACTTTATATTTATGTTTGAAAATGATTGAATTTACTTATGATAATTATGTTTATGAGATGTTTTTTAATAGTTTCTTGGAATTACTTACTACTTTATATATTATATCATATTCAATGGTTATATATTTATTATTTAAATAATAAAAAAAATTATAAATGGGGTAAATGAGTGGGGATGGAGAAAGCACTCCCCATTGTAACCTACCCCCATCTATGGTGGGGTTTTATGAGGGGATGAGTTTTCATAAAATAAATGGGGTGGGGTGGGGTGCGGGGAAGGCCACTTTGCCACGAACCCGCCCTATTGCCATCCCTACAAAATATATTAAAAAATACTTTATGAGATGTTAAGGGCTTGTCCTGCAAGTGTTTTCCTACCTGTTTTCGTTTTGTTTTCTAAAAATGATTTTGAATTCGCATTCGGTTACCATTTTTCATTTTATTTTTAAAATATAAAAACAAAATGAAAAATAAAACCAATATTAAAAGTGGAAAATTTGAAAAACAAAAAAATAGTTGTTTTTCTTGAATTTGTTTTTATTTTCCATATGAAGTGGGTCTCATATCATTAACAATATATTGTTTTTTCTTTTTTCTCACCCACTAGACCTCATCTTCCTTCATCTTCATCTTCTCCACTCTCATTCTTCTTACTTCTTCATTCTTTCTTCTTAAAATTAAAAAAAAAAACACACAGATTATTTATTTTTCTTTTTTCTCTTGAATCACGTTCGTCATAGTCTTCTCTTCCCATCTTCTTTCTTCAATCTTCTTCTTCTTTGCCGCCTCTGGTCTTCTCTTCTCGTCGCTGCCTCTAGCCTTCTTCTTCTTCGACGCTACAGATTTGCTCGTCCTCCTCCTCCTCATCCCTTCGCTTGTCACTCAATCGATAGTCAGCAGTGATCGGTTGCTTCGCGACGAAGGCATGTGACCGCTTCTTCTTCTTCTTGTTGGTTGCCACTGATCGGTAAGGATTATGCAGTAAAAGGCTCACCGCTTCTTCTTCTATCTACACAATGCTTCATTGTCCAGTCTCTGATCTGAATCCCTAATTTTGGAGAGATTTTAAAGAGTTTGAAACCCTAATTTGAGATCAGAATAAAAAATTAGAACAAATTTTATTGGTTAATTATTTAATCAATTTGTTTATAATTGTTATAATATTAAACAAAATGTAAAAATTGTAATTTCAATTTTCATAGCTTTCAGTTAGCCTACCGGATGCGTTTTTCCTATTTTCATTCACAAAATACATATTTCAATAAATGCTACCAGACCCGTTTTCGGATTTCAAAATTAAAACCAAAAACACTATTTTCATTTTTATTTTTTCTTTTCGAAAAACAGTCAACGAAAAACGCTTACAGAACGGCCCGTAACAACCCATATGTCAAATAATTTGGGAGAAATTTTTTGGAAAACCTATCATTACTCATTAAGTATGATGAATAAAAATTGAATTAAACTTTATAGAATGTTTGATTATATAGTTACACTTAGTTGAAAATAGTTTTGAAAATTAGTTTTACTAGACGCGTTTTTTATGTTTTTATTATCCGAATATCATTTTTAAAAATTGTTACTATTCGTGTTTTCGAATCTGAAAAATACAAAAATATATTTCTCGAAATTAAATGAAAACGTTATCAAACGGCCTCTAAGGGCCTGTTTGGTAGATGTTTTTTGGACTGTTTTTGTTTTCGTTTTCTGAAAACGATTTCAAATTTACGTTCGTTAATCATTTTTCATTTTGTTTTTAAAAAATAAAAATAAAATGAAAAACAAAACTAACATTAAAATTGAAAAACACTGAAAACATGTTTAAAATATTTTTTATATTTTTCATATTGTTTTTTTTTCCTCATTTTTTTCTTTCTTTCTTCGTCACTAGTCACAGAGTCACAGGTCTTGTCCTTATTTCATCATCTTCTTCTCTCCTCATTCTTCTTCTTCTCTCCTCATTCTTTTTATTCTTCTTCTCTTTCATATTCTCCACGGAAGCAAATTTGAAGGATCCCACCTCCTCCTGCCTTGGATCCGTCGATCTGCTCTTTTAATTTATTTTTTTTCTTTTAAAAGATTTTAAATTGATTTCGTGAATCAAAGCCATATTCTTGACCACATATTATCTTGGATCGGTAATTGTCATAAACTTGTTAAATCATCCTATCCAAAACAGTCTGGATCTGCTTGAAGCTAGTGTTGAGTGATCAAATTGGTTGATTCGGTTCAAAACGAATCCAAGATTATACATTGACATTGCCTTTCTAATTCAAAATCAATGACATTTGTTTGTTTATTTGGGGTTTTTAGAAATTATCAAAAGTAATGAAATGTGTTTAGACAAAAATTGATGGGATTAAAGTGGTTAATAATTGATTTGTAAAGAAAAAATAATTTGAAAATTACATAATTTTTGATATTTTTTGGTTAACCTATTAGACGCATTTTCCCCGTCTTCATTTTTAAAATACACCTTTCAGTATATATTACCAGACGTGTTTTCAGATTTTGAAACTGAAATAAAAAAACACTATTTTCATTTTCATTTTCATTTTAAAAAAAACAGCAAATGGAAAACACATACCAGACACACCCTAAATAATGAGAACATGTTCTATGAGTGTTTCAAAGTTAAAAAAAAAATAAAAAAAAATAAAAATAAAAAAATCATTATCTCCACAATGGAGATTGTCTCCACTCCTAACTTTCATTGATGGAGATCCAATAGTTGGGAGGCTTGCCTCCCTTTGTTTGCTACTGAGGGAGGTGAGTCTTTGTTTGAAGATCCATTGTATATGTGGATCTAATGTACATTAAGATTAAAATACCTTTGAACATTATGTTTGGCTAAGTTTTGATTTATGGATGGACCAAAGTGATGGATTTTAGGGGAGGGGGGGAACATTATGTTTGGCTAAGTTTTGATTTATGGATGGACCAAAGTGATGGATTTTAGGGGAGGGGGGGGGGGGGGGGGGGGGGGGGGTTAAAGATCTGACGGGGAGGTTGTTCTTAAAGATCTGACAAATCACGAAAAAAGTTAGACCGATATAATCCGCATGACGTGGTGGTTATTGGTTGTACTTGTATTTGTTTCTCACACCATTTCTAAATACAAAAGTAATTAGGGAACTTTTCAAATATAGCCACATCGAAGATACAAAAACTACATATAACCAAAAATTATTAAAATATCAACTTTGACCAACTTTTTATTTTTAAAAAGCTAATGAAGTTTTTTTGTTCTGAGTCAGCATTAAAAGAGAGTATTAATATCCGATTAAATGTCAACATTCTCAATTTCAATTATTTGAGATGAGGAAGACAAACTTGAACCCACATCCCTAACATTAACTTGATCCACTCTCACCTGATAAATGATTTTTTTTTTCTTTCTAAGTATGAAAGCATGGTTTTTCTTGGCTTTGATGTATGATGTTTGACATTGTAATATAAAATTGTTTTACAAATTGGTTAAAGTGATACTTTATAAATTATAATACAACCCTATAAATAATAAATTGTAGTCGGAAAATAAATTCATAAAAAACAAAACAAAAAACAAAACACTAACTTAAAATTACGAATAACAAACTAAAAATAAATATAAACTAAGAAAAATACCTGAATCAAAGAACCAAACATGAATATTTTTATAATTGAACGGATTCGTGAGAGAGAGAGAGAGAGGTTCCGCCTTTTTGATTCAGAATTGCATATTTGCGTGTGATAGACTGGAGGATAATTGGATGCTACAATGTAATGATTAATAAATAAATAATAATAATTTATCGATATCTATCTGTTTGAATTGACCTTAAAGGAAAATGAATGATGAAATGATGTTGGATTGTTGCGTGTGGGAGTCTGGGAGAAGAAAGCTGCTTAAATTAAAAGAATAAAATATTAAATATAAATTTTATTTTTTGAAAAAGACTGACCTGACTTTAGCCCGAGTCAGCCCCCTTGACCTTCTGCCCTTGGTTTTGACATACTTAAAACTTCTAAGTTACGGACATAGGGAGTATTCTCCATCCTTATAACATTATTGAGAAACAAATTAGTATAACTACAACTAGAATTATTGAATTAGGTTGCTAATCTACACAACAAGTCATGATGAGTAACTTTTGGGTTGTAAATGTATCTTAATTGAAGCATTTCTTTTACTTTCTATCCATCTGAATTACTCATGGTCCATTACACTATTGTTTATAGTGGAAAAACCCTGCAACTTGTGACAATAAGAGTGCCAATGATCAATATTATTAATTTTCTTAGTGGATATCATAGTGTTATTGGAGTAGGTGGTAGTGTTCATGGGTTGAATTTGGACCACAAAACACTGAGGAAAATAGATTAAGGTTGTGGGTCATAAGGCCCATTAGAGAAATGCTTATTTGCGTGGAAATTTTAGAGCTTGAAATAGTAGCAACTGCCCCTGTAGTCCCTCCACTCCCTGTCATCCTTGATATTACTCCCAATGACCAAATTACAAGGTTACATTACCATTAGATGAAAGTGTTCAATGAATGAAGTTTGGGCGTATTAATTACACTACCCATGAGGTTGGACAAGGTAGGACACAAACCATTAGGAAGTGAAATGTAGACTGAACTAGACCCCACATGACCATTGATTGACCTCCATGTCTACATGCATGGTAAGTTGTCAAAGCTATGGAAAAAATTTATACGACATAGCAATTAGCGGACAACAGTTCTCTCTATTAAATCTCATATTTAAATTTCTACTTAAAAAATTGTAATAAGCGATAAGGATCTTTAGTACATTAATATTTGTACTGACTTAGGTAGATGTAACAACTTTTGTAATTTAGGTAGATCTACTGACTTTTGTTTTAATAAGAGGTTGTCAATTGACCATGCAAGTATGAGGTGGGAGAAGATGGAGCCAACGAAGGAGGCGATGCTGGCTGGACCGATATCGGATTGTGTGAGTTTGAGGTCTTCATGGATGATGGGGATGAGTGGAGGGATGGAGAAGGTGGAGAAGAAGCAAGCGAAGAGTGAAAGCCATACGAGATGGAAGACACGCATGTGGGGTGGTGAGAGTGATAATGGACAGAATTCGATGGCTTTGTAGTCGACGTCGACCGGGAGGGAGAAGGGTGGATCATATGCATCGAAAACCAAATAAAGAAAAGGTTCTTGATATTTTATATACAATTATTTTACAACATCTTCAAACCACAAAATCTACTCAATATGATAGACACATTCATTGAGCACTATCTGAATAGTTAGATAATAATAACAATAATAATAAAGAGTTCTTACCGGGATTTGGTAGGAGAGAAATTCAATTATTCAATCCTTAAAAAATTTCAGTATGAAAAGTAATTAGGGTTTTTTTTTTCTTCCTAAAACCTGTTTAAAATAATAAATATATTAAAAGAAAAAATTCTACATCATATCAAATTAAGATAAATTTGGAAATATATCTTCTTTGGGAGGATAAATTTGGAAGAGAATATTTTATTTGTAATCCAGTGATTTATAATTAAGTTAAAACTCGGGTTTTCTTACTTTTTTTTTTTAAGTTGTTTTTTGATATTTTCAAGGTTTTTTTTTTTTTTTTTTGTTGATATTTTATAGTTATTTGACCACTTAAAAAAACAAACAAAATAACTTAATGAGTTCAATTCAAACCTATTAAGTTTTAAGTGGAAAAAAAAAACAATTTGTTAGGATTTTGAGTTTATTTGACATAATTCTATATCAAAACGTTATTTGCTTTGTATTGTTTAGTTATCCTAGTTGTGTGGTTTATCAAGCTTCAAGTGAAGATGGATAACGGTTCAAGCAAAGTGATGCCTTCGTACGAGGAAAACGCTATTGACTAGAAAGGTATTAAGACCTCTTTCCTCTTACAAGACTTAGACGCATACACATACAATTCATTCATAAGTGTCCCTGCATCGAAACGCCAATTCAGTATAACACATTCACATGTTTTAGTATGCTCATGCATTGATCTCATATTGACATACATTGTAGAAATGCTTGTACTATGTACTTATATGATCTTGTGTTTATTTGTTTGTGTGTAAGTGATTTGGACTTGAATATGTTCTTAAATGATTTCTTGTTGGGTTCCGGTCGTTTCGGATACTCATTCATTAGGTTTCGAGTTCAAACTATGAAGTTACGAAACTTTACGTTCCTTTACAATGCGTTGTTCCTTTACAATGCGTTGTCTTCGTCGTCGTATAACGAGTTGAGTTTACAACCAATTGTCAAAGTTTCATAGTCTTCTTCGTGTGTTAGTGAGTTAAAATTCATAATCCGGAAACATATTCGAATTCCGAGTTCGAAGGCCAAAGGACGGTCAAAGAAGGTGAGGGAAACGCGAGAAGAAGATTGAAATGAGAGAAGGCCAAAGGGAAGCCTTCCCGTGTAGGTGAGTGGCCACCACAGGAAGGGAGGATCTCGGGCTCCCCATGGTGGCCAAGCGCCTCCACGGGAAAGGCTAAGTGCCACCTCCCAAAGTGGGCCCCACTCTCTTTTCAATTTCCCTCCCATCTCTTTTAAATATTCTCTCTCACTCATTTGTTCATAGTAGTGGTGGCCACGGTTCGGTTTCGGTTTGAAACCGGCGGTTTCGGTTCCGTGGCCACCCAAAACCGAAACCGTAACCGGAAAACGGGTTTGGTACACGGTTTCTAACCGGCGGTTTTACGGTTTCGGTTTCGGTTTCGGTTTAAAAACCGACGGTTTTGGGTTCGGTTTCGGTTTTTAAAAAAAAATGCCACTTGTCAGCTTCTGATTAGTCGATATTTTTTATTTTAAAAAAAAAAAAAAAACCGCCGGTTTTTGGCGGTTTTTGGAAGTACCGAAACCGAAACCGAAACCGAAACCGGTTCAACCGGTTTCCGACCGGTTTTGAAACCATCGGTTCCGGTTTCGGTTTTGGGACGGTTTTTGGAAGTACGGTTTCGGTTAAACCGCGGGCAAAACCGTCGGTTTAACCGAAACCATGGCCACCTCTAGTTCATAGTTAAGAAGAAATATTGTATAGAAATTTTGGGCATGTCCGATTGCATTTTTTCGGCCCATTTTCGTATTTATTTTTAAAGAACGATTTCAAATTTGTATTCGTTAACGTTTTTCATTAAATTTTCAAAAAACAAAAACAAAAACAAAAGCAAAATGAAAAACAAATCAGTGTTAAAATTGAAAACTTTGAAAAACAACTTTTAGATGTTTTTCACGAATTTCATTTTGTTTTTCACTTTGTTTTTCTTCCAAGACTACCTCATCCTCCCCCTTCTTTCCCAGATCTTCTTTTTCCTCCTTCTTTACTAACGATCTCTCTTATTATTCTTCTTCTGATCTACTCTTTCGCCGTCGATCTCTTCTCATTTACCGTCGATCTCTCTTCTTCTTTTTTCGATGTACTCTTTCATCGTCGATCTCTTCTTCTTCTTCTCTGTCGATCTATTCATCTTCATCTTCTTCTTCTTCTTTTTCTTTCCCATCTACTTAAGAGAGGAAATTTGGAAATTTTCTGAAAAATTTCCAGATTTCTGGAATTGTTAATTAAAAAAATATGGTATTTTGTTGATAAATATAGTATTTTATTGGTAATATATTGATAAATCTGGTATTTTGTTTGATTTGAATGGGTTTTTGGTGTTGTGGATTTTGATTTCAGATGTTGATGTTGTTGGTATTTTGATTTGGATTTTGATTTCAGATGTTGATGTTGTTGGTATTTTGATTTGGATTTTGATTTCAGATGTTAGTGTTGATTTTGTTGGTATGTTGATTTCAGAATTTGGATTTGGATTTTGATAAATCTGGTATTATGGTTACTTTGCATTTGGCGAAGAGACCAAAGACATCATCACCACCACTTCGGTGCAGGATTGTTGAGCATTTTGGTGCAGATGGGTCTGTGTATCAATATGTTCTTCACATTCCCACTGATGATGAAATCGGTTTACGAAGTAATGGAGAGGAAGTTATGTGATTCAAGGTACTATATTTGGCTGAGATGGGTGCTTGTTTTGGGAGTGAGTTTGGTGGCTCTATTTGTGCCCAATTTTGCTGACTTTTTGTCTTTAGTAGGCAGCAGTGTGTGTGGTTCTGGGTTTTGTGTTGCCTGCTTTGTTACATTTGTTGGTTTTCAAGAGAGAATTGCGGTGCAAATGGATTGCTTCAGATGGGATTATTGTGGTTTTTTAGGGTGGTTATTGGAATCTTAAGAACCTGGTCTTCTCTTGTGGAGATTTTTGCACTGTGACTTTGGAAGATAGGCATTGCATAACACTTGTATTCACAAGGGATATTGAAATTTTTTGAAAAATAAAAAAAATTCAACTCATTAATTTTGGCCTATAAAATGATACCATACGCGTTTTTTATGTTTTTATATTCGAAATTCAGCTTTCATAATATGCTACCATATGCATATTTGGATTTCGAAACTGAAACAAAAAACACTGTTTTCATTTTTGTTTTTATTTTCAAAAAACAAAAAATAGCTTTGAAAAACATTATAGGACATGCCCTTTCTCTCCAACTTTTTCATCTTCCAAACACCATAACTTTCTCATTCGGACTCCAAATTGAGTGATTCAAGTTGGAGAATCTTCATAATCAAGTCCCCTACCTTCTTCAAAAGAGTTTGCAGTTTTTTGATCGAGTTTCGTAGTAGTTTCTCTTTCAAAACATAACCAACTCGGGATTTCAAGGTATTGAACCAAACTTTATGATTTCATCTTTTATGATCTTCAATTTCCTTGGGTTTTCTTCTTCCATATGTATGTGTATGTATGATGAAAGCTATTGAGAATGATAGCTTCATATCAAAGCTAATCAAGTCTAATTAGAGACAAATGTGAACTAGTTTTCTATGATTCTGGTATTTCACTTGTTTGAGAGTTGTATGTGCTTAGCTTGATATCGAGGGTTATTTGTGACTTAATTGATCTATTTTATGATTAATAACCTTGTCTTGTGCTTGGATCCTTTAATTGAACAAATCTAGGATTAGCACATTTGATTTAGTGTTTAGAGCTGTCTAGGATTTAATTGATTATTCATTACATCATTGCTCTAAATATTTGCTAGAATATTCATTGATCACATTTTGTGATTCTAGCATTTTGGTGTATGTTTCTAATATCTTGAATATGTGTTTCATGTATATGATTTATTTAAGTATTAACTTTGTGAATTAAATTAGGAATCACATGTGTTAGGTGTTTCACATGCTTTAGATTTCGATTCATGTTGTTTTAATGACTAGACAATATTTGACTTGTGTGCTTACATGACTAAGTCTATGTCTACATGAAGTGTACATGATCCATGCATTTCATATGTTCATACATCACCTTGTGTGATTGTATCTCTTGGATTCTAAACTAGAATATCATACATTGTGTGCTAATTGTTTAATTCTAGTTTTCATAGCTCGTATTGATCATATGTCCTATTTTGTTTGTGCTTGCATCATTTGCATCACATAGATCAATTGCCTTGTAAAATGTGGAGGTCTTGGCTAAGGGTGTGAGGCTCTAAGTAAGTCCAAGCAAGAGAAGTCTTGGCTAAGAGGTATGATGCCTCTAAGTAAGTCTGAGCAAAGTCTTGTATAGGGGTGTGAGGCTCTGATTAGACAAGCAAGGGAAGTCTTTGCTTGGGGTGTGAGGCTCCTATAAGTCCGAGCAAGAAAAGTCTCTTGTTATTGAGTGATTCTTCAACATATAGCAAGGGAAGTCTTGGCGTGAGGTGTGAGGCATCTTGTAAGTCCGGCATGGATATTCACTAGAGGCATGCGATGTGTCTTGGTTAGAGAATATTCAAGTTTCTCTCTAGTGGGATTAGATAAGAGGGATATCCAACAGATTGTGATACATGAGAGTTAGTCACATTTGAGAGTGTACTCTTGTTTAACTATCTTGTTTAACTAGTGAAAAACATTTTGCCGGTAGCTGTGGAGTCAACCCGTGGATGATTCCTCTTCGGAGGGTTTACCACGTAAAAATATCATGTGTCAAGTTTCTCTTTTCTTATCTCTTTGATATTTGTTTGCTTTAATCAAATTGATCTTAAAGGCATTGTAATTGATTACATTCTTGTGAGACAAGATCTTTACACGATCCTAATGGGTTGTTTGTTTTTTTCTACTTAAAACTTAATGGGTCTAAATTGAACTTATTGAGTTGTTTTGTTTGTTTTGGTCAAACAACTTAAAAATATCAAAAAATAACATAAAAAATAGAGTAAGAAATCCTGACTTTTAACTTAATTCCAAATCTCTGGATTACCATTAAAATATTCTCTTCCAAGTTTATTCTTCCAAAAAAGATATATTTCCAAATTTATTCTAATTTGATATGATGTAAAGATCTTTCTTTGAACATATTTCTTATTTTAAAAGGTTTTACAAAGGAAAAAAAAAAACCCCTAATCACTTCTCATAGGAACGAACCTATTTAAAATAATAATAATAATAATAATTAATATCTCTTTTTTATTTGGTTTTCAATGCATATAATCTAAGAAACAAAAAAAAATAAAAGTGGTTTCCTCAATTATATACAATGGAAACGTGGACAATATGCAAAATAACTTGAATTTTGTTTTTTTTTTTATATAATAAATTGAACTTGAACTTTGTTTGCAGAATATGTAAAATTATATTCTTTGATGAATTTTTTGTTTTGATAAGAACATGTATGTTAAATTATTTCTTTTAATTAACATGGGTATTTGTAGAGTAAGAAAGGGGTTAGATAATGTTTAGTTCATTGATTTGATAAGATGGCAGGTAAAAATGTAAAAGTAATTAATAAGATTAATAAATATGGTATAGTTATGAGTGAGGGTATTTTGAAAAAAATAGGATAGTTTTGCAATTTAATTTGAGATTATTGAAGATTTGCAAATGGCCCCCTAAAATAGGGTATTTTTGCTAAAAACCCTAAACAAACCAACCAACCCACATTCTCACACGCACTTTGGACAGTGCGGTCCATATGATATGCTAGTAGCGGCTATATTTAAGTTATTATGCGAATACTCGGCGCAAGCTACTGCTCTTTCTTTCGTTCCACTTCCAGACATTTCTTCTCAGCCGTGCCTACTACACTAACACTCGCACTCGCTCCCATTCCATTTCGCATTCCCATCCCAATCTCAACCATTTGCATGTCACACCGCCCCAACTTCCAGGGTGGACGCCGTGGCGCCTCCTCCGGCCCCAATCGCGGCGGCGGCCGTCGTGGAGGCGGTTCTGGACGAGGTGGAGGTCGTGGCGGGGGCCGCGGCGAGCAGCGCTGGTGGGACCCTGTTTGGCGTGCCGAACGCTTGCGGCAGAAAGCTGCAGAGGTATATAGATAGAGAATCATGTTCATTTTTGAATCGGTGAATATTATTAGTTTTTTTCTATTTGAAGGTTTTTATGAAATTTATTGATTGACTGGGCTGAACTGTTCTTTTGAACGAAGCAAAGATCGAAGTTTTAACTTTTAGTTTATTATGTTCACTCTTCTTTTGGTTTTGTCAACCAAGCTCAAAAATTCCTAAATTTTGATATACTAAGAGAAGAGTAATTGTTTTTTGTTTGAATTCTATATGTTTGGTTCCTTAGAATTTATAAATTCTATCACAAAAACTGAGTTTTAATTCTAAATAGTTTTGATTCCACTGCTATTTTTACATGTTTAAGTTTTGTTGTAAAGTCTGTTTGGTTTAGAGTTTAGTTTTTGTGTTGTATTTTTAGAGGAAAGAATTGTAAAAAAATATCTCTAGAGGCTGCTCAAGAGAGGCTAATGTGAACGCTCTCAGAAGAGAAAGGTGGGAAATCATAAAGATTGCTATTTTGGTTTTGGAGAGTATGAATTTGCTGTTGAAAATAACAAGTTTTCGTTTTTCCACTGAAATTCGAACATGACATGTAACCAAACGTTGTTTCTTAGAGGCAAAAACCAAATGATTTTTATTTATTTTTTATGTATATCTTGTTTCTTTAAATACTTTAAGTCTCCTTTTCCCCTCTTTATGAAATAGTGCATTGAAGGTTCACTTATCCTTACATATTACATCTTTTTAAATAATAATGTTAATGATGTATTGATGTTAACATGCCTTAATTCAATTCAGTTGGAAATTCTTGATGAAAATGAATGGTGGGGTAGGCTGGAGCAAATGAAAAAAGGAGGAGAGCAAGAGATGATAATAAGACGTAATTTCAGTCGGTCAGACCAGCAAACCCTTTCTGACATGGCTTATGAATTGGGACTTTATTTGTAAGTGTGTACAACTGCTTGGCATCATATTTATTTTCAGATGAGTGCCAAACTGTTATTTTAGAAGTAATTGTTGCATGGGTGTTGAAGAAATAGTTATTTCAAATTTCAATAATAATATAGAGATATTCTAATATTTATCTAAACTTGAGTGACTATTGTAATATTGACTGTCAAATGTCTAATTTGTTGAAGGCCTGGTCTGATCTTATTGCCATGATAATCCTTTTATTCTCTCTCTCTCTCTCTCTCTCTCTCTCTCTCTCTCTCTCTCCACCCCCCGCCCCGCCACCCCCCCCCCCCCCTTGAGTGGGGTCTAAGTAGGTATTC
Organism: Acer negundo; assembly: GCA_035582765.1. Taxonomy (NCBI): domain Eukaryota; kingdom Viridiplantae; phylum Streptophyta; class Magnoliopsida; order Sapindales; family Sapindaceae; genus Acer; species Acer negundo. The sequence goes on from CM069243.1 coordinate 12,834,179, forward strand.
TTGTAAATTTAAAAGGCTTGATCTTCACATATATTGATCATGTCTCATAACCTTAGTTTAATACATGAAGCTTTATCTCACTATTTCTTTTCATGGTATGTACTTGTGGAAAGAAAGCCATGAATATGATAAAGGAAAGGCACTTGTGGTTAGCAAAGTTCCATTGCCAATGTATCGAGCAGATCTCGATGAACGTCATGGATCTACACAGAAGGAGGTACAGTATATGCAAACTACATACTGTATATGTATAATGTTGTCAGTAAAAGCTGAGTATATTCATTGACACTTTTCAATCTCTTGACAGATTCGAATGTCTACAGAAACTGAGAGGATAGTTGGAAATCTTTTGAATAGCTCACAGGGACCAGTAACTGTTAATGATTCTGGTGTGTCATCTGTTAAGGGAGCCAAACAATCATCACTCAGTGTAGAAGTAGCTAATCCTGTCGACTCGGATATGGATTCTGCCAAAGAGAAACTTAGTGTTGAACTTAAGGAGAGGCAGGCAAAAATGAAGGTAAATATGCCAGTCTGGCCCTCACAAATAATATTTTAATACTAGTTTTGTGCTATATAAGCCCAGATTGTTGTATGTTGAAAGGTGGAATTTTATAATAATTCCCATGTTATTACCTGCAGGTAAATAACAATGTGAAGGCTATGCAGTCTTTCAGAGAAAAGCTTCCTGCATTTAAAATGAAAGTGGAGTTTCTGAAAGCAGTTGCAGAAAATCAGGTTCTATTCATATTAAAATGGAAACTTTTGTTTATTACTCATCATGAATTATTACAAAGAAAATTTCTCTTTCTTCAATAATTAATGTTCAGGGAATCACTCCAGTGTTTTTGTCGTAAATGTACATCTCTTACCAATAAAAAAAGATTTGGTGATTTTCTGGATATTGGAATTTCGGTACCACTTTGATGCATAGTATATGTTATCCTCTATATTCATCATTGAGCTTGTTTAATCAGTATGTTGCATCAATATTTGTGTCCTTGTATAATCATAAATTGCCATATATTAATTCCTGTCCATAGTGAAGTCACGGGCATTTTGTATATAACTCAGGATGGATAAGATGAAAAGAGGTAAAGCAGTCTTGAGATTGATTAATATAATTCTAATTAAATATTTCGACTGGTAACATGTAGGGTCACTATGTAGTAGCATCTCTTCTCATTAATACCTATAGATGGACATCAAAATAGATTCAATGTTTTGGGTTTTCATGTATCTTCATCATATTGTGTGTCTAAACTTTTTTTTGTCCTCAGTTCATATTTTTAATGAATCATGTCGGAAAACTCTTTTGTCCTCCTTTAACATTAGCCTATTTTTGTTTCAAAAAAAAAAAAAAAAAAAAAAAAAAACCATTAACCTATTTTGATAAGTAGAATAATTATTCCTTTAAATTGGTCTCTAGTGCCTAAGCAGCACTTTGCTGATTTCCAATGTCTTTTTGACAAATGCAGGTATTGGTAGTTTCAGGGGAGACAGGTTGTGGTAAAACAACCCAGCTTCCTCAATTTATCTTGGAAGAGGAAATATCATATTTGCGTGGTGCTGATTGCAACATTATATGCACTCAACCCCGTCGTATATCTGCCATATCTGTTGCAGCTCGAATATCCTCTGAAAGAGGAGAGAATCTTGGTGAGACTGTTGGTTATCACATCCGCCTAGAGTCAAAGCGCTCTGCTCAAACACGGCTTCTCTTTTGCACCACTGGAGTATTACTTCGACAGTTGGTAACATGATGTTCCCCTTATTTCATATCCTCAGTAAAGCTTGTATACTGTTTATTTCTTCTTAGGTTTCTTAATTCTTTCAACTTTTGTTTATACTTACCCATAAAGAAGTCACTTGACAGATCTTGGAGTTGTGAATGGATATTAGTGTGGACTCTTCCATCTGTTGGTTGAAATTTTATTTGGCAACAGTGTGAAGACAATGCTTTTCTTTGCCAGTAGAACTCTAGGATAATCCAGAATCATTTTAGTTTCTTTTTACTATGTTGTTCAATATAATAGATCATTCTCTGTGGCAGCCCTAACAGAAGCTAAGATTTTCATCTGTTGCATGGCTTTGACATTTAAATTCTTTCTATTTCAAATTTGATGTTAAAATACAGGTTCAGGACCCAAATTTAAACCATGTGAGTCATTTGCTAGTTGATGAAATTCATGAAAGAGGAATGAATGAGGACTTTTTGTTAATAATTCTTCGCGATCTTCTTCCCCGGCGTCCAGATTTGCGTCTTATCCTAATGAGTGCTACCATTAATGCTGACTTGTTCTCCAAGTACTTTGGGGATGCTCCAACTGTACACATACCGGTACAACTAATCATCTTCAACAGTGTTTTAATATGTATCTTTGAGCTTGTTCAAGGCATATACACATTTGATAGTAGATTGCTTATTTACTATTGTTTAGGCCATTATCTGCAAGCTTAAGCTTTTAGTTCAAGTGGTTACTTATCATAATAATGGAGTTAGTTTTATTAAGAGCGTTTGGGTTCAGGCCCCTTTATATGATTAAATTTGTATTTGTTTTCCATGTTTATTTTCCATTTAAATTTGTGTCTTTGTTTAGGCTTAGGCTCCCCATTAGTCTTGCACGTGAGGAAGTTTATTAGAGTGCTTAAATACTATAGTTTGGACTTTTACCATAAGCTTAAGCCTTTTAGATCCAGTGAGCAGTGGTTATTTAACACATCATCATCGTCATTGTTGTTATTGTTACTTTTAATTGACCACTTTTCAATGCAATGGCAAGGAAACTTACCACTTTTCAATGCAATGGCAGGGATTGACCTTTCCTGTAGCTGACTTATTTCTAGAAGATGTTTTGGAGAAAACTCGATATAAAATAAAATCAGAGTTTGACAACTTTCAGGGGAACTCGAGAAGAAAAAGGAGAGAGCAAGATTCTAAGAAAGATGATTTAACTGCATTGTTTGAGGCATGCCCAAAACTTCAAGGCTAATCATCCTTATTCCCTTTTTATTAAGTGAATTTGCAAAGGATTTTGGACTACCATATTGTGTTAATGTTTTGCTTCGCATTATCTTTCTTTGATATGCTTTTCTGACTGGACATCTGTAGTAAGCATACCGTAATCCAGCAAGGGTTCATTGAATGAGAATCCTATATGTATCATGTTTAGTCATGTAATATATCATGAACCCAGAAAGCTGCCCAAAGCTAGATTTTTGTTATATGTACCATTTGTCAGCAAAGGATGGCCTTCTGGCCATTGGACCTCAACCATTAGAAATATTTTGAAGTTACTATTAACCGGTCATTATTCAGTCCGATCATTGTCCTGTTATATTTAGAAGTTAGATGTATTGAAAAGCTATGTGTATTAAACATCAACCTGGATATAAAGAGAATGTGATAAAAATAGAGGTCACTTATTCTTGTCAGCTGCCCTTTAATTGCAGTTTTAGCACTTGAAAGAAACAGAAAAATCCCAGTATCCAGAATAAATGCTGAAACATATTATATGGCTGCAACCAACTGAAGCATGAACATGATTTGTAGAATTTTGGTAGGTTTCTTGCCGCCATATGTTAAATTCTTGGTATCTGAAAGTGCGAACACTTGCCTGGTTACTATGGGAACTCTTCTTTTTTTTTTTTTTAGATAGGAAACAAAGAAATTATTGACAAAAGAAAAAGGTGGACAAGGGGTGAACAAGATATCCACAGGCTGGGTTTGAATCATTCACCTCCTGTTAGCTTCTATAGCATTTACCATATTACTTCATGCCTTCATTTTTCTATATAATTTGGCATGTGACTGTTTGTTGTAGGTCAACATTGATGCTATTGGCTTGCTAATTTTGCATGACATAGGTCTGGGAATGCACAGACTTAAAGAAATCATGATCTAAAATTCGTTTGTACTTAGCTGGACCTTTCTTTTAAATGACAGTCTATGGTCTATAGCTGTTTTAGTTATGTTTTATTGCTGATACTACGTAAGGAGTTTTAAAGCTTTTTTGGGTTCCCTCACCTCACGAATGTGTTGTTGAATCTTTATATTAATGCCATATCTCTGGTTTTTATTTTAAGGATCAGCACAATGCTTTCATGTGTAAATAGCCTAAGATATACACATTTCCTCGACAAAATGAACAGGCTTTCATTTTGTATTTTGTAGCTAAGAATTTATTCTATGGTTCTGTTAAATACTTTAATTTTTCATTTTGTGTGTAGGATGTTGAAATTGATTCTCTATATAAAACTTACAGTGCATCAACCAGAGCTTCTCTTGAAGCTTGGTCAGGATCACAGCTTGATTTGGGTCTGGTATGTACTTTGGGAAATCTGTCAACTCTTATAATGCACCTCAACTGCTAGTATTGTATTTTGCAACATTTCGTTGTCACTGCTGTAAACAGTATCATATTCTAAACCACTGCAATTTAATTAATTTCCTTCTTACTTCCTAATGTTATATTATTCCACATTGTTTGCTGCATCTTGACTCTAACAAGAGTTCCTATATACTCATATTTTTTATGTTAAAAATTATTTGTAGGTGGAGACAACAGTCGAGTATATTTGTCGTAATGAAAGTGATGGAGCAATTCTTGTTTTTCTCACCGGCTGGGATGACATTTCTAAGCTACATGACAAGATTAAAAGAAACAACATTCTTGGAGATCCAAGCAAGTTTCTTGTTCTTCCCTTACATGGTTCACTGCCTACCGTCAATCAACGTGAGATATTTGACCGTCCTCCCCAAAACAAGAGGTAAGTATCTTGATGCTATTAATTTTTAATTCATAAATTTTTATTTTTGAAAAGTGGTAATTCGTGCATTCATTATTAGAGAGCTGATAACCTCTCTTGTTTTTAATTTTTTTTTTGAGACAAGACAAGAAATTTTATTAACAAAAGAGTATACTAGTTAACAAGCATTCACAAAGGCCACTAAAAAGAGCCTTCCAATGAAAGATAGTATACCGTACTAAAGCATTGCTAAAGAAAATGTGTCCATGATCCACAACCAACCCCACCAACACACCAAACCCACCCCCCCAACAACAAATGAATCCCCAAAGTCTAACTTTATTCTGCTTCATTAGAGCTTCGTCTCCCCTATGATCTCCAAACTTTCTTCCATTTCTCCAGCCAAATGACTCCTAGAGTATCCAAACTAAATAGTTCATAAAAGTCCAATTTTGTTACTCCACTGAAAGCACAATGGTTTCCATAACTAATACACATAAATTTGTGGAATAGCCCAATTCAACATAGAATGATAGAAACCTGAAAATTATTATATCATTATTGCAAAGCAATAGGACAGTGAATAAAGAGATGGCCAGTTGTTCAACCTCCCTACATAATACACCACTGAGGAGAAAGACTTGTCTCAGTTGTATTTTGAACAGTATCAGTAATATTGTTATCCCCATGAGTAAGAGCCCAACTTATTTTACATAATTAGTGGAAGATCTGAAATAAAATATTTAACGAATTTACGATCTTATTATCCTCGTTATGTGCATAGAAAGTTAAACAGTGGGATGCTGCATTCTGGTTTTAGACTTACGTAGCTGCCTTCCTAGGATGGGCTAGGCATAGTGGTGGCACGGTTTGGTTTCGGTTCCATGGCCACTCAAAACCGAAACCGTAACCGGAAAACCGGTTTGGTACACGGTTTCTAACCGGCGGTTTTACGGTTTCGGTTTAAAAACCGACGGTTTTGGGTTCGGTTTCGGTTTTTCAAAAAAAAATTCAAAAAAAATGCCTCGTGCAGCTTCTGATTAGTCGATTTTTTTAAAAAAAAATTTTAAAAAAAAAACCGGCGGTTTAACCGCGGTTAAAACCGCCGGTTTTTGGCGGTTTTTGGAAGTACCCAAACCGAAACCGTAACCGGTTCAACCGGTTTCCGACCGGTTTTGAAACCGCCGGTTCCGGTTTCGGTTTCGGTTTTGGTTTTGGGGCGGTTTTTGGAAGTACGGTTTCGGTTAAACCGCGAGCAAAACCGTCGGTTTAGTGCCCGCGGTTTAACCAAAACGATGGCCACCTCTAGCTAGGCATCTGTTATATTATCATTATTCTTTAGAATTGGAGTGCAATTTCAGAATTCAATTTCAATGGGAAATATTGGTGGGTTTGTCAAGAGTGGAGGTATTTTAGCATAGCAGTCTCTCTGGATTGTACTAACACAATGCCTCTCTAAACTTGCCAGTTTTCTTCGCGTTAATTTTTGCTAGGCATATTGTGTTCTCTGTATTTTTTTTTTCCCCTTTTTTTTCCATTTAAATGTTAATCAAAATCACACCTGTGATAATTATAATCATCTCAAGCACCTTAAAATTTCTCATTTCAATATTTTCTTTATTTATTAGAAAAGAAAAGGCATAATCTGCTTCATGCATTTTTGTAGAAAAATCGTTCTGGCAACTAATATTGCTGAGAGTAGTATCACCATAGATGATGTTGTGTACGTTATAGACTGTGGAAAGGCAAAGGAAACCAGTTATGATGCTTTAAACAAGTTGGCTTGCCTGTTACCATCATGGATTTCAAAGGTTTCGGCCCATCAGGTATACTTGTCATGTTGAAAGTGCAACAAGCAATTAAGGTTTCTGTAATTAAATTTATCTGTTGCTCACTAAGACGTTTTCTTTGTATGGTGAGACAACTTCAGAGAAGAGGTCGTGCGGGCCGTGTGCAACCTGGAGTGTGCTATAAGTTGTATCCAAGAATTATCCATGATGCAATGCTTCAGTATCAATTACCTGAAATTCTCAGGACGCCTTTACAACAGCTATGCCTGCATATCAAGGGCTTGCAGCTTGGAACTGTAGGATCATTTTTGGCAAAGGCACTACAGCCGCCAGATCCTCTTGCTGTTCAGAATGCGATTGAGCTTCTTAAAACAATTGGGGCTTTAGATGATATGGAGGACCTTACTCCGCTTGGTATGTAGCATTACTGTTTCTCTATTATTTAGTTGCTTTTGCAGGGAAACTTTAATCTGAATCAATATCTTATAGGTCGCCACCTTTGCATTCTGCCTGTGGACCCAAATATTGGAAAGATGCTTCTAATAGGGGCCATCTTTCAATGCCTCAATCCTGCTTTAACAATTGCAGCTGCTCTTGCGCATCGTGACCCATTTGTCCTTCCCTTAAATAGGAAAGAGGAAGCTGATGCAGCAAAAAGGTCTTTTGCTGGTGATTCTTGCAGGTTAGGCCATAGACCAAAGCCATCATAGTGGTTGGCTTATGCAGATATTTTTCAGAATTTATGTGATTTTGTTAAAATATAGTAAATCTGAACCCTTCCTAATGCAGTGACCACATAGCACTTCTCAAAGCTTTTGAAGGTTATAAGGATGCCAAACGCCATGGAAGGGAAAGAGATTTTTGTTGGGAAAATTTTTTATCACCAGTAACCTTGCGGATGATGGAGGATATGAGAAACCAGTTTCTGGATCTACTATCAGACATAGGCTTTGTGGACAAATCCAAGGGTGCTAGTGTAAGCTCTTACATTTTCAATGTCCATTGCAAAGCTTCCTATCCCCTTTCCCTCTCTCCCCCATTTTGGAGATTGTTTCTTGATGTTATTTTCTAAGTATCATTAATTATTTTAGAGGTTTGTCATTGATTGATCGCAAGGTTGTTCCACTTTTGTCGCTAACTTTGGTTCCCAACTTTACCCTCAGAATGGTTATATTGCATGATTTATATAATTATATGTATCTGAAGTTGGAGAATTGGAGGATTACTTGATTCATCTATATGTGTGCTTTATGTAGGCCTACAACCAGTACAGCGATGATTTGGAGATGGTATGTGCAACTCTCTGTGCTGGGCTCTACCCAAATGTCGTGCAGTGCAAAAGAAGAGGAAAGCGTACAGCCTTGTACACAAAAGACGTTGGGAAAGTTGACATCCACCCTGCTTCTGTTAATGCAGGCATTCATATATTTCCTCTACATTATTTGGTTTATAGTGAAAAGGTGAAGACGGCAAGCATCTATGTCCGAGACTCTACAAACATATCAGAATATGCTTTGCTTCTATTTGGTGGTAATCTCATTCCTAGCAAAACTGGGGAGGGTATTGAAATGCTTGGTGGTTACCTTCATTTCTCTGCAGCGAAGAGTGTTTTACAATTGATATGGGTAATTTCTTCTCGTGTTTTTCTTTATTTTATATTTCTAAATGATATTTCCCCTATTTACTTTTTTTTTTCTAGGTAAACAAGCGTGATAAAGATGTAGGTTGTATCATGTTAATAATTTTTTTTTAATTTTTTTCATAGAAATTGCGAGGGGAGCTGGATAAGCTTCTGAATAAGAAGATTGAGGAACCTGGGTTTGACCTTTCAGTGGAGGGAAAGGGAGTGGTGTCCGCTGCAGTTGAATTATTGCATAGTAAAAATGTAGGGTGCTAATTCCTCTGTTAGTTGCAAGAAAATAAACCACAAAAATAGAAGTCCTCCCATTGTTTTCCCTCAAATATAACAATCTTACATTTCTGGGATTTGGCTGTTTATCTTTTTCCATGTTTAGGATATATCAGGTCAATTCGTTATGACGGTTACTTAGTACACAGTTGAGATATGATGATTTTAGATATCTCAATGATATAAAGAAACCCTGAAATTTTGCTAGTTCATCATTATTTTTGTGTGATTTTATTTCCCCTATCGTCTTATTAGCCTAACATGCTCCCCTTACCGGTGAAAAAGAGAAGCCACTAGACAAACATGGGCGCTATTGGATCCGATGGATTTCAGAATTTTGGATCCAATCCGATCCAATCATACCCTCAAATCCAATGGATTGTGTTGGATCCTGCACACCGTAATGGATTGTGGATATAATAGATGAGCTACAATGTCGAATCAAGTATTAAAAGAGACGATAATGACATCCTTTAAAAACTATATATACACCCGTTTGTAATTATACTTACCAAAAAAAAATTTAATTTTTTTATTTATACATAAATCCAACTTAATACCAAAAATATCATTTTTTAAATTATATTTGTAAGTCAACACCATTTACACATATTATTATGTTATTTACACATATTATTATGTTATTGATCAATTTTATTATTATTTAAAATTTTATTATTATCTTCAATTCTATTACTGTTATTTCTCTTTTCTCACTTTTTCTCTTCTATGTTTCAATTACATAAAATTAGTCTTTATTTTTTTTTTTTCCTTTTCTTTCTCTCACGTCATGTCAAGCAACTCTCTTCATTTCTTATTGATTGTTTTCTGTCCACAAAGTCACTTTGATTTAAAGTTTTCTGGTTGAAGATCTATTTTCTATTTGTGAAAGTGGTAAGGATGCAAGGTTTGTGTCATGTCTTAAATGATTTGAAAGTATAAAAGTTTTTGATGAAATTGAAGAACAACTGATATTGATAACAAAAAAAAAAAAAAAAAGTTTAAAGAGATTTTGATTTTGAAACTAATAATAATTAATTTAAAACTTTCACAACCAATTTTATTCATTCTCTATACTTAGCAATCAATTTTTATTTCCTTAAAAGAAATTGAAAATACATTTGAAATTAGTATTTAAAAGAGAATCTAAGGTTTAAGAAAATGGAAAATGTTTTTAATGATATATGTTAATATCTAATCATTAATAGGAATTTTTTTTTTTTTAACAAAAGATTAAAATGGGAAACTAATTAATAATTATTAGTAGATGTACTTATAAAATTATTTAGGGATCGTTTGTTTTTTGCACTTAAAATTTAATGGGTTTGAATTGAAATTATTAAACTTTTTTTTTTTTTTTTTTTAAGTGGTTGAACAATTTAAAATAAAAAGTAAGAAATCATAACTTTTAACTTAATTCTAAATCACTAGATTGCATTTAATATATTTTCTTCCAATATTACCCTACCAAAGATAACATATTTCCAATTTTATTATAATTTTATATTATATAAATTTATTTCTTTTACCCCATTACTTATGATAAACATCTAAAAATAAATAAATATTATGGCCAGTTTGGTATTGCTTTAAAAAAGTTAAAATCAAATTATTTTATAATTTTGATATAAAATGATGTTTGATAAAACTTCCAAAAGTGATTAATTGATAATCTAACAAGTTTTGATAGTGATTTTGAGAAGTATGTGAGCGGTCACTTTTTGAAAGTGATTATGGAATAATCTGTTTTCAGCATTTAATGCATCATTTAAAATATCATTATTATCCTTATAAAATCATTTATATATTTTATTTAATCTCAAAATTAAATATTCTATTTAAATATTGGTTTGATTTATAAAATCTTTTAAAAATATTGTTATTGTTCTTATGGAATTTGTTTTTTCCAATTTAAATATTATACTTAAATACTGATTTAATATATATAATTAATGAAAATAAAATAAAATAAAATAAAATGGGGTCCTAAACTCATGTATATTATAGTTATTGTAACTAATCTCAACACTTTAGCAATAAAATTACCAAACATATATATACTGCTTTTAAACTGTACAGTAATTTTAAAAATACAATTAACCAAACATCTGCTGATTAACTTCACAGCTGATTATTCCTCCAGCACAGCTAACAGTGATTATTATAAAAGTTATAACAATATCAAACTGGCTCTTAATCATATTGCAACTTTCAACACCATAATTGAACTTTCAATTCTATTTTTTTTTTTTAAAAAAAAAAAAGCAAAACCATTTATAAATCATTACTTATCCTTTAAAAAAAATTATTTATTTATCATTTCTTAATCATGGACAATATATTGCAATTATTACATAAAAATGGTTTAAGATTTATTAAATTATTTTTATTTAGTTTTGTATTATATAAAATGAAAATACATAACAATTAATAGTAACAATGATATACATGTCAAATTACTTGTTTTTAAACCATTTAAAAAACAAGCAAGTTGACATTATATTCAGAGGTGATACAAATAAAAAATAAACATGTTATTCAGATTTATGTTTTAGTTACTATTTAGTTTTCAAGAAAATTTAGGAATGTACAATCATTGTACAAAAAAAAAAACGACCACTTAATCTTAGGGCTCAAAATTTTTTTGTCACTATTTAGGCCTGACTTTATAAGAAAGTCACTGGTTTAATAACTTAAGTTTAAAAGGCACCTATTATGGTGAAGGGACAAAAATACCCCTTACAGTAACCTTCTTCACCATTTTGTTTTTTTTTTTTATTCTTTCAAAATCCTCCATCAATGGACGACGGTGGACCACGACCAAACATAATAGCGACTTTTCTTATGTCCCAGCCTTTGTTATTTACATCTGAGATACAAACCGTCTTGTTAGTTGCTCTTTTTTTTTTCAATTTAAAACACTCTTTTGTAAACCTTAAACTGATTGTGCGAAGAAAAAAAATGATTGTTAAAAAGGCTCGAAAAAGTCTCGGACAAAGCTTAGAAAGACTCGGACAATTTATTAAAAGTTTTGAAGAAGAAATGAAAAGACTCGAAGAAGTAATGAAAAGGCTCGGAGATTCAAAATTAACAAAAAAAAAAATTGTTGAAAAGTCTCGGAGAAGTAATGAAAAGGTTCGGATAGTTCATTAAAAGGCTCGGAGAAGTAATGAAATTAACAAAAAAAATTTGTTGAAAAGTCTCGGAAAAGAAATAAAAAGGCTCAGATAGTTTATTAAAAGGCTCGAAGAAGAAATAAAAAGGTTTGGATATTCAAAATTAACAAAAAAAAAAAATGATTGTTGAAAAGTCTCGGAAAAGAAATGAAAAGGCTCGGGGAACAATTGAAAAGGCTCGAGCCTTTTCATTTAGTCTCCGATACTTTTGAGACTTTTCATTTCTTCTCCGAGCCATTTCAATTAGATTCAAAATTCATACAATCAGAGAAAGGCTTACAAAAGACCCAGATAACAAATGAAAAGGAACCCAGTTAGGGTTTTAAATTGAAAAAAAAAAAAGCTCTGGGGGCGCTGCTCCTTGCACCCCCTACGAGCTGACCGGGGAGCTCAACCCCTGAATACGTCTACGTAGCGCCACAAAATTAATTATCCAATGGAGATGAATTGATAATGTTATGGTGTTCAACCTCCATCCTCCATTGAAGGTTTGTTATAGAGGAAGATGAAAGAAAAAATCTCAGAAAACTTTAAAGTAAGAGAGAATGTGTAAAATAAGGGCATTTTTGGAAATTACTTACTTTAGTGTCTTTTAAACTTAAGTTATTAAACCGGTCATTTTGTCACCAAGTGAGTTGGAAAAGGTGACATTTTCCACCATTTCCACCTTAATCTTTTTGGTAATTTTATTCAAGAGTATTATTAGATTTTAAAAAACATACCAATTTAATATATACATATAGTTTTTAAAAGGTGCAAATATCATCACTCACTATTAATTGATCATGACTTTCACTATTAATTGATCATGATTTTTTTAATACTTGGGCTCTAGCTCTTGTGGGGTCATACGAGTTATGCTCGAGCATGAAAAAGAAAAGCATAGCCATGGGTAATGAAATTTTTAGAGCTTTTGTGTAGGATGGAAATTTTTAGAGAATGAAGATATAATGGAAGTTTTCAATTTTACATGGGGAATGAAATTTTCTATGGCTTATATATATATATATATATACACGGAGTGAGGTGGTGTTTGTTTTTTGGTCTGAAGACTTAAAGTCCTGAATTGGGTATGAAATCTGAATTGGGTCTGAAATCTGAAGTCTGAGCAATATGTTTGTTTTTTGTTTTCTGATGTCTGAATTAAGTATTAAGCCGTTTGTTTTTTCAAAATAAAAACATCTGAAAACCTATAATTTGACATTCATACCCTTGCATCATTGATGGTTATATATCATTATATTTATTTGTTATGTATTTATATCTTGTTAATCCAAAAATAATATATCACTATTTAAATAAAATTATAGTTATTTTAATTTATATTCCAAAAAAATATTATTTTTATATTAAATAAAACTATATATTATTATTATTATTTTCTCACATAACTCTAATCACAATTTTCAAAATTATATAAACCAAAATCAGTCATCAAACATCTTAACCTCATCAATTAACAATGAACATATATCACAAAAATAAAAACAAACAACACTTATCTCAAAAAAGTCATTATCAGCCATCACCTTCATCCTAAAACTACACCGTTTCAATTTTCTTCTCCAAGCCTCCTTTTGTCCAGTTGTTCTCCACCACAAAACCACTCTCTCTCAACAACCCACATGCCACAACCACAATCATACCACAAGGTCTAGCCGCTGCAACCACCTTCCACTCCCAACGACTTCCCTTCCTTCTCATCGAATCTTCTGACGCCGTTGGTGGCCGCGTCCTTACCGACTCTGTAGATGGTTTCTCTTAGATTGAGGCTTCCAAATCTTCCCACCTCAACCTCCACCTCTCTGAGTCCTTCGTCTTCGATATCCTCAAGTACGGTCACCATAACGGTGCCAAACTCCTCTGCTGTTTCAAGTTCTTCGACTGGATTGTCCATACATTAGTCATTGATCAGTGTACGAGGTATATACAAGGATACGTTGGGAAATAAACTATTTTGTAGAGGGCAATTTGGACAAAAAAAAAAAAAAGTAAAGCCAAGTGAGTCCATCAAACTTCAGATAAAAGTTGAAATTTTCAACTTTTTTTTCTCAGATGTTTTTCATCCAATCTCAGACTTCAGATCACTAAAAAAAAACAAATAAAAATGTCTTACCAAGACATTTTAGCAACTTTAAGTTTTAAGAGCCAAAAAACAAACAGGCCTTGAGTCTCTTATGGGAGATCTCTTATTTTAATTTCGTAAGGACTATAATGAAAACATATCGATTTTAATGAATTTTAATTTGAATATTTTTGTGGACGATGAGTTCATTAAAATCTACCTATGAACAAAATTTGAGAATTTTCTGAGCACTAGAACTATTTATCCAAATTTTGTAAAATATGAAAATATCGGAAAGTAGGCAAAATATAGGAAAATTCAAGAAAAATACTTATAGTATTTGAAAAATTCTCAAATTTTGTTCTTAACGATTAAAATTCAGATTTTAAAAAACATACTAATTTGGGATTAAATTAGATTTCAATGAACTCATCATCCACAAAAAAAATTCAGATTAAAATTCATTAGAATCGATGTGTTTTCATCATGGTCCTTACCGAAATTAAAATAAGGGTTTCCTTATGAGAGACTTACTCAATATATATATATTGTTGTTGTTGTTTGAGGATTATGATTATTTCAACTTTTATTAAAGTTTCATTTAAAATATCTGTGTTTATGACTAAATTTCCATAATTTTCTTGAATTTTACGTTAATTTCCATTACCGATATTTTCATCGAATCATAGATATTTTCTTGATATCCACATTATCATCCTTGCCTATATAAATTAATAAAATAAAAGGCAAATTATATAAAGAGAGAAAACCAAAAATAACCATTGGAATTATTAAACTTTTGTTAGTCGCACGAACCAGCGCTCTGCTGCACGAACCAAGGCGCCGCTGGTTTGTGAAGGTTGTGCGTCGACGTCTGGTCGTGCGTCGATGTTCGGCCGACAACTCCAGTGATGGGCGACGCCGACGAGAGGCAGATCGGGTAGAGAGAGAGAGAGAGAGGCAGATCATGGAGAGAGAAAGCAGAGGAGAGAGAAAGAAAAAAAGAGAAAAAGAGAAAAAGAGAGAGAGAGCTCTGATTTGGGATGTTTTTATATGGGGGCATTCAAGTAATTTTATAAAAACATGGTTATTAACAATTAAAATTTCGTTTGTGGTTAAAAACAAAATTTGTATGTTGTATGTGTTTATTTTTGGCAATTTCCACTTATTAGTTATAAACATATCTTGAAGTATAGGGAGAAAGTTTAATATTCAACATTTGTTATTAATTACACTAACATATAGGTTGACCAAAGGCTTGTGGGCAATTTAGTCTTTTTACCTATTAAGTTTAACAAAAACTTCTAAAATGATCTCAAACTTTTTGATAATTATAAATCTACTTAAGAACTAATTGTAAACTAATCATATAATTTGTAATAAATATATTTCAAACCCTAAACCAAACAAATTCACTCTACTGGAGATTGGACTCCATCTATTCCGCCCGTATATTTTTCCTTTTTTTATTAATAAAAATCAGTTATTATTATTTTAATTAATATTTAATGTTTATTTATTAATTAGAAGTAATTTCGTCATTTTATAGTCAATGGTTAAAGTTAACGGTTGACCATTAACAGTAGGATGTGTTTGTGTAATTGATGGAAAAACGTTGAATATTAAGCATTTTCTCAATAACTGAAGGGATGTTTGTCCAATTCACCCTAAAATAAAAACCCTTCAAATGTCGTCTTTCTCCTTTCCCTCTCTCAAGTCTCAATCTCCCCCTTCCTCTTTCCCAGGCCTTCTGTGAATAGTGCACCAATATTTGCAGATTCACTCACCTACCATAGAACCCTAGAAAAACCCTAAACAAAATCCCAAGTAAAGAAACTTACTTCAATTCAATTCATGTTCCGCTAACCTAACCTAACCTAATCGAACAAAGATCCGAAATCAAACCACATAATGGGTCGACCCGAACCTTGCGTCTTGTTCTCTCAGACCTTCGTCCACCCGCAACTGGACGAGTACGTCGACGAGGTACAACTCTCATTGTTTCCAATCACTGTCGCTTTATTGTGCTCGTTTTTAAATTTACTGTCTTTTCAATCCTTTTCTTTTTATGTGGTTTGTTAGAATCTTGCTATATGCAAGTTTAGAGTGAACTCATGTTTGTTAGGAGTAATTGTATTATTCACAATTATATATAGTGACTACAATGTAAAATAAAATTTTGTTCACTTTATTATTGTTTCAAACTTTTTATTTGATTACAAATTAAAAATGTGTTTTTGTTCTTTTTTTTGGCATATCAGGTATTATTTTCTGAGCCAATTGTTATAACTGCTTGTGAATTTCTGGAACAAAATGCGTCCTCCGACTCTCAAGCTGTTTCTCTTGTTGGGTATGTTGTTCTTGATCCTAGTAACCTCCATTATTATCTTCTTTTTCATTTTAACTTTGGGGTGTTTTACGGTCACAAGTTATAGTAAATCGAGTTTGTGTCAGGAATTTTTGACTTATACAGGTTAATGGTGATGCTTTATGGAGGTTTATGGGTACTAAGTTTATAAATTGTTATTGTTCTCTACAGGGCCACTTCACCTCCTTCATTTGCTTTGGAGGTTTTTGTTCAGTGTGAGGGAGAGACAAGATTTAGGCGCCTCTGCCAGCCATTTCTGTATTCACATTCTTCATCCAATGTGTTAGAAGTGGAGGTATTTACTACATTTTGTATATTTTTATTTATTTATTTATTGACTATACCATTTTTTTTCAGAATATCTCTGTTTCAATACCTTATAATGGTGAGCTACTAAATATATGTTTTATTTGTAGTCATTTTGTTCTATGTGTTTCTATTAGCTTCATACTGTATATCACGTGATTTATTGAGTCATTGATACATAAGGAGAATTCTTGATATAAATTTTTTGGGACTTGTAATAGTATGCATTGAACAAGGGAATAAATATCTGATTTAGAGACTTGGTATCTTTTGAAATTCAACATTGCTATCAGGAAGTTTGGATTTTAGGCTAAAACTTTGATAGTTCACTGAGTAATAGAAAAATGCCTTTATATTTCCGTTGACTTCTAAAACAATATGAGAGAACGATCCCTGAAAGTTTCTTTTAGATGTAACCAATACTCTATTAACAAACCCATCTAACACATTTTTGTCATAGAGTCTGATAACTTTAAGTAAGCATCTTTCCAATTGCAGGTTGTAGTTGTGTAGATTAGTACAAATTTTGAAACTCAACAGAAACCTCCCACAATGCTGAAAATTTTCATGAACCTCCTATAAAAATTTTCAATACATCCCTGATCCCTCTGAAATTCCAAAAATTTGCCAGAAACATTCTTTTCTGTGGAATTTATCTCAAATCAAACTGGTCTACCTATAACCTGAGCTAAATCTCTAGGGAGGTGAAAAAAGTTACTCTATGATAAAAATGTTACGTCTCTTTGCATTTATGTGCAAATTGGGAAGAAGTTTTTCCTCTTTATGTTTTCTGTTTTTTTGGGACACTTTGAAGGGCACGAGACATTGTTAGCAAACATTGATGGTTTTTGTATATATGACTTGTTTTAACTATTATGCCTTCTTCTGGCAGTTAAAATTATTTTAGGCAGCCAAATTCTACTCACCTTCCATACCCTTTAGCTAAAATATACTGACCTGGATGGTTTCGAATTTCACTACAATCCTCCCTCCCTTGACATTCTGAAATTCATTAGAAATTCCCTTATCAGAAACTTCCTATAATTTTTTAGATTCTGTCAGATACCCCCCACTCTGTTTTAACCAATACTTGGGAAAGGTCCCTCGAACTTACACTTCTAAAAGTGGTAAGTCTTCTAGTTTGTTGCAAACTCTGAACAACTAAATGAATAAGGAATTCAAGCAAACAAGGGACCTGCAATTATATATTTTCTAACTAATACATCGTGAAATTAAGTATGCCTCAAGGGAGAATAGAATTGTTGGCAACTTTACTCTGTAGGGAGAAATACTTTACCTCATTGTGTAGCATTTAGCCTCCATTATTAATCTATATCAATACCCTGCTTAAAAAAAAGGAAAGATAAGGGGGCATTATCATTCTCTGATAATATGCTTTCTGACATACTTCTAATTTGGGATGCTTATATCGATTCTGAAACATGACAATAATGTATTAATTTTTCTGCAGGCTGTTGTTACTAATCATCTGGTTGTGAGGGGCAGCTACCGTAGTCTGAGCTTGGTCATATATGGAAATACAGCTGAGGATCTGGGACAGTTCAACATCGACTTTGATGATAACTCCTTAACTGACCTTGTTAGTTCTGCTGAGGGAAAGCTTGAGGACCTTCCTCTGGCATTACATTCAATTAATCGTACCATTGAAGAAGCCATATCTTCTCTGAAAATATTGTCTCTACTAGTTACTGCCTCTGATATATCTACTGAGGTAAAGCAGTTATTACATTTAATGGTGAAGATTTTGGAGTTGTCTAGCTGTGAATCTGAAGTGCATAAAGTTGTAAGCACAGTTGTGTTGGCAGCATCTTCTTACTTCACTCGTGATTTAAATAACATGATTAGGCAGAAACATCTCACATCTAGCATATCTAAAGATTGTGAAGATGATCTGCACCGTGTTATTGTTGAGGCCAGAAAAGAGCTTCTTGAGCTCCATGAAGTTCTCCAACAAGAGTCA
Source organism: Acer negundo (assembly GCA_035582765.1). Taxonomy (NCBI): domain Eukaryota; kingdom Viridiplantae; phylum Streptophyta; class Magnoliopsida; order Sapindales; family Sapindaceae; genus Acer; species Acer negundo. The sequence continues at coordinate 12,852,523 of CM069243.1, forward strand.
GGGAATGTATCAGCTGAATCTTTGGCAGAGTGCAATTTTTCTGACACTGAGGCCGATATTGCATCTTCCAAACTTTTGGTGGATAAGTTAAGCCAGTACTACAATTTTAATGGGAATACTTTACGTGTTGGATGTCACAAGTTTCCACAGGTGATTTTGATCTTAAATTCAACCAGTTATTGCCTCGTTTTTCTTATATATTTATATCTTCTCAGTTATAGTGACTAAGATACATTCTTATATAATTATATTTGACGTTTTCCTCCATCACTCTCTTGCTTGATGTCATAGATCTTTTCCATTTCTGATGTCATTTTTATTTTCAGAGTAATAATGTCATATTGGGTCTGAGTGTGGCTCTTTTGCTGTGCTCTGGTAGAGAAAGCTGCTTTCACTTTGTCAATAGTGGGGGAATGGATCAGCTTGCATATGTATTTAGCCATGGCGTGGGCAATTCTTCCTCTATTACGTTGATGCTACTTGGAGTTATTGAGCAGGCTACACGGCATTCAATTGGTTGTGAAGGCTTTTTGGGGTGGTGGCCTCGTGAAGATGAGAACATCCCATCTGGTGTTAGTGAAGGTTACAGTAGATTGTTGAACTTGTTACTGCAGAAACCACGCCATGACGTGGCCTCGCTTGTAATTTCTGTCCTTCATCGCCTACGGTTTTATGAAGTAGCTTCGCGATATGAGGTATGCTTTCTTTTCTTGTCTTTTCTTTTTCTTCCTTGGGGAAGTGGTGGTGGGGTGGAGGTCGAATTTTGGTCAAGATGAAGAGGGGATGTGCATGTCTCTGTGTCCAAATGAGTCTTGTTTTAATGTTATTCTTTCATTTCCAGAGTGCTGTTCTGTCTGTGATGGGAGATCTATCTGCTACTGGTAAGGTTACAACTTTGACCTCAAACATGCTGATAAATGCCAAATCACAACTCAAGAAGCTACAGGTCAGTTTTAAACTTTTACATGTTACATTTTATTATTATTTATGAAAATGTATTAGTTGCTAGTTTCATTTGGACATATTGTGTATGTAATTTGTAATTTATGTTTATTGACAAGTATCAATGCAGAAATTGATAAATTCACGTGGCTCGATTGAAGATCCTTCTGCAGTAGCCTGTGCTAGGAGATCATTGACTCTTGTTCAGACCGAAGGACTATTGTCATATAAAGTAACCAGCAGCTTGATTGCTTTGTCGATATGTTGCTTTTCGAATTCGGATATCGACTTGCATTTGCTGACACTTCTTAAGGTACATTGCCCAATTAGATCTTTTTTCTTAAACAGGACATTTGGGTGCTTAAAATGATACCGAACAACCCAATAATGTACCTAAAATTTTATTTATTTAAAAAAACATATGTAAATATAGAAATTCGCTTAGAAGGTGTCACCTCATAAAGTTAGGTGAGGTGCTTTCTTTTTTACAATAAAGACAAAATTGTATACACTAAAAGCAAAACAACAACTTTGTCTTCAAATGATTAAATATCCTCTTAGTGTACCAAAATTCATAAAATAAAAAATGAAAAATGAGAAATTAAATTTGATATTTTATCGATTCAGAAACATGTTTGGTAGTATTTTCAGAAAAAAAAAAAAAAAAAAAAACTATTACATAAAACACAAAAGCAATTAAAGCATGTCTGGTTATAATATCATCAACAAAATATATCAAGCCAAAACTATTTGTGTTTATTTTATGAGAATAACTCTTTTTCCACGGGGGTTGTTAGCTATCTCTCGACATATTGATGTTTCTCACTCCTCGTCATATCTCTCCTCTTATGCCTAGTAATCTAAACTTGCTTTTGTAGACTTGGAAAGGTCTGGCATTGCAACAGGTGAATACTTCTGTAGCTGCAAAACTAGATATGTGTTATAATTGCTATAGAGAGGATAAGAAATTAAGAACCATATACCCTAAAGAGATAGGAAGAAGAGAGAATTGAGTTATGTGTTATTAGTCAGCCAAGATACATGAATTTATAGTGCTAGGCCTAGAAGAGAAAGGAAGTAGAATCAGTTTACAATAATTACTCAATTAATGACCTAGCTACATCAATCTATGGCTGATTGACACCCTAAATGTAGATGATTGACTGCTCGATTTAGCAATAATAGTACATGGTATTGCTTGTAGTTTTAGACACTCTACCATACTAATTCGTTTAAGAAGTATTGACCTTTTGTGGTGTTCATTTGATATGCATTTTCCTTTCCATTTTGAATTTCATTTGAACAACTTTATTGGAGGGTAGATGTGTCCACTTTAGAATTAGCTGGGTGCATTTAGTAATACGAGGGTGCACTTTCCTGTTAACCCTAGTGGAGATTGGTTTGCTGATGGAAAATCTTGATTGAACTTGGAACTCTATGTCAGATGATTTTTAGATTTAATTTAAATCCTTCTTTGAACTTTTTGATGGGCCTAAAAGAGTGTCTGAAGGATGGTTATAGCTCCAACCACCTCTAGCAACATTATAGTAAAGCCAAATGGTTCTGAAACTTGATTCTCAATGGTTTACTCAATTTGATATTTTGATTTGGCCTCCCCATCACTTTCAATCTGTCAATTTGTAATTTTATTCAATTGGTCAAGCAGTGTTACCATTTGTGGCCATTCCAATAATTTGCTAACAAGTTTTGGGGTAAATTAAAGTGATATGCCAATATTCATTAAAGGGTTGTTCATTCTAAATAGAGGGCTTGTCATCATAACTTCTATCAGTATCATGACTTCTAGATGGAAAATTGTGAACACTATTTTTGCTAGTGTTTGTTCTTGTTACTGATTTTGCGGTTGATATTGCTAATATTAAAACATCTTCTTGGTAGCAGGAGAGGGGATTTCTTACTTTGTCAGCTGCGCTGTTGTCATCGTCCATGTTGCGTTCAGAGGTTGGAGATGCTATGGATATATATTTGGATATTGCATCATCCATTGGAGCCGTGATTCTTTCGCTTCTTTTTTCTCCTACAGGTGTGTTAATTATACCTGTGCTACTGTTTGACATCAAATCCATATATTGTTCCCATTTATATATTGCATGTTTTCTTTTCCAGGCCTGATATTTCTGCTACATCATCATGAAGTTTCTGCTACATTAATTCACGCTTTAAGGGGTGCTGATAACATGAATAAGGAAGAGTGTATTCCTCTTCGTTACGCATCGATTTTGATATCGAAGGGTTTTGCTTGTGGTCTTCAGGAAATTGCATTGATTGTTGAGATGCACTTGAGGGTGGTTAGTCCGATTTCTTAATTAAGATGTTGTTTCACAGTCTATCCTTTTATTTTTGTAATTTTATTCTTTTGAATGTATTTGTTGTTTATTTCCATTACGGGTTATTAGTTATTACTAAATCCAAGTATGGTGTTTTTCTGATATTATGGCACAGGTTAATGCCATTGATCGCTTACTTGGATCACCCCCACACTCAGAGGAATTTTTATGGGTGTTGTGGGAACTTTGTGGTCTCTCTAGGTCAAACTGCTTACTCATATGGTTTGATTCTGGACTTCAAATTCAAAAATACTGGTTTTGACCCACACTTGTGTGACAATTTGTAGGTCTGATTGTGGACGCCAGGCGTTGCTGGCTCTGGGGTTTTTTCCAGAGGTATTAATGAATTGACTATCTGAAGCCATATTGCATTCAAGAACTCATTTTAAATTCCTACCTTTCATTTATAGCCAAATTAAATGAGATTAGTCGGTTTGGTTGTGTATTTATCTCCATAACAAATTGACAATTACAGTCCGCTGGAGTTGTCAATTTGTCATTATTTTCTTATTGCTTTCTTTATATTTAAACTTACCTTGGTATTATGTTAAATGTGTAATATATCTTATCGTTCCTTGTTTTCTAGGATTGTTGCAAATTTTTCAGTTTTATCAGTAACTTTAAGAATATTCGTTATGTATAATATTGAACTGCTCCTAAAGAAGGTAAATTCAATGGAAACAAGGTCCTTTTGTATCCTTGATAATTTTACATTGTTTTTGTCACTGTTGGATTTGTAATGTACAGCACCATTTTGTTGCATGGCTGCTTGCTTTAATGCAATAACGTTTTGTAGGCTGTTTCCATATTGATTGAAGCATTACATTCTGCCAAAGAATCAGACCCAGTCACCAAAAACAGCGGTATTCCAGTTTCTTTATGATTTAAGTTTGTAATAGTTGTAAATTTTTTTGTATGCCTATTAAACTTGTACTTGGATGAATTTCTGGCTGTTCAGGAGCTTCACCGCTTAAACTTGCCATTTTGCACTCAGCTGCTGAAATTTTTGAAGTTATTGTTACTGATTCAACTGCATCCTCCCTGGGCTCTTGGGTCGGACATGCTTCAGAGCTTCATAAGGCTCTACATTCTTCTTCTCCTGGGTCCAACAGAAAAGATGCTCCCACAAGGCTGTTGGAATGGATAGATGCTGGTGTAGTTTATCACAAGAATGGGGTTATTGGTCTTCTGCGGTATGCTGCAGTGCTAGCTTCTGGAGGAGATGCTCATTTAACCTCAACCAACATTTTAGTGTCAGATTTGATGGATGTTGAGAATGGCCTGGGAGAATCTGGTGGTTCTGATTTTAATGTCATGGAGAATCTTGTAAAAATTATCTATGAAAAAACTTTTGATGGTGTTACCCTTCGTGACTCTTCTATAGCGCAGCTGACAACAGCACTTCGAATTTTGGCATTTATTTCAGAGGACTCGGTATGTCATTGTCCGTTTTTCCTCCATGTAGATGTAGTAATAACATATTTTACCTTCACTCGCCATAGGCTTATTCTTTCCCTTCTCCTTGTGGACCTTGTTCTTATTCTTGGGTGTAGTCTGTTGCTGCTGCCCTATATGATGAAGGTGCTATAACAATTATCTATGCCATTCTGGTCAACTGCCGGTTCATGCTTGAGAGATTTTCGAACAGTTATGGTAAGTTGCTGAGAATACTTGTTGAATCAGTGTATTTATCATTGTTGATATTATTGGTATAAATACTATGAAGTCTGCTGATGATCTTTGATATTAAAGCATTTTTTTCTTATGTCTTGGACAGATTACCTCGTTGATGATGGTACAGAATGCAATTCTTCGTCTGATTTACTCTTGGAACGTAATCGTGAACAGAGCATTGTTGACCTTTTGGTTCCTTCTTTGGTATTGCTAATCACGCTTCTGCAGAAACTACAGGTTTGTTGCATTTTGAATTTGTTCAATATATTTGCAAGTCCATGTGACCTTGCTGATGTGTTTCTATATTTACCATGTTTATATTAACTCGTGAAGCATTTTTTGGTTAAAAAGTATGCTACATTTTTAGCATGGCATATCTTTATGACAAACTTATTGTTGGAAACATAATACTGAAGTTAGAGACAGTCCCATTATATGTTGGCAATTTCCATGATGCTGTCTCTGTATTTTCCTTTGTGAGAGGTGATAATAAATTTTTATGAGCTATGTCAAATGGAATTTTCCATTTTACTTTTTCCGTATGGAGGAGATAAAAAATTGATGGACCCTCTCTTCAGAGTTGGGGATTTAATAGATTTGAGTAATTTGACACCATGACATATTGGTTCTCCTTATGCAAAATTGAGTCCATGTATAATATATGTTACGGCGATGGTCTTTGTCATTGTTGTACTAATTTGAGCTTTGGGATTGCTTTAGACAAGCGGTTAACTTGTTTAGACTTTTATGTAGTATATTAGTACTAGTTTACCATAAAATGGTTAGTTAAGGAGTGCAAGAGCCATATATATATAGTGATACATATTACAATGTTGAGCTAATCAAGAGGTTGGGCATTTTGATTGACAGTAACTAAGATCCCAAATAAGCCCCTCAACAGTCAAATTTCTGCAAGAATCAAGCTGTTTGCTTGCTATGTTTGTAGGAAGCTAAGGAGCAGCACAAAAATACAAAACTAATGAATGCCCTTCTACGGTTGCATCGAGAAGTGAGGTATTTAACTTTCACTTGTTTTCCTTTTGGTGGCATAGTTTATATATTCTGTACATATATTAATGCAGTGTTGTTATTGCAGCCCAAAGCTAGCTGCATGTGCAGCAGACCTTTCCTCTCCTTTTCCTGATTCTGCACTTGGTTTTGGAACCGTCTGCCATCTTGTTGTATCTGCACTTGCTTTTTGGCCAATATATGACTGGACTCCTGGCCTTTTCCACTTCCTTTTCGTAGGTGTTCAGACTGCTTCAATGCTGGCTTTGGGTCCAAAGGAGACCTGCAGTTTGCTCTGTCTTTTGGTATGCATGTTATCTGTTTTTGCATTACTCAATTCATTTTTATTCACGCTGACTGTGGAATGTGGAAAGGTTTTATGCACATGTATTGTTTCTTGAAAAAAAGTTAAAATATTGCATTTTATTTCAGCATATTCATATTATCAAAAGATTAATGTGACAACCTGATGTGAACTTCTCATGGAAGATCTTTCTCTTGTATTGTAAGATCCAAAAAACTTTCTTTTGTTTTTTAAATTGTTTCTATCTAAAATGATTTGATTTGTGTGTGTGTGTATATATATAGAAATGTTCAGTCTAGTAATATATATATATATATATATATTACTATATATATATAGTAATAAGATTGGTCCTCCGTCAGGTCCTTAGAATTCCAACTGGTTGGAATTAGTTTAAATGTTTATAACACTAATTCCACGAAGTGAATAATAAGTCAAAAAACTAGAAGAAACCTGGAACAAAGTAGAGCCTATACAATGTTAACTGAGCCAAATATTTCTAACAAGAGTATTTATCTCCAAAATAGAAGGATGTATGATGTATCTTTGGAATTTTTTGGAATGGAAACCCACAAATTGGCTACACATTGGACTCTGAAACAAGCTGATGATTGGGAACCTTCGTGAACTGTGATATTTGACTAATTTTTATTTTGTTTTCTTCTATTGCTAGAATGATTTATTTCCTGAAGAAGGCATCTGGCTTTGGCGGAATGGAATGCCCTTGTTGAGTGCCCTTAGAACATTGGCTGTTGGGTCATTATTGGGGCCTCAGAAGGAGAAAGAGGTTGATTGGTATCTAGAGTCCGGACACCTTGAGAAGCTGCTTATCCAACTGAGACCACATCTTGACAAAATTGCCCAAATTATCCAACATTATGCCATTTCTGTATGTGTTCTGTACCCAAAACTAACTTTTGGATTTGATGTCATTTATTCTGTGGCACTGTTTGGTGGGTAGGGTGAGCTTGCTACTCAGTTTTATTTTTAATAAAAAATTTCCTCATGTCTGTGCCTCGGTGATTTATTCTTTAACAGGCATTGGTAGTCATACAAGACATGCTTCGAGTTCTTATAATACGTATCTCATGTCAAAAAGCTGAAAATGCTTCTGTACTTTTATGCCCTATATTATCATGGATCCGTGATCGTGCTTCAGACCTGTCTACTCTTTCAGATGTGGATGTGTACAAGGTGATAATTCTATGCTATGTTACAGATTAACATTTTGATTAGTCTGGTGCATTTGATTATATTCTTTGTCTCTTTTTCAGGGCAGCCGGTTTCTTGATTTTCTCGCTAGCCTGTTGGAACATCCCCATGCCAAGGTTTTTACTATCTCTGTCTGAAGATTCCCCCCCATTCGCCCCCACTTCTCCTGCCACTTTTAACAGCAACTTATCTTTAGTGAAATGACTATTTTCCTTGTCAGGCCCTATTGTTAAAGGACAGCGTTGTCCAGATGCTAACAGAAGTGCTGGAGAGATGTTTTGATGCCGCTGATTCCAATGGAAATCATATTTCAGACCCTATGAATTCTGCTAAATTTGATCTTACTATTATTAGTTGGTGCCTCCCAGTATTCAAGTGTTTCTCACTACTTTGTAATTCTCAAACACCTCTAAAGTACCCCATGCGGCATGATTCGTGAGTAGATGATATGTATTATGTACTTTTTTTCTTGTCCTGTTTCTTTGTGGAGAATTCAATGAACTCATTAAATTTGTTTGGTGGTTACCAGGCACAAGTTTGATGCTTTAAGTACTGAAGATTGTTCGCTAATTTTACCCGATGTCCTTAAGTTTGCTCAGGTACTATTTCCTTTTAAATTTAAATATTTATGTTTGCAAGTTGTTCATGCTGATCAGTTTTCCCAAGATAATTTATATATATTGCTTTTCTTGAAATGCTCTTCCTCCAAGCAATGTTGAAATGCAGGGATTCTATGTCAAAGATGATAATGATTTATTCGATTTTTACTTTAAATTAAATCTCGGGTCACCCTGAAATTTTCCATCTGGAAATTTTCTTAGTTAACTTCATCTATATAAAAATCAGAAAACATTTAATGTATTGCAACTACAAAAAAAAAGGTCTTTTCTTTTCTTTTGGTTTTTTTTTTTTTTTTTATACCTGAACAGAAACAGATCTTGTCTTCTTGCATGTTCCTTGATGGTAACAGAGGATGCTCTTGTTTTCAGGTCCTACCAGTTGGAAAAGAATTAGTCTTTTGTCTTACGGCTTTCAAAGAATTAGTTTCTTGCAATGAAGGTCGAAGTGCTTTGTTGTCCACTTTATGTCATACTCGCTGTAATCTTGAAGAATTTGATTCAATGGGGGAACGTGAAAGGAATGAGAATCTTAGCCTTAATGAGTTGGAATGGAAAAATAATCCTCCTTTGTTATGTTGTTGGATGAAGCTGTTGAATTCAATTGATTCGAAAGATGGCCTGTCAGGTTATGCAATTGAGGCTATAAGGGCACTCTCTTTAGCTTCTTTGCACTTTTGCATTGATGGGAAAAGGTCAGCCCATCTTGATAATTAGTCTTATTATAATTTTCACTAATTTTAAAAATTGTTTGTTGGTATCTTTTTTATGCTGTATTAGTTCTGACTTCTGTGAATAAGAAAGTTATTTTCATTTTCTTTTGCTAGTTACAGTCTTACTCATTGTATTTGTAAATTCCCTTGAATTTAAGTCAAGATGGTCTACCTAATTTTAGGGTTGGGAACCAAACTTCTATTGTTATAAGGGATAACTGTCACTTGTTAAAACTGGGTGAGGTTAATTTAGGTATACAAGCAGTTATGACATGACATGTGTATTCAGTAACCATCCGTCTTTTGTTAATTACCATTTTACTGATATTGTGTTTGAGGATCACCATAAATTTAGTGAAGACAGTACCAAACTTGTAGTGTTGTAAGGGATAACTTGTCATGTGCAGTAAACCGGCTGAGGTTAAGTAGGGTGTAAGAAAATTTCATGGATAAGCAGTTTTGACATGTCATATGTATTCAATAAGCACCAGCGGAGGTTGGTGGAGGACTTGAGAGCTTTTGGACGAGGTTGAAAGGCCATGGTGTTCTGGGGCTATGCTGTTATGGCAATATTTTGGGTAATCTGGTCTGAAAGAAATAAGAGAACTTTTTAAGATTCCAAGGGGTCTGATAGGCTGCTTGAGCTTGTTTCAAATCGAAGCATGTCTTGAGTAGAAATTACCTTTGATCTTTTGTTTTCTAATAACACAATATGTGCTTCTTTCATCTTGATTATCTTGTCTTAGAACTTCTTTATGGTTTTGGATTACTGACAAACATAGAAAAAAGCTTGCTTTGCAATTTCCTTGGACTTGCCTGAATAATTAACGAGATTGGAATAACCATGAGTTAGCTTCTTTCATTCTGTGAACAATCTTGAATCTTGGGTGAGCTTTTTATCGTGAATCTTGAATCTTCTTGCTAGAATCTTAAACTATGACTTTGCATAGAAATACCTTTTTGATTCATGGATTCATTCTCTGTCATTTCACTGGCTTGACTTTAGGTTTGTTCTTGTTAATTAGTTTGATCCTGAACGGGGTTGTTGCATTGAGATATCTTTTTGGGCTTCCTGATGACAAGAGTGTGGCAGAAGGCTCTCCAGAAGAAGATATTAATATTAAATACATAAAGAAACTGGCTGCTGTTTTGAGTTCAAAGATCAATGATGATACCTGTGATATGGAGACCACCTTGTGCCAGGTATATTTTTAACCTTATTAGGAAGAAGATGTCTCACCTCTTCTTACCACCCCCCCCCCCCCCCCCCCCCCCCCCCCCCTTCCTTTTCTATGAATTGTACATAGAATTTGATGCAATTGTTGATGCTATAGGTTTTAGGGTTTGTGAAGGCATTGTTGCTATTGTTGGAAAGGCCTACCGGTTCAGTTAAGGTGGATGATATAATCTTCAACGAGGGAATTCTTTTGTCATTAAATGATTTTCCACTTTCTTCAAATATACATCACATGGAAGATGGTGATGTTGAAAAGGCCGACGATCATCTTTACCTAGTTGGACATGAAGATAAATTTTTGTGGGAATGTCCAGAAACGTTACCCGATAGATTGTCGCAGGGAACTCTCCCTTCAAAAAGGAAAATGCCACCGGTGGAAGGCTTGAGCAGGCGTACTAGAGAAAATTCATTGGCTGAGACACCATCCCAGAATACATTTTCACGGGGATTGGGTCCATCTACAACCCCTTCTGGTCCTACTCGGAGGGATACATTTCGGCAGCGCAAACCAAACACCAGCCGGGCTCCGTCTTTGCATGTGGATGATTACATCGCCAAAGAAAGGAGTGTTGATGGTGTTAGTAATTCCAATGTGATAGTAGCCCAGAGAGTGGGTTCTGCTGGTGGAAGAGCTCCATCAGTGCATGTTGATGAATTTATGGCTAGAGAAAGGGAGCGCCAGAAACGTGTAGTAACTGTAGTTGGTGAGGCAGTAGCACAAGTGAAGAGTGTAGCTCCCACTAGTGACACCCAAAACGAAAAAGCAGACAAATCTAAGCAATTGAAAACAGATCTTGATGATGATCTTCAGGGTATTGATATTGTCTTTGACGATGAGGAGTCTGAACCTGATGATAATTTGCCCTTCCCTCAGTTGGATGATAATCTGCAGCAGCCTGCCCCAGTCATGGTTGAGCAAAGTTCTCCACACTCAATTGTTGAAGAGACAGAGAGTGATGTTAATGAAAACAGTCAGTTCTCTCGATTGGGTCCTCCATTAGCATCTAATGCTGATGAAAACACCCAAAGTGAGTTTTCTTCCAGGATGTCAGTCTCACGCCCTGAAGTCCAATTGACTCGGGAACCAAGTGTTTCTTCAGATAAGAAATATTTTGATCAATCTGATGACTCAAAGAATGTTATTACAGTAAAGACCTCTGGTGCGTTTGATTTAGGTGCAGCAGCAAATAATTCTGGGTTTTCTGCCTCCCCCTACAATAATGCTCCAATGTCATCAATGCCTATTGATTCTAGGATGACTCAGCACAATTACTATCCCAAGAACAGCCCGCAACATGCTGGTAATTTTCCTGTGGCTGCTGGATCTCGAGGACTTTATGACCAGAAAGTTATGCTGAATCAACCACCTTTACCTCCAATGCCTCCTCCTCAAACAATTTCGCCTGTCATATCTCAGGCTTCTGATTCTATCCCAAGTCAGTCTTCCCCATATGTCAATTCTATAGCAGAGTCACAGCTGTCCATTCCTGCAGCCTTCCAAGTAAGAGAAGATAACCCCTTTTTTCCATTTCACAGTTTTGGTCATGGGCTTGCAGTATTTTGCTGTTTTGTTAGCTGTTTCTAACCACTGAAATCTTTCCTTTTTTGCAGGTTCAGGCAGATTATCTATCAGTATTTGGTGGCAGTTCTACACCTTTATCCTCTTCCCTTAGTGGTGGATCTGCTAGGCCTCCACTTCCTCCAACACCACCTCCATTTTCATCTAGCTCTTACAATTTACCGTCCTTAAACACTTCTACTTCTCAATTGTCTGTATACAATCATCAGACAAGTAGTGGAACTGAAATGCCCCAGGCCCAGAGCTCTGTATCAGCTGCCGGATTATCATCTTATCATCCACCTCCCATAATGCCACCCTTGGTCTTCAGTAGGCCAGCTTCGATGCCTGGTAGTCTTTATGGAGGCACTCCAGCTCAGCAGCAGGGCGAGAACCCACATAGTATTTTGCAGAATCTCTCCATTCCTCAGTCTTCCATTCAGTCAATGCATTCCCTCACTCAGTTGCAGCCTTTGCAGCCCCCACAAGTTCCACGTCCTCAGCAACCACCTCTTCATCTTAGACCACCGATGCAAGCTTCACAACAGTTGGATCAAGGGATGTCTATGCAGAGTCCTGCTCGAATGCAAGTCCATTCATTACAAATAATGCAACCTCCACACGTTTCTCCAATTCATTCTTACTATTCATCCCAACAGCAAGAGTTTTCTCCAGCACAGCAGCAGCAGCAAGTTGAACGTGCTCAACCCCAAGTTCTACATCAGCAAGGAGATGTTGCATCCCAGCAGCAACAAGATTTAGGAATGTCATTACACGAGTATTTCAAGTCCCCAGAAGCTATTCAGGTATTTTTGTTTTTTTTGTTTTTTGTGCTTAACTATTGCTCAGGACTTGTAGATTTATTGATCTGTATCTTTTAGTCTATCACTAATATTTCTGCAGTTTCTTGCTCTTTTCTTAATATTGCTATCATTATTCTTTAATGGCAGTCTCTATTGAGTGACCGGGATAAACTATGCCAACTTCTGGAGCAGCATCCTAAACTAATGCAGATGCTTCAGGTTATTACTTGGAATAACTCCTTTTTCAAATATTTCCCCTTCTCTCAAATGAGTGTGAACATATATTGTTAGCAGGGAAGGAAAGTAGACGTCAGCTTAAATAATATAACATCAAATACTGAAAAAAATAAAAAAATACTGAACTGGATTTTATTTCAATTTTCACTTTTTGGTTTTGTCTTGTTTGCTTTGGCACTGTTTGCTAAATCTGACCCCAAAAAAATCTGCATTGAAGATATTTACAGCTGGAAAACTGTAATTGAATTTGTGGAACTACTTAATAATTACAAATGATGATTTAAAAAAAAAAAAAATGTATATGATAAAATATGAAGTGACAATTGCATAATTATTCATTATATATATACAAGTCTTAGACCCACGTGCACACAAGCATAAGTAGGCGGTTAAGAAAATTGAGCTTCATTGACTGATAATGAAAGATATATAATATAATATCGAGTACATTTTATTGGCTTTCCTGCAAAGATGTTTGATATAATTGTAGTGCTGATGGGATACTGAGGTTGTAGAGGGTTAGGAACCATTGATAGTCTGGATTTGAAAACTATATGTGGTTCCATGGGTCTATGCTATGCGTCTTGGTGGTTGTGTTGGTACCGCATTGTCTATGGTTGCGGTGCTTGTGATGGTGTTGTGGTGGTTATTGCGAAGGAGATGGTGGTTCTCCATCGAAAATCATCACAATCTAAGGAGCATTGCGATGGAGATGGTGATTGTGGTGCATTGTGATTCTTGAGTATCGACACTTGGAGATGATAACCTTCCAGTGGGTACATATATAAACCTAAGGAGCCTCTTCTGAAACCGTGTAACCTATAACATGCTTTGGTATCACAATCATTCTTAAACTTCCATGGCATTTCCAAAGAACTACTTCCTGCAAGATTATGAGTCTTTTGCAATATATAATTGATTTGTGTACATTGGTGCTCTGATAACTAAAATTTGGTTGTGTTTTGTTGTCAAACAGGAAAGGTTGGGTCAGCTGTAGCCAACATGATACAGAATTTATGGATTAGCACACTTATCATCTTTGGATCGATTCCTCTTCCCTGTAGGCTACCTGCAGCGCCAGAAGATCTCACTGTATGAAACGATTCAATGCCTCACATCGAGTAATTATTCTAATGTTGTGAATGTCATCCGGATCACTTGGAGCGGCAGCCTTCAACCGTTAATTTATTTACCCTCTTAATTCTGTATTATTCGTGTACCATGTGTATATTTTTGTTAACAATTCTGATTTTATTCGTTAGCGGGAAATGCATATGATCTGTCATTTCCTACCGTGCTTTTAGCTGATAATGTTGCTTCTTACTAACTAAAAGGTAGGCGCTTACTGGCTTCTTATTCATTAGCAGGAATTTTTGCCCATTGCACAGTACATTTGTATTTGTGGCGTAAAATGTATATTATATACGAATCAAAAGTTTTATCACGAAGCTTGTGTACCTGGTATAAAACCATACACCTCCACCTTTTCACTCTAAACTCAAGAGTCTAGACTGCAAATTTCTAATTGACTCGGAATATTTACATGAGAAATACTGTTGGAAACAAGTAAAGTCATGGCTGATATCATGTGTTAGAATGTTTTATATCATCTAAGATTCAGTACATTACTGACTGTAAAAAGCATTGTTCATGATATAATCCATTTTTGATAATTGAAGTATAACAAAAAGGTGGAAACGTTTGTGTAGCGTGGGGCATTTACATAGGTTTCTTCAGTAACGACTTTAATTAATAAAGTATGATATAATTATCGAATTCACAAAAGCATGTTTTCATGATCCAAGAAGCTCATGATCCCAGAAATCCTATTTTAAAGCTATTTATATTTTATATATACATTCTACCGACCAATGAGACATTCCTTCTTTAAGAAACATAGGCCAGATTTTTCAATCGAACAATCAAATTGGCAAAATTATTTCCCAAGCGCTTTCTATGTGCAATTGGGTTCATTGTTTTTAAAAGTAAAAATTCTTTGGTTAGTACCATTCTCATTTAGCCTGTAAAGCTTTAAAAGGATACTCTTATTCAATGTTGTGATAGGAATTAACTTAAAAGAGTAATGTTGGATGATGCTTAAAAGGATATAAGCTTTGCTTGTAAATTTCGAGTTAGGATCTTCTCCTTACCTTGTTTTTTCTTAAGTTTGTTTGTTTTTTTTTTTTTTTTTTTTTTTTTTCTTTTTCCCCAAGTGTAAGAGCATCTCTAATAGGCCGGAAAACAACATGTCTTTGACTATTAATAGGGGGGTTGGACCGGAATTTACTCCAACAACCTTCCTATCTCACTCCTTAAATTATTTTTTGTCTAAAACCTCCCCAAATCTAAGAAGAGAAGACTTCCTCATGATTATTATTATTATTTTTTTCACTCCTTAATTAAAATGAGAGGTCAAGATGACCATGTCCTTCATATTCGATTCAAGTATTCAAAAACTCTTTCTTTTTTATATAAACCCAATTCAACTCTTTATATGGCTGTTAAATATATGACCGTTACTCGTAAATAATAACATTTTAAATTTATTTAAAAATAATTATTATTAATTAAAAAAATAATATTAAGCCAAATTCTTTTTTATTTAAACCCAAATTCAACTCCTTATATAGCAGTTAAATATATGACCGTTACTTGTAAATAATAACATTTTAAATTTATTTAAAAATAAGAATATTTCTTTTTTAATTAAAAATAAATAAAAAATAATAATGCGTCATTTTTATGGAGGCTTGTTAGAGTACTGTTAACTCCTTATAATCTTATACAACTCCTTATTTTTAACAAGTACAAGACTTCATAAACATAAAGAAAATATAGGGAGTCATGTTGGAGATGCTCTAAAACCCACACACTTATTTGCATGAGAGAGAAAAAAAGTAAACAAACCTTAACCATATATTTAATTTTACGGGTGTGCGGCGGATCGGATCCAATGGATTTGCCATGATCCAAGATCTGATCCAATCCAATTGGATCGAAGAAATTGCAATCCGATTTGATCCAATTTTATAGTGGGATCCGATTCGATTATAAAATACTTCAATCCGATCCGATCCAATCCGATATGATCCGATGGATTGAATTAATATAAAGTCATTCGTAATACATAAAAGTTATAATTTGAAAAATCAAATAAATTATTCAAACATTACTAACTAATTCAAATAAAATTAACATTAAAAAAATACATGACATAACTTGTAAACTTTGTATAATTCAAAAAGTTTATAAACATTATACATCAACTCCAAATGTAAACTTAATAAACTGTGATGTTAATGAAGAAGAATAGAAGAAAAGAAGATGGTAGATTGTTGGCTGTAGAGAAATTGAGAAAGAAAACCCAAAATAGTAACATTAAAAATTGTATTTTGGTTGGGCCTTTACATTAGAAAGTGGTGGATAAAATAAATTACCTAATATAAAAATAAGTCCTAATATTTTAGACGGATTGGCGGATTTCCAAATGGAAATCCGATTCAATCCGATCCAATCCGATGGATTTTAAAATTTAGGATTCAATCCGATCCAATCATCTCTCTGGATCTGATCCAATGGATCATATTGGATCGGATTGGATCCTGTACACCCCTATTTAATTTTATGCTTAGGTATAACATACATTATGAAAAGTGAGAAAAAAAAAAAAGACAATGAGATAATCCTATCCATAAATTGCATAATCCAACAACAAATCCCTATTAATGCACACCCTGAAAACACACCGGTAATAATTCAACCTAAATGAAATCCGAATCCCACTGAACAAGGAGAGGTTTTTACTTAATTAAAAGGAGGAAATTAACATCCCTGAGAGTAGAAGATATGGAGTGTCAAAGTGTCATCGTATCATAATAATCATATACAAGTTGAATTATTATATATCCAATCTGTCTGCTCCTGAAAGAAACCTCAACGATTTTCTCGAGGCATTTGCTACCAAAACAATCTTTAAAGCCACCAATCCAATCAAGCCACGCATTACAAACACCGACACCCTCTATTTTGCTACGGGGCTGTTCCTCCTTAATGCCACCGGAATCCCAACTTGCATGCCCAAAACGTCACGTGCATGGATTGTGCTACTTGCTCTCATTTTCACCCACTCATGTGCTTCACTCACTAGTCATCACTCCTCCTTAATTGTAACTCTTAATTTATACTTTCCTCTCTCTCTCCAAAACCCTAAAAGAAAAGAGTTTTTGATGAATCTGTTGTGTGTGAAGTTGTTGAAGAGATGGAGAGAGCATGGAAGCCTAACGTTGAAATAACACCAAACTGTCCAAGATGTGGTTCTTCAAACACCAAGTTTTGTTATTACAATAACTACAGCTTAACTCAACCAAGATACTTTTGCAAGGGATGTAGAAGATATTGGACTAAAGGTGGGTCCCTCAGGAACGTCCCCGTAGGTGGCGGTTGCCGCAAAAATAGGAGATCAGGGAAGTCAGTTAGGTTTTCTACTGATCATCACGGTGTCTCCTCCAAGAGTAATTTGGCTTGTGGGGATGGCTCCTCCATTAATGGACACTCTAATTATTGCAACAAAGTTGTTGGCTCCACCAGCTCACCAGGTGGTCCCAATATCGATCTTGCTTTGGTTTACGCTAACTTCTTGAATCAACAGCCGGCTGATACCAAGACTGGAAGTGCCACCGCCCTTGAAATTCCAGATTTCCCCGGTGATCATCATTTCGATCCATCGGTGGAGTTTTCAAACATGTCCTGTTTAAATTTGGTAGAAGAAAATGGTGTTGTTGGAGGCATGAGTATGGGTGCTGACTTGTCCATGGAAGCTCATTTAAGTGATAGTACTAGTGACCAGCAGAATTACTATAGTCATGTGTTTGATTCAGTTCACAAGCAACAAGGAGGAGCACTACTTGAACGTCTATGTAATTCAAGGAATCATAATCAGGAATTGCCACCGCTGCCAAATGATGAAGAGATATTGTGGTTGAATAATATTTCTGATCATCATATGACGGTGAATCATACCTTGCAGGATCAACCAATGCTTGGACCTGATCATCAACTACTTCATGATCCCAATCTACTATTTGGTAATTGGACTACTCCTTTTGATTTCTCAACCGATGATACTTTCACCAAGATCACCTGAGAATTATAAACATGTCATTTACTTCAGTAAATCTTTTTCTTTTTTAATTTCTATATAGTTATGTATAGAATCAGATAATTTTATGTATAATTTGCTGAAAATGTAAACAAGTATGCTTACACAAAATTACAATAATATATATAGTACCTATAATTGAGTTTTTCCTAGCAATTAAAGAGGAAATCTTTATTTACTCTATTACAAATTAAAGAGGTAAATATAGTTGCTAGTAGTGTAATACTAGCTTTGATAGTTCCTTGACCAATAGTTATAGCTGCTACTTAAGTATCTTACTTCAATTTATACATTGCTTTTTTCCAATTGTTTTACTAAATTTTTGTATGAACTTAAAGACAATTTACTTGATACTAATTAATAATCTTTCAAATATATATATATATATATATATATATATATAAACTAAATAAAGAGATAACCTAATGAATGATACGATATATGGTATGCAATAAATCGGTTGTCATCTATCACTTAAGAATTATAATGAGATATAAAATTTAGAAAACAAGTTGAAAAATAGTATTATTACTTTGTATTGTGGACAAGTAATTTTCAATATGGGTGTATATGTACTAGGAACTTGAATTATAATGCCACATGCATCTTGTGTTTGCTTTCTTCTTCCATATCGATCAGTAATATTTGTTAATGAAAAATATTAGTTTTCTAATAGTTAATTAAAGAGAAGAAAAAGAAAAAACCTAGATGAACTTTGTTCATTAATTATTATTATCAATGATAGGGGATGGGTAAATGCATCATGCATGGCGCTTCAGAGGCGAAGGAAATCTAATAAGACTAAATTAACAATTCATATGATGTAATATATAGAGATCGATAAAATTAAAAAAGAAATCGGTAATAATTATGAAAAATTCTATGGAGAAAAAGGGTTAACTGAATTGGATTGCTATGGACCAATTTGGTTCATAATCAAAATACAATTTCTGTTGATGAAATTAAGAGATGCATAACTTTTGAAAATGAAAAGGTTTTCAATTGGATTGTAGAATTGTATGTAAAAATGTTTTTCTTTTCTTTCAAATGTATATAACTTTTTTGTAACACTTCAAATTATATCCGAATTTTAAAATATTATATTCAAATTGCAATCTATATATACTTGAACACTACATTATTAACCACCCATTTATTATATCAGTTTTTATATATCAGGCATAAAGATTTAATAAACAAGCCGTATATGTACTTCATTAAAATTGCTCCATTTTTAGCAACTATATATTAATTTCAACTTCTATTTTCTATTAGTATTTAGTATTTACCGAATTTATAATAAACCTGGAAATTGGAATCAAATAATTTTGTATAAAAAAAAAATTAATAGCAGGCTAATTAAAATCATGACTTTGAAGGGTCTTTAGGTCCTTTGAATATGCACAATGGCAAGTTTAACTAAGCAAGCTTGTTCAGTTTTCATGCCCTAGCTTGAAATCTTCAAGAGCAGACATCCAATCTAGCTGAACTTAGTCTAGAAAATCATTCTTTAACATGTTTGGTAAGAAAAATTCAACATTTGATTAATTGATTAGTTAAAAATAATCGTGCTCTCCGGATTCATGTACGTAGGTGACGTTAGCTTGGAAACTTGGGCTCTATAGAAATTCGTGCATCACATGATCCCAGAAAATGAAGCCCAAGATCCAAGACAATATAAACTGCCAACCATCATTTAAGTGTCGACAAGCTTCTAGGAATTGAATTTTGATAAAATCAGATATTTGAAAATACAAATCAATTTATACCAACTGTCAACTGATCATCATCATCGATCACCCAGTCAAATGAATGGATGATATATTGAGGTTCACGTTTTATTAGTTAATAATGTATAAACTATGTACATATATATATATACAGCGCCAGTTAGGGCATGTATATATATATATATAAAAGCGGCGTGCGATTGAATTAGTCTAGCGACGACATGGACATGGTGTGCAAAATGAGATATTCATTCAACCTTCAACTCCTTTTGTTAAAGATACTGATCATCACAGCGGTTTTTCTGGCTTTGGAATAGGAGGATCTATTTACACTTATAATTTATAACTCAAGAAAAATTAATTACGTGTACATTTTTATATTTCTCTATTTAATCTATATTATTTGTGAACATATTTATATATATACACACGATGTGAAATCCCTATTGGCCTGGTATTGTAACCGTATATATTTTATGAGTATTTTTAGATTGCCAAAAAATATTTTTACTCAAATATTGTGACATATAAGTTCTAACTAACACGCCACTCATCGTATTATCTTAAAATTTACATGTTGTGTTGCCAATTTACATACAACGATATTTTGGCAAAAGTTTGAGCAATCTAGCATAGTAGCATTACTAATAATATATATATATATATATATAATTTACCACATGTGTACACATAAATAGCAGGTATCAAAAAGGTAAAAACTAATCTTAGGTCTAAAGAGAATGAAAAAAATTATTTATTTATTGATTATTTAATAAGTAATAAGCTAACTTAATTGACGGTTGAGAATAAGTCGATTATAAATGGTAAAATGAATAATTAGTAGTGTCTTTTCAGATAATTGATCAAATGTTGAAAGGCTCCTCATCGACAGCTTCAGCTTCTTCAAATCTTCTTCTCCTTGAGTTACTTTCGGTTGGTTACCGGTGCTTATTAACTATTAAATATATATATGTCAACTATTGATTTATAATAAACATGAACTAGCTTTTTCACTCGAAGACAAAAATAATATAGCCCGGCCATTAAGAAGAAAGCAATAATGTAAAATATTATAACATTGACCCGAGCCGCCGGCAGCATAAGTTCAAAGTTGTGGTGCAGCCAACTTGTGCAAATTGGGTCCATCTACTGGACCAGGTGCTTAGAACTTTCTCTCTATTTCTAAATTCTAAAACATCTGATTCAATGGTTTTGCTTGCTTTAACTCCTCATTCAACCATCTGAATTTCACTGGTCGATCATTTACTAGTTGAAAAATATTGTGATCCTTCATTCATTCCTATCTACTGTAAATGTTAGGTGGTAAATTATATAAAATTTAATCATTTTGAACTGCCACTATCATCATTAAATTTTGTTAAAACGATGATCTTCAGAAGATTCAATTCTGAAATTATAATTCTTTTCTTAATTAATATGAAAAACCAAATGAACATATAAACAATTAGTTGATGAGTATCATGGAAGAGGTTTTTTTTTTTTTTTTTTTTTTTTTTTTTTTTAATTATTAGCAAGATTTTAATTAGACAATAACCTTTAATTCTATCCTCAATTATTATCTAATAAGTTATAACTTACGAATTAGATATTAGATTACGCATTCTTTTATATATTCAGCCTGCTGATTTTGTTTTTAGGTTCCATTGCCTTAATTAATTAATTATTCTGATGAAAAAAAAAATGATCTATTATAGAGTATATATAGCATATCTATTGCTTGGATGAATAATTTTTACTGATTTGATATTGAAGACATGATCAGAGAGGCAATGAAAAATAAAAGAACAATATGTGATTTTTTTATATTTTTTTTCTGTTTTGTATGTGATAACTAATGAAAGAATGATCAATTATTCTTTGAAGTGGATGTGAAGAGGCAGGGCAATCGACATATAACATGCTCAATCACCGTATTATTTGAAGAAACTATCCATATGTTTTTGTTCTGAATATTACATTTACAACTCTGTAGAGTACTATAATTATCAGGCAAGAAAAGGGAATAGATCAATAACAATAACAAAACAATCCGGTGACTTTCACACGTACTAGTAAATCATGCATAAATTTCGGAAACTAGAACAAAATCGATGTACCATGAAATTTTGTCGACACAATTTTGTGTCCAATTCTATTAATTTCTTTCATAATCATCAATCAATTACATATGTACACAAAAGTAAAATTCATAAAAGAGATAAAGATGAAAATTGAAATTTGTGATGTTCTTTCCATCACTGAATTAAGCTGCTGGATATGAAGCAAGCAATTTCAAAGGCACACATGAAGAAGAATTCTTCCAAGCCCGTGCATGCAACTTAAGCAATTCTCTAGCCTTGTCTTTGGTCTTGGTACTAGAGTCCACTTGAAGAACCAAGCACAACTTAGCCACAACACCCAATTGCAACATCTCTTGAAGAACACTTGGAGTTGCTGAGAATTTTGAAATCGAAAGCAGAATCCTCACAGCCCTTTCACTTGCCACTTGAGAAACCCTAAGAATCTTCTTCGACACGATCGCCAACCCAGCACCATGTTTCAATAGCTCGGCTCTTCCTTCAGCGCATTGACACAACAGATCAAGCACCGTTAGTATCATTTCACAAGCCCTTCTCTCTGAAGTATCAAGAAGATGATCAATCAAGAATGATATGGCACCGGCTTCGATTGCTTTGATTATGTTTCTTCCCCATGGACATATGTTGATTAGTACTTGTAGTGCAGCTTTTGAGGCCTGTTGAGAGATTTGATCATGAAAAACTTGAACAACTTCAATGAACAATTCAGGTCTTAAGCTTATGAGTGTCATTGGGTCAGCTAATTCAAGCATAGCTTTCAATAACATAATCGCATAAGCTCTAGACTCGTAGCTTCCACGTCGCATGACTTGTGTTAAAGACTCTACAAACTCTCCATTTCTGCCAATAAGATTCTTCAAGCAAACTTCTGATATTTGAAGATTGCAAAGAATGCTTAAGGCTTCATCGGTGTGTCTTGACGAGTCAAACCCATCTTCTGATGATGATTCTTGATCTGCTGATGATGACTCGAAGGTGTTGCTCACAACTTTTGCTAAGAACTCAACAGCACCTGCAGCTTCCAAGCAACGCTTGTTTGTATTGTTTTCCAAGGCGATTGATTTAAGCTTTTTCAAGCAATTAACTTGCAACTGTGGTGACTTGGCATCTCTGAGAAGCTTAGCGATTTGAGCTTTGTTGATTGGTGGTTTTGGTGTTGGAATTCTTTCGATTCCATAAGAAGCGTTGAGAGTGCACCAAGATTGGATTAAACGACGAACAGTGTGGTTTGGTGTCAGCTCACAATCTGATGGAAGCACTTGTTTTGTAACCGGACATGTGTTGCTGCTTTTGCTTGAGAATAACCATTTTTCGATGCTTTCACGATCGTATGTTATCCCAGTTATCACCGTTACTGGGTCTTTCATGATTTCTAGAGAGATTGGGCAGAGAAAAAATGGCGGAACATCAATATCTTCCATGTATTGAAGTAGTGGTTGATTTCAGTAATAAGAACCCAGAAGAGAAAATCAAGAAGCTTTTGAAATTTGGAGAATTTGGATTGAAAGTTGAAAGTAGTAGTTGGAGAATTGCTGTTGAGGAGTTGTGAATTGGTTTGAAGGAAGACAGGATTAGGTTTTATATATATATGATGTGGTTGTACTAATAGTGAGAGAATCAAAATAGAGAAAGTCAAAACACGCAAATTACAAGTGCTGACTGCTGTGAGAAGGAGAGAGAGATTGACTTTTCTAATCTGTAAACTGAAGGGCTCAAGAAAGCACAACTTTACCGGGTCACAAATGGGTGGTGACGGTATTGGATTATCTCGTATTTGTTTATTTTTGTGGTATTGATGACATGTCATACAAATCCATGAATAAAAACCCTTTTGACTTTCTCTGTCTACAACCTTCTCTCTCTACCTCGTGTTTTATGATACATTTCTATTTTCCTTTTTGGTGCCGACAACTGCTAATGGAGACATTACTGAATTTTCCTTGGCTGCTAGCTTCTTATCTTCACTCCATTTTGCTACTCGGCCTTTGTTTTTTATTTATTTGAAAAAGACTCAACAATAGAGAGAGAAAGATAGGGTGTGTACTGTGTCTGTGTAGACTATTTTATTTCCGATAAAATATGAAAGGCATTTGGTCGATGCGTGCATGCCATGTGGTAGAAGAATCAATCAAATGATTTTTTCTTACAACATGCATGCTCCCATTGGTTAAGATACATTGCATGGGAAGCACGTAAGTTTTTCTCCGTCTGTTATTATTATTATTATTTTAAAATATTCGTCTTAAATTATTAGATTCATTATAAATATCAAATTAATGAATGCATGTTTTAAAAACACAATGAAAAAAAATATATATAATATTTTTTAATTCTTTAAATTGAGAATTAGTCCACCAAATATTTTTTAATATAAAATTCCTAATAATAAAATCTATAATAAATGATGAAGGATGTTTTTGTAATTTTCAAGGTTCGAGTCTTGTTGTATCATATATAATATATATTAAATAAAAAATCCAATGTGACTACTTAAAAGACGAATGCTAAAATTTTGTTACAGTGTTACTTGATTAACCTACCCTTTGATTTTGTTAAAATTTTAATTTATTTTAATTGCATTTTATTTTTCATACTTCTTGTTTGGCTCAATTCATTTAAATGAACATTTAGAAATCAGAAACAATAAGGTTCATTTCTCACAAGGTAGATATATATATATATATATATAAATACTTGTAAAACAAATTGTATATAAAATTTCCGATAAAAAGATCAATATCATATGATATGAATAGCAAATCACATAAGAGTTGCATACAAAATGATCACATGATTTAAATGGTTTGTTCAAACACATCTAAGCTTTCCACGATTTGAGTGGGTTGGATATATACAGTCATGTGTACCGGGTACCAAAGCATTTATCTACTAGCCAAGTGGCTAACTGGATATACATTCAATTCAAATATGTAGCCAAAGAATATTCATCAAATACGCCTTACCTGGGCTACATCTCTCAAGCTGCCACATACGTACAGTACATAACAATTAACAACAAGCAATAATAAAATTCTACTGTGTCTTTTTCAATTTGAAGCCGCGCGCACGTTTTTCATTACAATGGCGTGTGAGTTTTCTGACTTCTCATCTCTAAACTTCTCTTAACAACCACTACTGTATAAAGTCTGTATTGAAACTAATATATATAAAAGTCAACTGTATTTATTTCAAGGATCCTCTTAGGCGGGAGAGTTTAAGAATATTCCTTAAGGATCTTATACTTTAATTTATTTCTTATCTTTCCTTTTGAAATTATAAATATTGTCAAAGGTCCGTTGGCATTGCCTTGGTGGAGTAGAAGTCAGTGGCAAATACAAGGGGGGCCATACGCCAATAGAATTTCAAGAAATTTTACTTGTTAGCATATTATAATATTATAGTATATATGTGGATGATAATTGTAACATGGTACCTATGTTATTAATAATATAAATTTCTTCAATATTTCTATTTCATCAAGACAAAATCAATCCCTTTTAGTTTTTTAATTTCTTATGATTTTCTACATTATTTTATAATCAAGTTTATATATGGGTTCAACTACAACACGGTTATTAGATAGTTATATTGTTAATTTTCAATTATTGGATTTCAATTTAAAGATCTACAAAAATCAAATATTTAAAAATTTATAAGAAATTAAAACTAAAAAGAAATAACCTCATCTCGTAATTACACCTTCAACTATAACCCAGGACCTCGTGGTACAAATATAAAAGGTTTACCACTGGATCAACCTCATATCATCTAAAAAAATTCTTAATTTGTTCTAGTGAATACCTAATAAAAAATAAAAATTACATACATATATAGACGGGTTTAGTTGCTATATAGTTTATATATATATATATATATATATATATAAATATATAAACTATATAGCAACTAAACCCGTCTATATATGTATGTAATTTTTATTTTTTATTAGGTATTCACTAGAACAAATTAAGAATTTTTTTAGATGATATGAGGTTGATCCAGTGGTAAACCTTTTATATTTGTACCACGAGGTCCTGGGTTCGAGTCCTTCCCATCAATAAAACCCCGATTATATGCAATCTTTCAAAAAAATAATAACTAAGACTTTATAATTACTATTTTATTATGCAATATTTATCTTGTTTTGAGGTGGTTCTTATGGTTTACTCTACATAGTTCGTATCATTAATTTAAAGACTAAACGGTATTACATTTGGCTACATTAATATATTTTCTTACGTGCTATTTAATATTAGTTTTTGTCTTGGCCCTCTCAAAGCCAAAATCTTGGCTCCGCCCCTAGGTAGAAGATTCATAATCTCTATCGATCAATCAAGTTTCAAACTTTGACGCACACCACCTCTTAGTAGAAATGGTAGTGCATCTCCCTTCCACACTTGGTAGTCACCATGCGTATTTTACAAGCATGTATGATGAATTTTCTCTCGATTAATGAGAGTAGTTATCTTGGTCGCATATGAATTGGTTGATCTTATTAAGTTTTGGTAACCTTATTGTAATAGTTGTAAATGTAATATTTTTTTTTTAAAAAAAGTTTCAAACTTTGACATCATGAAAATAGACATCCGTACTGTATTTCAGTGTTACTTGATATCGGTAGATCCAAATAAATGTATATATATATATATTTGTTGAATGTTAAAATTATAAATTTAAATTTGATAAAGAGTATATTTTGTAAATAAATTCCCTTTTTGTTCTGATAAAAAAAAAAAGAAAAAAAGAAATGAGGTTGGCGACTGATATGTGGCTATGTGCATCATAGATTTGTAGAGTTTTGAGATACTATTGAAGTCAACTCTATAAACCGACAGTCTGTCAAGGACACCGGTCATACAAGTGTATCCATTATGTATGGAATAGGATCTTCTGCTAAAGTTAATATGTACCGAACTTTGATAAGCTTTCTAAGATCTGTATACGCATGGCTGAAAAAATAAATAGAAAGCTGGGATTTATTTAAGTAGATTACTTTTTGTTTTCTCTCCAACTTACAGATTGGGCCCAACTAACACTCCTAAGTATTTACGTTTTTTTATTTTCTTCTCTCACCTTACAAACAGCCACCACTAACTCCATTTCTGTCCTTGTTCTTCGACGAACAACCAAATTTCGATGACGTTAGAGTAGCTATGGACAGAAAATACTAACTCCATTTCCATCCTTGCTCTTCGATGACTAACCAAACTTCGGCGACGGTAGAGTACAGAACCAAATTTCAACTGAATCAATTCACTAATTCTAAATAAAAAAAAATTGCAACACCAGAGAAAATATATGTATAAACTGCCAAATCTTTGGCTAGGGTTTGGGTATACTCTCAATTGGAGTTTTATTTGATGGGGCTCTGTTTCCCTTTGTTTTGCTTTTGTGCCTAGGCTCTTGTCTTGTTGTTTGTATCTCTGTTACAGGTGTTTTTTGGTTCGATCTTGTCTTGTTTTTTGCTCTTGTTGGATCTTGTTTCTGGTGTGTTCTTGGTTGTTACCTGACCTTGGCTGAATAAAATTTGCCTTTCAAAAAAAAAAAGTTACTTTCCCATATAATTTTTTATCATTAATACTTACGGCTAATGTGGATCTAAATCTGTAAATCAGTTGCTTAACAAATCTCAATTTTTCCTTCCTTGATTGCTTCACCAGAGTTCTTCAAATTGTTGAAGAAAAGGATGAGGTTTCTAGGTTGAAGTCAATGGAGAAGAGATGGGTAGGTCAAAACGAAGAAGAGAAATTCGTTTTTTTTTTGGTCTTTAACAAAATTGGTCCACCGGAGGAAGCCGAATTCCTCCGGATCGAAGGAAGCCGGCGTTTCCGACGCCGAAACTACTTCCTCCGCAGATACTGCTTCCTCCAGCAACAGGAGGAAAATGCCTCAATTTTTTTTTTAAAAAATATTGTTTATTTTAAATATAAAAAATAAATGGATTGACAGGAATTTTAGAAAAAGAGACAAAAGCATGTGATTTATGATATTTAGGTGGGAGAGGCTAGGAATTGCAGAGCAGCCATGAACAAAGGAAAGAGAAGTGAAGTTGTAGAGTTGAGATTTGCAGAGTCGTGGAATCGTGAAGAAAGAGAGCAAATTTTAATGACCTGTCAAATGACGTCGTTTAGAGTGAATAGATAATAAAAAATAATTTCATCAAATCCTGACCATACAATTTTTTAATTGCCCAAAATAGAAGAATAAAAAGCTTTCGTCAAAGTTTGTGTGTTTACCAAACGTAATGAATAAGACAGGCTGTTTATACTTGCAGTCCACCGGTTTTGTCTGAATCTTGTATCCACCATTTATTAGGCCTATATATTTTGCTCCTGGAACCTTCTTCGATTCTTATTTATTTATTTATTTATTTAATATTACGACTATTATAATAGAATTATTGAAACCTGTTAATATCAGACAATACATATTTGATTCGGATTCACAAATTCATAAGAAAACTCTTTACATATACTTTTAAAGTCCCTATCACCGATATAGAAGGAATGTGTTACCACCGATGTAGAAATGATACACTACCACCTATGTTAAGAGGTAATCTGCGATTTTCTTTTCTTGAAAGGTCAAAAAGTTCAAATGTATTTATTTAATTCATTAAAAACTTCTGTTAAAATTTATCAAAAGTCCTCTCATTAAAAAAAAAACAGTTAGAAAGTAAATATCAAAATTTTGTTATCACCGGTAGTCTTTTTTTATTTGATCTTAAATATGGATTAAGATCCTCTCTTTATCTTGCTTTTCCTTGACTTTTCATAATCTAATGAAACCTAAACAAAATAAAAATATATGTTTGAGATTTGATCGCTTTTTCTCTCTCATACAATTTAATGTTTTAATTACATTTGAAAAAAGTCAAGGAAAAATAATGACCAAGGAGAGGATCCCGATCCCTTAAATATATGTTTGAACTGTGCCAAAGTAAGAAGAGGTCATAATTGATAAATGTTTTTTCTAAATCCAAATATCAAAAAAATTTAATAACAAGATATTTACACTCTTTTACCTATTAATTGTGTTGAAAATATCTTTTTCTTTTTTTCAAATTTAAAATCTCTTAAAAAACTAATAAAATGTCTTAAAGTGTATTATAAGTTGTAACATTCTTTAACACGTACTTAATTATAGAGGCACCGTCAGACAACTCACAAGGGAGGCCCATAGGACATGACATGAGCTCCCTTGACTAATAAAAAAAAAAAACATTTTGAAATCTGTTTTTCAAAATTCATGTAGTCATTTTTATTTATTTTTTTAGTTCTTAATATTGGTTCCTCTCAATAATTTGACTTTAGTAATACGATAACTCCAAATAAAAATATGGGCTACGTACAGGTTTGAAAAAACCATAAAAAAAGTTATTGTTTTTGGACGGCCATGTAAATGTTGAAGTGCTCAAAAATTAGAATAAATAATAGAGATGAGAAGGATAAACATTCAAGGGTTGAATGAGTTAGGGTTTATAAAGCAATTATATCCTATAATTAGGAGATAAAACTTACTCTTTGGGGAAACCTATAGAATACAGTTATGGTGGTTTAAGTCATAATTATGATTTATGAACCATTTCACATTTGATGTGATCTCCACGTGTTTAAAATTGCACTAATGTTACTTTAAAGCCAAATAATTTATTTTATAACTGGGATCAAAGTGGATATAATTATCATAATTGTAATAAAATTAGTTAGTGGGTGGATAGAAGCATAATTGTTTAGGCAAATTAACTATATGAATTTCGAATGAGATCCACATGTCACATTGAATTAAAAAAATATATATATTCGTCGACGTGGGCCATGATTATATTAAAATATCAGTTGACTTGCTTTTTATTTTTTATTTTTTATTATTGAATTGTAACTAACGTATTATGAGGGTAAAGTAAATTAAGATTTTATCATTCAGTGTATTTAGATGTTCATCCATCATCATGAATTTTTCATGTCGGAGTTGATTCATGACTATGTAGTATGTATGTTGTGAATTAAAGAATAATAAATAACAAAGAAATAAATAAAGAAATGAGATGAGGGAGATCAGAGATGAGAGAAAGAGATACAAAAGAGAGTGAATAAGAGTAGAGAAAATATGAGCTTTGTTATTGATATTTCAGAGAGAGCATCAGCTGATCCAACATTACAATGATATGAGAATATATATATATATATATATATATATATATAGAGGCATATGAGCATCACTTGCCTGGTGATTGCGTTACTTACTTACACAGAAGTAAAATAATATCTAGTGTTCTACTGTTCTCTCAATTGGAGAGGCGGTGATAATGGATAGAGGTGAGGAGGCAAAATCCTGTGTGTATTACATCAGTGGTAAAAGCAACATATATTATAACACTTCCCTTTGGATTTATACCATTTGTATTTTAATTTGTTAGAAAAAATCCAGTAGGAAAAAACCTTAGTAAAATGCATACGATGATATTCTGGATCTTGTGGGGTTGGACGTTCTCAAAACTATCTCATTAAAAACATTATCAGAAAAACTCAGTGGGATAAAACCTGATCGAAGGGAAAAAGAGTATAGTGTACATATGTCCAGAATTTATTGTTTTCTTTAAAACATTTATTACATTTATACTTTGCTAGGGAAAACCCAGTAGGATAAAAATCTGAGCAAAGATATTCATTAATCTGTCGGATCAAAGTAATATTTATAGTGATCTTCTGGATCAAAATAACATATATACAATGATTAACAATATCAAAGTAATAGTTACAATGATATTTTGATCAAGATAACACATATACAATGATCTACTTGATTAATGTAATATTCATGATGATCTTTATGAATCTAAAGATTTTTTGGTGTGCTTAGAAAATTGTCTCATTAAAACCTTATCAGAAAACTCAATGGGACAAAAACCTGATTGGAAGGAAAAAGAGTACAATACACATATATTCCAAAATAATTAATATACTTCATTTGATATGCCACCCCCCCCCCCCCCCCGGTGTGATAAAAGTTCTTTTTAAAGCAATCTTCCAGATTGCTAAACTAGGGTATACAAATGTTTATTTCATGAAATGAAATAACATCATAAATGATTGGAGGGAGTATAAGCAAAAACTTGCTTTACAGAGTAATATCCATAAGGAATCTTTTTATAATCTTTTCAGCATATTCTGATTGATGGATAAACATTCCATTTGATTTATGTTCGACCTTCAGGTCGAGACAATATTTCTTTCTCATGTCTTTCATTTTTAAACTCATTTGCCAAAAATTCAAGAGTTTTCAAGAGTTCCAATTAAATTCATATCATCAACATATGTTGTGAATATAGTAAATTCAGATTCTGATTTCTTTGCAAAGACACTTGGGTATATAATATAATCATTATACCCTTATTTTATTAGATATTCACTGAGACGGTTATACCATATCGGTCAAGATCATTTTTAATTCGTATAAGGATTTTAGTATGTTCATCAAATACATATAAGTTGTTACAACAGTTTTGGGAGAAGAATCTGGAGATCATTTTGTCAATGATAGGGTTTTTACCAATTCAATCTCTGCTTATTTGGGAAGCGATAATTCTGGGAATCCAGGTAACAACTTCTCAGGGAAGGATGACAAATTTGTGGAAGCTCAGGATCTAGTTGATCCCGACAATAATTGGATTCGAGTGGTGAAAAAATCAAATAGAAAAGTGAAACCAACTTTCAAGAGTTTATCTAATTTCAAGGCTCAACTGAGTAATTGAAGTTCTAAGCACCTCCCTGTTACAGAGACTAAGATTAGCCCTAATTCTGAGACTTCATCGGCTCAGGTAGAATTAAGTCGCGTTGCTCACTCTAATTGGATTGTTTGAGGCAGAAGGGAATGATTAATTTTATGCCTTTTTAGGTTCATGTTTCTTTGCTTTCTGTTGAGGTCTGCGTACCTTTTTAGATTATTATTTTAGGGCATGCGCGCCACTTTGCTTTCACTTTATTTATTTATTTATTTTAATAATATAGTCAGCTTAATCGAAAAAAGAGATTACGAGATTACGAGATTACGAGATCTCGATTTATATGCTTCTAGCATGTTAAATCCTTCAGGGATTATAAATATCTGCATTAAGTGAATCATATAGATAAATGATCACTACGTCTAGATGATGTATTTCAAGCCTTGTAAAGGCAGCCAAATTTATCAAAAATTTGAAACGTGATTGTATTCATCACTATTGAATACCAAGTTTATGTGAGAAACCTTATACTACGAGTCGTGCCTCGTATCTCACGATCTGTTTTTCTCATTACGTTTTTCGTATAAATTGACATCTCCATGTGTCAGAAGTACTATTGGCTAAATACTTTATGTTTGGCATATGGAGTCAATTCTTCTTGAATTGCTTCTTTTCACTTAGGCCAATCATGCCTTTTATATACAATCATTGCTATTATGAATATCATAATTATCATTTATAATTTCAGTAGCGTTATTGTGTATAAAAATATATCATCAATAATTGTTTCTTTATGATTCCACATTTCTCTTATATGATTTATAGAAATTTTCTCAATTTCAATATACTTGAATCTCTGTTGAGATTTCTTCCATTTCAATGGATTTAGTCACTATATGGACCTTATAGAATTTTTTGAAATTTCAATATAATTGTATCTCTGTTGAGATTTCTTTCCATTTCATTGGATTTAGTCATTTCATAGACTCGTATAGAAATTTTCTCAATTTCAATATATTAGTATCTCTGTTGAGATTTCTTCCATTTCAATGGATTTAGTCATTTCATAGACTTATGTCTCTTTAGATATATTAGACTGCTATAGAGTTGATTTAGAGAAAATTGATTTATTTATAACTCGAGTTTTGTTTAATTTTAGATCATGATAATAATACCTTTCAAAAAGGTTCATAAGCTTATAATATGCATCGAATGATTTATTTGTTGTCATTTACTCTGATTATTCTTTAAGAACAATCATCTAGCTGGGGTTTATGAGATGACAACTTATAAAATCTTGTTACCTTTAATATATTAGGTAACAGATTAATAATTATCTGATGATTCATTCGTATTTGAGTGATACGAAGATTGAAATGAGACACATTTATATATAGAGAGAACCGAACTGCTATCTTTATTTATATAAGAGTAATTTTTCACTTACTATTTTCTTCTGGAGAAACTTTCCATTTGGAAATTAATCAATATAATAATATACAGATTGTGTGTAGGAATATAAACTATCAAAAGTTTAAACGATCTAATTGGAAGATTAATCAAAATCAATATTTTACTCATAACGATATAGAATTCTTATCTTAGATCATACCAGAGATGAAGTAAGAAGATATACTACACAATCAAATATCTTTAAAATGTGAGCAATTCAATGGCCACTTACAAGTTGTAATGGTAAATACTGATGATAGGTAGTGAGTCATAGATGAATGCATCAACATGTAATATAAAATGTCCCATATAGAAATCAATAATTGAATTTAAATAATATTTTATCGTAATTACTTGGAGACATTTGATAAGCGATTCCACTGATCTATTCTGATTATGAGTATATGCAAAAAGTTGGATGTTGAACGTCGATCTCAACTGGAGACGTTTGATAATACATAATCATGTGACCATCACGTAGATGCATCAATCAGTACCATAAAATAATAGAAGAGTTCATTTGGTAGATGAATATATTCATATATACCCCTTTGAATGATGGGGATTCAAAACCAACTTTAGAATAAGATGGTTAATTTGGCGGATGAATATATCCACATACACCCCCTTTTTGATCAGTGATATAATCCAGATTATAAATCACACAACTTTTCTATAATGAGTTTTTGGCTTGAATCATGCATATATATTCAATACTCTTTATTATTCATAGTTTTAATATGACATTAATAAAGTTATATGCCTTTGATCTAAATAGATTTCTTTATGTTCTACTTGAATGATATAAAGTATCATTGATATACAATTAATACCATCTGGTAACAAGATTGCGACTCTTCTAGAGCTTTCAATAAGATTCGCTAGATCTGATCTGGTATTAACCTTATATGTTTTTGAACTAGCATATTTCTTTATGTTCTGCTTGAATAATATAAAATATCATTGATACATAATTTAATATTGTTTGATAACAATATCGTATCTCTTCCAGAGTTTTCTATCAGATCTGTTGGATATGATACAGTATTAACAATTGCTTTCAGCAAAGTCAAATCCATAAAATATTTCTAACTTCGCAGAATTATATGAGTTGTTGCACTCTCGGCAAGACATATATTTTTCCTAATGGAAATTTTATGAACATTATTTGTAATGTCATTTTATATCTCATTTGAAATGATAATAATTTCGTAGAATTGTATGAGTCGTTGCACTATCATCGTTGCATGGATATATTTAATTATCCCATCAATATAGCAATCATGGCCTGGATCCATGCTTACAACAAATATATATACATAACACAATTAATACAAATGTGGAATATCAATAAGTGAAACAAGAGAGAGAATAGTACAAACTCAGATGCTCTATTTGAGGTGTATATCTCTTTGTAAAAAATTTTGATCAACAATTTAACTGATGAGATTGTAGAAACACGAGTGAAGAATGTTTTGACAAAATTTCAACCCGATCAAACCACAGATCCAAGAGATATCACTCTTCGATGAAATCTGCGCAATACTGGAATTTTCTCTCATGTTTTCTGCCCAACCCTGTTCAGAACTGCATAAATCACCACAGGGAATTCCAATTGATAATCCCACTGTCCAGATTCAATAAATACAAGAGTAGAACGTGCTAACTAAATTTCAGGTCAATCCGATCTTAGATGAGGGAGATATCAATGTTTGATCAAGATTGTTCTTCACACAATTTATGCACACACACCTCCTTTTCCATCACTTTTCTAGTAAATTATTTTCAATTTCATTATACATGATATTAGGATCTTAAATCATTTTTATGATACTCACATCCTGTTGGATGTGTAGATCCTTATTTGAATATTGCTCTTCATGAGCATCAAACATGAATGAAATTGATAAAATATTATTTCCAGTTTCATTATATGTTAGGATCTTAAATCCTTTTGTGATACTCACAACATCTTGTTAGATGTGTAGCTCATTCTTTGAATATTGCTCTTTATGAGCATCAAACATGAATGAAATGGATAAAATATTATTTTCATTATATGTTAGGATCTTAAATCATTTTTATGATACTTACAATGTCATGTTGGGTGTATAGATCTTTTTTCTTAAATGAATGATATGTAAACATATCACTTCACATATATGAGATAAAATAAAATCATCGATCATATTAATTTTTCGAACTCCCGGTTCGACCACGAACTGTAAGTTCATATATAAAATTCAGAAAACTTCAAATTCTGAATGGATTTGAAACCCTAGGTTCCAAATAATAAATTATCGAATTCCTGTATATAACACTGGATCCAAAACTCCATGTTCTCATCGGTTTTCAAAACTGTGCCAACTTAAATATCATAATTCTAGAAACTTTAAGTTCTGGTTAGTCGGTCTAGTCAATCTCATATATTGTATAAAAATAAATGTTGAATATTTAAACAATTTATCTGGAGACACAGTATAAACCAGTCTTGAAACACAGCATGAGCTAGTCCCGAGACACAGCATGATCTAGTCCCGAGACACAGCATAAGCCAGTCTCATATATTGCATAAAAATAAATACTGAATATTTAAACAGTTTATCTAGAGACACATCATAAGCCAGTCTCGAGACACAGCATAAGTCAGTCTCATAAATTGTATAAAAATAAATACTGAATATTTAAACAGTTCCAGGAGGCTAAGCTCACTTGTTATGTGCATAAAAATGGATGCAAATATTTAAACAATATAAATAAATCCAGAATTATATATAGAGGATCCATTGACGGCATAAGCCATCTTGTACACAGAACTATAAATAGATATAGAATATTGAGATGTAAGTAAATCACCCATCATGGCATCCTTTTTACTTATACATACGAGAATATCGAGCCGTAAGTAAATCACTCACTTGAAGATACTTTTTACTTACATATGATCGTGCTGATAATGTGTTGTGAATCAAAGAATAATAAATAGCAAAGAAATAAATAATTAAATGAGATGAGGGAGATTAGAGATGAGAGAAAGAGATACAAGAGAGAGAGAGAGAGTGAATAAGAGTAGAGAAAATATGAGCTTTGTTATTGATATTTCAGAGAGAGCATCAGCTGATCCAACATTACAATGAGATGAGAACATATATATATATATATATATGTTCTCATATAAGCATCACTTGCTTGATGATTGCGTCACTTACTTACATAAAAAGTAAAATAATATCCAATGTTCTTCTGTTCTCTCAACTGGAGAGGTGGTGGTAATGGATAAAGGTGAGGAGGGGAAATCCTGTGTGTATTACATAAGTGGTAAAAGCCACATATATTATAACAATGTAGACATTCTAAAATTAAATTGATTTCGATTTCTATTCAAAATCTGTGGACTTCTCTAATGTGAAATTTTACTCTTTTTATTTTATTTTATTTTATTTTTAATGAAATTTTACTTATAAATACTTTAATATATATATATATTTAAGGAATGCAAAGGGAGTTTCCGTATATATATATATATATATATATATATATATATATTTTTAGTTGTTTCCCGTTTATAGTTATTTTATTTTATTTTATTTTTAAAAAAAAAAAATTATTACAAGAACTAATACAATAGGACTGTCAGGACCTATTGAGATTAAACAATGTGTACGGTCAGGATATCTACTCTTATAACGGGTGATAGCTACTCCCACAAACCAGAAAGAAAACTCATCACACATAAGGAATTAGGGATTGACGTTTCCTCATGGGGACCCATAGGGTTTTAGGGGTAGGGATGGAGGCAAACCTGGCCCCCATTTTATATATGGGGGAGGTGGTGGGGGACCCTTACCCATCCCAATGAGCCGCCATGCCCATTCCTAATCACACATTCTTGTAAAATACGCATGATATGATTTGAACCCCTCACCACTAATGTGGAAGGAAAGTGTACAACCACATGTGCTAAGAGGTGATATTCATTTCCCGTTTATAGTTGTTTATGACACTTTTGCAATTATAAAAGAGGGAATTCCATTAAATAGCCTTTAAATTAAACCTTCATTCAAGAATATCCTTCTTCAGTAAGTTGATAGTTTTTATCGACTATTATATGTGACTTCACGAAAATACCCTTACTTTTTGAATTTAATAAAAAATATTTTTCAATTTAATGAAAAAACTTTTTGAAATTATATCTCTCAGACACATTAATAATTTGCTTCTCTTTCATCAATATTCGTCTCTTTCTCTCTATAACATTCTCTCTCTCGTAAACCGCTCTCTATCTCTCGACAACGTTCTCTCTCATCAACTATCGATTACACACATAACTCTTTTGTTCCTTAGATATACTTGT
Source organism: Acer negundo (assembly GCA_035582765.1). Lineage (NCBI taxonomy): Eukaryota > Viridiplantae > Streptophyta > Magnoliopsida > Sapindales > Sapindaceae > Acer > Acer negundo. The sequence continues at coordinate 12,889,693 of CM069243.1, forward strand.
ACTGTAAATCTACATTGTCCACAAATCAGTCGTCTTACATCTTCACCGTGACTGTTTCCTAATCGAAGGTATATTGCTTTTGTTTTTGTTTTGAAACTCTTATAGCAATGTATGTTGTTGTTTTCTTGTAATTATGAAGAATGTGAAATCGATTTTGAATGCTTTGCGAACTGTATTTCTAGTAACCTAGAATCATTGGACGACGAAATATTGTATTATGTAAAGCTGTGTATATTTAATCGTGTAATCATATTAACATGTCTCCGTGAAATGAAATATATATTAAATTGTGTAATAATATATTATTTTGGCATGCTGTTTGTGCAGAGTAATAAGAGAGTTGCAAATGCTTATTTCATACAGTGGCTAGTGGTTTGGTTAGAACTATAAGGGTGGTGATTCAGAAATGGTATTTATACCTCTTGATTTGACATATGATGGCTTAATGAATACAATTGAAGATATCGTGAAGATTGATTCATCTAGTTGCAACATTGAATTAAGGGATGTTATGACTACTAGTGGGAGGCGTGCCATACAAGGAATTAAAAATTACAAAGATGTGACATTTTTGATATGTGAAGAGAGGGTTATTCCAGAAGTATATGTAACAATTGTTGGAACGGATCAGACGGTTGGTGGTAACATGCAACATGTCATAGAAATACAAACCCAAATTCCACTAAGAAGTGTTCTCTAACAAGGGTTCCTACATTTTCCCTAATAGTTTGCACAATAATATTCTCAACCTTTTCAACAACCATATTCCCAATCTATTCAACAACCATATGCCCAACCTTATTTTCAAATATATTGCCAACCATCTCAACTGCATACACAACAAAACAACATATTGCCATAACACCTTGACCATTAACAAGTACATCAAAGCTTTATTGCACAATTGACTTCTCAATTTAGATCCGCTTGTTGGAGCAACACAATGTGTGGATCAATTCCATCAATGGAAGATGGCAAACATCACCCAACAATACCGTCATCGAGCAAATAAATAAAGTCAGCCATTAAAGATCCACCACCCACAATTAATGAGGCATTAGAAGAAGTTGAAACTAATAATGAAGTAGGTGCCACTGCATCTGAATTTGAAACTTTTGTAGATAATGGACTGGATGGCTTACATGAACAATACCCATTTTAACAAATTGGTGATGGTGATGGTGATAATAATGATGATAGTGGCTTTGACTTAGATGGTGATGGTGACGATAATGATGATGGTGATAATGATTGTTGTGGCCATGATAAAGGAGGTTCATCTCCAGTCCCTCGGCCTTGGATAAATCCCGGTGCAGAGAAATACTCAATCCAAACTATTAACAATGATGAACCATTGACTACTAATGGTCGCTTTTATAAAGGTAAGATTTATCCTACCAAACAAGAGATGAAACGAGAATTGAGTTTTAAGAACGGTTCGAGTTCAAAATCAAGAGTTCCGGTAAAAAGAGATTCAAAGCAAGTTGTAAGAATGACAATTGTGTCTTCAAGTTAGGTGCAGTGAAAATGCGTGAGGGAGAGTATTGGCACATTCGAAAATCTAACAAGGAACACAGTTGCACCATTGACGGGTTCCTTGCTCGATTTCGATAAGCTAGTGCTCGGATTATTAGTGAATTGTATTCTCCAAAGCTTCGGGTGAATGACAAAACTTTAAAACCCAAAGATATAATGACAGAGATGCAGTTACAATATGGTCTCCAAATTCTTTACACTAAGGCTTTACGAGTGAGGGATTACGCTAAGTCGATTGTATTCGGACCAGTGGCCGAGTCATTCCAAAGGATTCCGTCATATTCGTATAAGCTTGAGCGGGAAAACCCTGGCACTATTACAACTTTTTTGTTGAATTCTCGTAATCAATTTAGATACTGATTCTTCACATACGCTACATGTCTTCGTGGGTTTTGCGCTGTTATAAGGCATGTTGTTGCTATTGATGGGACTCATATGAAGGGAAGATTTCAGGGTATATTGTTCATTGCTGAATGCAAAGATACTAACGAGCAAGTGTATCCACTAGCCTTTGGCATTGGTAAGAAGGAAAGTAGAAAGTCATGGAGCTGGTTTTTGAAACAATTGCGTACATGCATCGGATGCCCCGAAGACTGTAAGTTCATATTCGATCAGCATAAAGGGATTGAAAAGGCAATGAAAATTGTATATCCCAATGCACCATATTGTCTATGTGGCTTCCATATGGTAATGAACATCAAGAATAGGTTCAAAAGGGAAGATGTTACGAGAATTTTCAAGTGTGCATCCAAGTGTTACAGGGAATTTGAGTTTATGGAGGAAATGAATCAACTCTGGCGGGTGCACTTAAAGGGATACAACTATCTCATGAATATTGGGAAGATAAAATGGTAGCGTGCTTACTCCCCGGTACTAAGATACGAGATGTTGACATCAAGCATCGCGAAATGCTTAACATCATGTCTATGACGTGCACGTCAGATGCTTGTGACTGTTTTGATTGAGTTCATTTAGGATATGATGCTAACATGGTTCCACGATTGTCTGAATCATGCAGACACTTTGCGCTTACAATTGATGACATGGGCAACAAATTTGTTAAATGAACGTAACGAAGATTTTATTATGTTCACGGTATGTCCTATCAATTTGAATGAATTATTGGTTAAGGATGGCGACAAGGACGGACTAGCAAACCTTATAGAGAGGACATATAGTTGTCGAGAATTCCAAATCAATTTGTTGCCATGTAAACATGCCTTGGCTGCTTTACGTGCTTGTAAAAAACCATTCATAAATTTTTGCTCGGATTACTATAAGAAATCCAGTTTGGTTGAAGCATATTCTAGAGTTATTAAACCAGTCGGGCACCAAAGCGAGTGGGATGTTCCTTTAGAAATCAGCTCAATAGTTATGAGAGCTCCTCCATGGCTATCGCAGGCTGGCCAACCAAAGAAGATTAGGATTCCATCAACCAGAGAGTATTGTGAAAAGAAATCTAAAACATGTTCATGGTGCAAACATGTCGGCCATAATCGACAAAATTGTCCAACTCCCCTTAGATTCACAGCGTCAAATACAACCGACACTCAGCCTACTCAAACACGTAAACAACGCAAATGTTGTGGTTATGGTGGTCAAAGCCATAACAAATGAACATTCCCCTACAGACAGACTAGCACAAGAGATTCGAGGCATGATGAAGATGTTACTGGTGTTTAAACCTTTTCTACTTGTTGATTTCAGAACTTGTAGCAAAACTTAAATATTTTAGATTTCAGAACATGTATTTGAACTTAAATTTATGTTTTATTTATTATTGTTTTATTAATGTGAAAGTTAAACTTGTTTTATTACTCTTTTATTATGTTAAATTATGTAGGGTTAATAGAACCAATGCTCCCTGAATTATACGTAAAATCGCATGTTGCCCCTGAATTTTTTGTTCTGTCATTAAACCTCTTGAACTTTAATTTATTGGCAATAGCTGACAGAAGAGAAACGGATGTCAAGGGAAAATTACATGTACACACCTTGATTATATGAATAATTGTATTATAACTGGAAAAATATAATAATATCACACAAACACCATTTGACTTGTTTGAATAATGTCTAAAAAAATTAAAAATAATAATATTAATACTATTGATAATATTTTGTAAAAAAATAAATAATAATAATAATAATAATAATAATAATAATAATAATAATAATAATAATAATAAACTTTTAAAAATATATATAATATAATATAAAATAAACAACCCATCATCACTCCCACTCTCACTCGTCAATCATCAATCATCTTCATGTTCCACCACCATCTCAAAACCCTAGCCACCACTACCACACCACTTAAACACTGTCGCCGCTCGAACACCAAAACCCTAGCCACTCTCCTCTCACGAATCCATACACCCTTAATCTCTTTATCGTGAATCTCTCTCTCTAAAACCTTTCTTACAAATCTCTTTCTAAACCTTGGGTTTGATTTGGTGGTGCCGATCTCCTCCTCATCAGCGCTTTTGGTGCCAATCTCCTCTCAATCGACATTACTTTGGTACCGATTTAGGGTTTGGGGTTGGTGGTCGATTTTGGGTCAAACCCAGTATTGCTTCAAACCCATATCTGGTTCGATTCCAAATATGGGCTGAACCCAAATCCGATTTGAACCTAGTAATAGGTCGAACCTAGTTGTGTGTGTGTGTGATAGAAAGAAAGATGGTGGTTTGGTGGTGGAGAGAGAGAGAGAGAGAGAGAGAGAGAGAGAGAGAGAGATGGTGGTGGTGTGTGAGAGAGAGATTACGAAATTATGTTTGTTTATGAATATAGTGTAAAGACCGTTTGGTGGTGGTGGTGATGATAATGATGATGGTGATTGTGGTTGAGTGTTGATTTTTTTTCTTTTCAATTTTAATTTAAACTTTAAAATTGATTGGGAAGGATTCTGGATTGATATGAATGTGGATCATGTCATTGAATATGGATTGTTGATGAATCTGGAATGTCGATGTTTTTATTTATTGATGATGCTACAAAGTTGTGGCTTGAACTTGGGTGGAAGGAATCACATGAACTCTTGTCATCGTACTACCAAGACCAATAGGAAGCATTGTATCTGGAATGTTGATTTTGATAGTCAGAATATTTTATTATTATTATTATTATTATTATTTTTATTTTATTAAAATTAATATTTTTTATTTTTTTGGACATTAGTCAAACAGGTCAAAGGGTGTTTGTGTGATTTTATTATATTTTTCCAGTTTTAATGCAATTATTCATATAATCAGGGTGTGTAAGTGTAATTTTCCCTTGATGTCCATTTTCCTTCTGTCAGCTATTGCCAATAAATGAAAGTTCAGGGGTTTAATGCCAGGAAAAAAAAATCAGGGGGCAACGTGTTATTTTGCGTATAATTCAGAGGGCATTGGTACTATTAAACCAACTATTTATTAATGTGATTATCTTCATTTTTAAATTTTAATAACTAATGGGCAATTTGGTCTTTTATTAGTACACTTTTATAGGTAAGGGAAGTCTGAGTAGATAAATGTATATTTCATTTCTAGCTGTATTTATATCAAACTTCAGGGAAGGTGACTATGTTTACCCCTTAAGTTTATTCTGGATGATGTCCATAGTGATTTGTAATTCGCTTTTGTTTTACGAATCTCTTCTTAAAAAAAAAAAAAAAAAAAAAAAAACAACAACAACAAGGATTTATCATTCCAAATAATTTGTAAGAAAAAGGAACAAAAAAGTTTTATATATGGAGTACGAGTGTACGACCCATAAAGTGGAAAATGCATATTAACTAATTAACGTAATCAATAATATATAGAAAAATGATAAGATGAAGTTGGTTCAGTGGTATGCCCCTCACACCTACACTACAAAATTTTGGATTCGAGTCTTTTCCTTTCATCAAACCCCGAATTATTATAATATTTAAATATTATATATAGGGAGAGAGAGAGAATTTCTCTCCCTTAAGGTTTTCTAACATTCTCTGAATATTTGTAGCCTTTTCGTGAAAGTAGTTTGGGGATCTGTGAGGGTCTAGTGTTCACTTTTCGGGAGTGTTGCAGGGTTTTGTGCTTCAAGATTGGTTACGATAAATGATGATGATGTGGCTTTATTGTGTGTTGCTCTTTCGCTACAGGAGAATGATGGGCCATTGATGCCCTTGCGGGCAAGACTGAAAAAGGATGGAGCTAAACGCATGGCGCTGCGGTTGGTTATCAAGATATTAACTAACAGGCTGGTTAATTGGGAGGCGTTTATTAACGTGATCCCTAAGATATGGCGTATTAAAGAGGGTGTTGAAATTGAAGCGGTATATGGGAATATATATTCTCCTTTACGTTAAAAAATGAATTTGATCGTCGGAGTGTGCTGAATCGTGCCTATGGAGTTTTGACAATGCGTTAATAGTTCTTCTGGAGCTGTTAGGTAAAGGGAATGTCCAAGAAATGGAGTTTAACAAGGATGCCTTTTGGATTCAAATTCACAAGGTGCCTTTACTTTGCATGACGAAGGATATTGGAATATTTCTAGGTGGTATGATTGGTGAAGTCAGAGAGATTGTTGAGGACAAGTCTGGGGAATGTGTTGGAAAGTATATTCGTGTTCGAGTTGTAATCAATGTGGATAGACCCCTTCGTCGGATCTTGAGGGTGGACGTAACAGGTGATGGGAAATAAACAACGATGCTTCTACGTTATGAACTGTTACCAGACCATTGTGTTTATTATGGTCGTTTGGGACACGTTGTTAGGGATTGTACGTTGAAGGGAGATGGCGCTGCTAAGAAGGATTACAATTTGCTATATGCAGCATGGTTTAGGGCATTTATCCCTCATAGAAATCATCTGATGAAGCAAGATGGTAAGGGTAGAAGTATGAGGGTTGATGAAAGGGCATCCAGCAAGGGACCAATGGGTGGAAACAATTCCTCCACGACGGTGCGATCTAATGTTGGTGTTACAGGTTGTGGCTGAGGTGTCGGTACGGGGGTTGTGATGTCAGTGAAGCCACGAGAAAGTTTCATTCCAAAACTGCCCTTGCCACATGCAGATGGAGTGGAGTATCACGGAATTTGGGGAAACAGCTTGTTAAGGAGGCTGGTAGCGATGTTTTAAGGGAGAAAGTGAATCATGTTAGCAAGAGTCCTGAAGTCAATCATGCTAGAGAATCATCTTCATTTTCCATCTTTACTACCGGTATTACTGAGGTATCTCAATTTTTGAATTTTGTAATTTCAAAAAATGCAATCCCGATTCCTTTGGTAAGTAATAGTTAAGTAGAGATCCAACTGGACACAACCAACCATCCCAAGAATCTAGATGTGAAGGTTCTAGAAGAATCAACATTTGTGGGAGACATTAGTCATAGAAGCAATTCAGGTATGAATAAGTTGGATCCGGTTATTGTGGAGATAGATGTGGATTAGAGGGGGTTCCTTGATGGGCCTTCTTTAACTAAGTGTAGTGGGCTGGCGGAGGAAGGGATAGAAAAGGTGAAGGATGGCAAATCAATTGGGCCAAATCCGGGGAAGTGGAAATGGTGGGCTCAGGTTAGGGTCAAGTTTTCTGATGGGTTGGATGGAAGTGTTCAACCAGGGAAGAGAAGCCATGTTCATATTGATGATGGTTCAGTTAAAAAGATGAAAATGGTGCAATGTGATGAGGGGTCCCTTGTGGACTTTGATGAGATATCGACGAGTCGATTTTTACCGGCTTGCCGGAAGTAATGAAAATATTAAGTTGGAATGCTCGGGGAATGGGTAGTAGTCGGGCATTTCTAGTTTTGTTGAGCTTCTATAAGGCTCACAAACCTAATGTAATATTTCTAATAGAGACTAAAGTTGATAGGGTTCGTATGGAGTTTATTTGTGTTAAGTTGGGTTTTGCCGGCAAGCTTGTGGTGGATTCTAATGGTCGTAGTGGGGGTTTGTGCCTCTTTTGGGCGGACTCTTGTGATGTTAGTTTGCTTTCTTCTTCTGGATTTCATGTTGACATTCAAGTTACTTATCTAAATATTTGTTAGAGGTTTACTGGCTTATATGACCATCTGGAGGCGAGTTAGAGACATCATGCATGGATTCTTCTCAAGAGGCTTAATGGTATGTCCTATTTACCTTGGGCTTGTGCAAGGGATTTCAATGAGGTTCTTGATGATAATGAGAAGGCTAGGCCTTCAGCGGCCACAGTTTTTGCTTGACAATTTTCGTTCAGTTTTAAATGATTGTGGGTTACAAGATTTGGGCTTCACAGGTCCGGCCTTCACCTGGTGCAACATGATGGAGGGGTTTGAGTTGGTGTAAGAGAAGTTAGATCATTGCATTGTAAATTTTCAATGGCAGTTCATCTTCCCTGGGTAGAAGGTGAGCCACCTCGAGTTTTGGAAGTCTGATTATATATCGATTTTGGTGGAGATAAATCAGTTTTTGGGGGTGTGCAGTGATCGAGCAGCTCTTAGATCATGTAATTTTCATTTCGAGGCTTGTTGAGCTGACAATGAGGGCTGTTCGAATATTATTGAGCAACATTGGAGGAGGCACGATGGTTAACTAGGGTTAAAGGGGGTTGTGACTGATTTTCTTAGGTGTGCTGAGCACTTGGGACAATGGTATTAGAAAGAAAGAAGAAATATGAATAATAGAATCAAGGAGAAACAAAATGAGCTTAAACTGCTTACTTCTAACACTCATCTAGGTTCGTGTGCTCAAATTTGTAGGGTGGCGAAAGAATTAGATAGCCTCCTCAACGAAGACGAAGCATATTGGAGGCAGTGGTCTCGTGAATGTTGGCTTAAAAATGAGGACAAAAACACAAAACATTTCCATTGGCGAGGTTTCGCTCGGAAGGTCTGTAATAAAATCCATGGGTTGTTTGATGATGAAGGTGTTTAGAGGACCGAGCAGGCTGGTATATGTAGTGTGGTTGAGCAGCATTTTGCCAATATTTTTTGCCTAGCTTGCCTTCTACGGGTGACATGGAGAGAGTTTTTCGCTATGTGCAACCTTGTTTATTGAATGGTAAGAGAGCCTTTTTGGATGTTGTGTTTGCTACAGATGATGTGAGAAGATCAATTCATGATATGGCCCCGACTAAAGCTCCAGGCTTATATGGCTTTTCAGCTCTCTTCTATTAGAAGTTTTGGTCAACTATTAGCGATAGGGTAACAAGGTTTGGAGGATGTTAACGGTACTCAACGATGGCCACGGTTTGGAGGATGTTAACGGTACACTCATAACTCTGATCCCCAAGGTTAAGAGGTTGGAAAGGATTACTGATTTTCGTCTTATTAGTTTTGCAATGTCATGTACAAAATCGTTGCTAAGGCCCTCTCTAATCGCTTTTGAAATGTGATTAGTGATGTGATCTCTAAAACTCAGAGTGCCTTCATACCTGGTAGACTGATTTCTGATAATGCCATTGTTAGGTTTGAGTGTATTCATGCGATGAGAACGAAGAAGAAAGGTAGGAAAGATTTAATGGCTCTCAAGTTGGATAGGCTTATGATAGGGTTGAGTGAGAATTTCTGAGGGGTATGATGGCGAGGGCTTCTTTTCCATTCTTGTTAATGGGGTTGTTTACGGTTCCCTAAAGCCTTCCAGAGGGCTTCGTTAGGGAGACGCTCTCTCCCCCTATATATTTCTCATCTGTGCGGAGGGGCTCTCCCGACTTATCTATGATGCTGAGAACTGTGGCATTATTGCGGGCTTCAAGCGTAGTCGTGGTGATCTGAAAATCTCTCATCTTTCTTTGCAGACGATATTATAATCTTCTCTCAGGTGTTAGAAAAGGATTGTTGTTCTTTTTGTCAAATCCTGGATTGGTATGCCTCTGATTCGGGTTAGGTTGTCAATTTCCAAAAATTCGCCTTGTGTGTTAGTAACAAAGTTCTTAAGGCGAGTGCTTTGTCTCTTGCTTGGATTGTCAGGGCGCAATTGGTAGGTTGCCATGAAAGGTACCTTGGTTTGCAAAGATTTACGGGTAGGAATAAAATGACCATTTTTGCTAACATTAAAGACCGTATTTGGGACAGATTAAAAAGGTGGCAAGAAAGGTTGTTTTCAGCTGGTGGGAAAGAAATTTTGCTGAAAGCTGTGGTTCAATCAATTCCAACTTATTCCATGTCTTTGTTCAGACTTCCGAAGAGCTTGGTGCTAGATATTCATAGGTTGAGTTGCCAATTTTGGTGGGTTTCAAATTCTGATAAGAAGAGGATTCATTGGTGTAAATGGAGGCAGCTTTATTCTAGCAAAGACTCGGGTGGCTTGGGTTTTAAAGACATTTCTGTTTTCAATAAAGCTCTCCTAGCTAAGTAATGCTGGGAGATTGATCTCTTCTCCTAATACTCTTGCTGCTCGTGTTCTGAAATCGTGTTATTTCCCTAATTCGTCCATTCTCTTGGTTGAATCTACGAGTGCTAACTCTTTACTCTGAACAAGTTTCTTGTGGGGCAAGGAGCTGTTGGAGCTAGGCTTAAGATGGCATATTTGTGACAGTTATGCAATCTCTATATATAACAATCGTTGGCTGCCAAGACCAATTACTTTTAAGGTTATGTTTGTTCTTCGGCTACAGTTCAGTCTTTAAAGACCCTCTTTGGTAGATGGAATGAAGATTTGGTTTGTAAGTCTTTTTGGAAAGAGGAAGCAGATCTGATTTTGAGCATCCTCTGCTCACTTCATGGCGGTCCTGATTCACTTTTATGGCATTTTGACAAGTTTGGCTCTTACACTGTCAAATGTGGCTATTATGTTGGGTGTGGTGTGCTCTCTAATCCTGGGTTCTCTAGCTTGAGCTCTGCTAAGTCTTGGTGGAAGTGTTTATAGCGGCTGAAGATTCCCTCTAAGGTTAAGATCTTTTTATGGAGAGCCAGCCATAAATGGATCCATACTTTGGTGAATTTAGCTTCATATCATGTGTCGACGGTGAGCACTTGTCCCTTTTGTGATAGACATTTAGAGTCTACAGTTAATGCATTGTGGTGTTGCCTCTCTCTCAAGCCTATTCATGTTCTGTGTTCCTTCTTGAATATCCCTAAGGTTAATGATAGTGTTCCCTTTGCTGATTTTATGAATGTTTACACGGTCAAGATGAATCATGAGGATTTGGAACTGATGTGTATGGTTTTCTGGCGGGTTTGGTTCTGGTGCAATGGGAGTGTTTATGAGTCTGCTTCCTTTCTTGTTGGCGAGATTGTGCCTTGGACATCCCATTTCTTTAACGATTTTCATTTGCGAATATCACTGAGGTTGGTAGGAATCCTTGCCTACTGAGAGCTTCTTCGAATTGGCAGGCCCCAGCCGCTGGTTTTTTCAAAGTCAATATGGATACGGCTAGGGGTAAGGTTGGAATTATCATTATTGTTCGTAATTCTAGCGGCAAGTTATGACCTCTAATGATGTGTATGGTTTTCTGACGGGTTTGGTTCCGATGCAATAGGAGTGTTCATGAGTCTGCTTCCCTTCCTTTTGGCGAGATTGTGCCTTGGGCAACCCATTTCCTAAATGATTTTCGTATTGCGAATGACTCTCAGGTTGGTAGGAATCCTTGCCTACTGAGAGCTTATTTGAATTGGCAGGCCCCAGCTGCTGGTTTTTTTTAAAGTCAATATGGATCTGGCTGGAGGTAAGGTTGGAATTGTCATTATTGTTCGTAATTCTAGTGGGCTAGTTTTGGCCTCTAATGATATGTATGGTTTTCTGGCGGGTTTGGTTCCAATGCAATGGGAGTGTTCATGAGTCTGCTTCCCTTCATGTTGGCGAGATTGTGCCTTGGGCTGCCCATTTCCTTAATGATTTTCGTATTGCGAATGGCTCTGAAGTTGGTAGGAATCCTTACCTACTGAGGGCTTCTTCGAATTGGCAAGCCTTAGTTGCTGGTTTTTTCAAAGTCAATACGGATGCGGCTGGGGGTAAGGTTGGAATTATCATTATTGTTCGTAATTCTAACTGGTAAGTTATGGCCTCTAATGAGGTGTATGGTTCTAGGGCGTGTTTTGTTCCGGTGCAATAGGAGTGTTCATGAGTCTACTTCCCTTCCTGTTGGAGAGATTGTGCCTAGAGCAGCCCATTTCCTTAATGATTTTTGTATTGCAAATGGTTCTGAGGTTGGTAGGAATCCTTGCATATTAAGAGCTTCTTCAAATTGGCAGGCCTTATTTGTTGATTTTTTCAAAGTCAATAAGGATGCGGCTGGGGGTAAGGTTGGAATTGTCATTATTGTTCATAATTCTAACGGGCAAGTTATGGCCTCTAATGCTTAGAGAATCTTTGCGGGCTACTCTCCTGAAGTGGCCGAAGCGACTGCCATTTTGAGAGGGCTTCAGTTTGTACGTGAGGTTAGTTTGTGGCCTTGTGTCCTAGAATCCAATGCTCAAGGGTTAGTCAATCTGATCAACTCTGGCTGTCCTTCTTGTGCTGATATCGGTCTAGTTTCAAGGGACATTTTTTTGCTGTTGGATTCCTCTCCTAATTTTTCTTGTAGCTTTGTCCCTAGATTAGGCAATATGGCTGCTCATAACCTTGCTAAATTTGGTTTAAGTGTGGTTTCTGATCGTTTTTGGCTGAAGGATTTCCCTCTTTGTGTGGCATCAATTGTGGCGAGTGATTGTCCGTCTCAGTTGTTGTCCTTTTGATTAATATATCTCCTTTTCAAATATATATATATATATAGAGAGAGAGAGTGTGTCAAATTTTACCCTCGATTTTTTTAAAGGGAAATTATTATTATTATTCCTTTAATGTTTGCTTGATTGACATTTTCTCTCCTCACATTTCAAGAATCGTTGTTTTACACCCTGTTGCAATTCGGTAAAAAAGTTGTAGATGTAGATGGAAGATGACCGATCTACCCTCAATTTTAAATTTATTAATTTTAAATTTATTATAATTAAAACTAATAAAATTAAATCACACACACACACATATATATTTATATATATATTTATATTTATATAAGTAATAGCTATCAATTAAAGTCCCATCATATATAAATATATGTATAATTTTCGGTTTTGTCGAAATTTTAATTCATGGTGACAGTAAAGTCGAAAGAGTAACACTCAAATCGTATATTAATTGTTTAATTAGCCCATGTATAGATCATCAAAAATATTAAAGAATTGGATTGTTGTCATTATAATTTTGTAATTTTGAAACAAGCTCTTTTTCTCATTTCATATTTATGCTTTTATCTTCTATTTCATGGTTTGTTTTGTTATATGACTCTGTGCATGAACATGCTTACTGAAAGTATACAATTTGATCACTTGAATACTGAAATATCCTTCAAATTAAACAGTCAAAACAATTTATTCAAGAACATGCAAGCATGCAACATCTCTTAGGTGTAAGGGATGACACTAGTTCATCATCTGCTCACTTAGCTCAAAATGAAAATGATAGATGCATTCCAGTAAGAAGAGCTGCAGCCTATCATTCTGGACTTGCACTATGTAACAGTGAGCATCTCAGGATTGGAAGGCAATCTGTTGGATTCAAAGTCAGTTAGACAAGTTGTTAGGGAATTTGATGTGGCACGGTTACTTATTATAGGAATATGATGTGTCATAGTTAGTTACACAGTTAACATTCTCGTGAATATCAGAAGTTGGTTATAGGACAATTATTTAGTAAGAATTCCTAAGTTGCTTATAATATAAATATATGTTCTCTGTTGAGAAATGTACAACTGAAATCATTTCCAATGAATACAGAGCCTTGAGAATGGCATCTTCAAACTATTTCTCTTTGTGACCTTTTGTTAAGCACCTTATGCAATTCTTCTTTTCTTCTTGCTTTTTACTTGTTTAACATGGTTTCAAAGCTTCTTGACTAACGTCAATGGAGGATAGTCGATCTAATAACCTTCCTTCAACCGATTCTCGCAATACAATCATCGAATCTACCAGAGCCATGGATTTTTCGTCTCTAGCTAAAACTTTAAGTCTCAATCTCACATTGAAGCTTGATCATAGCAACTTTGTTTACTGGAAAGCGCAAGTTCTAATAGCAATTAAGGCTCTGGATCTTGAAAGTTTCGTGAATGGTAAGAAATCTCCTCCACCGAAGTTATCACTGTTCAATCTGATGAAGTTGAAAAACAACGTGAAAATCTTGATTTTGTCAAATGGAAGAAATCTGACAAGCTGTTGATGATCTTCTCAACCCTAACTCCTAGTGTTCTTGGTCAGGTAACCAATTCAAAATCCTCTTTTGAGGTCTGGTCTAAAATCGAACGAACCTTTTCTCAACGTTCTTTAGCCAGAATTATGCAATTAAAACAACAACTTCAGTCTGTCAAGAAAGGATTAGATTCAATTAGTGACCTTGTTGTGAAAATTAGAGATATTAGTGATGCCTTACTTGCAGCAGGATAAGTTGTTAGTGATAGGGATATGATAATAAGTCTACTACAAGGAGTCAGTAATGAATATGATTATATGGTCACTTTGATATCTCTCAACAAAATTCTATGCTTCTCGAAGATGCACAGTTTCTGTTTCTAATGAATGAACAGAGAATAGAACATTTGAATAACAGTGTAAGTCTCACATTGAACCCCTCAACTCAGTTTGCTTTTAGCGGTCACAACGTGAACAACAGCAGAGGAAGTTTTGACAATAGAGGAAGCTCTAACAATAACTCACGAGGCTCTTCAATAGGCAGAAATAGAGGAGGTGGAAGAGTTGGTGGTAGAGGAAATCAAAGAATTTTTTGTCAATTATATGGAAAGTCTGGACATGTGGTTCTTCAATGCTACCGACGTTTGATCAACAATATCAAGGAAATTGTTTTGGTTAAGGAAATCAAGCTAATCATGGTCAAGGAAGTCAGGCTTTCTTCACTGGACATTAAGTTCAGGCTCATTATGTTCAAAACAATTTCAGAACAATCTGTTTGATCAAGGTGTAAATCAAGTCTCTGATAATGTCTTAGCTGCAACTCAAAACTCCGCATTCTTTGCTACTCCAGAGACAGTTTTGAATCCAAATTGGTATGTAGATAGTAGAGCTACAAATCATGTGACATCCAATCTCAACAATCTCTCTATAAGATCAGAATATCGAGGTAATGAAAAACTTTATGTCGGTAATGGTGCTCAGTTACAGATTTCTCATATTGGAAATACTAGGGTGAGATCACATTGCAAACCACACCATGATTTAAGTTTGAAACATGTGTTGTGTGTGCCTTATATTACTAAGAACCTACTTAATTTGTCAACGTTTATTAAGGATAATCATGCTTATGTTGATTTTGATTCTGTTGGCTGTGTAATTAAGGATCAGAAAACCAAGAGGGTTCTTCTTTGAGGTACCCTTAATCATGGCCTCTACGAAATAAGACTAGTGGAAGCTTCTCCTCGGAGCCTACATGTTCTCAAGTCCATGTCTCTAATGTTTTCAGGTGTAAATAGAAATAAATGTACTCAAGATGTGAATATAGCTTATAATCAGGCTTTGCTTAGCAAGAATGCTCTACCAGGTTTAGGCTTTAATGCTCTTGTTGCTGCCAAGACCAATTCGGCCATTTGGCATGCAAAACTAGAACACCTTGCTCCTTTAATTGTTCAAAAAGTGTTGGCTACATTGCATTTTCCCTTCAATGTATCAAGTCTTCCTTTTTGTGATTCATGTAAACTTGGTAAGTTTTACAAGCTTCCTTTTACCAAAGCATGTATAATAGTCAAAACTCCTATTGAGCTGGTTATAGTGATTTTTGGGGCCCTGCTCCTATGTTGTCTATTGATGGGTTTCGATACTAAATTGCCTTTGTGGATGCCTTCACTCGTTTTACTTGGATATTTCCTTTAAAACTCAAATCCGATGTACTGTCAATCTTTATAAGGTTTCAACAAATAGTAGAGTTGTTATTTGAGAGGAAAATTAAAATTTTTCAAGCTGATATGGGTGGGGAGTATCTTCCTATTGCTTTTCACTTGTCAAAAAGTGGTGTTCAAGTTTGGATTTCGTGTCCCTATACTCACGAACATAATGGAATTCCTAAAAGGAAACATAGAAGTATTGTGAAATGGGTCTAACCTTGCTAGTTCATGCTGGCCTTCCCTTAA
Organism: Acer negundo; assembly: GCA_035582765.1. Taxonomy (NCBI): domain Eukaryota; kingdom Viridiplantae; phylum Streptophyta; class Magnoliopsida; order Sapindales; family Sapindaceae; genus Acer; species Acer negundo. Next base: position 12,905,286 of record CM069243.1, read on the forward strand.
AATTTTGGTTTGAGGCTTTCTCCACAGCTACCTTACTGATCAATAACTTTCAACTCCTATTCTACAATTTTCGTCACCTTTTGAAAGGATATATGGTAGAAAACCAAACTATAATTTCTTCAAAGTGTTTGGTTGCTTTTGTTTTCCCTATTTATGAGACTGATCCAAACACAAATTGAACTTCCACTCTAGCAAATGTGTTTTTATCTGTTATAGTTTGTCCCATAAGGGTTATCATTGCCTTCATTCATCAATTAAAGTATTCACTTCCAAACATGTTATTTTTAATGAGTTAGAATTTCCTTATAAAAGTTTGTTTTGCTCCTTTCAAAGTCATCCCTCAACTTCTCAAGAGTGTACACCTGCTATTCCAAGGTTGTTTCAGATGTTCTCACCAGCCACCACTCCTTCCCATGCCACTCTTTTTACCACTACTAGCTCTCAACTGTCAAGAAATTCATTGGACAATAGTCACGATTCAAATACTGCCATTTCAGGACATTCTGTTGCTTCTTCGAATTTTGATGTTAGTCTTACTAATGAGTATCAAATGCCTCCACATGTACAGTAGCATTCCATGATTACAAGAAGCAAAAATGGTGTCTTCAAGCCTCAAGTGGTTTCTTACTGAATTGGAACCAAAATCTACTAAGACTATTATGCTTGATCATAAATGGCTTAATGCCATGAAGGATGAATTTCAGGATTTGGAAAGGAATAAAATTTGGACTTGGTGCCTGCTAACATGTGGTGGGCAACAAGTGAGTGTTTCGAATGAAATTCAACCTTAATGGCTCAATCTTGAAGCACAAAGTGAGACTTGTTGCTAAGGGTTTTCACTAGACAGTTGGACTTGACTACTTTGACACTTTTAGTCCAGTTGTTAAACCCTCCACCATTCGAGTTCTCTTTGCTCTAGCAGTCCACTTTGGTTGGGACATACATCAAATCGATATAAATAATGCTTTTCTTAATGGTGATCTCCATAAAAGGGTGTTTATGAAGCAACCAGAGGGCTTTGAGGACTCTACTCGTCCATCTTTTGTTTGTTAGCTAAACAAGGCCTTGTATGGCCTCAAGCAAGCCTTTAGATCCTGGTTTCACAAACTTCGATAAGCTCTTCTTGAGTGGGGATTCATCAACAACATAACTGATTACTCCCTCTTCATAAAAAGAATTGGTGTTGATACACTATACTTACTTGTCTATGTTGATGAAATCCTAATATAAGGCACCAGCAACTTTCTCATTCAACATACTATCTCTTATCTCAAGTCAGCCTTTGCATTGAAAACATTAGGATCTGTCAACTACTCCTTAGGCTTTGAGGCCTTTTAAGATTTGTTTGGTTTGTATTTAACTCAAGCTAAATACATTGTTGACTTTCTCAAGCGCACCAACATGTTTGATTCCGGACCTTGTGACAATCCAAGTTCAGGTTCTAAGTTAACATTGAAAGATGGTGCCTTGCTTGAAAATCCCACTCTTTATCACATCAATGTTGGGGCTTTGCAATATCTTTGTTATACAAGACCAGACATTTTTTTTAGTATCAACAACTTAAGCCAATTCCTTATGGCTCCAACTGAGGTTCACTAGCGAGCTTACAAAAGGGTTCTCAGATACCTGAAAGGCTCTTTTTACAAGGGTTGTTCTTCATGACCTCTACTGCTGCTCTCAACCTTATTGCTTATGCTAATGAAGATTGGGCGAGTGCTTGGATGATCGAAGGTCAACAAGTGGTCACTGTATCTTTTTATGAGGAAATTTGATCTCTTGGAGTGTCAAGAAGCAGCAAGTTGTAGCTAAGTCTGGCATAGAAGCAGAGTACAAGTCCATGTCTCAGATCACAACAGAAATTATTTGGTTACAATCATTGTTCAAAGAGCTTCATGTTCATATTCCCATTCATGCTGCCATCTGGTGTGATAATGTTGGGGCAAACTTTTTGGCTCAAAATCTTGTGTTTCATGCAAGGACAAGCATATCGATATCGACACTCATTTTACTCGGGAAAAAGTTGCCTTAGGAGTTGTTGAACCTCGTTATGTGCCATATGATTCTCAGATTGCAGATGTGTTCACAAAAGCCTTGACAAAAGATCGTTTTCACTATCTTTGTTCTAAGATAAACTTGGTTGTTTCTCCCTAGTTCAACTTGCGGGGGAATGTAAAAGATGATGCTAGTTCATCATTTGCTCATTTAGCTCACAATGAAAATGATATATGCAATCCAGTAAGAAAAGCTACAACCTATCATTATGGACTTGCATTATGTAACAGTGAGCAACTCAGGATTGGAAAGCGATCGATTGGATTCAAAGTCAGTTAAGTAGGTTGTTAGGGAATTTGATGTGGCACAGTTAGTTATTATAGGAATCTCATATGGCATAGTTAGTTACACAGTTAACTGATAACTCTTATTTCTCCACGAAGTGTAGCCCCTTTATTTCTATCTTTTATGCTCAATTCCCGGGTAAAACCGTGCATTTAATGGCTTAAACCAGTGTTTCAGGCTTTCTTCCAGCATATGGGCTTATTTGTAAAATTATGAAAATTTTAGGGCAAAAGCATATTTTCTGAAAGTAAATTTAGCGCCCTTGTGATTTTTGCGATTAGGGGCCGCAGAAAAGGAACCAGAGGATCCGTTTTTCTTGACCAATTCAGCGCCCTTGTTTCTGCGGCCATTGATCACCGAACAGAGCGCATTTTCTTTGGCGGGATTGCTTCATTTTTTAAATCGGCGTCCTTAGGGTGCCAAACAAGGGTGCCAATTTCACCCGATACTATCATCTCCGGTTGCCAATTGTGGGTTCTTAGGCCACCAAATTTCGGCCAATCAGAGATCTTGTCTCTGACCCTTGACCTTGCTGAGAGCTTGAAGGTGTTAATGAAGTTCTTGGTAGGCCCTCTTCATTGAAGATGCTTGTACTTGGAGATTGATCATGAAGACTTTGGTGGAGCTCTCTTAAATCCATTCTTGAGCCTCACACCCATCCAACTCTGACCACACAACACATAACACACTCTGAGCCAGAACCTCTCACTTTTCTCTCTGAACTTAGTGGTTCTTCTTCAACATTGGAGCTAAGAGGAGTGGATTCTTGGAGAAGGAAGCCATTGGAGACCAAACTTGCAAGAAGGAGATCTTCATCGTAGTGTTTTCTCTATAAACTCTACCTTTTAATTTCATGTATCAGTTATGGTTTATATTTATTGGATATTTTGTATGGTTCCCAAGTGTAATATGAGCTAAACTCTCTTGTGCTAGAACAAATATGAAACCAAACCCTTGATCTTTTGGTAATGATTCCTTAATCTCTCTATAAAGGCTTGTGTAGTTATATGAGTGTTTTGTATGCTTAATGCTTTTGTCTTGATTGGTCATCTTGTTGAATGATCACTAGATAAATAAAATATTCACTATATATGATTAGAAAGTAAGAGATACACTAGGCTAGCATATAGGGTTCATGTATGTGTTCCATAAATCTTCATGAGTTCATTCATATTTAGTATGTATGGATACAATCTCTAAGACATCGAGAGAGATTAGAGATTAGTTTAAGGGAATACGAATCTATAATCTATACTTGCATAAATGAGGGATTAAGTGAGTCAAGAGTTAATTAGAAGGATGAGGTGGATTTGATGTTCTAGCACTCTTTTATCATATATTCACATTTGTTCTTGTTGTGGTTGGTACTTTACTTGTTTTAGAAGTGATGAGTTCATTCATATTTAGTATGCATAGATACAATCTCTAAGACATCAAGAGAGATTAAAGATAGATTTAAGGGAATACAAACCTATAATCTATACTTGCATAAATGAGGGATTAAGTGAGTCAAGAGTTAATTAGAAGGGTGAGGTGGATTTGATGTTCTCGCACTCTTTTATTATATATTCACATTTGTTCTTGTTGTGGTTGGTACTTTACTTGTTTTAGAAGTGATCATTTTAGTGTTAAAATTCTAGCAACTTTCCATTTTTAATTATCCAAATAGTATATAATCCGATAAAACCCGGTAATCAATCCTTAGTCCTTGTGGGAACGATCCCTACTCGGTCATTGTATTACACCCCGACCTCGTACACTTGCAAGAGTCTCACTGCGTGGTTGTGGACCGATCATTAACATTCTTGTGAATATCAGAAGTTGGTTAGAGGACAATTATTTAGTAAGAATTCCTAAGTTGCTTGTAATATAAATATATGTTCTCTGTTGAGAAATGTACAACTGAAATAATTTCTAATGAATACAGAGACTTGAGAATGGCATATTCAAACTATTTCTCTCTGTGACCTTTTGTCAAGTACCTTGTGCAATTCTTCTTTTTGTCTTGCTTTTTACTTGTTTAACTTTAGGTAGCCGAAATGTATGCACGGCATGCTTACCTTAGTGCATAGCATATTCAATATCCACATTCCATGTGACCTTATAACTCTTTTCTTGTGAAACCAACCTTATATCACCTCAAGAATCCATCCTTATGGCTCCTCTAATAGAACTCTTCTCAAATTCAACTTGGCTGTGTGGAAAACATCCAAACCAGTACAAAAGTCTAGATATATGGCAAGTCAACACCAGAAATGTGTTATATATATATATATATATATATATATATATATAAAAGATTTAAAAAAAAAAATTGGTTAATCAACCAGAGAGGTCCTAAAAATCTACACACTTGTAATTAATGATCGTGAGCCTGAATGAGACCTTTTATATAACAAGAAGGCCAGTTGCACAAATAAACCTCTACATTTAGTGTAATTACAAAATTTGGGATTTTTGCTCAAAATAACACAAACTACTTCCGTTGTTACTGCCAACTTACTGGTCAACGATTAGAGGTAACCTTTTACTGTCATTTCCATGTAAAATATATATATATATATATATATATATATATCAAAATACACCTAATTGTTATTCTATTATTTATTTTGTTTTTTAAAATTAATTTATTGTGTTATTAACGAATAATATAATTTTAAAAAAGATAATAAAAAGGTTATTTGATGGAGGAGAAATTTGTTTTTCAGATGAAAATCTATCACCAAATTTCACCTTCATTTTCATCATTTTTGACGATGATTTTTGGTTTGTAGGCAAACTAGTTGCCAACAATGATATGTAGGTAAGTCGATGCTTAGATTAGCTGAGAAGCTTATGATCGAAACACCCCTTGTTACGCGAATGCAATGTATGATAAGAAAATGGGTAAAACAATAAATAACACTAGAGTTTTGTAGGTGAAAAACCCTAAGGAAGAGAAAAAACCACGGTCATCGTAATGACGGGAGAAAATAATTCTACTATGTAAAAGGTGATTACAATTACAAGCTTAATGCCTTCTCTTTAATGTTGTATTGATCTCCCTTTTTTTCTTTTGCCTAAGATGTGTATTTATTGGGGAACAAGGCGTCACCTAATTCTTGTTATTTAAGCAAAATAGGGTATTGACACAAGATCTTGGGAGGATCGTATCTTGACGATCTTTTAGTCATGTATAGAGAATTCTTTCCTTGTAGAAGTCAATCCTCGAGATTTTTGGAATTATCTCTTTCTTTTCATTATGACGGTGATTATCTTTCCTTATTATGGATTGGCCTTTGTGAATCCCCGAATTGTCAGTGATTCGCCAAAGGATATCGTATTTCACAAATATCGCTTATGTGGTGAGCTAGTTATGCTTGCCACGTGAGGTTGCTTTAGCAAGCTGCTGCAAATTGCAAATTTAAACCACCTAGTTCATGTGTTGGCAACAGGTCTGGTGACATAGGGTTGCCACGTGTCGTTTGCTGACTTGTTGATGTTTCTAGCGACATGGACGTCCAAGTCTAGCTTGTTTGCACTGATGTGTTTGGCTAATTAAAATTCCCCAAACAATACTCTATAAATCCGTGAGGTGAGTTATCTGCGACCCATTTCTCTTGGCGAGTTGGTACTTTGTCAAAATGGATTTGATAAAATTCCTCATTACATGATGCATTAATGGGCCGTCTGGTTTTTAATGCCTCTGATAACCGTGCTTCATTATTAGCCATATAAAACATTCGAATGACGTAATGATGGGACATGATGAGGAGACGTTTTTCTTCACCCATCATTTTTATGTCGACACGTGTTGGGTTGTGACTGGTCAAAGCGTTTCTTAGTATTTCATGCTATTTCTTAATGGGTAGGTTTTCGTTTCAAACATTGCGCCCATTGCTCTTCATGTGCCCTGTAAATAGCGGAACTTCTTTTTGTCATGTCTTAAGCTTTTACCAATACCTCTCTTTATTTGTCTATTTATCGAATTGTTACTGATTTGCCAAAGATATCGTATTTCACGAATATCACTTGTGTGGCGAGCTGATTCTTCTCGTCGTGTAATGTTGCTTTAGCGAGCTGCTGCAAATTTAAGCGACCTAGTTCATGTGTTGGTGAACAAGTTTGGTAACCTAGGGTTGCTTTTACACGCAGTACTGCCACTTGTCTTTTATTGACTTGTTGATGTCATGTTCTAGCTACATGGACATCCAAGTCCAGCTTGTTTGTGCTGATGTGTTAGTAGAGATGGATGTTTCCCCATGTGAACCCACCCCTATGGGTTCCCATGGGGTTTTGAGGGCAAAATTTACCCCTAAATAGGTTTTAGGGGTAGGGGAAAACTTGGCCCCCATTTTATAAATGGGGGAGGTAGTGGAGGGCACTTACCCCTACCCCTATCCCCATTCCTTATTTCCCTATATATATATATATATATATATTTACGGTCTTGTCGGTTTGTCCTGATATATTTTATATCAGGACGAAGAATGTGGACCATAGATTATGGAGAAATTTTAACAAGTGCATACACTTTGAGTCAAAGTATATAGGGAAATGCTATCTACCTTTCCCATTTGCCTTTCTCACTCATTGCTTGACACGTATACATTTTTTCATTTAATAAAAAACTCTCACTTTTTACTACAAAGCTTGTTTACGTTTTTACCCCTTATTAATGAAATGATAAAAGCAACAATTAGGGGTAAAGACGTAAACAAACTTTGTAGCAAAAAGTGAGAGTTTTTTACTAAATGAAAAAGTGTATACTTGTCAAACAATGAGTGAGATAGACAAATGGGAAAAGCAAGTGAGAAAGGTAGATATATATAAATCTAATGGTCCACATTCTTTGTCCTGATATAAAATATCTCAGGACGAACTGACAATAGAAAAACTATATATCAGTCTTTCTACTGTCAATTTGTCCTGATATATATATATAATTTTTATTTTTATTTTATATCTAAAGTCTAAACAATTAAAAAAAAAAAATACTAATCTATTAACATGGTCAAACTAGGGATTGGAATGATCAGATTCTAAATTTTAAATTATGATTTTCAAATTGGAAATTAAAATTTTGAGATTATAAATAAAAAGAAATGGAAGAAATGGGGTTTGGGGGTGAGGTGGGGAAACCTCCCCCGAAATGCCCCCATATCTAGTTCCCTCAAATGGGTTTTGAGGGGCGAGGGTAGGCCCGCACACCCATCTTTACGTGATAGGCTGAATAAATTTCCTCAAACAGTCACCCAAACATCCAACTTCATTTTCGTGATCCAAGCAATTTGATTGACAATTAGAAGAGAAAAAAATATCTATTAATAAAAATGTAAAAAAAAATAATATTTTTTATAAAAATTAAAAACCTCCTCCGATGGGGGAGGATTAATAATATTGTTGAACAGAATCCAACCACACCAGAATGGATGGTACAAAGTCCTCCGGCTTTTCATACTTTTGGAGATTGGTATTGTAAGCAACGTGGAGGAACTGGGAATTGCTTTTTCTCTACCTTGAACACTGGAGTCTTGTAGCTAGATCTTACCACTGGATTATTATTATTTTATCATAATATATATATTTATATTATATATAAATATAATATTATATATACTTTTATATTTTATTATTATTATCCATAATATATCATGTTATTATGGATTTTTTATAATTAGGGGTATTTTGGTCAAAATACAGTTAATTCCATTCCATTCGGTTGTTAACCAAACAAAATAATACTGATTCAGATGCTAATTCTAAAATCTCAACCAAACAAAGAAATCAGCTTTCCATTCCATTTCATTCTCATTCCCATTTCTATTTCCATTTCCATTCCCATTCTCATTACCATTCCGATTACCATTCCGCCATTTAACCAGAATTACATTAAATGTTTAGGGAAGTTTATACAATTTTCCTTATTCAATATTATTTTTCCTATTGGTCCAATGTGTTGATCTCGATCTCTTAAATTATATTGGCCCAACAAGCCTAACACTATATCCATACGACCACGACTTTCGACTTCTACTTAGGGTCGTTTGTTTTTTTTCACTTAAAACTTAATGGGTCTAAATCATAATTATTAAGTTGTTTTGTTTGTTATTTTAAGTGATTAAACAACTTAAAAATACCAAAAAAACAACTTAAAATAAAAAGTAAAAAATTTTGATTTTTCATTTAATTGCAAATCACTGAATTGCATTAAATGCAATCCAAAATCTTTTCTTCCAATACTATCCTCCATATATAACATATTTTCAATTTCATCATAATTATATATGATATAGAAATCTTTATTTTAATATATACCTTATTTTAAATAGTTTTTAAAATAAAAAAGAACTATAATCACTTCTTATATTTGGTATTTAATATCGATACTTTATTATGATATTATAGTGATGTATTTATATATATATATATATATATATATAGTATTTTGTGTGAGTTTTCCTACTGCATCTTTTATTTTTTGAAAAAAAAAACCTTTTTTTTTTTTTTTTAGTAAAAATGAATTTTATTTGTAATGGAAGAGGGAGATCATGATCATATGTGTTCATATATAATTATTATTTTTGGATTGTTTTTATTCTAAATTATATGTATAATTATTTAACATAGGTATAAATATAAAATTACTTATTTTCAGATAATTTTACTTCTAAAAAACAAACGTGTTGACAATACATTCAAATCAATCCATATTCAGTCTTTAGAAAAATTCAGAACAATTCAGTTTTAAGACAATAAAACAGACCCTTAGTCATATACCCATATATGGTAGACTACAAGGTATAATAAATGATATAAATTTATTCAGAACAAAAAATTGTTTATTGTTTATTAAATTCTAGTTTAGGATGGTAATTTTTGGTTTTATATATACACACAATTAATCTTCTCTGAACTCGTAATACCGCAGTGCCAATATGGCGCCATCTGGCTTCCTGGACAAGATGTCTTAATTATCCTTCTTTTATGAACATTTAGACGTGCCACTCACGACTAAAATGATTTCTTTCATGGGATTAGATTCAATATGATTAGAATGAAATTAGTACTATGATATGTTTGGTAATGTATGAGATAGGATTAAAATAGTCATATCTCATATTAGTTGTGGTATGAGATTGGATAAAAATATAATTTTATCATATATTTAATACAGTGTGAAATTGATTAATATAAAATTAAATTAAATTAATTTAAAAAAAATTCAAAAATAAATAAAAATAAATAAAAATATTTAAAATTAATATTACTGAAAATAAAATTTTTATATTTCTAATATTATAATAAGATATATTAAAAATATATATATATAATTTTTTAATTAAATGAAAAAAATAAAAGAAGAATTTTTTTTAAAAAATATGGGACTAAATAGCCCCACCTCACCTAGATAAAATGGTTGCATATAATTGAATTGGTTAAAATAATTATTTAAATTAAATTTTGAAAAAAAAGATTTAAATATTTAAAATATTTAAAACTAATTTTAAACAAAATAATATTTATTTTTGGTTGTTAAAATTGAAAATTATTATTTTTAAAATGCTGAAAATAAAATATTTTATTAATTATTAAATATATTTATATTTTATCACATAAAAAATAAAATGAAAAGAAAAAAAAAAGTATAAAATAAAAGGACTAATTAGTCCCCTGTTGGAGGGATGAGTTGCTTGCATGAGATTAAATAATAACATCCCATGCAAGAACAAACATAAACATGGGAGATGAGACTAAAATTAATTATATTTCATCTCATCTCATCGCATACACCGAACATGCCTAAAAAGATAATCGTGTTTGGACAAATTTATCCCTCTATAGAAACATGTCACCCATTTAAGGGTTAAACATTACCTCTCTCCCAAAAAGATAACATATGTCTACAGAAGAGTAAATTTGTCCGAAAAGATAATCGTGTTTGGATAAATTTATCTCTCTATAGACACATGTCACCCATTTAAGGGTTAAACATTATCTCCCTCCCAAAAAGATAACATATGTCTACAGAAGAGTAAATTTGTCCAAAAAGATAATTGTGTTTGGACAAATTTATCCTTTTATAGACACATATCACCCATTTTTTTTTTTTCTTGGGGGAATGGTTACCCCTTTTAAAAGGGGTGAGTAAAAGTATTCTAAAAAATATGGATAGTGTTAACATGTACCCTTAGGGCACAGGTTAAGACACTATAAATAGAAAGATTAACACTATATTTATTGTTTTTAATCGTAATAAATACATAAATAACAAAATAAATAAACTTTGACTTTTTATTTACAGTATCTTAATTAACACTGCCCTAAAAACATTGACCCTTTATCTTTGCAATTTCCATTTTATCTCCAACAATATCTTACGCGCTTTTTACGGTTCATACCTCCTTTATCTTATTTCTTCATTTTGGTGGCTATCCAAAAGAATAATAGTATCTTCAAAGGGGATAACTCAATTGATTAAATTTATATTATTTAAATTTATAACTTTAATATTCATTCTTTCTCCAAAGATATGATGACTATCTAAAATACGAAAGTATGAAATAAATGTTTAATGTTCATTATGTGGTAACCAATTAGTTTTAATGGATTTATGATAACCTTTATTTTAGAACTAATTCGACTATATCAACTAAAACTTTTGACATAAATTCGTGACTTCAACGTACGTTTATTTGTATAATGATAGAAATAAATGGAATGACTCCTTCATGCTTGAAAAACATTGATTAAAAGATTTCTTTTGTTACTCTCAGGTAGGGATGGGGGTAGGGGTAGGGGTGGGGGTGGGGGTAGGGTAAATAAATGGAACGACTCTTTTATGCTTGAAAAACATCGATTAAAAGATTTCTTTTATTACTCCTAGGTAGGGATGGGTGTGGGGGCCCAATGGGGTGGGGAGGGTACCCCCACCCCCACCCCCATTACTCAAACCTCCCCCCACCACCTCCCCCAAAACCTATTTGGGGGGGGGGGGGATGGGTGTGGGGGCCCAATGGGGTGGGGGAGGGTACCCCCACCCCCACCCCCATTACTCAAACCTCCCCCCACCACCTCCCCCAAAACCTATTTGGGGGGGGGGGGGGGGGGCTGGGGGGAGCGTTTTAGGGGCAGGTCTCTCCTCTTCCACCCCCAAGACCCATTTTTCCTATTTCTTTTCAATTTCAATTCTAAATTTTCAGTTTTTAATCCAAAAATCGGAATTCAAAATTTGAAATCCGAACATTCCAATCTTTAATTTGACACTGTAAAAAATACTCAATCCAAAAAGTAATAATAATATAATACAAAATATAATATAAAATCCAAAATCTATATAATTGTTAAAAAATTTATATATAAATAAAAATAAAAATAATATATATATATTATTTTGGGGGAAATGGGGTTTTGGGTTTAGGGAGGGTACCCTCACCACCCCTCTCAAAATCTATTTGGGGGCAAAGTTTGTCCCCACCCCCACCCCCAAAACCCCATGGGGGGCCGTGGGGGATGGGTCCCTATGGAAAAATGTCCATCCCTACTCCTATGGGTGTAGTTCTGCTGGTAGATGGACGAGCTTGGAAATTGGACAAATGACTCCCAAGTCGGCGGCCCGAATCCTACCAATGGCAAAAACTTCAAAAAAGTATCTAATCTAGCAATGCTTACAAGGATTTCTAACTCTTTCCACCAATAATGTTAGAACCCATTTAATTGTAAAATAAAAAAGGAGAGAGAGTGAAATAATTGTTTTATTATGATTGGTCATAAAATGAATGCATATTGGATTTTAGATAATTACATTGGGGATATGAATATGTATTTCTCTAATTTTTTTTTTTTTTCTAAAGTAGATCCATAATAAATAAAAATACTGAAGTGATACTATTAAAAAACTTAAAAATACATATTTACATTGAAGATGCTCTAATGATTTGGTATTAATTGCATTTTCTAATTAGCATGACTTCATAAATTTCAAAGGAGGATGAATTTGCTCACCCACACTTTTTGTTATCAAAAGCACCTCCTCTCTGGGCACATGTCAAGTGCTGGGGAGGGAAGTAATGCTTACCCATAAAAATATGGGTGAGCAAAAATGCACTCATTTCAAAATCTTCTTACTGTGAGCGCCTACACACGTGCTTGTTATTATTATTATTATTATTATTATTATTATTTGAAGTATTGCACCTACTAACTATCATACTGCAATTGTATATATAATCAATTTCTTAGTTTCATAATCACATTAATAAATATAGTAACAAATAACAATATAAAAAGAATAAAAGATAGGAGAGAATTCGAAAAATCTCTTTTAGGTTGACCCATCTTCAAAAACAATAACCAGTTTCGAAATTCCATTAGTAAATAAATCTCTTACAGAGGGCAGAGGTTAAATCAAATGTAGAAATCAAAACCTATATATCTTTTATCACATCACCTTTAAACACGGTTGGTAATACACGACCCTTTGCACGTTAATGATGGACAGTGACAAAACCATTAAGCGGTCTGGACTATGGAGGGTGTTCTAATATAAAGCTCTCCAAGCCCAAATTATTTATTAAAAATAAAAACATAGTTAAATTTTTCTAATTTTATCCCTATTTTTTTATATTTATATTTTTCTTTAAAAAAATGTGTCATGCCCCTGATACCCTCTAATTTTATGAAGCCGGCTTTGCCTTTGTTGGTGGAAGATCGAGTATGACCAACATTTTGTAAGCATGTGTATAGAATTTTATTACCAATGACATTGTAGAAATAGATATTATATCTCGTTATGAAAATAGATATGATCCGGACCGTAACATGTAGCGTTTTATATAGATAGAAGATTCAACAACAAAAAAAATATAGTTATTATTATTATTAGATAAAACTTTAAGGAGGTTTTTCTTTTCAAAATTCTCCCTAAAACAATACAAGATAAAAACAAAAAATGAAAAAGGGTAATTACAGTTGAGCAGTGCAGGTTGATAAAATAGAAGGATCAATACAAGGAGAATCCTTCAAGTCATGGTAATGTGAAGTAAGGATTTGCCTAGCTTTCTCCTTCAAATATGGTGCACAATCGTATTGAAGCAACTTACAAAGCTTTTCCACACATCTAACCTTAAGCATTTCTTGACTCACCGCGCTGTTCCTGGCGTACTTTGTTATCAATGATAAGATCAAAATGGCTCGATCATTAGCTGCCGGAGAAACCTCCAAGATCCTCCTTGTCACCACCGCGATGCCACCTCTGTGACTCAGAAACTGAGCTCTTCCATCGGCACAGCAACACAA